>RSEF01000004.1:30503558-30625013 GCA_003993805.1 Himantopus leucocephalus | reverse complement strand
TTTTTTTTAGATAACCACTGTTACATTCAAAGGGAGAAGTACAAGTCTTTGAAGTGAAATATGGAATGCAAAGCTCCCGTGGAGCCCTCTGCCTCCAAAAGCAGTTCCAACACTGGACGGAAAATGGCATTGCAAGACAGAACTGGGCCATTTGGTAGACTGGTAGTGTTTCTCCTGCAGCTGGGCAAGGCCAAATATATACTTCTGCACCCCTGCTTGATCAGGTACTTTACGTCATGAGGTAGAGCCATGGCACATACATACCCGCATGTGACATTCCCAGACTGGTACCTGGTGTTGCGCACTGGCCCACATCTTTGTACCCAGTGTCATTTTTTTCCCCCATTGTTCATAGTCTAAGTCTGTTCCAGTTTAAAAACACTGCATTAATGAGATATGAGACTAAGACTAGCAAGCACATTAAACTGATATTTAAAAATTGATTTTGCCTGGAATCATAAATATCTAGTGCATTAACCAAAGTACGACAAATTTCTTTTAACTATTATCTTTTGCGTGTAATGATGTGACTTTGAATTTACTTTTTAAGAAATACCCATCATGAATACAAAATGTTCATCTTCAAACATCATCACAAAATGATCCATTATTTCAGTATGTCTTCTGTCTTTCAGCTATGCTTTCTGGTTATTTTTAATACTTAATCCATCATTTTGTGACCTTCACCATGGGAAAGGTAAATGTAAACCTTTCCAATAGCAAAGAAACAAATGGAATGAAAAAGAAAACACTTTTGTTTTGACAGAAATGCTAAAAATTAAAACATAGAATGCAAGGGTAAAACTCTGCTCTTTAGAGGGCTGTCTGCAGACTCCGTAGTAATTATTCATTTTATATGCTTATATTTGAGGATAGCCAAACAATACCACCTTTAGATTTTTAAACTGCGTCAAGGGAAACCTTGCAAACCTATATGAAACTTGTGATTTATTGTTTTTTCTACATCCCTAACCTAATGGTTGGGGTTTTTTTGTAATGCAGGCAGAAGCAGGTGATCGCCAGGGTGCGAGGAGGGAGCAGCAAAGACCCTTGATCATCTCAACAGTCTCAGCAAGATGAGGCACCACTCCATTTTGCTGCGGTCATCTTTTGCCTCCGTATTACGCTGCCTCCGACTCCGACTGGTGAAGCCTGTTTCATCAACCCTGTCCTGCCAGGGACCAGAAATGTGGAACTGAGGACGGGTGACTGGGCCTGTGAGAATGTTTTTAGGGGCTGATAATTTGTTGTCTGGATATCTTAATCATCACAGGCTCTGTATTTCATTCCCACCCGTACTTTAATTATTGTTGGCAACTGAAGTGGCTAACTTTGGGACATAAATGAGATGTCACTCCTATAGCAAAGCTGGTAACAGCTGCTTCCCTTTTCCCCTTTTGCCTGGCATCCAGGGAACGTGACATAGTTAAGAATAGATTGTTGACAGATTTCATCTGGTTGCTGGACTTCTAAATCACGGAACGGCTCGGCCACTGCACAGTGAAGAGCCACGTCTCTACAATTTGCACAGCTTTGTTGCAACAGAAGCGGTAAAACATGCACGTGGCTCTCAGACTCAAGCTCTTCTCATCTTTGGTGTGAGCTGGATACTGTTTTTTCAGCACAGGCCTTGGCTGATGAGGGTCAGAAAGGATACGGTCCCCACACTCACACCCCAGTCATTAGCGATGGTGAGTGCCACTTGAAAGCAATGGTGCATCAACATTGCTGTGTTAGTAGTAGTTGCTGCCCCAATTAAACAATACTTTCTAAATTATTTCTAATTGGACGTTATTTGTTTTCTGTACTCATGAAAGATGATAAAATCTGAGATGGCANAACTTTTTTTTTTTTTTTTTGACCTGTCAGAAATGTTTCCTTCTGGCTTTGCTTTAGTGTTTATAACTCCGGTTGCTTTGCCTGTCGGTACCTGCGTTGGTCTCCGACAGAGGTGCAGAAGGGGTGTGACCGTCATCCCCTTTACTCGCAGCAGACTTATTTCACTGAAACAGCCTCAATTACAGAGGAGATCTTTCTAACTTCATGTTTAGCTTTGTAGAGCACTCACAAAATCATTCCAGACCTTCAACATAGATAAGGAATTATTCATTATTCCTCTTATGCTTGATTTTGTTCTTATCTTCAGTTTACTGAATTAGTAACACTTATTCCAAATAAGGAAACTGATAGAAAATTGGTAAAAGTAAGAAGCCTGTTGACTTTTTTGTGTGTGCTTTTGAGTGGCATTAATATATAACAAGGGACATGTTCCTCAGCAAGCTTGTTTGGTAACAGGAATTCTCTTTGACTAACAGGAGTAACTTCATTTAGTTTTAGATGTGAGAAGACGCTGATGTCTCAGATGAAATTCCCTCAGACTAGTGTAGTCAGCTAACACTGAATTCAGCCTGAGACTACATAATATAAATTTTGTCTAACATGAGACCAAAAAAAATGCATCACAAAAGTCAACAGAGTGTTGTCAGTGAAGTTTAAATGGCGTGCATTGTTTTTGAAGCTGGGGAAAACAGGAAAATAGTTGCAGTAGTAGTTGGATAGTGTCCATTGTTTCTAACATCCTTACAGAAATGTTCATTCTGATATTTACCCTTTTCTCCCAGAGGACCAAACATGGCCTTTGTTGGAAGCTCGTGTCATGCGTAAAGTTACAGAAGGCTTTCTAGTACCTGTTCCTCGATTCTCAGACCTTCTCATTTTAGCGTATTACTGCGATTGGATGGAGAAAATTCAGTCTCTCTGTAATAAGTGGGCTTTGTTTTATGTTACTTATTTTTCACATTACCCTAAAATGTCAGTTGCCAGAACAGAAAATGCCACTTTAAGTGTCTATTTCTTTAATTAATTTGCTTTTCATTCTTTGGATATACACCACCTCTCTTTTTCTCTGAAGACTGTCACAGGTGGAAATGAGATGATACTGTGGCTTGTCTCAGGTGGAAATTAGATGACATCACAGTTTCTACCACTCATATGGGTTCAGAGTAGGAGTTAATCACTCTTGTATCATCTCTGAAATAACAGTAGGAAATCTGAAAGTCCAAATTAGTTATGTATTAATAAAATTAAAAGAGAGAAGGCGGGGGGGAGGAGAGCTAGGTTTAAACAAGTTTTTTATGACACTTCACTGAATAGCTAGTAATCTGAAAGAGAAGAAAAACAAGTAAGTGTCAAATAGAGACTTCAGATAGAAAATTAGAACAACCACAACTGTTGTAGCCTAGTGGGGAAAAAAAAAACAAAAACATTTAAGCGTTTAGAGTACAAATCAATTTCCGCCTACACAGTTAGTTAGGAAAGTTCTACTTCCTATACTCTGTATTTTCCCCATTTGTTGAAGCTAAATATCTTGTAATATAGGAAGGTCTAGCTAAAAATTATTTGAATTAATCTGTTTTAGCTTGCATGGAATTATATTAGGTGTGCTCACAGAGGCATCGATAATATCCCAGCTATTGGAGGAATAACTCTTCAATTTTTAAATGTTTCATCTTCATTTGTCATTACCGTCTCCAGTATTAGCTCCTATGTGCAACAATTTTCAAATGATACCTTAATTAGGCCTTTCTGTAGCTGAGATTTTTAAGAGGACTGTGTCTGGCACAAGAGTTTTCATAAAGAACCGTGGTCTATGATGGTCCACCTTTTAGATAACAATTTACTGATATTAAGCACTCATTGGGCAGTAGAGTCTTCAGCTGTAGGTGACTGAAGAAGGCACCAAACTTTAGTCTACATATCCTATATTTAGGAGTCCATAAGCTTGCAAGGGAGACATAGGTTCTTGCACGTCACCTCACAAATAGGCTTTTCCTTCACAAAATACATTTAATGGTTCATATTTCTTGTGTCTGAAATAGCAGATGGTCAGTGGTGTTTAATCTTAGCCATATGATGGGTCTTTCTGGTTGTACTGGCAAAAGCAGCAACCTCCTTTTTTGTTTCTTGAGAGGTAGGTGGGACAGAGCAACTCTCATTTCCAGTAACCGTGACGGTTCAATAAGATGTGCGTAGAAAGAAGTTGCGTATTATGAAAACTGCATTATATGCAAAAATCTCTTAGAGCTACAGAGGGCTTGTTTTCCCAGGAGAGTAAATACCCGGCCATATTCACCTCTTCCTATCAGTTGTGATTTTACAGATCTGCCATGTATTGTCCCTCAGTCGTCTCCTTTCCAGGATGATGACTCTTGGCCTACTTACTTAAATTATTATGGAAGTCATATCACTCCTCTCCCCATCCTTATCACTAGACTCCATGCTGTGGGGAGTCTCCTTCACGTGGATTGAGCTGGTGCAGAGCAGAAGCTCAAATTCATTAGTGTTACAGGGGTGGAAAGAAGAATCATGTCATTTTGAGGCACTTAAAAAACTACCTAGCTCTTGTCCCTCTCCTATGTTCTACCAAGAGCTCCGGGTTATGAACCCACACTTGCAGAATATCAAGTAGTGTACGTTCAGCTGTTTTTTTAAAAAAAAAAATGCTGGCAGGGACTCAAGTCAAAAGTACATTTATTTAATCTTGTCGGCATTCATTTACAATCCAACATTTAAAGGAGACAAGATTAAAATCATTTTCCCCCACTGCAAAAAGCACCAGATAAAAGAATCTTTTCAGTAATAGTATTTCATTTTGAGTTTCAGCAGTCCGTTTAGTTTTGATATTACAAGAAGCCTATTAGCTTTATATTCTTGTGCTGAATGTTGATGGATTCTGACAGCTGTCACTGAGAAACTGAAAGAGACGAGATTTTTCAAGTGGAATACGAATTTTATTGAATAAAGGTGAAATTTATTTCACCCACATAAATCATAAGAATCAGGCTATGGATGGGTGAAGCATGGATGGCATGAAGTACATGCCCTTGCCTCTACATCTCATCTACCCCATATTATGTCACAGTCACCCCACGTTGCCGGAGAAATAAGCCCAAAGCAGGTACTCGCGTGTTCAGATGGGGCACGCGAGACTTCAGTAACCCTCGGCAGGACTGGTCTCATCTTCTCGTACCGGACAAGTCATCTGGAAAATACTTTTCATTACGATCAAGGGATGCGTCAGTAGCAGAACCTAATTCCCAACAACCTATTGAAGTATTTTATGTAGTGTGAAGGGCTCCTTTGGACTTTCTGTTATCCTTGTTATCACCCTTGCAGACTACAGAAAGAACAAAAAGAAACCCATTTGTTATCTCTCATGTATGTTCTGGAGGTGGCATACTTCCATTGTTCACCACTAATTCATTCAACTGAATTCATTGTTGTCTAAAGAGCTGCCTTTTTCTTTTTTTTAAGTATATATTTTTTTTAATTTATTTAGCACTAAAGAAGAATTTACANGTTTTTTTTTTTTTTTACAATGATGGTCTCAGATGAGGTATCAGAATTTTTGGCTTTACTCTCTTTCTTACTACCTAAACACCCTACCAGAATGTTTTGTGTCTAGCAGTAGAATGTTTGGCAATATTGATTAATTTATTGCATATTATTCTAATTCATTTTTGGCTGAGTTAGCAAGGTATTCCTCTGCGATTTTGATGAATTAAAGTAGCGTTCAAATCTTATTTGCAAACCAAGTGTCCCTGAGTTCTGGAGGGCCAAATGTTAGAGAAAGAAGCTGTAGTGCAGTTCTTAGGCTTGAGAGTTCACATTTTTACAGACCAATAGGAATGAATAATTTGCAGTGTCCTTGCAAAGGAGGCACACGGGCTGGTGGACAGATGGGTCTGGGTAACTTGTTTCAAACTAGTTCATTTATGAATTCACCAGTTAAACTGGGTTATTTAGCAGGATATTGCAATGCTACATCCCAAGCATATTTTATTTGAATGTTATGTTTCAGTAGTTCTTTTACTGCAAAGGACATCATATCAGTAAACAATACAGTCAAACACTTAATAGCCTGGCATTTTAAAAGCTAAAATGAGTTTCTTTGTACTCTCTGTATAAATATGTTTTCAAAAGGATTTTCTATGGTTCACCTTCACTATATTCTGTTTGGTTCATGCCTTTCGAGGCAACAGTTCAGTTCCTGCAGGGCTACTTTTAAAAGGCTGTCATTATTTAGAACGGATCATTTAATTAAGCTACCACAGGGTCTGTAAGTAAAAATTAATCAGTGTAGGTATATTGCTTGTATGAGTCACAATTACTAGGCAAATAGGTTACTGCCCAATAGAGTTGCCGTAATCCAACTGTACATAGCCTTGCAGAATTTAGGGACAAGCTTTGTTTACTCTTAATTATACCTAATGCCATTTATTTCAGCTAGGCTGTAGCCTTTGTTGCTACTAATTAATTTATGTAGTTGGTAAAATACTTTATTTTAATACCAGTGTGTGACACTATCTGAGATGAAACTGCCTGTCCTATGACTGGAGGGAATAATTGCAGAGAAAATATATCAATTAAAATGAGCTTTATTAAACTGGATTTGTACCATGAACACGGTTACCAAAATCTCCAAAGATCTGATCTGTATTCTTGGCCTTGGGGCACTTACTTAATAAAAACTTAATAGAATGTCTTCAGTGACTCATGCATTATGTAGCAATTGGATCATCAGGAAAACAAAGAATATTGATCCTTCATGTCATGATCTAAAACCAGATATTTGGAGGACAGATTCTAAAAAAATATTATGTCTCATTTGATACGGTAAAATCAGATTTGTTATCCTGCCATAAAGAAAAACTGATATATAGTTAGACAAATAGAAAGGATGTTCCAGCAGTTACTATGCTAACCTGAGCTGTAGTAGACCAGAACTCAGTTTAGCTGCTCTCGAAAGAGCAGCTAGAGCGCTTCTCTAAGACAATTCAATTTTAGCATGCTAATTTTAATATAGCAAATAATACAACCTCAAAATGTCAAGCACTGGTAGAGTATAAATTCATGTTACCAATGCAACTTTTTTCCAAAATATGTGAAATACGACTTTGAGCTGTCAGAAATTTTGCTGCTTCTGTTCTTTAACTGGATTCCCTACGGCAGCCCACAGGCCTTTTCTCCCGTCTCACCCTATGCCCTATGTGCAGAGGTTTTGATTTCTGGATGTCTTCTGTAGAAATCCATACTCTTACAGTTGGGTACTTGCATTGGACCTCTGTGGGGAAGTCTGCGCAGCCTCCTCTCACCTAACATGGCATTGATTACAGCAGCTGATCTGAGACGAACATCAGCACAACCACTTCACGTGAGCAGAAGACCCAAAATTTCTCTGAGAGTGTGTTTACCCCCAAACTGCTAATGCTTTGGGGAGAAAAACAATGACAAAGTTTGCTCATGGTGACCACCAGCCAGAGGAATCAGGAACCGGGGGGGTTACCAAAAGACTCCTGAAAACAGGTGACAGCTTGAAAAGAAGCGTGAAAACTTGTGATTGTGGGCGGGAGACCCCACCGTGACAGCCCAGCAGTGAAGCTGTGTTTGACCTTGCCAGGAGTCACCCCATGGCCTTTGTCACCTCTTCCCAAGCCTGAGAGCAGCCGCCCCACCAGCCCCCAGGAGCAGCCTGCACCCAGCGGGCAGACTGACAGCCCAAGCCAAAATAACGGGGACCAGCGTAGCAGGGTGCGTATGGGAACTGAAGGGGTGCTTGCTCAGCAGGGCACAGCTAGCAGACCTCAGGGGCAGCACAGGTACACATAACGCTGGAGCACCTCCAGCAGGAGGGGTGTGCAGATGGGGGAATGGGTGCTCCCAGAAGTTGGGAGGTGTGCTTGTAACCCACATGGCTTGCAAGCGAGGAGATTGCGCACATTGCGATGTGAATGCGAGCGTGTGTAACTAGAACATCTTGGGATTATAGAAGTGGGTTTAGACATTTGTAGGTGTTTATTGATTTTAATATTTTTTTTACACATCTGGTATTGTGGTTTATCTGTTGTACTCCTGATACTGATCCTGGCTGTGTGGTTCAGTGATTACCAGTTAATGACGCATCCTTACAAAACAGAAAAAACCACTTCAATTCAGATTTGATCCAAACCCCTCAAGTTGAGTAGTTCTGCCCCACAGCACACTTCTACACTCGTTTTGCCCTCCACCAGAATGTTGCTCCCATCACTGCCCCAACATTGCGCAGTGCAATGGCAGTGCAGCATCACCCCAGGACTGGAGACATGGTCAGCTCGTGACCCAAACTGAGCTAAAGCAGACAACACATGGCCAGGGCTGAAGATGAAGAGATGGTGCTGTCATCTTTGGGGAAGTTCATATGAACAGCCAGACCAACCAGGCTGTGATCTCTTGAGTAAGCTTAAGACCAGAATTTCCTGAACGGTGTAGTAACATCCTGAATAGCCACGACTCTCATCCCAAGCAGAGTGGCAACAGAGTGGTAAGCATTAAGACTGTCAATATCAAATGAATATACCGGTGTTCTCAACAGTCTCATATTGGCTGTCTTCTGCACTAGGAAAGGATTGAGCTCAGCTCTGTGAGCGTCACCCGTTCTACCCAAAAGTTATCCTATCATTGGCAATCTATGCATGCTTGCTGCAGGAAACAGCAAGCTTTTCCAGCAAACCCAGCTGCTGTGCAGAATGGTCAGATATTTGATTTTAGTAGATTTAAGAATTTTAGTAACTTAGCAATTCAATGAAAAACATACATAGAACATGTGCACTAAAATCAGGTCTCAAAATCAGGTATCTCAAGGCTTAAATATGTGTTTCTTCAGTTATCAGTATAGGACAGTAGCAACCTACAGGGACACTGTACTACTTAGAATAGGAGAAATAGATACAGACCAGTAAGGGATGCTACACATCTTATACTGCTGGCAATTACAGTGCAGGTAATTAGGGAATTAAGATTACAAACCTGAGAAGTTTTATGTGCTGGGTTTATGCAGCTATATTTGAGAACTGCTTTGTGTATTTGAATACTGCGGGACAAAAGCATAAATTAACAAGGTAGCATTCAATCTTCAGAATGGATTTTTTTTGAGTTTGAAAGTTAACATCAGCCTCTGGATATTGTGCATGCATTTATCCTATAACTGATAATGTTTAGTTCTGTATGTCACATCTTTTCTTGTAAGAGTGTGAAGCCCCTAGGCTCCTGGTTAATAAAGGCATGTATGCTGGAGTGAAAAATGATAACATGGTAAGTATCCTTCAAACTCAATCATCTAAAATTTGCAAGTTCAGCAAAGAAAATCTGTTCAGATGTGTGGGATTCACATAACTGTGTGAACCATGGTAAAAACAAATACATTTTTTGGCAGTTCAAAATAGATTCTAGATTTTACACAATTTATGGCTAAGAAGAAGCTTCAGAACGTTTCAATGTCTGGTAAGCGATTGCTTTTAATTTCCAGTTTTAATGATTTGTCATTTGCCATGCTTTTCTGAATTCTGAATTGTGCCAAAGAAAAATCTTCATGGTTTAGATATTATTAGTGTTGGTAAGTGCCAGTAATTACAGCTAGAGGTTAAAAATTAAAAGACCTGATTTGTCAATGAAGGTGTCTGATAAATCATCCTGATGTATGAAATTCTGGGTGGGTTTTCTGACAGGCTTGCATAAACTTTAACCGATACCTAAGAAACATACACTGAATTATTTCTCCTTTTCATTGCAACAGGTATGTCATATACATTGATAAAATTCAAAATGGGTATCTGCAATACAGAGTATTTTCAGGAAATAATTCATTTTTATGCATAGACTAAAAGTCAAGAAATTCTGTGGTGGTGTTTTCTAAAACTACAGTTTTGTTAGCATTATATGAGGTGCTTCAATCTTCTGACTAGGGATTTATCACAAAATAACAGAATACTTAGGGGAAGACTGACATATTACACAGGAAGAAAAAGCATGTACTTACAGCAAGTAAACAAATCACTCATTTGTTAGAATTTCATTGATTTTCCGTTGTGACTGAAAATGCCGTATATGACCAAGAGAAAAATATCCATTTTATTTCACAACTTATATTTTTAGCTCCTACGCTATTTACAGAGAAAGCATCTGTTGTTTTTACTATATTACTATATTGGGAATGTTACACCATTCACATCAATAATATTTTTGGTTTCCTATATTGCTTTACATCTCAGGGAATCCAGAAGTCCTTTACAATTATTCATAATATTTGTTTAAACAAATAGTTCACAGTGGATTTTAAAAAGTTGTATTTCCAAAAGATTAGCAGCTAATTTTACCTAAATACAGTTGGCTACCTAAACCACTACTAAATTTAAACAATAATTTTAAAGAGCACATAAAATAACATTTATTTTCTCTTACTTTGCTCAGGTATTTCGCTGGAATCACAACAGTTTTTAAGTCTGAGAGTTTCCATAAAAAGTTTCTGTGTCCTTAGAAGCACTCATATTTAGAGCATACTTTTAATATATTGATCATATATATTCCTGCTCCTTATATGTCTGGATTTTAAGAAATCCCTCATGCCAAGCAAAGTTTTGAACATAGAAAAGAAGAAAGTACTAGAAATGCCTCAATGTTAAGGATTGAGGATTTCACAACAAAATACGCTTTTAAATCTAGCCCCCTTTTTTTTACTGTTTAATTAGCAGGCTTACGCTTTTCCTGGTTCAGTTTTCTAACTTGTGAATCCCAATTCTGTGCTTATAAATATGTACTTAACTGAATGGGGAACTTTGTGTTCAACATACTGTTATTGAGTCCCTTATCAGAACTGGATATTGCATGAAAATACCCCAAGCTATTTTTCAGTCTGACCTTAACTATTTTTCTATATGGTGCACTGCTAGATGCCTAAAAGTAATTTTGCCATGCGTTTCAATAGTTTTATGAAAAAAAAACCCAAACAGCAAAACCCAAATGAACAAACAAGCCAAACCAAAAAACCACTGTTAAACTTTAAGTTTTCAGACAAATTATTCCATGCAATGATCTGTTATATGGTTTAGTGGATATTTTCCTTCAGTGTTGAAATTCTTATCTTAGAATTGATCAAATTTAAATTAGAATTATCTAAAACTAGAACTCCAGTTCTAGCTTTATATTGCGTTTTCTTAGCTGCCATATATTATTTTTAGCTCATGTTCTACTTGCTGGATTAAAAGATCTTTCTAAGTAGAGATTTAAAGAACAGGTATCGTCTTAACTTGAGCACTAACTTGATTTTCAGAGTTCAGCTCATTCTTGAAGCATGTTTCTGAAACCATTTCAGGTTTTTTTTGCTCTTTCTGAAGTGCAGACAGTGGAATCATACACAGCTGTTTTCGCATCAATGCTGTATAGAGATGTCTTCTTACAGAACAGTGTTTTGCTTGTATACATGGAAAATATTATGGTCACAGGGTCATACTGGAAATTCACAGTAACTCTTTACAAAAGTACTCTTTTCTAAAATACCCTCTTTCAACATGACAAGTCTTACATGAATTTCTTGTCTTGCTTAAAATTAAATGTGCACTCACATTTCCTTAAAATGTGGAATAGATTTAGCAGTACAATGAAAAGCCTTACTAGCTTATGAAGGATTTTAAACTAGTAAAAGTTTGTGGAAGGAAAAAATATTAAGTTAGTACCTCAAAGAGATATTTTCTTGTTGTTTTCTTTTTCTACCTCTATCACTGTTCTTTTTCTTAGATCCAATTAGATCCAATAGCTGACAATGGATAGAATGGCATTGTGTCCTCAACATCACTATGGAAATAAAATGAATCAACAAAATATCTTCTTCAGGCCAAAGAAAAGAAAAAGGTAAGTGTATTAGTTTTCCACTTAAATTACAAAACAAAATCTATTAGCTTCAACCAATTGCTGCAGGAGCCAAATAGTTTTTCAGGCACAATCAATTTAATTTTATAGTAGCAGGTGTCGTAATCTACAGCAAGAGCTTAAACAGTTTTTGGTATATAAAAGCATACATAGCATAGTTTGATGTTGGAAAATAATGTGTATTCCTGAGTCAGCTATCAGGTAGAACCAGAAGTGGTTGAAGGAAGGATAAGATTCATAGAAAGAAACGTATATACTGTAGCCTATAGCACAGCCTTTTTGTGTTCTAGACCACTGAGATGATATCCATGCTGAAATCAACTCTGGATTTCTGGAAGCAGAAAACCTAAAATTCCTCATGTAAGATTGAACTGCACACAATTCTCAAGCAGTTCAAATGCAGTTGCTAAGTTATGATTGTTATTACGTGACCAGCTCTGGGGGTGTGCTTCCTGGAAAACACTGATCTGTATCCAGGCTGTGGAAAGTGCTAAGAGACCACATGCTGCTGTTGTCAGTGCTGTGACCCAAGTCATCACCCTGTGACGCAGGGCAGTAGCAGAATGGCTTGGGAGCTATGCTGGGGTTCAGTCATTAACTGCTTTCAAAGTTTCCTCTTTGTTCCCTCTTGTGTGTGTTCTGTGGCTCTTGATTATATGAAGATCCTGATAGGATAAAGGAAGGTTGACCACCCTGTAACGGTCAGAACAAAGAAAAGGCTCCTCTTGTGCTCTCTGGTTTTGGTGTTTTGTTTTGGGTTTTTTTTTTTTTTAATTTCTTGATTGTTCATTAAATTGTTTTTTTTCCAGTCCTTTTCCATGACAGTACAATAAGGTATTTGTACAAATGTGCAGTACTCTAGCATTCATTAGATTGTATTGTATTACAGTAAGGATGTTTAATATTAAAAAGTGTATTTCAAATTATATCTAGTGCAACCTAGTGACACCGAAAATTTGTTTACATAAACAAAATGGAAAATACAAATGTAGAAGTAACATTTAATTATACCTTTCCAAAATTAAAAAAAAAAAACAAACACCAAATTCTGCGATACTTTTGTGAGATAATGTTACTCCTAAACTAACCATGGTTTACAATGTTAGAAGTTTCATATATTGTCAAATAGTATGAATAGAATAGCTGGATGTTACAATATCCTTATCATTTTGACATTTTTCAACCAACTTAGAATCTAAGGTATTTGCAGAGTTACTGACTCTACTGTTATTTCACTTACACGTACATACTGATAGACAGATATCGAGCTACATTATTCTTCCAAAAAGCTTGTCTGGCAAAAATTTGTTCTTGGTCTTTCTTCTTTTCCTTGGTACTGTTCCTTCTTGAAATCTGTAATTCTGCAACCTAAAATACACACATTTTAAGATGCATAAACTACAGCATAGAAGTATTTATGTGGTCAAATTGTATTTTTTCTTGATGAAAGAATTAAGTATCTGATCAGCATGGTTATTGTCTTCTAGTTTATCTGCTTAGTAATTGAAATTACAAGGTCATGGAATCCTTATAATAAAGAATACAATAATAAAAAAGCAAATATGTTGTAAGATTTAAGATGCTTTATTGGGGGAAAACTGACTAGCATTTTCCACTTAAGTATGAAATATCCATCAGGGGTGCTACTTGCTTTTGTTAATTTGCTTACAGATTATGGTCTATTGCTGTGGAATTGAAAAGAAAACTAACACAGAATTCTTTGGGCATCAGTCTCCAAATGATCTTTCACCTTTAATGGTAAAGGTAGCTGGAAGAGGACTATCTCCACTAACATTTTCTCACACTCAGGAATTAGTTCAGGTTGAAGAAGCCTGTATATTCAGTTATGAAAGGTCCATTCTGATAATCTAATGTGACTCTTAAGCATAGTCCAACAATTTCTTCATTGCACCAGTAGCAAGTGGCTGAGCTATGACATTACTTCAAGTACTTCACATACAATGTGTGGGATAAGAAAAAGAGAATCTATTGAAATCTGAATAAAGCAAAATATACAATAGTAAATCCTGTCATTTTCATGAATACTTAGTCCCATGTCCAGTTTGAAGCATCCCACAAACACTCAAAATTCCTATAGCATCAAGATAGCTTAACATTGCAAAACCTGGCCCTGAAAGCTTTGTTGATGTAAGTAATTTCTAGTTCCAGTAGTTTGTACCCTGGAAATAAAAATGTCCATAAGATATTGCTTGGACTTTTGGTAGGGTGTTTTGTCAGTTTGGTGAGAAACAGGTAATTTTTGATGGCCTGCCAGAAGGCCATCCAAGATTGCACAAAGTGACTGTAAGGTCAAATGTGGAGCTAGAGTAAAAGAAGAGAAAGAAAAAAATCCCTTAACAATGAGAAGTGTCCAAATAAAAGAAGATGATAAAGGTCATAAATCAGACATCACCATCACCCTTAAGTCAGCAACTGTCAAAAAAATTTTCCTTTGCCAGAAACATGCTCTGCATTTGTCAGTGCCCTCCATGCGTGGGCCAAAAACATCTCGGGGAAAGGAGCAACCAGAAGCCTGACAGATTCCAAGCAGAAGCTGTGAGAAACAAGGTACAATTTTGCCCATGGAACTTACCAAGAATAGTATTTTAAAGCTATCCACTTAGGACTGGCTGTAGCTTTCCTAGTAAAAATTCTTTTCTTGTTTTAAATAATAATTTGATATGCTCTTGTGTTAAGGATGTCCTGAATCATCCCGGTAAATGGAATTTTCTGTGAATTTAGGAGCAGCAGAGCATCGTCAAAGAGTTACTCTTCCTGTCACTAATAAAAAGTACAGGGAAAGGTAAGTATAGGTGGGGTGTTTCTGTCTTCTCAAAAATGGTAACAAATCCTTGGCTAATTTGTCCCAGAGAAACACAGAACAATCTTTGTGGCTCTCCAGGTTTTTGTTAGGTTCTAGAGTGGTGGATGGCCATAGCTATCTTTAGTTTGTTTTTCTGGGCAGTGTGGGTGTGCACTTTTCCTGCTGCTTACAGCTAAGAATTAGCTGAACAAAAATGCCATTGAGAAGAATGAACCATTGGATCTGAAATACAGTACAAGTGATTTAGCAAAATCACAATGATTTTTTTTTTTTTGGTCAACTGAGAATCATGAAGTAGTTTATAGGAACAGCAACTTTGCAGTGAAAAAGTTGGAGGCATTATGTTACCACTGCAAGCCTCATCTCGCTTCTCTAAGTAGGTCTCTTGCAATAGACTGCCCATTACTGCTTTTGCAACATGGCGCTTCCAGTTCCATTCTCCTGTTAATGTTTTCCTTCGGAGTTTTTAATGCATATATGAGGGTGTCAAGTTAGAGGTTGCTGCTTGCTGGCTGTCATCTGAATGAGCTTCACAGATCATTCCTTTTCTTCGCAGCTGAAGATCTGTGAGAAGATTCAAGCGACTACTGACATCCTTTCAATTTGCCTTAGTCTCAACAGGGGTTTCTCTTGTTGCTTCTTAAGTTCAGCAGAGCAAGGAAAGAATAGGAAGCACACTGTGCACTTGAAGCCAGAAGATGTGGAAGGGAGGAGAGGGAATTTGTAGGAAGCACACTTCAGAGACATCGCTACATCGCAAGAGAGAGATACATCCAAACGTTTAAATTGTATGTAACTGGTGAGCTACTGCTGCCCTGTTGTGTCTTCCTCCTCATATCAGTTATGTTCTTTTTATCCACGATGCCTTTGAAGCACTGACTGTCCTCCAGCTGACCAGTCTACTATGCTGTCTTCATTGAAGTCCTGACTATAACTACAACTCAAGTTTTCCAAGAGTACTCTGGAACTGGAAGCAAGCATCTAGTCTTTATTTAGATACTAGGAGGAGGGCAGCTTGAAAGGTGATGAGTAGAATTAAATCTTCTGTAAGAATACATTACAGAAAAACCCACGTTTTTGTCCCCTAGTTACTTATATTCTTTTTCTTACAAACTTGCTTCTTTCCAAATAGAAATTTTATTACTGGAAGTCAGATAATATCCAGAATGCATAATTTTGCCATTAAAAGAAGACTGCTAAAATAACCTTCCTAATGTTATTGAAAGACAAGGACTTATTTTATATCTGCTGCAATCCTATTGACTTCTTTTTATACGTATGGTCTTCATATATATTTTCCTCATAGTGTTGAAATCACTTTGGAAACATATTTTTCTCAAATGTAAGTGAAGGCAACCTGACTGAAATTGGCCATCGAGGAGCTATGAGTAATTTGCACTAAAATATAACGTATCTCCGAATCAAAGCCCTTGAGATATTTGGAAGGATTATTATCACCTTCAGTGTGTTTGGGCCAGGCCCTTTGTCAGTAACTGAAGGTAAATCTCCTTCTGCCTTTTCATGTTACTTCATTGCAGTAACGAACAAAATCCTCTCCCTCACTGCGCAGGAGCCTCCCATTATAACAGGATGGAGCAGTCAGGCAGGATATGGTAACATAACTTACTAGTCTTTGAGTTCAGCAATCATTTATTTATTATGCTGTAAGTATTTACAGAAGCTGTATCTGATTTATATAAATCTCCAAATGTACACTCCTTTATGAGATTTTTCTGGTTGTAAATTCCATATTCCTCTCATTGTGTTTTCATTTTTAATTTACTACATTCCCCCAAAGGCTTTCCCTTAACTAGTTTGCTTGTTGTAAATTCAGCAGTGATATTCTTTAAATAAACAGAAGCACAGAACATAATTTCCTGGTAACACTGTTTAGAAAATGGATCAGAATAAGGCCCCAAAGCTATTCTGATGATGAATTAATTATAAGATTCCAGGAAAAACACAACATTGACATTTTACAAGTTTTGGCATGCAGCCTTGTATAATGGCACACACTTAATAAAGTTGTTTTGATGCTTATAGTATGAATGAAGACTTAACTCTCTAAGAATCCAAAAAGAATTTTGGCATAACATAAAATTAAATGGTAACCCCCTATACTTATTTCTCCATTTAAATTATGGAAATCTATCTCTATTTTGCAAACAGAACAAAAGAGCAGATCTTAAAATACTGAGCCCATGTTAAAATATCTTGACTGGCCTCTCTTGTGTATACACTTTTAGCAGCTTTTGCTTTAACAGTAAAAGTTTCCTGATCTTTTATCATTAGAATGATCAAAAAAAAATCATATAGCACTATGTGGTTTTTCTCATGCTATTTCAGTAAGTTTGTTCCTTTTTTTGCTTTACATTTATGCCTTTTCAAGTAGTCTTGCCTATACTACATAGTTGTGTGCCTTCAACTGAGCAACTCTCCATATTTAAAAACTCTCAAAATTTCTGTAAAACCAAGGTATGTTATCCCTGTTTTGCAGTTTGGGAACCGAAACGAATATACCCAAACCTGCAATACCCACAGGAATGCAATTCTCATTGCAATTACTAGAACTTAGATCCCTTAATACACCTTTCAATATTTCACCTAAAGAAATAAAGCTGCTGACAGTTCTTGGCAGGAAGGACAACAAAAAACACAGATGAGCACTGCATGTAATGAAAGTAAAGCCCTTTAGCACTTTTAAAACTTTTACTACTGCTTAAGTTGTTTTGAGGAATCTTCACCTCACTTCACTTAAAGATGCAGATCCTCAAACACATTTCTTAAATGCCTGCCTCCATACCTCTCCCTGTAGAAAAATTACTTGAACGTAACACTGAAAAAGTTCCTAGTCCTATTTTCGAGATACTTGTAGTAGGAACTCGTGTGTTCTGTGCAGGTGGACACAGCCACCTCCTCGCTCCCTCAATTCCCTCACTGGCTGAGGAACTGTGACCGGACTGCTCCCCGCCCCGGGGGCGCCATCTTGTGGGGCCACTGCCGAGGGCGAGCTGGTCACGTACCCGTGATGGCGGCGGGAGGGGCCGGGAGGGCGGGAAGTCTCGCCGCCTCCCAGGGCTGAGGGAGCGCTCTCTGTGTGCTTTGAGCTCGGGGTGTGGGTAACGCGTTAAAACCACCCGTCTGCAGAGAAAGCTTGGGTTGTGTCAGCAGCTTCCCCGTGTTTCATCCCTCGGCCGAGGGTCCCCAATAACCCGCCCGCCCCCAGCAGGCTGGGTGACAGAACCCTCAGAGGCTCTTGGCAGTTAAAGAAACTCTGTAATGATCCTATAGGAAAATTCGAACATAAGGCAGTGACTGAGGAGACACCTGAGTTACAGTTGCTGAGGAAGCAAGCTGAAATTCAGGATACAGTTGCTGTGTTGTTCTGTTTGCATTCTTTTTCCTCTCTCTGAAGAGAGCAAGATGGAATAGTCGCAGCTATTTTTGCCACCTTTGTTAGCTTGAGAAAAGCTTTTCTCCAGCTTTCTCAAGTTGTAGGAGCTATACAGGTTCATTAACGTTACGCTTTGCCTAACAATTAGCTCTTTTGAGAGCAGGAACATACTATACCAGGAAGATTGCTGTGATATGCTGCAGTCAGTTACGTTAATTTGTTTAATCCTAGCTTGGCTGTCTGTGTATGATTTGTGTGGTCCGTCGTCTAAAAATCGCAGCCATACGTGGACTGTCAGAGAAATCCTGGGCTCATTAGAGTCTTTGCGTGATGAGGGAGCTGAATCACTTGAGTGTGACTGTGTAACACCTGTATGGTCCTTACTCATATTCAGCACCACAGAAAAGGGAACAATACAGTAGCTCAATATTCTGGTGTTTCTGCATCTGGCACTGGCCAAAGAAGCGCCATGGACTGTGAGTGATAAAAATGAGTTTTCTAAATTGTTTAATAATCTCATAAAATCCAAATGACGTTGCGACAAGGGTTTTAATTAGTTCTTGTTCTAATTTGTCTGCTTTTCCCAACTCTGATGTTACTTAGCCTCGGAAATTACCTTCATTCTGATGAGACTGATTTTCAGTCATAACGCTTCTTGCATAGAGCCAAAGTATTACATTATATATTGAGTTGTTACACAAACTATCTGGACAAAGGAACCCATTGTAGATGAAGACATAGATTATGGTAGCTTGTGCAGGAATTAATAATCGTATTTTCTTCTCCCTCTTGGACACTGGATAGCCTGAACTGTTACTCAAGTCAGAGTAGTAGAAACTCACGTAGGCCAAGGATGCAGATATTTTTGCCTTCTTGGCAATGGGCTGTTTATAACATTATCTCAGAGTTCACTGTGAATTTCTGAAGCTGTTTTTACCCATGCTGTCTGTAGTGTAGCTTGGCAGGAATTGAGAATTTGGATTCAAAATCTAAACCAGTAATACTATGTTAATTGCAGGTTTTTCTGATGAACCTGTTAGATATAATGTTTCATGACCATGCTATTGCTTTTTTGATGATGCTGTAAATAAGACCTTAACAGTGCATTCACTCAGAGAAAATTCTGTGAGCCACAGTCAACCCTCCAAAAAGCAAATATAAGACTTTTTTTTTTCCACTTACTGTAGAATTGAATTAGTATCAAACATCAGTACAAACAATCCCTTGTTACAATTATACTCCTGTTAAACGCTCATTAAATTTGTTATCTTCTTCTGTCCCATGGCGGTTGAATACAACCATTCCATCACCATTACAAGCATTTATTCCAGTGAGGGTTGCGTAAACTGACTGCCACGTTTTCTTGCTTGCTCACCTTCTTCTGACTCCTTCCTGTTATTTTCAAAATCTTATCCATTTCCATGTTTTTCAGTGTCTGTCGTTTCTCGCTGTTTATCAATAAGAATCTCAGAGAGAATACTGTTTCTTAATGAGCTCAAGGAGCAGGCAAGTTTTGGTCTCCTATTCATTTTAACAGTCTCAATATTTACATTTTTTTAGCATGCTTAAGCACACGTATACATGCACACGTACATCCTGTCTCTTTAACATCTTAGGGTTTTCTGATGGCCTTCCTTTGTCCTTCCACGTGGTTACGATACCACACAGTATAGGCCTTGGCCCAGGAGAAAATGGGGAGTCTTTGGGTTAAATGACTACCTGTATTCTGGAGTTTTGGATGTGGTTTCAGCCGGTGCTACACGCATTGGTGTAACTCTGAGCAAGCCACTGCAATTGCAGATTACATTTGCTGAGGTACCTGTAAGCAAACATCAGTTTGTCCTCCAATCCTTTGTGATTGGCCTACACGCTGAATATAAACTCTTGAGTACAAGAGTAATGTTGTTATTAGATTAATTAAAAAAAAAAAGGCTAAACATTTTCTTTTTTAGAAAATTAGTATTATTAAGAATATATCAATATATTTCTATTAATTAAAACAATACTTTATTGCAGTACTGTCAGACAGCTATTAGTTCTAGTAAAAGAACAACAAAGAAATCAGCTCTAGGGGTCTGGGCAGTACATTTATTTCTCAGTCTAGGCTCTCCGCGTGTTCCATTTCCACAAGAGAAAACCCTTCAATTATAAGATCCTTAATTTACCCAGGAAATTTCATAAGGAAAATGATTAATTACTTTAAGCAATCAGTTTTACAGATAATCACAGTTCTTTATTTAAACTGAAAAAGCAAAAGGGGATCTCATGAATAAAACATAAAAAAAAAAAGCTTGTAGTTTAATAAATATGAAGTCGGCATTGAAATATTTCTTCAAAGAGACAAATCTTATAAAAATTATACCTCTGTTCATATTAACTATTAATTATGGAATTATTTTGTGTTAATACAGTTGGAACATAGGCTTTAGCACAGTGTAAGTAAAGTTTCTGTTAAAATAGCCTGTTGCTCCACATTATTGAATATTTTTATTCAGTTCAGTTGACCTTAACAGCCAGAAACACATTGCGTGTGGAAGTAGAAAACCAGTACTGAAAAGTAGAAAAGGATTCTTGTGGTTATACATACTTGACATGTATTCAGTGACCTGTTGTTGTTCGTACTGTCTGAAACAGCAGTGGGAAAGACTTAATCTTCCTGGGAGAACCAGGACCTTAAGGTGAGAAGTGTGAGTTACACCCGCTGAAACACGTAGCATTTTCTGTAGCTCTCAAACCAGTGCCTTTTTCAGAGTTTGCACGCTAGAGTTGGCTTATGCAAACAGGCAGAAGAATGCCTGTATTGGCTTCTGTTAGCTGCTACTACTCAGGTCAGTCAAGACCTTTGTATTATGAACACAACCATAGATATCCAAGTAATTTTAGTGTGAAAACCCAAGGCACTGATGGTGTTGGATGGCAAATAGGCATCCTGCTCCAGAAGTGCTTTTTAGTACTTAGGTGCCCAAATTCTTCTGCAGACCTTTAGCACGGAATTCAGGTAGCCTGAATAACGTTTGAGTGAAGTATTCTAGCGTCCTGGTTTGACTCCAGGACTCCATACAGCAGCTTTCCACCTTCGATGTTTTCCTACAATATGACAAGACCCATCAGTAAACAGAGCATACTGCTTCTCATTATCTGAGAGTTTGTTATATGGTGGAGCTTCCTCAGCACGTGTCACCACCTCCTCTGGTGGCATTCTGAAATCTTTGCCTTTGGGCCAATTTGTGATCCCTTCTACGATTCCTGGACGATTCGGGTTTCCTATTCGAGCTTGCTGTGTGATTAAGGCAACCCACTTACTCCAGGTAGCATCTGTGGCATGATGAGTAGAAGGAAATTTACCTTTGAACATCCAGCCCAGTACTGGTAATCGGGGCAATGTACCAATTACTTCTGAAGCAGCTCTAACTCCTTCATATGCTGCCAAAATTTCTTTCTCAGTTGGAGTGTAGTTGGCCTCGGAGACTTTATATCCTTGACTCCAGAATCCTAGGGGTCGACCTCGAGTCTCCCCTAATGCTTTCTGCCAAAGGCCCCACGTTGGGCACCAATTAATCTGTCGTGGTTTAGGCCAAATCGGCCACTGGAGCATCTGTCGGTCCCATCTGGGGCCCCCCACGTCCCCAGTGGCCGATTTGGCCTAAACCACGACATCTAGACACTGGAAGAAAATAGAGAAAGAAAACTTTCCCATGTTCTGACTGTCAAAATCTTATGCTAATCCACCATTTTATCTGATGTAGCTGAGTAATTCATCTGGTACAGGGTGTATTTGGTATTGTTATTACTAGTGGACCAGGAGTCTATGTGGCCAGACAGAACAAAACAATGAGCTCCTCAGCACTGAGATTTAGAGTGGTCTTACTGGAACCGAGGGACAAGAAACATCAGCTCATGTCTGAGAGGTTGATACCTGTTTACAATAAGTGATAAGCAGAAAAAAAATAGTTTCAGCTCTATGTAGAGGTGCTGCACATGGAGGAATTTGAAGAAATGTGCTAGGTTAGGGGAAACTATTCATAACTACGCATCATGTTTATGTGTCTTTGATTGAACACATAGGGCTCTTGTTTTGGTAGATAATACAAAGAAAAGTGGCTATTTGCAGTGGTAGATGGCGTTGCCATTCTGCTCCAGTGGTGTCCTGCTTGTAAAGCATTCTGAATGTCATGTTAAAGCAGTTAGGTTTTAGCTGAGAGGTATCTCACTTGTGGCATGGGCATTTGTCATCCTGTAGCTCTGATGGACAGATAATGTTTTTGGCATTATTTAAAATTTTCATCTATAGTGCAGTTGTGTCAGTTGATGGGATTTCTTTTCTGGAACTGTGGACTCTTAGGATTTTTTTCTTTTAGTAAGAATTGATTATTCTTCTAGCTTTTCCTAGAAGGACATATTCATATTTAAAATGTTTCTTACTAGAATAGATAGCTCCTCTAAGGAATACTTTGGTTTTCTGTTTTTGTATTGACTCAGCCCCTGAGGGTAACACATCTATTTGGAATGATGGCTGGAGTGGGTTTGTAGGCTCAATTTAAAGGTCAGATTTGAGTGATGGGGTATGACAATTAAGAGACTGGCAAAAAATTTTGAAAGCTATTAAACTTTTTGCAGTGATGATTGCTGCAGTCCCTAAAAGAGAAAGAAAACTACCTGCATTACCTCAAAAAAAAAAAAAAAAAAGGAAAGAAGGAAAGAAACCCCACACGCACCTGTATTCCATGAATTATGCACAATTTTGCATCTCCATTACTCTTTCCATTCTGGGAACACAGGCTAATAGAGAGCATGCTATTGATTTCTTAGCTGTTTGCATAGTCGCCATACCTAGCAGTCATCATTTTTTTTCCCCAGTCCTTAGCTTGCAGAATACATTTGGTCATTTGGTGCTCTCTCTTCTTTCTACTCTAGTTTGAGAAATCCTTTATGCATGCTAGGGAAGAAAGAAGTGCTTGGTGAGTTAATATCTCTCTTGCTCCGAAGGGAAAGAAGAGTATTACTTTGCAAGGAAGTGGTCTGCAAACACATTTTTGATGGGAGCTCTTTTAGTCCTTGTCCTGCTTGTCCCTCTGTTTGCCTGTGACGTTGAGTCAAATCATCTTTTCATTTTCTTGCCAGCATGAGTCTCCATCTGTCACAGAGCTGCAGAAGAGCTGAGGTTGGAAGCATACAAGGCGCTTTCCAGATGTCTGAAGAAGGCCTCATTTGCCTCTTCTTCCTGATGAGGCAATCTGTACCAGACATACGCAGCAATATCTCCTGCGATCCTGTCTTCCCATGTTCTCCAAGGACATGGTAAGGTAACCTGAGTCTTAGCTCACCAAAGCCTGGTTCATGTTAGCTTCAGCCAACCCAACTCTGCTGCTACTTCTTTGCTCCATCTAGGATACATGCCACGTGCCCTTACTCTCGCATCATTGCCTTAAGCATTGCCTTGACTAGACCAAAGGTTTTGCAAGTGCCAGTTCTGCCTAGAGAGATGCTTGCAAAGCAATGGGTGTACATATTACAACACGTATGTGTAGTTCACAGTGAAAGCTGATGAATGTGATGTTTTGCAAATGAGAAGTATGAAGCTTAATGCTTATGAGTGATCTCTTTTCTGAGTTGTTTTAATTTTTTTACTGGTGCTTTAAAACTTTGCTCTATATTTAATTAAAAAAAAACCACAGGAGTGACTCCTAATGATTTGATCTAGATTTTTGTCACTCGGGTCTGGGTGATGCTGCTAAAAACAAAATGAGATGCTAGACAGCATAGATTTTAAATTTCTGATTTGTCTTCTACTAATGTGTACTTTTTGTTGATGGAGGAAAGATAAGAGATGAAATATCTAAAGGCTTGTATACTAACATTTTAATTTAATGAGCCTGCATACTGAGCATAGTCTGAAACTATACTCTGAGACACAGTTTTGTATGTTTTATGCATTAACACACCATCTGCTTTTCATGGAAGAAAAGGGTACAAGAGGCTTTTCTGAAGCAATCATCATTTTAAACAAAACAAAACATGCTTTATATTGGCATAGTCCTTTGAGGAAAGACACAACATTAATTGCATGAAGCACCTTAGACAATTATTGCTTCAGAATTTTTAGAAGCCTTGGAACCTTATTTGGTGCAAGCTATGAAAAAAATTACTGGAGTAAATGGAACTGCATGGACACCCATTATTAAGTTCAACCAATTTTTTCCTGTGTACCTGTTCCACAGAATATGGAAGAGTTTGGTTTGGTTTTTTGGTTTGTTGTTTGGGTTTTTTTTGTTTTTTTTTTACTGCTGAAAAAAAATGCCCTGGAAAGTTTTTGGGCAAAAAATAATGTAAGGTAAATGTGCCGGAGGGCTCTTGAAATGACCATGAACAAACTAACACTATTTAGTGTACAAGTCTGGTTCCTTGAAAGTATTCTACCTGTGAGCTTTGGGGTGCTGAACTCCCAACTGATCTTCTGAAAAGCCATGCTGAGGTGAGGGCATTTTAGGAATACATATGACCCCATGTGCCAGGTTAGAAGAGCAGGGGAAGTGTAACATTGTTATTTTTGAATACGAGGATTGGGAAGTTGCTAATTCCCATGTCAGTGTATGTGAATAAGACTGTATACATGACATTAAATATTTCATTAGCATCAATATGTCAGTTGTAGCTTATGTATAATAGTTTCCTGAAAGTTTTAGTTTTGGTTTACAGTTTGTTGTAGCTTGCATGAGGTGATCATTGTTCTAGTTTCCAAAGGTAATGGGGACAGTAACAGACAATCACAGTAGGGGAGCAGTAGGTGACTGCATTTATCATCTTACGTATGGAGATGGAAAGAAAATGTAGAAATAAGCTGTTGTGAAAAGGAGACAAGAGAAGCTTATGTATCCAAAAAACCCGAATGATCAATAAAGGCTTTTCTTAGGATGTTGTGATAACTGGCTAAGGGATGTGAAATGTGGGTGGACAATGAAGCATGAATTAGGGATTCATTGGTAATGGGAAATGTTGATAAGGAACTGTCATTAAGGTCCAGAGTGCAATCTGATAGTAGAGGAAGCTATTCATATAGCTCATCACACTCAGTTCATTAGCAAACAAAATACTGATCCAGGGCACTGCTAAGAGGATGGACGTTTGCTCACAGTCAAAAAAAAAAAAAAGGAAAAAAATAGTGTTGCATAAAGATAATGGACGTAACAGTGCAGCGTGTGTAGCATGAAAAACAAACGTGCTTTTATCCACACAGCAGAAAGGGGAGAAAGTCCAGCATACAACAGCAAGCAAGCTGGTTTTTGTCAGTCAAAATACAGGGGAAAAAAGAGCACTTTAAAATGTTAAATTATATATGAAGATTTTGTATTGAGACTACAGCAGCATGCCGGGCTACAAAATGCCAAGATTAAAATCATGGTGCTGTAACCTCAATTTGACTTCAGTGGAGCTATGATAGTTTACACAGTCTGTAGTCTGACATTTTACATGGTGGTCTGAAACCTACCCCAGAATTTCAAAACAGATTTATAGGAGTGCACATTTACCACTCTTATTCTCATGTCCCACATAAAAGCATACCTTTCATAGAGCTGTAAAACTTAATACTAACTGAAGATTTGCCACTACCCCCTCCTGCCTCTTTTGCATCACCTCTGCACTATAAATATTTCAGAGCATAGTGACAGGGAGGATGCAAGAATAGGAATAATTAACAATGTTCTTATAGGAGAAGACAGAAGCATAGAACATATTTTAAAAGGCTGGTTTCTATTAAAAATCAAGAAATTAATACAGTGCATTGCTAGCTAAACAAAAATACGACAAAATAGTCACGATTCTTTGTTAGCAAGAAATTTATCAACAAACTTTGGATTACAGTCATCAAATAAAGCATATAGCCCTCCAAATCATCACATCTTTGTGCAGTTATTTCATATCATGAGAATAGTTACTCTCTCCACATAGGTTTCTATCAAAAGAAGTAATTGTGATCTAGCTAATAAAAAAATCTCTTATTTAATGTTTATTGGCAATTAAATCCATAAGTTCCAGAAAGATTCTGAAGCTTTATGCTACCAAATACAGGGTTTCGGGTTTTATTTTGCATTCTGCTGAACACATTTTTAACCTAGTCATTACTGGGTTGAAACATTATTTATACCGGTGTGAGCAGTCTAAATACCCAATACACAAAGGCATTTGTATATATTGAATATATAGCATGAAAATGTACATTTAATTTTTATTTTTTTTTGCTTCCAAGCAATAACTGAGTTAAGAAAGAAGCATGATGTTGAAAATGAACTTTGCGCAAAGGTGTGATTTTGTGAAGAACATGATCCTAATCTGACAAATTAAATCCTTTGATCTTGTAAAATGCCTGTAAGCAGTAATTTATCTGATCAAAACCTAACCTTTAGTTAAGCACCTTTTTCACATCAGTACCTTTGATGAGATTTGAGATTCATCTGCTGACATGAACTAGCATGTCCACACTATGCTTTCCGAACACACTGGCAGGAAAGATCCGGATTAGGCTGTGAAGCACTTTTCATCCACCCCCTTGCATGCCCATTGGTATTAGGTCTGCAGTGAAGAGCCTGCAAGCCTTCCTGGGTCCTGGATCTCTGCCCTTGTGCTCTGTGTATCCTGGCCTCATGTTTGCTGAGACCACCACTTCTCCCGCTCCCATAGACAGTAATTCATTGAAAAGGAAAGAGGTCCTGGTGTGAATGACTGGGAGGGTGGCTTCAGGGTGGGCCGTGGTGTGCAGCTGCCCTGCTATCTAGGTGGAGATGGTAGGCATGGAGAGAAACAACCACAGAAAGAGATATACCAGAGCTCTGTTGCTGTCTCATCCAAACCTGTGCATCTGATGCTAAAGACCCTGTGATGTGATGGAAGTGCATTTGGGTTCTTAATAGGTCCCCAAAGTGCAATGAGCTACAGAAACCCAAAATTCTAATGATTCTCTTCTTGGCTTTAGCTGAACAGAAGTGAAGGCTAACATATTATGACAACAGGTATTTCTGAATCATTTAATATTTGTTTATGTGACCATTGGAACAGCAGAGTTTAGTCATTGTTAATTCTGTTTAGTTTCTGTAGGTTATCTATAGTCATGTCATGGGTCAGACGGCTGCATATTAGATGGCTGGTCCAGTCAGCAGGGGTGGGATTGTTATTATGAAACATTAAATTATCAGAATATGCTACATAGGTGTTCAGAGTCCAAAGGTACAAAGAATAGGATGTAATCCTGTTTCTTGTGTATAAGTACTAACCTTATTTGTGTCAAGTGTTTGAAATCACATGCAGTACTATATTGATGGCAATCTCTTAAAAGATACCTTATATAGGGTTTTGTGCCTTAAAATGGCTGGTAAGGGATTTAAATTAGTCACACCACCCTGGATTAAAGCAGCGATTTACAAGGGTTTCTCTGGGTTTATGCATCCAAAGGAAAACTCATGACAATTTAAAGTAACTACAGCTTTCCTAGAGGCCAGGTTGCTGTTTTTATTTATTCATTAATTTATTTAGGTTTAAAAACTCAGCACCAGTAAGTGCTCCTCCAGTCCTCTGAGGCTCCATGACAAATACTTAAAACAGAATAAAGGTGACTTACACAATTAATCACCGTTACATCAACAGCACCAGATATTTAGAAGTTTCCTTGTTTGACTTTTAAAGTTTCTTAGTAAAAAGATACCTGTTTGGATGAAATTTCTGTTACTGGTCATTGGCCTTATTCACCTTTCTACTGTTTACACTTAAATTGCTGTTTTGAAGTGAAGAAAACAACATTTAAAGCGTGGAAACTGTTGCCATTGTTCTCCATTACGCTGTCGATGCTACCCAGTGTGTAAAAGTTATAAAGGGAATAATTATACAATTTATATTCTTTCTGGATCCAAATTAGCAGGTGCTTTGAGGTAAAACGTGGATGAATTTCCCATAACCCGACTGATGTCACAAACAAGATAGCTAAAAAGTGCCTGCGGTTATCTTCAAATGAAGTTATATTAGAATTGTGTCCAATATTCTTTATTACAAGGTGAAGACACTCAGAGCAAATAGAAAGCAATGGGTTTTTTTGTTCTCCATAGCCTTTTTTCAAGCTTTGCTTTGTAATGTTATTTATACTTTTTTTTTTTGATAAAAATTAACTTTTGAGAGTGATATTTTAAACTGCTTAAAACCTTCTATTTCCTAACAGACTTAGTCCACATTTTAAAAATACAGGAGCTGTGTGGTGGGGTTTTTGAGTACATGGCAGCAGCCAGCTGCATTGACTACTGCAATGTTTGTTGCAGCCAGCAAACAGCCTTGTGACCAGAGCCAGCAGGCCCTCACACCGCCTCCCCTTGTACATAGTCCACTCTGTTTTCCCCTGCGTTTTTCCCTTGGATGATGCTATGGCTATTCTCACTTCCCAGTGCAACCATTTGAGAAGGACAGGTCTGATTTAAATTTACACTCTTTCTCTAGCAATTGTCTACAAGGAAGAATAATATCCCATAGGTCACTACTTTCTTTTCATGGTCCCTGTGGTCAAACTGTATTGCATGTCATTCACGTGAAGTAGGCTATATCTATAATGACCTGCTTGATTGTACTTTACAAGTTCCCAAGATCCAGGGCAACCACTCATACTGTGTGCTCAGTTTCCTTTCTGTAATGGGAATGGGGCTGTTTATTCTCTTAGGGTCTTTTTTTTGTTGGTTCTACTTAGATACAGATTTTAGAGTACAGTTTACACACCCACCCTTAGTTTGGATGGGTAATTATTCCTTGCTACTTGGGCATAGACTACTGTTTATGTGCGAACAGAATCAATCATATTGTTATGGCTGGATTATTAGCAAGCCATATAGTTGGTTTACAAAACACAGAGATCAGTGAATTACTTTGACCACTGTTTATGTATTTTAACCACTTGTAATTTTAAACTTCATGCTTTTAGAAACTTTACTGTACAAACCATGTTTTTTATATGATGAAAAGACATGGATATTTTTTCCATGTGGGTATATTGTTTTCCATACCAGATTTATTGTTTCTTTCAAAATATTTTACATTATCCCTTTCATTTTACTTAGTTACCAAAGTTCAGAACACGCCTGGGACAAAGTCTGATGGTTTAGTTTCACACAACTGCTCCAAATGAGTGAATTAGATGCTTACCAAATACAATATCAAAGTAAACTGAGCAGAAATATATTGAGAATGTCAACACTTTCTACCTGAAATTAACAGAGATCCTAACGGAAATCAGGTTAGATGTGAGTGTATTATACCTACCGTGGTCTCTATACAAAATTATTTTTAAAAAGCATTTAGAAGTATTTAGTATGTCTACATTATTCTAGTCAAAGGCAAAATAACTTAGCTCTTCCTCCAGAATTTCAAGAACATAAGAGCATAGGAGCTTCTTTCTGAAAGTGATAGTTAATACCCATTAGCAAAAAAGAGCAACACTGACATGCCACATGATGTGAAACAGTGATGGACTTTCCCCATTTGGGTGCTTATATGAGAAATGCTAACCATCTTCAAGCTGGCCACACTATTCGATCTTACTGGTAAAACTGGCTTGGCATCATAAAGGACAGGAGAATAGAGTAAAAACTATTTTAAGAGCTCTCGGACTGTTTCTGTGTGAGTTAACCTGGGACCAGAGGCAGTTCTTCACAGTTTCAGATAGCATCTTCCGCTTTTCTTTATTTTGCTACTGACACTGCAGCACAGTACTTTGGTTCACTGATTTTTTTTTCTTTTTCTTTGGATTTCTAAATTTTTCTGTCTTTGAATAAAAAAATAGCCATTTTTGAAATATATCTGATTAGGCAGTATTTGTCATACAGCATTTACCAGAACACCATCAACTCTTCTTTGTACAGCTGTCTGCCTCATTCATTCAAATTTGCATTTGTCTAGTAGCAATGGGAGATAGTGTGCGCTCCTTCTGCAACCTTTTGATAATTCTTTTCAACAATCTAGAAAACTCAACATCAGTATTTTCTCCAGTTTTTATAGAGGCTTCTTCTTCTTATACAAGGATAAAAAAGAAATGTCACTTGTCTTAAGTCATATGCAATCCCATGACCAATCGGCAATCTCAGTGCTGCCTAGCATTCTTACTTTCTGTGTATCTTGAGTGTTTGTTTCATGGCTTATTGCGTGTTTGAGGAGGGTGAGGAAAAGAGGGGAAAGGAGGAGGAAGATCATTGCTTGTATAAAGGGGCCTTGGTATATTGAAAAGAAAAATCATTCATCTTGTTTTATGGAATTCTGTATGATTCCTGTGTTGAGTTATATAGCACTTAAATGGGTATTAGGTAAAAGCATAACCTAAATACAAAAAGATATAATTTTATTGTTTGATTCATTGATTTCCACATTTTTTCAGAAATAACAATGGTATCAGTGAAATCACATCAGAAAGACTCTAAAACCATTGAACGTCTTTAAGTACCAATGGACAAAAAGAAGACAGAAAGGATAACTCAGGAAGGTGGAAAATACGTATTATAAAAGAATAAATCTCATGCTTCGAGGGAAGAAAATGAAGCCCAAAATTAGAATGATTTTTTTTTCTATAATGATGTCTGTTCTTTTCCCTTGCTACTGCTGAAAACAAAATTAACTCTGACATACTCACCTCGTATCATCTAAATACAGGTTGACATGAAATAGCCAATAGAATCAATTGAATCAATATTCTGTGCATTTAAAATTCTATTTAGAAAAGCACTAAAGAAAACTGAGAAACTGAATTATGAAAAGGAATGGCAGCATTGAAGAATAAGGCCTATTTCTAACTGAAATCTGAAAAAGCTTCATTATGTGTTTCATCTGCTTATTTTGCAGATATTTATATTTATGTTCATTATGAAGGAAAAATGCCTTTTAATTCCAATTTATATAGCACTTTCAAGACAGAGAATTTGTATTAAAAGAAGTTGGAGGTCATGCTGAGATGCTGCAGTGATTGGCAGCAGCATAAACCACAAATAGAGGCAAGATTCCTTCTCTCCTAGCCTGTAATAGTCTTGTAAGCTATTTTGTCATCTCATCTCATTCTGCTGTTCACAAGCATGTTGTGTGAAGCAGCCATGCCAAAATGAAAGGAGAAATGTGGGTTGTAAAATGTATACATAACATTATGGTATTTTTCCTGGCTAATTCATCTCGCAGCAGAAAAACACCCTTGAACTGTCTAGTCAAAAAGGAAGAGGTATAAAGAAACATGGGGTCAGAATTCAATGTCACATAATAGTCTAAGTTACATTTCACTACTTAAAAATAATTTTTCATTTTTTTTTCTAGACAGAGGTTCAAGAATGTCTTCACGCTTTCATGTATTGTGGTAACTACATGCTTTCTAAGTTTTCATTGCTTCAAGTGTTCACACATTCTGTAAAGTTTCTGTTTAATCTTACTCTCTTTCTCACCTGATTTGATCCATTTTTGTAAAGTTTCTTTTAGATAAGATCTGTTTCAATACAGAGGAAAATAACTGCTAAAGATTGACTAAAAATCCTAGTTTTTACTATGCTTACTATGTTTTTCTCTACTTTAGCAGGAAGTCTGTTCATAGACTTTCAAAAAATCTGTTGTTTTTTAAAAAAATATGCATATTTCAGAAAATTGGAAATGAACAGAGGTCCTTCATATCAATTCCTTTTTAAAGTCTTATCTCCTTGTTAATTTTTGTGTGCAGTCTAGCTGAAAATAGCATGCCTTTTTGACTGTAAAACAAAGGACAGTTACGTAGTTGTCTAAAGTGTTTAATAATTGTTGCCTACCCTGTGAAATTAAGCTGATCTGATTTCGGTTGAAGAAGAGATTGAGTGTTTCGTTATTCTGAGTGACGGTACACTTGTTCCTTGCAGAGAGCAAGGCAGAATGGTCAAAGAAAGAAGCAAGCTTAAAGCTGTGTTGCTCACTGCTGTTAATGTGACTGCTCTGAGTGAATAGATTTTTCGCCTCTTTTATTCAGTTCACCTTGTTTCCTTTTAGAGTTTTTGTATGTGTATTGTCTAAACCAAAACAAAATATATGTTAAGATTGAGTTAAATGAGTAGGAAGCCTTACCATTTTCTTTTTGTGTAAAAAACAAGCAAAACACCCCAAACATCGAGTAACGCTCATGGTTTGTTTTTTCACATATGCTAAAGAAACATTTAATTGTAACAGAAGATCCAAAGACAATGGCAACAAGCACTTTTTTTTCCTGAAGGCTGTGACACAGATGACGTCTGCTATTATTAAGATCTAGCTGTAACCCATCCATCTGTTAATCTTCTTTTGTGTGCCATAGCAGTTTATTTGTAACTGAAGGCTGAATCAAAAAAAGACTTCTTTATGATAACCTTCCATGAACACAGGATAGTCTATTTATTATTACTTTTTTTTTTTTTGAAAATGAGAGGTTTTGTACATTTATGTGACCTTTCATTTAGCGGAAGTCTTGTGCTTTTAATGGCTTTTTACACTTACTGGGTCCTAAGAGAATTTAGTCAAAATGAAGCAGCGTGCTTAACGTCTGTAAGATGCATCCTTTAAAATTCATTTTAGTAACTTTAAATGAAATGCATCACAGGCATCTGAAGAGGGGAAAAAAACAAGTCATGAGCAACAAGCCACAATCTATCAACATATTTTGCATCCCATTCAGGCAGATGTTTGGCCTCAAGACATGTAAAATGGATGGATTTTGATTCTCTCTTGATCTCCCTGCAACTTGAACTGGGGAGATGAGTGAAGCTCAGCAGGAAATTAGCTAAGTAAAGGAACTAGATAAGCAAAAGCAAAGTGCTGGAGAATATTGTAAAATGTAAATCTAAGACTAAATATATATTTTTGCCAATTGTATAAATTCTAGTAAAACATGAACATGGGAATAGCTTGTCTGTAAAAGGATGTGATCAGGATATAATAAGAATACTTCTAATGATGAATAAGATTTTCTTTCATTTATTTACGAATCTGAGACTACAGTCTAGTCTTAGACTAGCCTGAAGAAGTCAAGTCCATTTTTCCATGTTGTATTGTACTGTACAGTTTGCAGACCCAGGGCGAAATCTGAAGCACCTTAATTAAATTCCCCAACTCAGTTGTAGCAATGCCTTAAAGTTGCGCTGTTTACAGTAGGCACCCACTGTGCCAGTACAGATGGTGAAGATGGTTAAGTACCTTGGAACAATAATCCAAAAATCCCACAAGAGATGTAGAGCAAATCAGTTAGGAAAAGCAGGCGCAGGCACATGCCTGATTTCTGGCCTCTATGTAAGCGTGAGACGTGCCCTACAGCCGGTCGTTAGCAATCTCCACCCATCTGAAAGCAGAAAAGGAGGGCTGTGCGCACACTGCACTCAGTGTACTCAGTGTAGGGGTGGCTGGCTAAGCCTGGCTCATCCTTAATAAAATACAGCCACAGGAAAAAAAAAAAAATCTGTTCATTTGAAGTATAATCACAAAATGTTTCAATCACCAACTCAAAACATGCGAGATATGAATTAATTTCTCTCTGCTGGGGGTAAGGACCAAGATTTTTTCCTCCTTCTTCCAACTTTCAAATGATCAAATACAAAGGATCAAAATAACAGTCTTCTTTTTTTCTTATATATTTATGTTTAACAGCTATTTGTAATTTTAAATTATCAAAATATTTTTAGTACAACTTTTTGGGTAACTTTTATTTATGTAATAGCAGCAATAGAAAAACCTGGAAGACAAATTAAAAACACTGTACAAGGTGAGAAGAGAATCGGCTTATTTTGGCACAACAGCCAAGAATGGCACTCAGACCATGAAAGTTGCCAGCAGAGCCCATCTGTTAAGCAGCAGAGTAAATCAGATGCTGCAAGTTTCTAGTGATCTCAGGAAAAGAAAACACTGAGAAGAGGCAAATAGAGGCGGGAAGGTCATTTTCACCTCAAAGGTCTAACGGAGCTTTTTCTTTCTGTAACCTGCTCTTAAGTTGGTCCTTTCCCACAAAGCACTGTGATTAATCAGTCCACTTAACATGGACCCAGTCTTTGTGTCCCTGGCTGTGTCTGGTCAGATTTCTAAAACTCCAAGGGCGATATACTCTAGGGTGCAAACATGCTACTCTTTGTTGGAGCAAGGTTCTTGAAAGGTTTCAGTGTCTGGGATCTTCTGAATGCTTCTTGTTCACATACACAGACACTACCTTGGGACTCTGAGGAGCTGGAAACTTCAGGTCTTTAGTTTGCTAATTTGGACAGAAATTTAAACAAACAATAGAAATTCTGTCTCGAACTCAGATGCGTTAGTTCACACACATGTGAGAGATCTTTGAAGGCACAAGTCCTGAGAATACATTGTTTCCAGTGATCCTATTTCTCTTGTTAATCCACACTCTATCACTTTCAGATCCTGTGTTCACAATGAGCATTTATGTGAACGATGATGGAAGATTCAAGCTCTTGTTTAGCTTTTCTGTCTGTGTCAGGTATGTTATCTGTATTATTCAGTTGCTTTAATAGGGTTAGACCTCTGTAAAATACTCACGTTCCATGGAACTAGGTCATTAGTTGAGGGATAGTTAAAAATAGTGTTTTAAACTGGTCTCGGTAGCTTCTCAGTTGCAGGCGTTCAGCACGGAGTCTTGTGCATTCCCCAGATTTGACCATTGCCTATGCTGGAAAATCTGACTGCAGCTTGGCCTGCAGGACAGTTTTCCACTGGAAAGAAAGAGTGACATTATACACAGGTATTTCCTATTTTGTCACACCATTTTTTTCTACAAATGTAACCACTGCTTGCAGCAGCTGATGCGCAGGACTTTATTTTAGGTTAGGGCATGTGTAGAAACGGTTGTGCAGGAGATGTGCTACTGTGTCGTCCAGTGCTGCACTGCTTCTGGTACTTCTTTTTAACTTTGATGTGACTTTGATGGTACATTTTAAGATAATATCCCGTGTTTTTTCTAATGTAAAACTGCACACTGGAGTCTGTAATCGGGCCCATGATGGCAGCCTTTTGAGGAGTTTTACAGACCTTTGCTTGTAAGACTGCCTATTACTACCTGGTTGTTTTATTCTGACACCACATATCCACAACACACGCATCCAATGTCAAAAGTACGCAACATTTTGCATTGTCAAGACTTTACTGTCGGTCTTTGTGAGCTTTTCCTGGCATGCACTTTAGGCTGTTAATTGTCATGAGGAGTTGTAGTCCAAAATAGCTTTTTTATTAAAATCAAAAAAACAGAAAGAAAAATCAGCCCTGCTTGATCAAGTCACAGGAAAGAACCAAGCAGAAAATTTCAGTGCAATAAAGGGTGAACTGAAACTAATAAATGTATAATTCCCCCAATGCAGTGCATAGCTGAGCTTCAAGAAATCTTGGAGTTACATTTAGAATTAGATTCCTTATCTTAATACCTACCAAATTTCAAAAGCTATATTACTGCCTTTTGTATGAAAAATACTAGCAAGGAAAAAATATGATGCATATGTGGTCTCCCCAATGGAGAAAAAAGTAATAATACAGTAGAGCCCTTTTCTATTGAATTGTCTGACAGTAAATGTTTCTAAACCCCTAGATACCTTTATTTAACTTTTTTATGTCTTTCAATAGAAAAAAAAGAAATTCCTATTGCATATTGTGAACAATAATTTTACAAATCCTATTCTAAAGGACGTATCGTTCTATGCATTCATAATCTTATAATTCTTTTTGCAAAAGGCCGTAATTCACAATTGCATGTAGCAAAGCATAAAAGTAAAAATGTGTGTATGTATACATATGTTATCTGTACAATGAAAAATATATCTGTAGTTTTCACTGCAAATGTGTAGATTTTTTTTCCATTATTGCATGTCTTTCTCTCTTCATCATAAGCTGTGCTTACGTACTTGTCCTGGACCAGGCTCTCAGAAAATGGTGACCAGAAAAAAAGTGGTGCAGTTGGAATGCGGAAATGTCTGTAAGTTACTCTGGTTTTATTAATCCATAGTTGAAGGAAAGCTATTCTGCAGATAAACTTAGAATGAAACTGATTTGACCAACTGTCATTTTGTTCAGATCTTGAAAACATGACTACCTTTTTACAGAAATAACAAAACTTCTGATTTGTTCAGTCAATTAAATTGAATTATTGGAATGAGTTACTTTCTGTGAACACTTTGTGAAACCCGACTGTCTAGTTTCAGCCGAGCTGAAGGGACCACAGACATCAAGGCTCAGTTCTGCATCTCTCTGGCATATTTATTTTTATCTATGTTGAGAACCCACAGCACAGGGTAGGGTGTGGTTATCAAATGTCTGGCAGAATACTGACTGTCTTTACCTTTCTCTTGCTTTTTGTGTAAAAAGTGGAAGCCTTGTTTAGCTTGCAGAATGTGTATTGGTCCCACACTGCTTGTGCAACTTGAGCATACTGGTGTCAAACACGGAAGTAGTATTGAGGGAGTGTCATGATGCTATAATGCTAGTTTCTGTCTTAAGGACATCTTGTTTTGTGAGGCTTTTATAATTCAGTAAGTGCACAATATATACATACACTACCAAGTATCTTACAGTTCGAAAGCCGATTTTGCAGAGAGAGTAGAAATTCAGTTACCAGCCACGCTTGTCATATTTAACCACTCTAGAAGTTTACAGTTCAATGCACCTACCATTTATATCTCTGCCTATGAAGTGCAATTTTTAGCTGTTTTTCAGGAATGTGTACAAAGTATGCATTTAGAAAACTGCTAATGGAATGAGGTTCAAGCTCATATGGTGTAACACTGAGCTTATTAGTATGACGTTTGTAAGAAATTTAAAAATTGTCTCAACCTAGATGATCTGGAGCAGGTGCTTGTATGTGTCTGGCAATAATAAAAGTTAGAAATTATATAAGTTTATGGGGAAAAGACTTGAGTAAATGAAAGGTGAAATTAAAAGAGAATTGTTTAGACTGTATCCACTATATTGAAGTATGTAAGGCTGGATTAGCAGTGTTTGTTACCAGGCTCTGTTCATATTATTTGACATTTTGCTAGAAAATGCTTTTTCAGTCTTAAATCACTTAAGTAATCATTTAATGATGAGATATTGAAGGATATTGTAGAAAAAAGATAAATACTTAAAATCTTTTCAGTAAGCAAATGGATTTCTAAATTTTTTATAGAGCTGGAAAAGTTTCTGTTAAACAATAAACTCATTTTAATTAAAATATACTACAGTAAAACAGGAAAGGCCATATGCATGTAACTGCATTTAAAATATGAAAAAAGGTATATACTTCAAAGTGAACCTAGAAAAGGCCAATATTCACTCATATAATACATTTAGATAAATAACACCTGTGGAGATTTTTTAAGCAGTCTTCCTTTCATAGGTAATTGTTGGGCATTAGCTGAACAATCAGTAAAAACAGGAGGAAAAAAGTGAACAGTGTGGCTCCATTGAAAGTGCATCTTTCCTATTTCTTCTCTAAGCACGTGCATTTTGTTCCTCTATATTAATTTCTAACTCTTGTACGAGGCACCAGTGGCTTCTACGGCAGACACTTCTCTGGAATGAAAGGTATAGCTCTCATATCTATCTATGTGGAAAATTCAAATAAAATTTCCTGATCAGCTGTCACTCTGTATGTCTCATTCCCAAACACTGAAAATTCTTTGAGAAGATGGAGCACTGTGTGTGGTTTTGGGGGAAACACTTTGTAAACGCTGTGATCGCAAATAGAGGTGGTTAAGTTACAGCCATGTGTAATGCTGATTGTAAATATACTTAGAATTGTCTGAAGTAGCCAAGGCATGCATCTAGATGCTTGTATGGTAATGGCATGATTCAGTGCTATTACACATTTTACGAGTTCTTCCTCTTGCTAAAAAAACTCTACAAAGAGAATCCATTTAAGTGCTGCTAGTTCTATGCCACAGTTTTTTATTAGAAGTGGTTGCAAAGAGGATCTGTGTGCATTCCCAGCCTCACCCCTCTGAACAGCACCCGTGTTAGTACTGCTCTGTCTCATGAATTTAGACTGAACTGCAGAACTGGAGCGCCCAGCATGATGTGCTCCCTGCCTTGGCTTGGGTTCACACTTATGAACATGACACAAATAACAGCAGTCCTGTCAGTGTGTCTACCCTTAGTGGCTTCTGAGAAACCTTCAATGTCTTAGGGATTTGCGTGTTTTCATGGCTGATTTCCACATCTTGTTGGGCTGCAAAAAATTCCTTTCCCTGGAGCAAGGCTTATGTAGAGTGATGGCTTCACCAGGTAGTAATTTTTGCATATGTAAGAATGAATCTTGAAGAAGAGACGGCAAGGCAATGCATATGACTCCATAACCATAACACATTTAAACACAAATATCCATGGAAAAAAGGCTAATCATTAAATCCCCAAAATAATTTCTCACTTTGCAGTACACCTAGCGAGTATATGTGCCTGTGGTTGATTATCTGTCTGTGGCTTTTATTTCACTATTAAAATTAAAAGCAGAATAGCTTTTGGTAGTAGTAAAGATTTTATAATACACTTAACTTTACATCAGCACACTTCTGTATTCTGAATCACATCATCATACTCCCTCAGTCCAAGCGGTTCTACTTGAGGGCATAGAGATGATCAGCTTGTGTCTTCCTAGTGCGTAAGATTGATCAAAGTAAACCATTAATCAAATAGATATGAAAATTAGAAATAATAATATGAGGTGTTAGATAATACAATCTGCATGCAATAGCAGCTTGATCTCTCAGGAAATTAAAATAATTTAACAAAAAGGCCATATTTAACAGACTGCATGATGGAATTAAGAATGAAAATCTAGCCTATTAATCATGCAAGAAATTGCAATTAAATTATATTTGTTAATTTCATAGTGAAGAATTTTTAAATTAAATCATTAACCATTTGCTTGAATCTTTACTTCTATGCAATTATAATTCAGATGTCAGTGAAATGCGGTTTTTAGGGGTTAAAAACTGTGTTCTGTACAATTTATTCCATCTCCTATAAAATACTTTCTTTGGAAAAAAAATGAGGCACAGACCTCAAATGATGTACTGGTTTGTCTCTCCCAATATTTTTCTCTTGGTTCTTTTGGTTCTTTGTATCTCATCTACCCCAAGCAGCATGGTACTTTTGTCTTATTTAATATGCTTTTATTTCAAATACAGAAAAATTAAGCTTTGTCCAGATTTTGATTCTTTTGTGATTAAAGTACTTGAATTGCCTATGTGTATTTGGAAACAGGATTTTTAACACATGGATGGAAGACAATGAAGGGTACTGTATTTGTTAAAGGCAAGTGGTCCTCTGGAGCTAGTCTCACTTTCTCCTCTGCATTTTTTTGAGGCATCAACACTACTTTTAAATTTTGCCACTACAACCTGAACATTGCAAATGTAAACTGCACACTACCCTGAATTACATTTCAGCTTTGAATATAAAGTGAAAGAATAATTGGCGAATAAGCATCTGATCTCAGTATTTCTCTTGAAACATTCCATGTTGTCATCATTGCTAACAAGTGAGTCATCTTCAGACTTTAGGGAGAGCTCTGAAAGCCCATCCATACTAACTGGAGATAAGATTACACAGATGAGACAAGAGAGATGTAAATTTCTGATGATGGATAAAGTTAGTTTAAGAATTTTAAGATTAGCCCGGATTTTCTGACATCCAGAAGAAGCTGAATTCACACTAACAGCCTTTGGAAGGAATTAACGTGGAACCTTTATTTGTCCACTTGTTTTCACAAAATATGTAGGAACTGATTATCTCTGAAACCTCAGTCTCACTGATGTTTTGTTTAATTGACCTTGGACACTACTTTTAAAGGGTTTTTTGAGAGTTAGAGAGGCCAAAGAGACAGATAGACACATGAACAAAAAACTCAGATTGTGATTATATATTTCTCATTTACATAGGAAACAAAGCTTAAAACCCGTAATTTCATGCACCACCAGTCCTCGTAAGTTTTACTGACTGTTCAGATCTTTTAGGTGTTAGTAACTAAGGACAAAGATCTAGATAGTCACAAAACAAGTAGAAGAGCCTAATGTCCTGTGGTAAAAAAACCCCACATACCGCTCTGGCTTGTGTGAGGAGAAGGGTTCTTCCAGTAAAGATGTGCAAATAGTCACATGAGAGGCCCAGGATACAACTGACAATTCTTGTCATCAGTATGTAATTCAGGCCAGAACAAATGCCTAAGATGGGATGGTAGATTGATTAATAAAAGCTTGATGTACTTAGCAAAACAAAGGCTGATGGGGGAATGCATTTGTTTCAGAAATAGAGCCTTGGGATAAACGTTTTCTCTCTCTGATCTCTTCCCATTCAGAATAAAAGGAGTAACATAAACATAGGATATTTTTATATTTTAAACGTATTGATTATGTAATGTACTCATTATGAGTCTGTGAATTTAGTCATTACTGACTTCAGCTGCCTTGAAATTATGAATTTAGTCTAAGCAATTGATGGTGTACTTTATCTAGATAATACCTCAAGAGACAGATTCTTAGTCACATTAGACAGTGCTCTAACTTCTTACATGTTTATTTTAGGGTGGGAGAAATTGTTTCTGTGAGGTGTTCATGTCGCTCTTTGACTAAGAAGAGAGCCTGGTAATGAAAAGAAGGTGCTTAAGTTTTTATTTAGCAGAAATTAGATTAACTGACTGCTTCCCTTAAGAAGCCTTTGAAAATTAAAAAAAAATAATTTTCAAGACCAGAATCTGACCCAAATTCCATATTAATTTCAGGTTTACCTTGGATTGTCTCCAGTTTTACCTGGATTAACTTCAGTTGTATCTTGGAAATACATGTATCTTCCACATACTAATGGAATCTGATTAAAAAACCTCATCAAATTGCAAGAGTAAGATGATACTTCACTAGGAAATTGAATTTTAATATAGGCTATGAAGTTGTAGTCTTACGTAAATGTATGAGTGTAACTTTGTAGGCTATGTTGTAAAGGTTTGCTATATTTGCCTTCCAAAACAGTTGCCAAACCTTTACAATTTTCATCAGTTATATTATTAGGAAGTCCAATATTATTTGTCTAATAAAATATATTTATTCCATCCTATCCATCATGTTATTTTAAAACATGGAGTTTTTTCATTTGCTTGTTTCTAATGGCAAATAGTACTATTGAAGGAATCCCAGAGCTCTAATGTCATACTTAGAAAATAGAACTAAGTTATAACATGTATTTTTAAGGTAGACAATTTCTAAAGATATACCTTACTTCTTACAATATTCTCCAATGAGTTCTGATTCAGAGCAACTGTTTACTACTAAGTGATTTCTTAGTTTAGTAATGGAATGTGAAGATTAGGTTTCATAATATTCTCAAACATCTTCCGTCTGGATTCTGTTTAAGGAGTATTCCCAGTTTTCTCAGCACCAACATAATTTACACATTTTTGTTATGCTAATAGGAGTGTAGCATTATGCATTGTGTCCTTTATCCCGGTGGATTTCGTTCCATCTATTTTGCTTGTGTTTCTAATCTGATAACAGAATATATTAAAAACATCTGTCCTTGTGTTACAAGTATTTGTTATTTGTAGGAGATAGGAAATAAAAATATGAAATTAATTTTCATTATGAATTGTACTTGCCCTCAGAAGAAGTTGCTAGAGATTGCATATTTTTCTGCTTCAGAGTAAGAAATGAGATTATATCATATTATGTTGATTAGAAATTCACTGCTAATATGAAACCTGTACTTACTTGAAAAAAAAAAAAAAACACCAACATTTGCTTTTCTGCATTGAAAGAGTTAGGATTTGTCTGTCTCTTTGAAGGCAAGTACAGTCAGGCATTCAATCAATTTTAGCATATATGACAATTGAAGTGTATCACAAGTTATATGAAACAACTCAGACAATGGTTTGCTTTATTGGATTAAATTTATGCATCAGTTATATTTGTATGTGTCTGGAATCTTTTAACATCAAAGAAGTTAAAACAAATTTAGGTAAGCTAGCATCAAGAGGCTTTTTTGGTCAAAATGAAGAGTGCCTTCTTGTTTGTGCTGTTTGTTTGCAAAGATTAATATCAAATGATTTTCTGTTGTTACAAAATTGGGGAACTTATTCAAGGCACAATCAAGCCTAATAATACCTAAGATTTTTATACCAGGCAAACTTTGCAGTCCTCCTCAACAAGCTGGTTGAGAATGTTTCTGATTTGTAAGGGATCTTTAATTGTAAAGAAGTAATTGAAGATCAAAGAGGACTGATGATAAGATTTAGAAGATTGATTCAGTTTTCTAGTTTTCCTTCATTTAGGGTTTGGTCTGGAAAAGTCTGAGAAAGCATCAGATCTTAATTGTAAACTGGCTATGCTTATCCTATGGGGTTTTTAATGTTTTTGAGTTTGTTGTTTTCTGCAGAAGGAAATGCATAACATTGATTAGCTCCAACCTGGCATCCTTTAAATCATTACAGGCTTCCTGAAATGAAGTGGCGGACAGTGGGGAGAAACTGGACTCTCTCTCTTCTGTAGGAGAACGTAAGACTTTTTTTCTAGCAAAAAGAATTCTTTATCCCTCTTCCTCTTAAGACTTTTAATTTCCATATTGAATTCATGCATGGCAACACAGCCACATGAATACTTTTCTGACTCAAGAAGTTGTGAAAGTCAGGCTGTTTCACCCCCTGCCCAAGAAGTTTGTTGTGCTCAAATGAATGGATATCCAAGTCTTTTTCCAGTAAAGCCTTTTTATTTAAGAGTTAAATTTTGTCGCTGTTATCTGACTCCAAGAGACAATTCAGAGTATATCAAACCCAAAAATGTTGAAGTATTAAAAGTGACAGCTATGCTGTCTGATTGACAGTGCAAATTCTAGCACTAAAATGTTTTAAAATGCTCTAAAATTCCAAATTAACTAGACCTCTATATTATGTGATTTAATGGAGTTTATTGCTTGGAATTTTGCAATAAGTCTTAATCCTTTCATGCACACCATCATACAATAGGAATAATGTCTTAGAAATCCCGTAATACAAATCTTTAATTCATGTAAGTGATGCCAGTCATATTGCTGTGCTGTCCTGGGAAATGGCCTTGATTAGCTATAGCTGAGGTTTCCCAAGTTTCTGTAATAACCACCATCACTAAAAATTCTTTGCCGGTTAATATGGAAACATTCGTATTCTGTCTAATATTAATCTAAAATGTAATCTGTCTGTGAAATCTAAGGCAAGAAGTTGCAAGACGAGTGCAGAAAAATAAAGTAAAGTAAATATTTTTGTTCTGTTTGAGCAGCTTTTACACCCAAAGCTTCTCAGTGTACAGGCTGGAAAACTTACAGTATTTGCTCCCTATTATTCAGTTGCAAGCCAAACTCTAAACTTAAACCAATACCTAGTCTACCTAAATGCAGCCAGAGAACTTCAGCGTCCATTGTATTCTGCATGTTAGTATACTGCTGTATACTGCTGTGGGAGAATAAAAGACAATCTAATTTCAATTTGCAAAGAGCTTCCTTGTAGGTACTGCATAGGTCAGGAGTTGTGCTCTGCAGTGCAGTGCTCTCCTGGGAGCTCATGAATTCAGCCTGAAGGAAGAAATTAGGAAACGTACTAGCAAAAGTTACCTACAATTAATCACCTTTGACTTGCAATCCCACCCGTGCCACTGGCCAGTGTTCGTATATGTATGTGTTAATGTGAGCGGAGACAAAGGAGGAGGAAACACTTTCCAGCTGCCCAGAGGTATCTGCCTTGGTGTCCTGCACCCCAAGTAATATTAAAAAGTTTGAGTAGTTGTACTCTGCTGTCACATGGAGATACAAATGAGGAGAAAAATCCTCAAGTTCCAGCTCCCTCTTTATACACCTGAGAGACACTTTGGCACAAAGTGTGCTTGTGATGAGTTAGCGGGTGAGTGGATGGGTAGGAGCAGGGCTGAAATGGAGGTGATTTCTAAAGAGGAAGAGAATTTCACACAGAGTGAAATATGGATGTACAGGCACATTTACTAAAACTACATGAGCTGTTGTTCTGAATGAAAGTGTTGTAACTAAAAATATTTAGAGCTAAAAACATTTAGTTGCACAATTAATTGGAAAATAATCTGATTTAAAGTAAGAGAAACTGTATAAATAAATCTACATCATGTTTCTAATAAATTGTTTCCTTACTCTGGCACTTTCAGTTTACTGAATACTTTGTAACAACAATATTTTCATAATATAGTGTAGCATGTTCTTATTGTCGTAGCTCTAAAGGTCAGATGTTTTACATGACTTGAGTATTTTCGTAGTGTTGAAAGCATAAGAAAAACGTTTAATATATAAATAACAAAAGTATCTTCATGCAAGCCCAAGTGAGTGCACGAAGAAAGGAAGATAACGATACAAGACTGCAAATGATGAGGACATACGTGGCTCAGTCCTGCAGTTTTAAGATAATAACAATCTAGTACCTTTAGAGATTGAAATACCAGAGAAAAATATTACAGTAGTTGATCATTTATTAGCAGTTAACTGATGCAGATGGGAAATATCTAAGGTTTATTTTATTCTTCACATATAAAGTGAACTGATATAAAAATACACAACTTTCATTAAGAAATATATCAGCTTTTAGTTAAGGCTATAGACGTTTTCTGGGGAATTACAGATTTGTATGCTTATAATGCAGTTAATGTCAATCTAATGTGTACATTTTTGAAGTGTGCTTCAATCCTTGACAGGAAGTGAGGGACCGAAGAGCCAGCTCCCAGCGGCAGCTAATTGATTGACCATTAATATTTGGGATATGAGGTTTCACTCATGGCAGAAAAATGCAGCTGCCAAGGAGACTGAGAACTGCCCTGAGGGTGAGCATAAGCAGGAGACTGGCAGAAAGATGACTGAGGACCGAGATTGCCAGAAACAGGAGGACAGAAGAAAAGCTGCTTTCTTCAGCTTTGCGTGTCTCTTCAAAATGCTTCTCATTTGAGATGCAACGTGAGCTTGGTAGCCTTACTGAAGGTCTTCCCATTAGGATGTTCTTTTTGTTCCAAAGGCAATTGGCTGTGGGATACAGCCAAAACATGCTACCAGAGAACAGCAGCAGGAATAACGGATGCAAACACTGATGCTGGATACCAAGTCAACCAAGTCAAACAGACGCAAAACAATGCAATGTGGAGCTTCTGTCACATTACGAGAACAGTACTACAGAAAGTGACGTGATGACAGCGTAACACTGAGCAATCAAATAACGAACAATCTTGAACTTGACAGCAGAGTGTGACCTGTGCTCAGAATGGCTAAGGACAGGCTTGGAAGCTGAGTTTTCAGGGATCTGTATTAGCCCAACTGTAGTCCTGTGCTTTTCTTGAAGGTTATCCTGGAAGCTTTCTTCATCACCAGTTCTATCCTGAATTATAGACTATTCATTTGATTGCAGGCATAGAGGCAAAGGTGTGAAAAAACAGGCAGATGTTGTTGATGTTTAGCAAAAAAAAGTGAATGCTTGCAGATCAGCTCAGGATAAATAGAGAAATGTACAAGTACTGTATATTCAAACTAACGAAATAGAAAATCTGCAATGGGTTCATTACTTTGGTGTTTCAAAGGTTTTTAGACCTCACTTAATGCAGGTGAAATTAAATGTGGTCCTGTTTACGAACAGAAGTGATTCCCATTCTCTTAGCAGGCTCTGAGGATACATACGAAAATTTAATCATAGGTCAGTGGAGGTTAGCTATGTACTTGCTTTGCTTTTGGTTTTTTTTATCAGCCCGATTTCTAACTCTTATAAGTGTTGTTAAAAGCCACAAAAAGTTCTTTTTGAAGAAACTTTTGCTCCTATTGATAGAGATCCATCCCTTTTCTTAGCCGAGTTCCAGGAGAAAAAGAGAGGGGACAAAAGTGTAGAGAAAAGCTAATGGATATCAAGATTATGATGGGTGACAGACACTTATAAAGCTGCTATAGAATTCAGACTGCAAAATGATATTCTAGCATCTTGATTCTTCATCTTATGTCAGCTTTTCCAGGTAGAAGCAGAATAGAGGAGAACAGCAGCAGAATAAAGAACTGTGCCAATGAATGTAACAGGATAGTAAACAGCTTTTATGACTAGAGAGGTGGTCTTCCTCAGTTTCTCCTGGAAATTTCCCTGCTTAAATTTAAGATGGAACGTCTTGTTAAATAGTTAAACCAATGTACTTCCCTAGGTTTGAAGGTTTCTTGGAAGGAATTATTGTCATTAGCATACCAAACATCTCTGGCAGGACATTTGAAGTAAGGAAACATGCTGTCACACTTGCTTTCCTGTTTACTTTTTTCAAGCAGTTGGGAAGGTGATTAGTTTTACTGCCGTCTTGGGGATTTGCTGGGGAAGCTGTTGCTGGTATCCACAAGGTTGTCCGTGACTTCCTTATAAACAGGTGATAGACTAAACATCCCAGTGGCTCCTTTCTTCCTACTTCCTATAATAGAGAAAGCCCTATGCACAAAAGGTCAGAAGTGTGGAAGTAGTGTATTTTATTTTGAAAGAATAAGGAGGATCAGAGAATCAAAGATGTTTGCATTATTCTGTCACTGGAGAACACTAAGATTTTATGGAAGATTCATAGTTGTTAGTCTCTACCTTCTAATTCCCATAGCAAGCTAACAGACTTGAAAAAATCGTTAACCTTTCCTACTAGGTTTGACTGGGATTTAACTTTTTTCATAGCAGCCCATATGGTGCCGTGCTTTGTATATGTGGCTAAGATAGTGTGATAACACACCAGTGTTTTGACTGTTGAACACTGCTTGCACAGTGTCAAGGAGTTCTCTCTCTCCTTCCCACCCCGAAAGAGTAGACTGGGAGTGAGCAAAAGGCTGGGAGGGAACATAGCTGGGACAGCTGGTCCAAGTTGACTGAAGGGATGTTCCATACCATATGATGGTGTGCTCAGCAATAAAATATCAAGGAAAGGAGGAGGAAGAGGGGATGTTTGTGGTTATGGTGTTTGTCTTCCCAGGCAACCATTACCTGTGCTGAGGCTATGCTTTCCAGGAAGTGGCTAAACATCTGCCTGCCAGTGGAAAGCAGCAAATTAATTTCTCTGCTTTGCTTTGCTTGTGTACACAGCGTTTGCTTTCTGTATTAAACTGCCATTATCTCATTCCGTGAAACTTTCTCACCTGCCTTCTGTTTTCTCCCTGTCCTGCAGGAGATGCAAGTGAGTGAGAGGCTGGGTGGGTGTTAGGCTGTTGGCTGGGGTCCCCTCCCACGCCTTTTGTCAGTATTACAGAAGGAGGAAAGAGAAACAGAAAAAAAGTCTCTAAAATGTGAAGCTTTAAGTGATGTTTCCATTGTAATAGCACTGGAGTACTTTAATGAAGTTCTGATTGCAGATGTTGTTCACTGTCGTGCTGGGGTTGGTGTTGGATCCATCCAAGTGGTGGATCTCAGACAGCTGATGTACTAGAGCTGATGTTGCTACTGTTGTCTGAGTCTAGTCTTGCTTTCTTGAAAACGGAAAAACCAAAGAGTTTGCGTGTGGGTAGGAAGACTAAGGAGTACCACGGAGGATACACAGCTTCTATTTCTGGGCTCATGATGATAGCCTGATGCTGAAAAAGTGGCATAAGAGGTACTCTTACAAGGCTGCCAAAGATCTGGCAAATTCACAGGAGCACCCAGCTGCTTCAGGGATTGATTTTTAGCTTGCTTTAGTGACAGATTCACAGCAGCAATGCAAGGAATCATTCTTTGCTGGCTAAACCTGATTGTCTTTAAAAGAAGGCAAAGGAGGGGGAAGAAATAATATAAAAAGAGTGAGTTTGGGTGATAGAAAAGAGCAGAAATCCAATTCTGTCAATGTAGGCACACAAACATTGTAGAACTGTGGTAATATTTCTCTCTGGACCAGTAAGATGAGGTTGTCCCTGAAGAATACGATGGCAGAGGTTCAATCACAGTATATTAAAGGAAAATTAGTAAAGCTTGCTTCTTCTTACTGGTTTCCTAGGATTGTCTTGAAACTAAGAATGCAAAACTGTATACTGTTTTGTCACCAGATAATCCTAGTTTCAGCATCACTGTTTCATTTAATTTCTGCATTGTTTCTTTTGTTTTACAGTAGTCTTGCACTGTCATCGAATGCTTCAGTAAGTCACAGCCTCAATTTCAGTGTTTGGTCTGTTTCAGTGCTCGCTCTTTCTGAATTTTACAGACAGTTAAAGGTAGTGGAGTGAATTCATAATTGTTCTGCTTTGAACAAGTTAAGGTGTAGATCCCTAAAGAGAAAGCTGCACTGACAAGTAATATGCCTTTGTTACGATCTCTTTCTTGTCACCTTTGGCTACATCACAGCAATCAAATTGGTAATGATCTTTCTGAGGCATAAGAGAGAGGAGGAGCAGACCCTAAGTCTGTCATTCAATGCATTATTTGGATTTCAAGTAAAACTGGGAGAACTGAGGAATTCTTTGTTTCTTAGTCTGGGGAAAGCATAACAAGATAAAGGCAGCTAATGAACGGAAAGTACCTCTTATTTAGGGTTTTTAAATGAAAAATACTTAATCTGGATAAACTATTAGTGCTGTCAGATGACCTGGTGAGATGAGCTGAAATTGCTTGGAGGCAGAGCCAGGCCAACAAGAAAAGTACTGCTCTCAGTCTGGACTGCCCTGTGTCCTGCTTGATCTACAAACCAGAAGAATTTGCAGATGTTGTCACCTATACATATATCTTAAAGCATAATCTCAAACAGTTTGCATGAGACGGGAAGAAGGGCAAGTGATTTACTATTTCCCTACTGAGAAGTTTGATGCGTCTTTTCTGAAGCATCTTGGGTTGGTAACTCTCGAAAATATGGTCCTCAATTAGATGAATGAGGACGGCAAATCCATTAATGTGTAATATATTATTGCATAAGTGGGATTTATCTCATGTTATCACTTTAATATATTAATCATTACTAAAGACCTGAAATTAATTATTTTCAACCTTTAAGCAAAGGGGATGACTTGTGAAAGTACAAAAAGTAAGTACAAAAAATAATTCTTTCCTTCAGCTATACTTTCATTTCACAGAATGCCAATTACTGCAAAGTAGTTCTTATTTTAATCAGCAGTGAGACATAGTTACTAAGCTTAAGCTTAGAGTGCCTAAGAAACAAGATTGTTTCTTTCTGGAATGAATGATCTTTACTTATATCTCCATATAATCTTTAATCACTGTGGAAAGAATTGTGAATGATAAAAGAGCTAAAATAGAATAATTTATATCAGTGTTGCTTAACAGAATGAATCAAGCATTGTACAGCACAGAAACTGGTTTCACAATTATTGTGAGAACACAATAAGCACAAAACCATATTTATAAAACATAAATTGTAATGTCTAAATAGTGACATTATCAGATAAATTTAGTCTGTGTGTAAGTGACCAAAAATGCCAGTATTTAGCAATGGCTGGACATGGTCTTCTTAGTTGGAAATTAGATTCTCTCTAATATTGTTTATGTTTTGTAGCTCAAGGGAGTGCACAAATCTGAAGCCATAGGCTACAATCTTACTAGATCTCCTAAACCAGAATAAGTTTAGAGTGTACCTCATGTGGAAAACTCAACATTAATGGGATTGTGTGCTGTGGGTACAGCCTTCTTAATGAGTATAAACAGTCAGTAAAAGTAATGTTTTTAATGTTACTTCATATATTTTGATATTCTTTAATGGAAGAACTTAATCAGTTCAGTTCTGTGGTGCAGTTTTCCTTCTCAGAAAATATATTGTTTCATCAGGTTGAGAGGAGATTGTTAGCTTGTAATATCCAGATAAAGCAGGATGGGCATGCACAATGTAGAAGCTGCTGGTTAGGAAAGATGAATAGGTTGTTCTATTCTTCCTTGTTCATTCATCAGGAAAAGCCCTCACTGGGAGCCGTCATACTTTCTCACCTTCCTTTCTGCCATGCAGTTCGATGAATGTTTGAAGTCTGGGGGTCCAAATCTGTCACCTGTTTTTGAAAACAAAATTTTCTCTTTGGGACAAATTTATCAGGGGCTGCCTTTTGGCATCTGAGAGATGGAATGAGTGATAAAGTGAAGTGTAAGGAGGCAACTTAAGATTTTAACTTAGCAAGTGTAGTCTGCAATACATGTGTAACTCACAAGTGATATCCTGTGCAGATCGATGCTGAAAAGAAATGACTCACAGCATAAATGTAAATGGTAGTGCTGAGAGAGGACTAGTAGATCATGTATGTTTTCAGTGTAAAAAAAAAAATTAAAAATCTGTTTACTGTCTTTTCCTTCCATGTGATTGGAGAATGAAGTAATCTTAGATGTTTCTCTGAAGGAAACACAGTATCAGTATCATTAGAACAACATCATACACTGGAATACTCCACTAAACCCAAGAAATACCGAGGCTAGGGAAAGGATTTCGAAATTAAGTGTAATAATCTCTATCCCACATTGATGGATTGCTATATGACATTTTATTTTAATCTAAAAAACTCTGGCATTAAGGGCAAGACAATTTGTCTAGGGCTCAGACAAGGTGAGATTTAGTCTGATCTCAATCAAGCATCTGAGAAGACTGGAAAAGAGTCCTTTAATTGACTTAAAATAATTTAGAATAAATGAGAACATGACATGAATCGACATGAGAAGTTTCGAGGTGAATGAGCACAGACTTGGAAATAACCTGAAAAACAATTAGGTTTCTCGATATGGTGAACTGGAAGAAAAAAGCCCACCTTACTGTCTTTGACAGTTGAAGTGAGCTAATCATGTAATAGCAATGTAATGTCGTTGCACAAAGCCTGATGTAATAACAGCAATCTTAATGAGAAGATATGAGAAGGGATGATCTCAAGGCAATTTTGGATCCCTCGCATTTCTGAAGTCTGCTATTGCAGAAAAAATTTTGAAAGTGGGACTTCTGGTTGTGACCATTTTTTCTGTGGGGAGTAGGATTTTTGCAGTTCAGTGTACTCTTAAGAAAATCAGACAGCAGCGCATTATAGCGTTGCTCCACAAGAAGGAAGCTGTGGAATCGATAAGTTTTAGTTCTTTGGTTGTGTTTAATTTATTCATTACTGAAAAGAGAAATTGTATAAATAATACATAATATTTATGTATTATTTATTTAAGTATAAATAATTGTATAAATTAAACATATAAGCATGTTGGTATTTTGCCCAGGTTATTTTGATTTCTAAGTTCAGAGAAATAATGTGATTTTAGATGTACTATTGTAAATGTGGACTTAAAAGTTTTGATCACTAAATGCTGTCAGGTGTTTAGTCTTTTAGATTGAATATTTTTTCCTTTTTGTATTTTTTTTGGTATTCTGCCATATTATGTGAGCTTTTATTATTTTTATGATCCATTGGCTACTTCATTTTGACTGTTTAAATGGAAATTCAGAACAACAAGATGTCTCTCTGTTGAATTTGATTTCTTTACAGTCAATCTTTAGTGTGATTTTTGGTTTTGTATCAGTTTATGGTTTTTAAAATGAGAGAGTGTTCGTACTGGAAGATCATGAATCTGGACCTGAGAAAGTTATTCTTATTCCTTTTGATAACTAATTACTTGTTATTCTGTTCTTGATAAATGGTCTTGTAATAAATATTGAAAGAGGAGCTGTGCATTTTTATCCCTGTACTTGTGCACTGACTAGCTTGTTTCAGGTGGAATGCTGTTGAGTAACTGAAGTTAAAAATCACAGTTCGGGAGTCTATGGAAAGATTTTCTGTCTGAATCTCTCTTTTCTTAGGTTTCACTTTATGAAGTGGCATACAGATTTTTAAGGATAAATTACACACGGGTGCAGACAAAATGTTTTGTTATGGATTTTATTATGTGTTTTGCAGTTTGATTTTTCTGAAACCTCATTTTAACATAGTGATAGAACAGTGATTCCAATTAAAGAAGAATTGCTTTGTAATGAGATATAACAAAAACATCCTAAATTACTCATCATCTGTTGATGCAGTCATTGGGAAGAAAAAGATACCAGATGAAAAGGTGTTAATTGGAATTTTTGTACTTTGCTTGATGCCATTGGAGTCCATCTATATCTATGAGGAGAAAGAAAGGCTCGGTTCTCTGCTACAGCTGGAGAAAAATTGTGTTTTTCTGTGTGTTTTTATTTCCCAAAAGTCATAAGGTGCATAACGTACCTCTGCATGAATTCATTACATGGAAAGTAAGGGTTGTAACCTTCACTTGCTCCCAGTGCAACTGTGTTTAAGGACATAGGACTAAGATGGCTGTGGAGTCCTCATCAAACGTGAATTTTCCCATTCTTATTTCAGTAGCTAACATTTCACTGTCAACTGCTAACATGTTAAGTGTGATAGGAAAGTGGTACTCTTCTGTTTTGTTAAAAAAAAAACCCTCTCTTTTTCCTTCAGAAAAATACTTTACATAACATAGAGAAGTAGACAAGAACAATACTGTATTTATGAAGACATCAAGCTCACTGAAATGCGATTCTCTTTATATGATGAAGAATGTAGAAATTTTCTGGTTTTTTTTCACATGTGAAAACTGAGAAGTGTCAGTACAGTAAGTCAATGAAAACGGTAAATCTGAATTCTCTTATAACCAAATATATAAATAAATAAAATCCCCCTCAGTTAAGTGATGCTCAGTAACTTTGTACCATTTTCATTTCAAATACAAAGGAAACAAAAGCATTTGTCACGAGTGCATTTTGAGAAGAAAACAAGTTGAGCCCTGGTTTCTCTCTTGATAACTAAAATCCTAATGATCTGTAAGTATATCTAAATTATTAAGACTTGATCCGTGGTCAGTAGAAATAGCTTCATAACAATCAGAAATTTTTTTTTTCAGATTCTAATTCCGTATCTGAGTTTTTAGGCTTAGTTTTATGACAGCTGTGTACTATTGAACCACTTGCCTATTTTTATGTTCTGATGTTGAGGATAGGTAGGATCACAGTTACTTTTGGGGTTTTATTTGGTGCATGGCTAACCAGTAAGGCTAAACCTTTCTAGCTTCTGAAGAATATGCAGTTAAAACAAAATGTCCAAGTACGGACTTTCATTAATCTCTGATTAGGACAAGCACCAGCCACTGCTTCCCTATTACTTTTCTAGGTTAAGATTTTTAAGCCTTCGATAAATCCCAAAGATTAATAAGTGAAAGAAAGAATAGAAAAAGTTTCATTACACTCTCTGAAGCTAATCTTCCACACTTTTATTGATGTTTTAAGGCACACTGCTACTGCTAAACATGCAGTATTTTGTCACTGTTCTACCTACAAATCTGACAAGGGGTTATTTAATAAAAATCTGTAACATAGGATATAATTTGGAAATGTGATTTTGGTACTGTGGTCAATTGCATCATCTGAAAAGGAATGATGTACTAAAAAGTGCTTTGGAGAACAGCTTCATAATATCCCTTTCATTTCCTTGATTTGACACTTCTATAAACAGCCTAAATGTTGGAGCCAGCTGGGTGCTTGCAGGACTTCAGCAAATATAGTACTGGGTTTTGTTGTTTGTTGTTTTAGGATGTTTTTTGTTTGTGGTTTTTGTTTTTTTGGGTTTTGTTTGGATTTTTTTTTTTTTTACTACGAGAATATGGTGCGGGAGAAAGACATGGTATTTCCCATTTATTTTAGAAATGAGGAAATCTTCTGTGGAAATCCTCCAGCAGTGTGGTACAGTGGTGCACCATCACAGGCAGCCCACGTTGACCCTGATGTCAGGGGAGTACATCCCCTCCTGGCTGAGGTAAGGTTTTATCATCTGTCTATAGCAGACCATATACAGCAGGAAAACTGGGAAACTGTGGCAATGGGGACAGTCATTCTGCTGTGTTATATTTCTATTCGCATCTGTTAGCATAGGATAGACAGTTATGGCAAAGCAGACTGAAGATTATAAACCTTAACCTGCTCACTGTTCCTTAAGGCGTGTTTATATATGTATTGCTAACTTGAATCAGACAGTCCTCTTGAAGTTGTGGTTTCTTCTTTGTTTCTTCCTTTGTACTTCAAGCATTTTGCTAATTAATTGCTAGACAGATTCCTACCTGCAACATCTTATCAAGAGAGCAAATGGCTCTGCATTGTGTTGCTTATATTTTGTGTTAATTAGTTAAAGATGTTATAACCTTCAGTATTGGATTATAGGGCAATCTGTGACAGAGTGGCTGTACTAAAATTGAAGAGCTTTTTCTATTTTTATCTTACCTCATTTACCTGCTGTCTGATGTTAAATCAAGTAAGTGAAACTGGTAATGCCCTTGTGATAAGAAGGCATGGGTAGCATGCTTAAACACCTTGTTTTCTGAAGAGATCTGTGTTATTTTATGGAGAGCAGCTTGTTCTCCAGCTGCACAGAAAATAGATGAAATGTTGAAGGGATACTATTTTCACCATTACTTCTTCCCTACACCACTTTACTTCCTACCTAGTTAAAAAGGTCATACGGCATATGAATAAGTATAGCTTATACATTTATGCAGAATTTTTGAGTATGCTAAAATGAACACGGATTATTGCTCTTTTCAGCACTCCACAACTGAGCCCTAGGTGGAGTCAAAAAGAATTGTTTTGACTCATTTGCAAAATAATATAATGATTGCTGTGGAAAACCTTTACCTGCTACCATACGTCTGACAAGAAAATGTTTTTTAACTGTCTAGTAGTACACCCATCTAGACCATAGTCTACCCGCAAAGATGTTTCAGGATGTTTTCTTGAAAGCTTTGCTGAAATGAAGGTAGATGACTGCTGCTGCTGTCCCCTCATCCAAAGACCTAGTCCTTTTATTATAGAAGGCAAGCTGGTCAAGGATGATTTAATTTCTCCAAAGGAGTGATGGTGGTAACCGAAGTTTAAGAACAGAATTGTCGTGAAACACTTCAGTTCTCAGTGTTAAAATCTCCCAGCCAAATAAAGTTATGAGTTATTAAATAATTTCTAGAAAATTGGAAAAGCTTCAGCTCTTCCCCTTCTCTACATGGTATATACTGTTATTAGGACGTTGCTATGGAAGATGAAAAATGCTGCTTTGAAAAAATGAACCATTGCTGTTTTTATTCTGAGTGCTGTGTGTAGCGAATGGTAATATTTAGGGGCGCTTCCTCCGTTAAGTGTATAACCTTGTGAATAGCAAAAGCAGATACAGCTTTTTAAGCCTAAAACAAGATGGAATTAAAGTTTTCAAAATTCCCCTACTGATTGCTTTTCAAGTTTTCCTTGCAGAGTATTCTCACTTAATGCAGATGCCTATCAGTATGCTTGACAGGTTGTAATCCTGGTATGACCCACTCTCCAGTGGCTGGGATTCTGATTTCCACTCTGGGTGCTTGAAATATCTAAGTTGCAATAGCCAGTGTTTTATGTCCAAGTCATATTTGGGAAATAGGCCTATATTCCTAATATATGTAGTAGCTGAAATGATTTTTTAACATTCTTAACAGGCTTTCTGTATAGCTCAGATAAAAACCTGAAGGCATTTAAAGAAGAATAATAATCAGTTCTAAGTTTTTCATGACAACCCTGTGAAACTATTAGTACAATGATTTGTTAAACTTTGAGCTTAAAAACACATATAAGTCAGAAAATGCAATCCAAGACTAGAGTTAGATAAATGGTGTTTTATAGTGAATACAAAAACGGTATAAATGTTCAGTGAATTTGCTTGTATAGGTTTAAAAATTGCTAAGATACTCATTCAGACCTTCAGAATTGTGAAGCTTGCGGGAGCATAAAAGAACAGAACCTCTTGATGATGCAAAAGAGAAGGGCTGAATGTCAATTGCATGCATCTGCATGTGTGACAGCAACCCTGTAAATGGAGTAGAGGGGTGAAATGTGGTGGCGTTTATTAAACATTAGATATAATGCTCAATTATATATTAAACAGATTTTCAGTTAGTGCTTTGAAAATCACAGACAAAATTGTAGTATGTGCCTGTTTCATTCTTAAAGAATTTTTACAGTTTTTCCCAAGCAGGCTCTCAACCTTCTGATTAAAACACAGGGAAAAAAAAATAAGAATGTGATATATGTTGAAGCAAGGACATTCTAACTTATATTTCGTTATTTCTTTTATATTCTTAAAGAAGGACACAAGTACTTGATAATGTTAAAAATGAAATAACATGAAGAAAACAATTTATTTGAGCTCTTGGGATTTAAAATGTGCAGATAGCCAATACTGACCAGTTTTTTAGGGGAGGAATTATAAGTAGACTGAGGTCTGTATGGTAAATCTCATCCTGAAAAAACTTAGATGGATGAGTCATAAGCCTCTGAAAATGAGATTTGTAATGGAAACACCAAATCAACTTTTACTATAGTGTCAGGAATATGACATTATAATAAAGTACACTGATGTATCTGTATTTGCCTTTTGCAAACATAATGAAACTGACTTCAGCATAGAAGGTGCCAGGGTATTCCATCCACATCTGCTGTTTTACAGTATAATATAACAATATTCAGACATATAATGCTAGGTGTTATGTATGTGCACTAGGATGGAAGACAACCAACAGAATTTTTTTAATCATGACTAGAATAACAACTCTGCAACTTGCTGTATGAAATATGGCATCTACCCTCGTCTGCGTGGAGACAAGTTGGAAGTCATCAGTGCTTTTTATAGCAAATATTAATGACAATACCAGTAGTGCATACTGGGGGGCTGTTTGGCTCGTCTGCTGTCTGACCTAGGACAGGCTCAGTGTGAACCCATCCATCCTGTGCTACTTTATTGCTGGCATTTAGTTTTGAATGTCTGCCACTGCTCTTAGCAGGACTCAGGCTTTTCGTTGTCCCCGCTCCCAACTGGGGTGTGCAGTTCAGGAACCAGAGTCCAGGACTTGGGTGAACGCACACAAACAGTCGTGTTGGCTCCCACTAATCCAGAACGTGGGCAGAGGACAGGAACTGAAGGCATATTTGCCCAGTGCACTTTCCTCATCCTGCACTGACCTGTGCCTCAAGAATTTCCAGTGACATCTTTCTGTTTGATAGCTTTTGATAATTTTTTTTCTTATGTCTAATCACATTTTATTTGCTGGCGGGAGGACTTGGAGCTGTGCCCAGAAGACACAGTGAGGGCCAGTGCCCTGTGAGGTGGGGGAGGCCCTGGAGAGGGTGAGTGGCTCCAGATCAGCTGCTCAGAGAGCTCAGGGCCCTTCACTGTCTGCAGAAAGAGCACCTGCCCCACCCCCCACCCCAGTGTGGAATTCCCTGCTGTTGGCACAGCCATCGATGCTTGTGCAGGAGAGGAGGCACCACACACACAAAGCAGCTCTGCAGGTGAGAAGTGCAGGAGTTGCTCTGCAGGTGCCTTTTCCAGGCAAAGTGGGGTAAGTTAGTCAGGAGGGGACTTCACTGTCTGCTGCATATTGTCTCCTCAGGGCCAACCCACTGATGCACCCGCAGGAGATAGCTGAGTCTGTCCGTGCTGCTGCTGCAGGATATAACTTTTTCACTTTCAGGGGTGGGGATGTAACGCTATTGTCTCTTTTGTGGCAGAAAAAAAAGGCATTTCCGATTGCATGGAAGAAAGGCTTGAGCCAGCTGTCTGGTGGAATTTCTTCTGCTTTGTTGTGAGCTATACCCTACACCAAAATCGTGGTAGCCCTTTTTCTGGTGGAGTCTGTCTCCATTGTATATGTTCAAACCAGGGCTCTCATCCAGCCTAGCCCAGGCATTGCAGGCATTCCTCTAACTGGTCCCTCAGACAGAGCAAGGTGAGCAGAGACAGACAGCGAGACAGGCAGATCTGAAGCCGAGCTAAGGCTTTACAGGTTAAACAACCTGAAACAGTAGGGAGGCTTAACAGAGGGAACAATTTTCATCTAGAGTACTAAATACACTACAAACCAAATTTGTTAGCAGAAGATGTTGGGATATTGGTTATATTTAGAAGTGATTTCTGTTAACAGAATTCAACTGCTGATTATTAGATTAGTAATTTTTTCCTGCTGCCATCTCCATACTTACTCTGGCTGTTCCTCCTTTTGAAACTTAACAAACTAACAATTAATTTTCATTCTGTATTTTCATTTTCTGTAACAGATTTCTGGGTTTGCTTTACAAACGGGGGGTTTCTACTACATGTCTGAAATGGTACTTTGGTAGATAAAATCAACAAAAAATGGGGTAAATAGCTAAGAACATCTGCAGTTATGGATATCTGAGAAACAGAAACAGCTATTCTAATTAGTCTTGTAAAATGAAAAATAACTAAAACCTGCATTGTAATGGTTTATCAAGGAATCTACTTCAATTAATACACTGAAAATAAATTTAGGCCAGATGACATTTTGCACCAGCAGGTGCTGGTCCAGTACAATCTCAGTACAAAAGGCACTCAGACTCTGTAAAGTATCATTTAAAATGCTATGTATTAGAGCTAGTGCTATAAAGAAAGGGAGACTAATTTAGATAATCCCATGTCCTTTCAGATACTGGGAACCCTGAGGTGTGCAGCACCAATTGTGTCCCATCAGGGTGCAGCCCACTGTGTGGATCCCATCCCTGGAGAGGGCTGCCCCATTTTGGTCATTACAGCTCTTACTGGATTTTCTTACAAGAAGGCAACCCTTCGTCATATCTACTGTCACATAACAAAGGTGCCTGCATGGGAACTTGTGACAACTTTGCCATTTTAAACGGTTTTCTTGAGAAACTTGTATACTAAACTGAGATTCAAAATCTGGTAGAGTAATTGCACTCATTATGGTTTTTTTATTCCTGGAGAAGACAAATAGCACATTTTATAAACTTCTGTTTTCCAGGATTAATCCTGTCCATGAAGGGTATATAGACTATGCGAACATCTATGGAACTACTGCAAATAGCTTTTAAGTGAGAGGAGAATTAGCCAGTCCTTCTTTATTTTGGTCTAGGCAATTTAGTTTTTCCTCTTAGCTAATAGATCATGATAAACAACTATAAAAATAGCTTTAAAGGTATGTTGGATTGGAAACCAAAATGTATAGACTTTCTCTTAAAGGAATCCCAACCTTCAGAATGTTGTTTCTTCTTTTTTTAAAATTTCAGAAATACTTGGAGTGATTTAGGTACCTAAATATTTTAAGTTTTTTCAAATGGCCAGGAGTATGCCAGAAGCCTGCCAGGAGCTGGCAGATAAAACACAGACCTGACAGAACATGCTCACCCTCCTGGGCAGCAGCTATGTGAAATGGCACCAGACACCTACATTCAAGCACCCGAACTGCCCCTCATGCAGTGTCGTCATTAGCGTTTCTGTTGTAACTGAGCAGAACATTTTGACCAGTGTATACAATTGAGGTTTTAAAATCAGGCAGCTAAAGCTGTATTATACACTGTGACTTTTAAAATTGTAGTAGGGGATCCAAGTTTGGCAAAAGTCTGGTTTCCATTCATAACTCCATCTGTATAATGGTTATAAGGGACTTATTCCATTGCCTATTGATCGGAATGCTTGTTGGATTGTGTCACAAAGTGCTTGTACTTTTTTAATTGATTTTTGCGATTAGCATAATCTTTGCACAGCAATGATCCAGGTACAAAATTCTCATTGGTTAAAATAAAAGCATCTTTTAAAAAAAGGTTGAATATGTCAAAGATCCTTAGCTGGCATGTTTCCTCTTATAAAGAGAAAATTAGAAGACCTGCCTTGTTGTCCCCTTTTTATTAATGTGTGTACTGAAAGAGTTTGCTTTTCAAAAAATTTATTTATGTACGCATAAGCATAAAAATGCTACCAGAGAACAAAATGTCAAAAGAAATATTTTCCCTATGCACACAAACACTTCAGAGCCATTTCTTGAATTCAGATCCACTTGAGAGCCAATAAAAGATATCTGGAAGGCAGCGAATGCAATTACTTCTTAACACCCCTTCCTCTGGCTCCAAATGTCAAAGATACATAGAGACAAATGTTTAAATTAACTGAGAAATATCTTCACTTGTTCTGAAATATTAGCTTTTAGACCTTTACTCGTTCTCTTATTATATTATTATTTTATTTGTTTGGAAGCTCTGGAAAAGGCGTTTTTATGATCAAAACTTTCAGATCTTAAGTAATGTATTCTAGGCAGGAGCTGTCACAATGTATTAGCCTGAGTATGACAATGTTATTCAACTAGTGATCTGAAGCATGATGTTATTCAACTGCTTTCCTATTAGTGAATTTAATTGTGTCCAAAATCATGAGACAGTTGGATAATTCAGGCACTTTGATAATGCTGTGGAATAATTTATAATTTATTCTATTTTTATGGCTTCACATTGGCCATACTTGCCCTTTATACCTGATGGAAGCATGGGTTTCCTATTTTGCTGGAACCTTTTGATATTAAAACCAGAACAAAAATACCTCTTTTCAAAATAGAAAGGTAACATTTTTAAAATTTCTTGAAGAAGCAAAAATTAGGAATTATGTATAATTTAATAAAACTGTACATGTTCTGGTTTTCCATACTAAGGTAGACACCCTGGGATTGCAACCCAGTGCAATTACTGCAGTCTTGGAAAATGCTGTGTCAGACCTCGCCAAGAAGTTTTATCTGCTTGGTCATGGTTTTATGCTTATCTTTGCCTGCCTCATCCCTCTGCTTCTGTGAGACTGTCTAGAAGCTCGGGTAGATCACGATGAGAAGATCCTTCCAAGAGCTCCATACACAGCAGACGGGCATCAGTTCTGCTTCTCTGCAGTAACTAGCTCCATGTCTCAGCAGCAGGTGTCTGTTTCCAGTACACTGAGGGTAATTTTCCACAAATCTGCCACAGCTGTGGGGAGCAAGAATGCTCAGATGCCTCAAGAGCGACCTGTTAACTTACTTTTAACAATCCTCAGCTGTACTTATTGCACCTGGAAAGGTAGTGGTGGGGAAAGTGCATAAATTAGCAACAAATTAGTCACTTAGCTATTTGAACAGCCAGGCATTAAGCTTTTGATCCACCTTCTGGATATGATTTCGCACTGTGAAAGAACTGTGAAAAATAGGTAATCCTCTCCATGGCATTAACCCCTGACCCAAGGAATCGTATTAAGGTCCTCTGTGATGCTTCTGTGTGTGCTTCTTCCCAGGTTTGGCTGGAGCCTGCATTCGGTTGGAGGAGCTTCTGAGGCTCCAACCCTTTTGCTGCAACTTGGATGGAGAGGCTGTAATGCTGCACATGGCTTTTGTTACGGAAGCCCCTGGTGCTCTTGAGGTGGGTAAGTCATAAATAGGGGCTTTTCTCATGAGTAAACCAAGTCCAAGGAATCACGCTTGTGTGATTCTGCTGCCTCTAGGTTCCTATCTTTTAAAACTTTTGAAGGTAATTCTTCACAATTTAGGCTTAACAAGAGTCACGATAACTATACTTTTCATTTGATTGCTGTACCACATAATAATGAGGTTTATAATAACTTCTGTGCCCTGTGAATATAACTTACAAACATAGATGCCTTACCTCTATTCTATCCTCAGTCCTATCATGTCTTGATAAATTTGACATGCCTGCTCTTGCTAAAATAATGGAATTTCCACTTTTACTAGTAGAATGAACTTTAGAAAGTGTTTAATCATAGATGTTGTGATCTGGAGGACCTTCAGAACTCAACTAATTTGGAAAGTTGATATTCTGAAGACAAAATAGCGTCTTAGTTATTAAAGGAAATTATCTGTACAGGAGGAAAAAAAGCTTTAAGTCTTTTCCTTCCAAATCTCAAGTGGTTAATGCATGACTTTGCATGAATCAGAAGGATTCATTTGATTCCCATGCTGACCTCTTCCAGAAAATTTAATTTCTCCATCTCAAACATATTATTTTTCTGTAATACAAAAGAGCACTAACCTGAACCTTATTGTGCCCCTTTTACAATTAGTCACCCTTTTGTTGCATTAATCTTTTAAAGTAAATGGAAGGATTAGTGTTTGAACACAATACAAAGGGAAGTCTGAATACAAAATAATTGTGGACGCTTTCTGTATTTTAGTTTGTATTATAGTGGGCTACTGATAAGTTTTTGACTTCATTTAATCTCTGATTTTGGTTTTGATCCCACGGGTCAAGAATTAAAACAAGCATTCTGTTTTTAGACTTAGTAGAGATCAGGGGTATGTTGTAATTGCATCTGAGAATAGCAGATAAGCTTTTATCCTTAATAAGGCTGATTATTAAAAGGATGCATATGGCTAATTCACTAATGATAATTCTAAAATATAAGTGTGTGCTTGAAGTGAAGACTGGGACACCTTTGGCTCCAGTTCCTTCCAGAAAGGTCTGGAGTAACAGTTTGCTTGCATAAATAATCCAGAGGCAAACTGGTATCGTTGATTTCAGAACCTTCCTTGTTCTGCTTTTTGAAAAAAGTTTTTTAAAAGATGGATCTAAAGTGGAAAGCTAGAAATTGAGTTAGAAATATTTTAAAAACTGTAAATGGTGGGTCACATCTCAGTACACCTTTGTGAAACTAATTCCAAATGACAACCATTGTTACTTAATGCCGAGAAAGAAGGAATTTTAAAACATGGGTGATGGCGCTAGGTTTTTTGGTTTTCATCTCCTTTTTTGCAGTTGTGCTACTGTTTGATAGGAAACTATACGTTGTAAGAACTTGTATATGTGCCTGTTTTGGCTTGACTGTAAATGGTTTTCTATTTCTGGTATAACAAAGCCCTTGAAAACAATCTCTGTTTCATTTCAAAGTGTTTTGCTATTTCACACATTGGGAAAATGAGTCCTTATTTCACCAATTCCATTTCCATGAAGATTTTAATAGATGTTAGTTGATGACACCTTAGAGCAAGTATAGTGACTATTAAAAGTTTGAAAATCCACTACTTATACATGACAAGTTATTTACAAGCTTGCAGTTTTCTGTATATAGTACGCTGTAGGAGCTGCAAGAACATAAATTTAAGTCAGAAACTGAGTGAAATTCAGTTGAACTTCCCATGAGTGTGGTGAGCAGATCTTTTAAGAATTTTAGCAGATCTCCAATCCGATGAAGAAATATCGCAATACTTACTTTGAGTTTGGTTGAATTCGGCCTCAGCCCTTCCGATATTGCTTATTGATTGTAATATTTGAGGGTAAGTTTACTTCATAAGGTTAATTAGGGTTGTATTTTGTTTGTTAAAGTGGTACCTTTCTGTTCCCTGGAGTGCTGGAAGGAACTTCTGCGTTCAAACTAATACCAGTGAGACAGTTCACATTAGAATATGCATTTATACTAGAAGCTATCAATGTTAGCTTATCAGGGGACGCAATACACTGCTGTGTTAGTGATCAAATGAAGAATTAGGATTGTAGAAAAATAACCAAAAAGATCAGGAGAAATTGATAGGATGAAATTTCTCTATTCAGAGTAGTGGAATGATTGTGAATTGTGAACTAATTCATAAAAGCTGTGTACCGTTTGTAGAAAATTAGAAGAAACAAAAAGATTGCATTCATGAAAGAAATCATTTGGCAAATCTGTTTCCGAAGAATGGGTGTTGTTAGAAGAAATGAATGAATACATGAATACAATACAGATATACAGAAATTATAAATAGTGACATGAGTTCATCATTTTAATGAACTGCTTTGAATATGTTTCTACAAATTCCATTGTTTGACTTAGCTATAATAATACAACAGAATATGGTTGTTATTGATATGTGCAACTGAAAGACAGGGAAAAGATATCAAAGAATAGTAATCTTCACTGAAATGTAAGAAGTGCAGTCCCTGCCAGTCCAATCAGTGATAATGCCTGCCTGTTGAATTTTTTTTTTTTTTTAATGTATTAGAGAACAACTTAATAGATGAAAGTGAGAAGCAAATTCTAAGAAGTTTGGAGGCAGTAAGAGGCATTGAGTGTTGCAATCAGTTGTGAACCTGCTAGGGCAAAATTTAAATACTAGAAATACTGTAAATTCAAACATCACATTGTTCACTCACTATTAAGAATTAGCTAAGACGATCTTTTTCATTCATTTGGTTGATTGAATTCCGGAACATATACTAATAATGTTAATATCTCTTTTATCTAATGAGCTTCTATTTGTGAAGTTGCCTGCCTGCTCTCTCAAACCTCTTAAAAGGACTGTGTAAATTTAGAAGAAATCTATGAACATTTATGTCAGACAAATATTCTTGAATTCATACCTGATTCTCTATGCAATATTATTACTGGAAAGGCTACTAGTACTCAGATAAATGATGCTATTTTCTGTAATAATGTATACTAAACTCTTTACAAGATAGATGCCGTATGAAACGGTCACTTCTGTGTATTGTTCCAAACCCAGCACAATCTGTAATACTTTATTATTTCTAAAAAGCTGTTCCCAAGTTCAGCCTTGGAGGAATAAACAATCCACAGAAACACTAACTTGCTTCCAGGAAAAGAGAGAACTGCTCTATTACATTTAACTTGTTTAAATAAACAAATAACCACTGCAAGCATGTTCAAAGCAATCAGCTATCATGACTATAACCTCCCAGGGACGAGGGTGAGATCTGTGATCACCGAACTGTCTCACTTAATCACCAAGGCTGCTCTGTGTCCTTTGGCTAATCATATTATACTATTTCCATCTCAGCTGGCTAGATTATTGCAAAACTCCAGAAGGCAGCGCTGGGATAACTCTTCCTGTTGCCTTCCAAACTCGAGACTACACTTTTTTTTGTTTTTAAAGTCTTTCAAAAGAATTAGTGTGTTTTTGTGAAGTTTTAGAGAAGATTGAGGGTGGCTTCCAGCTATTCGGTGTAATAATGCTCAACACTGGAGTGCTGCAAGGAGAGGTGAGATGGTGGCGTTCGTTTCTGGAGGTGAGGAGTTTCATGTTTGGAAGTGTTGATATCAGTGTGGATGGTGGTACTCTCTGCTGATACTCAGGCTCCTGCTAAAACTCTCAAAGAGGCACTGCAAATGTATATTTAGTTTTGCCAAGGCATTTCACAGTGGGTGAATGAAAAAAAGGTGAGAAGCGCTGACCTTCCCGATGAGATTGCTTCTTCCTGCAGCAGAGTTCCCCCTCCACCCCCTCAAGCTCTGTTAGTGTTCCACAATATGTAGAATTAGCAAGGCACACCTACCCCCTACCCCAAATTACACGTTTGCATATAAACTACTATCAAAGCGAGTACCTTGGAATAGGAAATGTTCCTTCACTATAGACAGAGGTGCTCTGATAATGAAGCATTTTCTTCTACAGATGTCTAAAGGATATTGTGTGACTAAAGCTGGACAAGCTAAAATTTGGACATTAGGAATTTGGCCTGAGTTTTCTAAAAAAAAAAAAAAATAAAATAAAAAGAAGATTGAAGGATGATTTGATTCTGTAGCAAAAGCACACTCTCATTTCCTTTGACTTATGAGTAACATATTCTGAACTTTCCTCAGTATTAGTTATCTCTCCAATTAAGGTGAGAGTCATCAAAAGAGCCTTTTCTGTGGACTTGTATTCCTGGGTCCTTCTATGAAAGGCAATTTGTTAACTTTATAGCTCTACGTTTCAAGAACTCACAGGAATGCCTGAGGAAGTCTAGGATCTACCTAACCAAGCGGCGTTGATTATATTTGCTCCTTCATTTTACCATTACTAAAGATGTTTTATCAACATGATAACTTATAGAATAGAATGGTCAATTGATAAAAATCCACTTTACATGAAATACTAAAGAATTTGCATATAAATAGGTTTTTATATTTAAATGCCCTGTGGGTGAATGTGATCCAATATCCCTCAGAAATCAAAATCCTGAACTGTCTCATTTAAAGTTTGCCTGCTAAAAAATAAGGTAAAGTTGGACAGCTTTTGATTAGCGTGACATTCCTTTCTGGAGAGTGCTTACAAGACCAACAAATCACAATTCAATTAAACTGTGCCCTGTATAGTACTTTCAATGTATTCTTTGTGGTTTCTTTTTCCAGCGTTCACACTTACCCTATTTTTTTCTTGATTCATTCGGCAAGACTTTGCATGTAAATTCCCATGAGAGAGACAAATGAGGAACATTTTAAAAACTTGATTGCGGATCTTGCTGCTTAAGACACAGGCATTATCCCATGTCTGCCATTATGTCAGCTGGCTCTTTAACAATGAAATAAAGAAGTAACAATTAGGCTGTATTTACATTTCTCTAGTGGCATTGTTTGCTCTCCTATAATTAAAGGATCTGCCAGCTTTTCAATTATGAACTCCTATTTTTAGGACAGTAAAAACTTAACACACAAATCCTCACCAGGGCTTTTCAAGCAGTGAAACCCAGCCCGCTTCGTGCAGACGATAAACTGATTAAAGCCGGGGCGCCGCTGCCTGATGTGGCCGAGCGCCTGGGCAGCCGTGGTGGCTCTGGACCCTGCTCCAGGCACAGCAGGGAAGCACTCGGGTGCTGCTGCCCTATTCTTGCTTGCAGCTACCGCCCATTTGTGGCTTGGAGCTGTGCTATGGCGTGGCACGTGGGGCGATATCCCCTGCTCTCCCCCAGGACCCAGTGCCTTCTTAATGTTGACCATCTTTCCTGTAGCTTGTACTTGTACATGTTAAACTGCAAATTCTTCAGTATATTTTTACAAGGCACGTATGTGCGCTCATATGCGTACCCTGAATTATTTATGCTCTAGCGTAGTCTCCTTAAAGAGTGGTCTTTGCAGCAGCTGCCCATTCCCCATCCAGAAGCAGTCTGCAGACATGCCCCAGTAAGCCCCCGCATGCCGAGCTGCTGCATGTTCTGTGGGACCCTCTCTGGCTGTAACTGGCCTTTTTTTTTTTTAAACATCTGAAGATGAGAAAAATAACTGTGAGAAAGCTAACATCTCTAGGGCAAGTAGTCTAATGTGGCATGACAATTGCATTTAAATTTTAACACTAAACAAAGTTGTATCAGTTGGATTAATACCCTGAACTTTTTTAGGTATCACAAAGTAAACCTAAGTGGAAAAGCAGCAGCCATGGAGAGATCCTAGGAAATTTCCACAGGGACGTTTTCTAAGAGGAACGACACTCAGCATTTTGGTTGATTATCCTGAGGATATATGCTTTTCCAGTGAGCAGGTGAGAAACGTATTTCCTATATACTGTCAATACACGGGAGTGCTGGGGGCTGGGTCTCCCTGGAGCTCTGGTTCTGAGCGCTGTTCTCACTAGCTCCAGGGTGCATTGAAGCCCAGGAACAGTGCCAGTGCTCACCACGGGGAAATAAACCAGGAGAGAATCAGCGGTGGGAAGCACCCTTTCTTCTGCCAGCTAAACTGCCCCATGTATTTGAAGGGACCTTAGGTCAGATAAAGTGGGAGGTGATGCGGGAGCAGGTACTGAGGGCTTGCCACCATCTGTGGCGGGAGTCTGGCAAAAGCCAGCAGGACCGAGGACCAGCATCTCCCCCTGTTTGTTTGTGAGAGGAATGCTTGCAGAAAGGAGGCAGGAAAGTGAAGTAATGTATATTCATTTGCAAATTAATGAATTACATACAATTATTTTTCGTTCAACTCCATTAGGCCATTAGGTACTAGGTTCTGTGATGCACCCTGTATGGACACCTTTAAATGGATGCAAAGCATGACATACATCTTTGCTCTCTGAGTCTATATTAACGCTTTTTTTCACTAGGTATGTGCTGTGTATACTGGGAGCACTCAAGCTTTGATTAAACTAAATTCAATCCCCGAGTCTTTCTAATGAACTGTAAAAACTCACTCTAATTTACATTCAAACATCACTATTCTCTCCATACTGTAATTATATTAATAATGATCTATCTGAAGGCTTCTTAAGTTTTATAGGACTTTTACTTGTAATTATAAAAATATGGAAAAGAGATAAGGGAGAGAAAAGAAGGGAATAGGAAAGCAGTGAAAAAAAAAAAAGAAGAAAGCTAGGAGAGAACAGAAAAGAATCTGGAAGGACAGCAAGAGCAGAGAAACTGTAGTAGCATGGCAATGTAATTGTAAAGCCTTGTCAGAATCACTTTCTTGCATAACTAAAAAAAAGTCAGAAGAAAAAAACCATATTGTTTTATGAAAGTAGCAGCCTTTTCATTTAAAGTTCAGGTCATAAGAGAATAAATATATTTAGTGGTTTTTCTTCCTTTTGTGTGAGCAGTATGAGAGCTACCTTTTAGAATCTACAAGGAGTTAAATTCTAGCTGGCTATGAAATTACCTCAATTTTAAGTCAAGCTCCTGGGATAGGTTTAAAATGCTAATCCTTTCTTTTTTTTTTTTTTTTCCCCTCTCTGCTTTTGATGAACAATTTCTCATGCTCATTTCAATGAGAAATAATGTCAAAGTGTTCAAAAAACAAGCGTTTCAATTCTAAGCGTATCCCCGGAGATAGCACTGATATAAAAGTAATTTTTTATCCAGTTAGGATTTGAATTGTAACTCTTTGTGGTTTTTAAATCAAAAGTCGAAAACACGTAGTAATAGATATTATGGTATCTTGGCAGTTTAATGTAGTATGTCATATCATATTTGTGTCCTGTGGTACGACATACAATACACACTGAATTTCATTGTTATTTAAAAATGTTGTGGTGCTTTATGATGTGCATTACATTGCAGAAATGGGAGGTAAACATTAACAAAATTGCAAGAATATGAGTCTTTTCTGGCTCGTTGTCAAGTAATATGATAAAAATTCAAAACATAGTATTATTTNTGCTTTGTTTTTTTGTTTTTTTTTTTTTCCTATAGAATATTCTCTCTCTTTCTTTGCTTAATGTTTATTTAAGCACACAAAAAGATAGATTAGGCTTTATTTTGAAATGGATTTCCTTCTTCTGCAGCTCACCCCTTCTCTTTCTTGAGTAAAATTCTGTTTCTGAATGAAAATTTGGAGTTTCTTTCCCAGTAAGCACTTTGCAAGCATGCCCTGAATAGTGCCATGCCAAAAGAAAATGAAAAAAAAATCAGTGAAAAGAAAAAATATTATCTTGTTTTGATATTTTTTTTCTGAGGGATTATACAAACCTTTCATTATCATTGATATTATTATGCTCCCAGTGATTTGTCCTGTCATCTTAATTCCTGTTACCAGTTACTAAGTGACAAAGCAGCTCTTGAGGATCAACATAGCATACTTTCTCAAATTATTAGTCTTATTTGCTTCTTATTGTGCTTTCATTTTCCTAAACCTTGCAGTGAAAAGGGTTATTATTGTTGTGACATTAAGACGGGATAAGGAAAAATACTCAAAGTCACAGTAAGAGTTTAAGGAGAGGTTGTCAGAGTCAAACGGACTGACAAGGGAAATGAACATAGTTAGAGAGTGTTGGATGGATGGGAAGATGAACATAAGAAATGGGAAGACTACATAAATAATTTACAATAATAACTTGTGTAAATAATGTGTGACTGAAATATAAGACAGGTCTCTACCCTCAGGCACGAACAAGCGTTTAGACATATGACAGCAAATAATGGTAAATAACTTGCTGTTCAGGGAGAATGATTATCCCATGTGATGTCTAATGAGAGGCTGGCATGTTGAAAATACCCTGTTATGATTTTAGCTGTATTTAAAAAACAAGAGCTGAATAAAGTGTGAATAAATGCACAAGAAAAGATATGAGGCAGACAGCAATGTTAAAAGGTCAGTCATAAGTGTGTGCAGGAAAGAGGGATTCGGTGCTAGCCAAGGAAGGGTGTTCCAGCATAAGGGGGTGGTATTAGCTTAGGTTGCCCAAGAATTTAGGAATTTTGGGGACTGCAGGAAGAAGAAATGAGATGTAACAAAACTGCATGCAAAACATAAGAGAAAATTACTTACTTGGTGTTGTGCATAGAAAAGAGAAAAAAAGCAAGAGCTCACTGAAGGGTTGACATAGAAAAAGGACTGGAAGAGTGTGCTTTGCAGTCAAAAAATGGATGAACTTCAGTTGAAAAACAGTTACATGGCATGAGAGATGGCCAAGAGTGGACAAAAGCAGCATTATTAATTAGAAAGGGGTGATTGGGGAAGCGGTGGCCCTTATTCAGGTCTCTGTCACCTATGCAAGTCCGGGGTATCTTCACTGATATAGGGGAGGAACCAGTGAGTTTAAATAAACATTGCACAGAGATAAAGAAATCTGATTCAAAATATTTGGACTATACTGCTTCCATGAATAATGACGTGAAAAAAAAGAGAAAGAACAATCATTCTCTTATGCTCTTATTCTGTTTCATGGATAGTTAAAAAAGATATTGAAGTTATATTTAAATATAGAATATTATGAATAAAAAAAAATCTAATATGTTTTTCAATGTTACTTTAACTCAGTGTTGGGAATTTACCTGTTAAATTGAGGTAAATAGAAGACTAAAGCAGTAGAGGCTGTCTTCAACTCTGCTGAAGTCATTTACAGCTGTCTCTGCAATTGGCTTCATTTCTTTAAGATGACAGAGTGTCCTTTTTGTAACTGTTATCATACATCATTATGTAAATTCACAATGCCATATAGAAGGATAAATGACAACATTCACTTTCATTTAGGCCAAAATAAATACTAGTCATTGGCAAATGCATTTTGTTCATCCCTGAACTCACCTCTCTGGGAATAAAGAAAAGATGAGACTACTTGTCTAAACAGTTCATAAATAATTTAAAAACAGAGTAGCAAGAACATTATCCTAAAATCCACATATAAATAGAAATCAAATTTGTGTACAAATACAAATTAACTTTTGAGGCACCCATATTTCATGAACAAATACCAGTATTTGTTTATACTGACAAGTAGCTATTTGTAGTTTGAATTATAGGAGCAGAAAAATAATTTGAATTGGCAGCAACGCATTCTGCCTTCAACTTGGGTGGATTTGGTAAAGCCTCAAAATCGAGTTATGATTGTCTTGAGATCTTAGAGGCATTGCTTAAGAGTCCAAGAATAGACATCAAGACTTAACACAGTACTTGGAGGACCCAGAATACCTCAATGGAAAATAAATCAATGCCTTAAGTAAAGGTTTTTTTTAATCAAATACTTAGTAGGTGGAGTAAGGGAAAGTTTAGATGTCTTATTGAAGTAAGCACAGGTCAATGGCAGGTTGTGAAAGAATAACCAAATCTTCTGGATCCTTATACTTCAAGGGACAATGTATTAACTTGGGGTCAATTTTGAGGTTAGTTGCTGTAAAAAAGCAGTAAGAGAATGTTGTTAATATTTCAGTATCAAGCTTCATATTCCTTATTGCATAGAATACTTCCGTAATAGAAAGTTTAAAGCAACTTCTCTGTCAGTTAGTCTGTCAGCCGATGAGATCCTCTTTTATATTTTTTTAACTGCTCTGTCATCTTCAGCCAAATTCAACAGAGATTTAGAGATCTCAAAGATATGTAATTTCTTCAGTTTCCGTGAGAAAGAATAGGTATGTAGAAGTGAGGGCCCACAGTCTGGAAAAGCCTGCAAGATAAGTTTATTTTTTCCATGTGATGCACTGGTTCTCCAGACAGCAAGTGCACAGTGACATATTGAGGAATGCTGCGCTTCACAAAAGAAGGGGACATGTAGGAGAATTCAATTCTCGAATTCAATCATTCAAGGCTGACATTTTCTGGTGCTGTGCTCCAAAGTGCATGATTGAGATATGGGAGCAAACAGCTGAGGGAGAGAGAAAGACTACTGCAGAAATCAGGATTAATGTCCTACAAAAGTAGTTTGAGTTTGCCAAACAACGGCCCCAAAATCACCGAGGTCACAGAGGTGTAGGAGATTTTCTGAAGGGCAGATCCCAGACCTCTAGCATGGTAGGCATGGCTGAGGATCCAAAGTGCTCTTTGTCCTTGGGACATTGTACCAACAGTATCTGGGACTTTAAACTGGAGTTCTTAAAAATGAGCTTATAGGGGCTCAAACACTTTAGCCAAGGCAAAACTTGCATTTGAAAGAAATAAGAACTGTGGTGGATTGCATGTTGCACAAACACTTTCAAGTATTCTGCAATAACAATTTCCATAATTCTTCTAAATACAGGACAGAGAGGTTCAACTCCATTTGCTGCCTGAGAGCTGCAGCACCTGTGTCCTGCTGACTGCTCACTGACAAGCTGTGTCCATCAGGGTGCTTTGTGGGGAACAGAGCCCACATGTGGCTCTCTGGAGGGCATGGTCCAGCCCAGCCTGGATAACTGCAAACTTCATCTTGAGAACAGCTTCCAGGGTGCTCGCTCTAGTCAGTGTGGGCCCACGCACATACAGCAATGCCTATTCAAGCGCTTCTTGGGTTAAGTACTTATGTGATAGCCCCTTTTTTTGAAATGTGTAGTTTTTGGTAGTGCTGGATATTCAAAGCAGTGCTCTTAAGCGTGACTGGCATGACTGTGAGTTAATTAGTGCTACTTAAGTCGCTGCTGAGATCATAACGATCACAATAAACAATAATCTAATTTTGCATTTTTGATTCTAAGCATTTTCTACCATTTTCTTCTGTTTAATGGTGGCTGCTTGTATATTTAAAACTGAGGTTTTTCGTGTTCAGTAATGGGAAACTTCAGGCAGATTCCTTCCCTTTATTCTGAAACCGATCTTAAAAAAAAAAAAAAATCTTCTTTTCTTTGTAGTCCTTAGGTGCGTAGCTTTATGTCAAAATCGGAGCTTAGCCACACAGTGGAGCCAGAAAGATGTATTCCCCAGTAAGCTACAATGCCATTGAGACTGACACTGTGTTTTAACTGCATATCTCAGAACTGCTGGTGGGGCAAATGGATCATAGTGTGGGTTTTATGCTTTGCTTTGTTGGTTTATGGATTTGTTCTGGAGCAAAGCCACCCGTACTGTAAGTCAAATTATCAGTCCAACAGAGAGCACCAAATAGCTCTGAGAGACCAGGTTTGAATAAGATTCTCATATAATCTAGATATAATAGTCCAGCTGGAACATATATTGCAAGGATCCTGCCTTTGAGGTTTCATTTTGTAGATTGAAGCTAAAGAAAATTCTGTGTATAATAAAGTTGGTGTATAATAAATAGTGTAATATTTGTGTAAATTAGGTTTTGCTAGATACATTTTCATATCTTCAACTTCAGACATTACATGAATTCTTTGCCCTAGCTTAAAACTAATTATAAACCCCTGCACAAGTGGTAGCAGGAGTAGTTTAAAATCAAAAAGACATTCTATCTGTATCTGTGCAGCGGTGACTGAATAACAACACGGAAAGTATAAAATCAGAAAGACATTACATCTTTGCAGGTTATATGTTACTGACATCTCTGTGTGACTAATTTGATGTGACTCAGACTTCTCATAAAAAGATTTGTCATTCTGTCAATTGCATTTCAGCTGCATTAAGTGACAAAGCTAGTAAGCTGTCTGTTAATGGTTGGAAAGAACATGTTGTGATTGTGTGATTGAATTCTTGAAATACTGACTAAACATTTTTTCATATCTTCATAGCTGGTTAAATGGAGTGATAAATGTCTCTAATTTCAAAACTGCAGTTTCAGGAAGATTAAAAATATAGCAATACTCCATCAGTTATCAGTTACAACATAAGCTGTTTGCAGGGTGACTTTGTGACCTGAAACCTGCAAAACTGAAATGCAGAATAATTTTTGGATACTACCTTCTTTAAATAAGAAAGCATACAAAAGACAAGCAATTAGATGACAGCTACTTTAGTTGAGGCTAATTTCAGATATTTTGTTTTAACCAATTTTCCACTGAAATAGTTCAAGGTAGAAATGATCTTTAAAGTCGGAGCCTTTTTGCTTTTGTGCATGTCTTACAGTTAAAATTTAAAACAATATAATGAAACTACTGTTTTCTGCAGTGATTGCTAATTCCAAATTATTTCCATAATGTTTAGCTGGAATAACTGAATTTTAACTTCTGTGGCTGTATGAAAAAACAGTTTTGCAGTCTGTAGAGGCATAGGCTGGAGAGATCTAACCTAAGATGCATAAAGATACTGTGGCTTCATAATGCATGTGTTAAGTACTTCTTTAGAATGAAAATAATTATACAATACAAATAAAAAATTTTCAAGTGAAAAATCCCATAATACTGAAAATAAGGATATGATCAGGCGAAAAAGAGGTAATGACTGAGCTCTCACAACTGACATACCAAGTGTCCAAAAGAAAAAAATCACAGTGGAATTAGTGATTAAAGTGGGGCTTGCACATAAAGGGTTCATTCTGACTTGTTGTTCAGGAGGTAAATCACTGTCTGTAGAACCATGGTAGAAGTCACTGTAATTTCAATTACAGCATAGCAAATTAAGCCTATGACCCCATGTAAGCAGTAGGGAACTTAAGTAGGGAAAAGGAAAATGTGATACAAAACCAAGGCATGGCTGGGAAGGGGAGTAAAGTGCCCCTGTGCCTTTGGGATCTGAGGGGCTACTTAGAGAATTAAAGAGGGATTTAAGTCCCCGTGTTTGAGAAAAATGAAGGCTGGCAAGGAAGACTCTCCCCCTTCCTGTCCGTGAATATCAGGAAGATCTATTTTTGGATAGTTCAATCACGAGCCTGGTTTTTGAAGATTTGTTGGTATACACCTTGCAATGATTTCGTCTGAGCTGCTGTTTGCAAAATTTGGGTGCCTTGGAATAGATAGAAGAGAAAAAAGGACAAAGCCCTTATTAGTAAAAGCAACTTAATACCAACATAGATTTACATTCTTTAAACGTAACTGAGAAGCTTATGAACTTGACAAGCCTATGGATTATTTTATAATATGTAATATGCTTGTGCAAAATTGCTTATTAACAGTGCAAACAGCTGCATTATTTAGAAAAAAAAAATGGAGATCTTTTGTGCAATAGAGGAGAGGAACATTTCTCGTCTTGCTCAACTTTCATACATCTGTAGGGATTTTACCATGGATAGCCATGCTTATGGTAGGATGGGGCCTTGAGTGTAATACTATACTGCTTTGCTGTAATATGAGAGCTGGGACAGTCTCTGTATCATTAAATGGAAGATTTTCATGGCTTTTGATGGTTAATCTGGCTTTTTTTGCTGTCACTTCTTTCTCTAGCACTGTTAAATATATTCTCTAATTTTAGGTTTTTATATCTATGAGTTGAACTATTGTTCAGGACTTCTGCTTGCACTCACTTACTAATTGCAGTAGCCATAAAAAGCTCTTACTAACTGCAAATTACCTATCATTGTACTCAGTTGTTTGAAATTACTGAAGCATTTCTCAATTTATGAGATCTCCAAGGATAAAAACTCAAATAATTTAAAGAAGTTATAACCAGTCCAATAGCATTCATCATAACTTGCTTATCAGGTGGCTTATTGCACCACCTGTTACATTTATTCTACTTTCATAAATCTACATAAATAATTATCGTGTCTTTATACCATGGCATGTCGCGTTTCATAGCAGCTCATTTGTTTTGGAAATCCTAATATCATCAGGCTCCTTTAACATTCACACACTTCCAAGAGCATAAGTGCTATAGATCTGGATTTATGATTTATAACTTCAGTCCTCTCGTACTCTGGCAGCGATGGCATTATGGTTCAATTAAAAGTCACCTATCAAAACAAAAAGTGGCATGTTACATATGACAAAAGATTGTCCTGACAACACGAGCTGCATGGCAAAATGATGAATTGCTGCTGTGTGAGGAGCAGAGTTATAGCCTAGAGTTCACTGTCTGCAGTTTAATTAGGCAGGCAGAGATCCATCAGTGAAGAGGGATTCGGATTCTGCCAAAGGCAACTTATCTCAGGTCACTGGTAGGTGTTAGGGTCTGGGAAGTTTTTTGGTTTGTTCCCCCTCCCCCGGGCAAAAGATTAATTCAGGAATTTGGAAGGGTTTATTATAATGCACAGGAGAAAAATAGATAAAAAGGTTTGGGAGAAATTTTCCTTTACTGGCTTAATGACTACATATGGATGATGAAAGCTTCCCTGCTTTGCATTGGGGGGGCTAAAGTGCTTGAATTTGTAAGAAACATGAAAACCAGTAAGTCAACAAATAGATGATACAGAGACATGGAGATTGAACTGCTGAATTGTTATATGATAAGTTTTAATAAGAAGGGGATGATGCGTCATAAGGTGGGGTTAGCAGAGGCTTGAAACTGCTGCTAATAAGTATTTTAAGTGATTTCTAGTTTAAACGTACTTGGATATAAAACAGACTTTGGGCTTCTAGCTTCAAGATATTTCGAAGTTCCTTCCAGAGCAATGGCTGAAGGAGACAACAGTATAGATCTTAACAACACTTAACTGTGTTTCATCTAAAGGCCCTTTGCCTTTAATGCCACTGTAATGTGTACTGCAGGCAGAGAAAGAAAAAATGCCACCGAAAGTTGTGACAGCTGAATGAAGATACTCTTTGCAGGGTGTATTTTAAAGTAAGAATTGTAAAGGAATGCATTGTTGCATGTTTGCTGAGTGAGACTGGAAAGCAGCTTTTGGACGTTTGTAGACGAGTGCAGATCTGAAAGCATTCTGACGTGGCATGGTGCAATCCTCGCTCTCGGTGTGAGTGTGCAAATGCTCAGCTCCTCTTAATGGGAACTGTGTGGCTAACGCTGCCTTTGAATTAGCACAGCTTAAAAGTCCATGTCAGACCAAACCACTGCATTTATATTGTTTTACAACAGATTTAAATGTAGCCCTAAGATTTCATGAGTTTGAAATTGAACAGACTTCTTTCTTCTGCTTACCTCTACTTAGAAGCAGCAGGATTATGTTCTCTTCTGGAACATCACAGCCTGCCCTTTGGTATCTGTTCTAGGTGTGTCTGTAGTGTTTCTCATCTGTTTTTGTCAGATATTGCTAGTTTACTATTGATTCTGGTTTATATTTGCTTTTGATAGTGGTCCATGTGGAAGGTTCCTCCATGCTTGACAGCTCAGTTGGTAGGACAGCCAGCATCTCAGTAGGACAAGTCCCATGCTGGGGAAGGCTTTTTAGTGGCGTTGAATCTTCTTTGGAAATACAGAGAGGCTTCTCCCTGCCAGCCTCTCTTCTGACTCCTTCGGTTTGGTGCTGTTCATCGTAAAACTCTTCCAGTGCGTTATTTTTCGGTGACAAAGGGGGTGGAGGAAGGGTGCTGAAATGACAGATGATGAGTGGAAGACAGACAGTGGATGGGAAGCCTGGCGCAGCTGCAGTACTGCTGGCGGCTTGATGTAGTGCACTACAGTGATTTGATTTGATGGCAATCTCCGTTAAATAGTTAGAAGATTTTCTCGCTTGTCATTTTGAGTAGAGCTGGCCAGAATTTTTCTGATGGAGTATTTCTCAGTTAGAAAATGCTGATTCATTTAAAGTGAAATGTTTTATGGAAACGTGACACTCTGAAGAGAATTTCATTAACAAACAAGGATGCTTCATTTTCACTCTTAGAAAGGAGCAGTCGAATTTCTCAGTTCAAAAAAATCCCACCTTTTTGCAATTTTTTAAACTTTATATAGTGTGTATACGATTCCATTGTTTGCAAATATAAAAAGTTAAGCTGGTAGGAAATATTTTGTTTACCAAAATGGGATATTTTGGTTAATCAAAATATTTTGAGCATTTTATTTACATAAAAAAAAATCTGGGTTTTGGCATTTTTCCATTTAAAAATGTTTTTGGTAGAATTAAAATTTAAGTCTCACAATTACTTTTAAAACAGAAAATAAGTTCACCATTCTCTTCTTGAGCCTTATAATTGAAAATACTGTTACCTTTTGTTATTTATTACGTTTGATGTTTCTCAGTGCGTCCAACAAAATAGTTCAAGGTTTCGTGACTCATTTTGTATTTTTCCTCTTTGATGGTGATCTGCAAAATAGTTTGTGGTCATTTTTATAATGTCCAGAGGTCAGCCTCTTAAATGAAATATGTTCATAGTAGTTTCACACCAGAAGTTACTTTAAGGTTTATTTTCATTTCCATGGAGTCTCCTCACGGGAGCTCTCCCACAGAAGCTCTAACATGTCTCACCCAGGTTCCGTTGTTCTTGGCGAGATGCTTTTAGAGGTGAGAATGTCTATTAGACTTGGTGTGGCTGCATGTTAAATATATTTTCTCCACAAATAGCAAAATTAGGGACATATCTAGCGAAAACAGAAGGGAATGTTCAGCTTATTGAGCACACACTATGGGCTCAACTACGAAGCTATAGCAGAAGTCATTGCAAAGTCAGCGTTTGCCGGTTATTACTGCATGCCAGGCAGCAGCGGTAGCTGACCTTATGGTGAACAATGAATGTAAACTGAAGCATGGTCTTTCCATGGTATAAAGATCTGGAAGGACAACACGAGTTATTCTTTCTTTCTTGCATGAGAAAAAAAAGTTACGATCTAAGGTACAGATACTTCTCGTTTCCCTCCCTTAGACTAGCATATTGCTCCAAGGACATTAGAGAGATGGGCTCCATGAGCCATGATATCAAATGCCAGGCGTGCTGCGGAGGAATTGGATGCATCATTTGCTTACTTCTGGCACCTATTTGGATGCCTGGAGAGGAGCTGTGCCGTTCCCAGTTTTCTCAGGGGAACTGTAGATCTGTTACTCTCTGAGCAGTATAATGTAGCCCTGACTTTAACATTATGAAAACTCTTTCTTAAAAATTATAAGTAATTAAGAGACTCTCATAATTAGAGATTATGCTAATCTCAAATACAGCCATTTCTCTTAACCGAAGAATTTTAAAAGGGAATTCTGGTTTTGGCTACACGTATAAATTTTTGTCATCTCTTTTAACTTTGAGCGAAGTATAGCTGAAAACAGGAAACATCCTTATTAAACACCATTGTTCCAGAAAGATTGGTGGACTTTTCAACATTTTCATTCATTCATGTGGCAAAATGTTTTTTCGACTGACAGTATTTCAAGTGAATGCTGTAGCTAGCCTTTTCCCCAACAACGTCTCTACGTACTCTGTGTAATCTACTGTCCTACTTCCCAGGGTATTCTTTTATTGAATACACTAATAACAAGAATAGAACAGACACATTTAGCTTAAGTTTTCTTTTAAAATATGATCATTTCTTTCCCCTCCCCTTAGAGTGTCCTCCCTTCTCCTGATTTTTTTTTTTTAAACTGCACTATATTGTGCCATTGCTGTTTGTTCATCTCAAAAATAATGGCTTGACAGACTTTCCATTGGCCAGGTGCTAAAAGGAAATACAGTAAATCTATCTTTAAAATTAGGGAGATAATTAAAATACCATTATTATTTCTTCTTACATCTAAGTAGAGAGGCAAATGAGTTAGTTGATGAGTTACATGAGCTACGCTAATGTAGCCGTATTGAAATACTGCTAAAGGCTGGAAACGTTCAATGAGAATATACAAAATACTTTTTGCAAGTTTAGACTATGATAATACGGTCTATCGCTGTGTTTATAAGCATTCGGAAGAACTGCTTCTAATTCTGAGTTTCTAGGTTCTTGGTGGCATTTCAATTTCTATTAAGAATTATGTGAATGTTTCATTTATTGTATTTCTCATAATATATTTCTGGAATATTTATAAAATGTGATTTTGTGTTTGCTGTTGTTTAAGATAGCTTGAATGCTTGAGGCTGGATCATGCAGCCTGCTCGTGTAAAACACAGCATTTACTTTGAATTTGAGACTCTGCAGTTTTTCTGTGCAAGTTTGAACCAAAGAAAATATATTTCCCTATATCAAAGGATTAAATTGATTGCAAAGATAATATCTTCTGAAGTGGCATTTATGATCTTATCCTTTTATCACTTTCAAACATATTTGTGCCGCTATCTTTTGTTGTATGGTTATAATCCATGCAATGAAACTAAATTAGGAAATTAATAAGGCCATTCCGCTTCAATTTGATTTGCAGTGGGTCAAATTTATAATGAATAGTATTTTTCAAGGAAGTGATGTTTTTAAAGTCCATAGGAAAACAACTTAGCTAATGCTGCTCAATTCAAGATATGAGTTACATAATACAATTTTTAATTGCTTTGTTTAATGAACTAATACAGAGAGACCCTCAAAACTAATAAATGAAATATGTTTATTTAAATATGATCATTTCTATGTATTCTGCTTTGCTTAAATATGAATTAACAACATTCCATGTCATATTATGTATTTTGTTCTTTTAGATGAAGTAAAAGAAATTAATTATTTGAGCTGGATGCAGAGTTTAAATACAAGTCAAATACTCATGGATAAAGGTAAATCCCTTATTATAAGAAATACTTAGAAATGTTGACTTCAAAATAAATGTTACAGTGATATTATGAAGCAATAATGAAGTATATGAATTAAAATTGATTAACAGTATAAATACTGAAGTAAAAATTTTAAATATCATGAGATATTTTTAAGACAACTAACAAAGCATCTAAAGTGCTGCATAAAAAAAAAAAAAGTGTTTTCTTTGCATCAAGATATTTCTCATTTATTTGGTAGTCAGTTTTATATCATGTCAGCCAGTAAGTAACATCAAACACTTAAGGTCTGTAGCATGGCTATGCAACCCTTTCTTTAACGGGAACTTATGGAGTAAACTTAATATTCCCCTTGGGATAAATTAGTGCAAATCTGAGCAGCCTTGCCTGGTTAGGCAGGTCCTCTGTATGGTTGTCTTGTTGTGCTGGAGTAGTCGTCCTGAAAAAAAGTAAAACATGGGGTCAGTCACAGGGAAGTGGAAGATCCCAACCTGTCCGGAATACAGACAACTCTAGGCAAGATTTGCTTGCTAGCCCTGCTCCGGACATCTTTGTACTAATAGAAGAAATTTCTTTCGGGAATTTTTGCTGTATTTGTGCCGGTTATTCAATCACATATGGGTGAGGGAAGAACCTTTGCAACTGATACAGAAAGGTGAGAAATGGCATTACCTATGTAGCCTTACCAAATTCTGCACGCACTTATGCATATAAAGAGCTATTGATAGTCGTCAGTTCAACTGAACTAAACAATTACATGCTTAAATTGTGTGTGTTAACTTAGTGCTGATGACCCAGGTCCCCAAACTTCAGGACAATTATCAGTTTCCTTATATATTTTTATTGTAAAGCACAAAGAAAATAATTTGGTTACGCTGGAATTAGGGACTGAGGGGGAGGAGAGGTTGAGCGTGGGGTACGTTCCCCACAGTTCACATACAGCACTCCTCACGCTAGGCTCTGGATACAAGGAAAGCCCTCTTCCTGGTTAAAAAAAGTAACCAAAAATTAAAAATTGTGCAAATTCTCCTTTCCTTAAGACTTTAATTGCTATTAAATTTTTACTACTATTAAAATTTTAGTACCTGTGGTATACGTGATATGGCGTAAACAATATGCTGTAGTCGTCATTACAGTGATTTGATGGGCATTGTTTTATCATTTATTAGTTGTATTTTCTCAGATTTTTCACTTAATTCTCTATGATGCTTTTGATAGTTCTTCTACATAGAATTTCTGTTGGGGGAAAAAAAAGTCTTCAGAGTCTATGCAGCCTAATTTGTGAAGGCCAAAATAGCACATCTGCCATAGCACATCTGGGTGATTAAAGTTGGGTGTGTACTTTAGTACCTTGTGAATCAGTATTTGTGTAGATAGAATTTGCCATAGAGCATGACAGAAAGAGTTGGACAGCTGAATTGTAGGAACCCGGTGTGATTTAATCACTGTTCAGTTGCAAGAAAATTGTTGTTCTTAGCAGAACTTATACTGTGCTGACCAATGGATCTGAATTTGTCTGTCTGGTACAGATGGTCTTGTTTTGGAAATCCAGCTAACAATAAACAGCTCTTCAGGCCCCGCTGCAATTTCCCAACAAAACACACAGGACTTTATTGTTCTTTCAAGACTTCTCAGCTGGGTGAATTTATGCCATAAATTAATAACTGCAGGCATCCATGCTTGTACCACAGTCACTGTGAATAATTGATAGTGCTTACAAGTTTTGATGATTTAGTATCTGGGCAGGCAAATACACAAAATGTCATATGTTTTTTTAGGCAAAGATTTATTTAAAGACTGAAATTTACCTGGATCTTCAAAATGATAAATTCAGTACAGAAATATTTTAACAAAGCATTGTTTGTCCTTCTCTGTATCAGGTGTACTATCATATTCTAAAAGCACAGTCATTCCAGTAGCAGAAAGCCCTTTAAGTAAACGCTATGAAAATTATATCATCTTGTAACAGGATCCCTGGTACACTCTCTTCAGTGTTCATTTAGGTATTTGGGGGCTTAAGGTCCAAGTAGTTTGTGTTGCTTTCTAGTTGACTTTCCACAAACTGTATGCCATTTGATGCGCGTGACTTTTACCTATTGGTTCTCTTATCTGCAAAAGTACATCTTCAGATATAAGTGCCCTGCAGGTATTCTCCTAGGAGCAAGGATTGCTTCCACTCAATAATGCAACAGTCGCCAGCTCTTTAGAGCCCACCAAAACTGCTGTTATTAATCTTAGGGGTTTTTTTATTTGCAGTTGAAACATAAACTTGACCTGTTGAGCAGAGAGGACTGCTTAATATCCCCCAGTAACAGTGAGGTCAGTTTGAGGAACTAAAGTATTGCTTAACAGTGTTAAGATTCGCCTAAGCTGCATCTCCCACAATTTCCTTATATGTACTCTGAGCCAGACTCCAGTGCAGTGGCTGGTTTTATCTATAGGAATGGTCTCCCTTTTTTTTTTTTTTTTTTTTTTAAATTTGTTTATGTGCCTTGCACATAAATGTATCTGAAGATGGATGGGAGTGGTTTTCTGGGTGTGGTTTTCTGATAGTATGCAGAAAATATTAGGCTGTTACTTAGTCTGCTTCCTCCTGTCTGAGCTAAATCAAATTTGTCCCATAGGTTCCCTGGGATGGAGTGAATTTTCACTTTCCACTCTCAGCTTTTTATTCCCAGTCTTGGCCGTGATTCTACTAGCAGTAGTCTGAGACATTATTGAAAGCACCACATCACAAAAAATATGCTGGTTAAAGCCCAAAGGTTACTTGTACACTTATGCTTCAGTACTTTTTCTGATGAAAAAAGCTAATGAAACATTAACTTTAAAATAGAAAGTTTCTTGGTTACACAAATGATAATACAGTTTTGGAGGGAAGAAATTACTGTTCTCTGTCAGCATTTCTACTTGAAAAACATTATGGCAATCAGTGTTTCCCATATCTACCACCCTTCATGGTCCTGAGAGTGTAAGTATTCTGCAGATAAGATGTTTCCATATAATGTTTACTTTGTTTCGTGGCCATGGTACAAAAGGAAGCTTGAAAAATGTCTTCTTTTTGCAATTTTCTTTTATTTATTTTGTTTATTTTTGTTTAATAATGCTAAATGTACAGTTCTTCTTTTTAAATGCTGCTACTAATGGTGGGAAAAAACTAATGGTGGGAATGTGTTTTCAGCTCTGATTTCTCAGAGAGCCAGAAAAATAAAATGGCCTGTTTCAATAGTCAAAATGTTGCTAGGTTTGATGAAGCAACACAGACTACTTATGAAAAATGATTAAAACAGATTTTGAAAGCAAACAAAAGGAAGGATGAAAAAATTGTGTTCTTGTCACTAGGTAGCCCGAGTTCAATTTGTTACAATACTTTCTTAGCATTAGGAAAGTGCAGAGAAACTGAGTTAATGTTCTAATTAAAGACTTGTCACTTATCTGGGAAAAAGCATCTTTGACTTGAAAGATGATTTCATGACCAGAAGCTACATCCAGGTTAAAAGTCATCTAGATTAACAGAACAGACACTTTGCTTCTGTTTACAGGCTTGGTGCTCAGCTCAAGCAATTGATGAGAGATCAACGTTAATAAGCAATTTTTTGACAGGAAACTGTACAGCAAGTTATTGAGCGCAAGTCAAGATCTGGTTTAAAAAAAACACTGAAGAATAAGAAATATTCTTAAATGGTAGCAATAAAAAAAAAAAAAAAGGCAGCTAAAACTGAATGAGTGTCCTCCTGTGTCCCAGTTCTCACAAACTGTTCTAATAATGGTTTTAGGAATTGGTGGGTATCTCTAGAATAAACTAACAGAGAACACAGGCAACAGCTAAAAGGGAAAAAAGTATTTGCTTTTACTGCCTTTTACCAAAGACTTTGCCATGGCACTTCAAGGTTGAATATGCTCCTTTAACAGCTGTCATTAGAGTGTGGATGTATCATAGAATCACAGGCTGGTTTGGGTGGAAAGGAATGTTTAAAGATCATCTAGTCCAGCCTCCTGCCATAAGCAGGGACATCTTTCACCAGATCAGGTTGCTCAAAGCCCCATCCAAACTGACCTCAAAGGCTTGCAATGATGCGGCATCCACAACTTCTGTGGGCAACCTGTTCCACCTCTATCTCACCACGCTCATCATAAAAAATGTCTTCCTTATATGCAGTCTAAATCTACCCTCTTTCAGTTTAATACAGTTGCTCCTTGTCCTGTCACTACAGACCTTGGTAAAAACTCTCGATCTGTCTTTCTTATAAGCCCCCTTTACGTATTGAAAGGTTGCAAAATGGTGTCCCCGGAGCCTTCTCTTTTCCAAGCTGAACAACCCCAACTCTCTTGGCCTTTCTTCACAGAAGGAGGTGTTCCAGCCCTCTGACCATTTTCATGGCCCTCCTTGGACCTGCTCTAGCAAGTCCACGTCTGTCTTGTGCTGGGGGACCCAGAGCTGGATGCAGTACTCCAGGAGGGGTCTCAGGAGAGTGGAATAGAGGTAGAGAATCATGTATTTAGAGAAGTGCTAGGACTAGGACTGAGATACGATGTTGATTGGAGCTTTATATATGTCACAGGTGAATAGACAGAAAGAGAGATTAAGTAGCATTGAGGAGTATCTGCAGTAATGAAGAAATCTGGCCATCTTGTCACACAGCTGTTGCTCTCAAATGTTCCTCTGCAACTTTAGAGATACAATATGTTTAAAGGTGATGGTACCAGATAACTCTCTCCTAAACACCCACTTTTCCTCATTCATTGAAGAATGGTAATATTGGAGAGTTGATTAAAAAAATAAAAGGAAATATTGAAGAATTTTATAATGAATATAAAGTATACATGCTAATGCAGAGCTGTAATAGTGCAAGACTCAAAATGGAAATAAAGGGTCTTGAGAAATTGTTTAAAAGAGCAATTTAGACTGTGGCTACTTGGGCTGTGTCTCCACAGTTGAAGAGAGCAGAGAAGTCAGCAAAAGCAATAGAACAGAGTGTCAGAGGAAGGAAGTACATTTTTTTTGAAATAAATTTACTTTGCAGATATCACAAAGTAAAGAGCTCGCTTATGTTTATAGACTAAAGAAAGGATCTCAATTTGAGCTGATCAAGAGCTAATCAGATCAATGAGCCAGTCCAAGGATCGCGTACTGAATTGAACTGGCTATTCAAGCAAGCAGCTGTGTACATTGTAGTACAAGAGCTACATGCTTCAGTAAAAGCCTTTCCAACATCATATAAAGTTAGCTGAGTACCTTATTTCAAGAGAAGAGTCTGTATCTGCAATCCAGAGAGAGACAAAGGCGTTAGCTCTGTTGCTCGCAGTGAATAGACTGCACCACTCTCATGGGCACCTGGTATGGACAGTAGATCATATTTTCACATCGAGAGTGGAAAATAACCTTTATCTGGTCATAAATTGATGTCCCAGTGCTTAGACACTTCTGTTTCAGTGTTTATCGAAGTATATAAAGCTCCTATATTTGACTCAGTCGAACTAACAGCCTTTATTAGAAAATCATCTGATATACTGTCTTTTGTTAACATAAGAAAACTCTTATTATAGGTTACTGACAGCTATTCTTTTGTACACATGACTGCTTTAAGTATGTATGTATCATTTGCAATACAGTGTTGCCAAAGGTTGTTCTCATGAGATAATTTTTGCTGTCTTTATTTCACTGGTTACCAAAAAGATTATATGATATGCACTTTGGGTCAAGGTTTGCAAACTGCAGGATTTCTGGATACATGGGGCAATGCTTGTGAATTTCGGGGGGAAAAAACCTGCTTCTGGCGTTAACCTACTTCTCAACCTTTCAGATGAATATGAAGGGCTATAGATGATAGATAATTCTTGTTCCATAATGATGTCATATCAGTGTTACTGGAGAAGAAGAAACGTGTGTGGTTTGTGTGTACCTGTGCATGTAAAGATACGTGTGCATGTTGATGTGTGAATGTTTTGAAGGAAGAATGGTTGCTGAAACTAGGAGTCTGGTATGGGTCTAGTATGTATTCCTAGAGAAAAGCAGACACAAGCCAGATACCTGCATTGCACGTACACTAATATGATTTAGTTTGCAATGACCCTCTAAAATTAACCTAGCCTTCCTCTTTCATAGGGATATGATTAATATTGTGCTATCTGAATCTGTCATTGTTTTGCAGCAGGTGCAGCAGCTAGTGGTTTAGTCAGTGGGAATCCTGAGGTGTTTGTAAGGCAAACACTGTAGCTACAAGCTCCCTGCATTCTTGCCTGTTTAGGATATGATGCTCAGAGAGGTCTGGTGTCCCAGTACCTATCTTACTTCAGAAATAATCCACCAGACGGATGAGGGAACTGAGCTTTTTATTATCCTGTTGCTATATGTGCAATAAGATGTAAAGCAGTGGATCCTGAGAAATGAGATGTAAAGCAATGGATGCTGAGGCTGTGTAGATAACTGCTGCTGTCATCTGAATTACCAGTTACAATCGAAGCTTTTAAGATATTCATCCCAGTACCCTAACAAAATATTCCCCGCAAATGGGTGTCTGTGCCAAATGATGCTTAAGGGCAACTTTGAGATTATCCTACAGGGTTTTTGTTCCCTCAATCGCTATGAATTTGCCCATAGAAGCTAAATAAAGACTTAAGATAAAGAGTGACATAACTAATCATAGTAATAATTTTCACAAACAACCCTTCCCTGTCAACCACATTTGGTAGCTATATCTAGGTAATATCTCTCAGACTGCTCAAATTGTTCATGCGCCATTTTAAGACATCCTCCATGCACAAGATTCATTCTAGTATTCTTCAGCACCTCGTTCTCTCCTCCTCTCTGGACCTGTCCATGGCTCATTTCCCAGTGTTCTCTATATTTTCTGTGCCAGTATCCCAACAGAGTTGTGTCCATAATCATCAACAAAGTAAATCCAAGATGAGGTAGACGAATATCAGCTTTTTTCCGCCTGAATTATCCATATTATGTGCAGATCATTGTATTTAAAATTTATTAATGTTCTATTGAATACATTTTTATTCAATGGTTCTTTTCTTAATTACTGTCTGAAAAAGGAAGAAAAAGAATATCAAATGAAATATGGCTAGATATACATATATATGTTCCAATTAAGATCTGTCAGGATCTGTTAAGATACTGCTTATTATTAGCCAATATGTGGATAATGAACAGGTATTTGCTCCAATGAAATAGTACTGAAAGATTTCATATTCTATTTAATATGTATTTCCAGATCTTTGCACATAGCCACATCCTACAGAATAGAAGGGAAGAGTTTGATTTCTGTGTTGTTGGATTGCAATGTGGCATTGAGGAAATTGGTGTGGGGAAAGAAATTAAATGCCGTGGAGGTTTTCAGGACTTCAATTCAGGAATAGATCTTTAAAAAAATCCTGAAATTCTGTGCAAAAACTACCTTGGAAGGGTGGGGATTCCCTGCAGTTCTCCATATAGTCTTGCAGAGAGCAAGGTAGGCTGATTAACAGAAAGTCAAGATGCATTTGAATCAGAGATATACATGCTTTCCAAAAGAATTTGCTGACTCCAAAGTGATTTTAACATCTGGCAGTGGTATCAGTTTAGGATGTGTCTCTACCAATGCTCTAGTTCAGTTTAGCGGAGCACTCTTACAGTGTATCTTAGTTGCATCCACTTAAGCGTGCTTTGGTAAACATCTAAGAGTGGCCTTGGAGAGCACAGTCTGTATTCTCAGCATATGGAAGTAAAATAAAAGATGTGCTCCGCGAGTGCACCTTATATATGTCAGCCCCTACTGGGCAGCTGGTCTACAGAACTAGCCTGTCCACAAGTAAAATCTGCCGAAAAGCTTGAAGTCAGGCCGTCAGCTCTTTGCACAATGACTTTTTGCTCGAGAGATCTACTTCTGTATGTGGGCTTAGCCTTAATACTGCGCAAACAGCCTTCCTTCACAGGAGGCCAACTCCAGGCCCATCGCCGAGCAGACGGCAGCCTGCTAGCGAGGCTGCGTGATGGAGTACAGCTGGAATATTTAGTGCTGCTTGTATTTACTCTGCTCTGGATGGAGCTGCTGAACAGGGGACACCTTTGGATCCATATAAAATTTTTAAAAGGCAAAATCCAACACAATATTGAAATAAGTTTCAATAGATTTCTATTCAGATTCCACTAATCAGGCTGAGAAGAGCTGATATATAACAATATAGCATATCAGAAGGAAAGATATTCTTATTTATGTTTCATCTTCTTTTCTTTAGTGCCAGAATAGTGGAATAAAATACCTAGTACTTAGTTTACTGAGGATGTTCCAAAAATGCGTATCAAGAGGAAATTAGTTTTTAAATGTCTTAAATTTTTTTAATTAATTTTATAATGTTGGTTAAAGCTTACTTCTTTTCCAATTACTTTCTCATAACCCTCACCAAGCTTGATCAAGCACACATACAAATCTGTAGTTAGCTTTGTTTGAAATTTTCCCATGCAAGTAAAAATTCTAAAAACAATTTAAATAATAAAAAATAATTATAAAACTTCTGTGGTATACAATGCAAAACTCTGTTTCATTCTTAACTCATGTGTTGTAGAATGAATGAATAGAAGATCACTTCAGTTTTTAGAAATGGGTGGATTAAAGACTTTATAGAGCTTCTGTTCCTGAGTATAGTTTGCAAGTCTACATTTATAAAATTTTCTAAGGAATTATCAGATTATAATTGTTTTGGGGAAATACAGGTTTTCAAATGTCAAAACCCAGCAAAAGACATTTTTGGCTAAGCCAATCCAAATTGCAGTGTGGGAAGAATAGAGGAAGTTAATATATTTCTGCAAAGATATAGCACTTGGAAAGAATAATTACCTGTGAGAGAGATTTCTAGGAGTGTGTGCATGAACCCTTCAAGATAAGCACTTCCTCCTTCAGGAGCTTCAAACAAAATAAAAAAAAAATAAAAATCCGGTTACAGAGGCAAACTCTCTTCCACTCAAAAAGCTCTTTACAAAACCTACCAACTTTTCTGTCCTATCTGGATAGCTTTAAATCTATTCCTTTGACTGAACAAAATCCTACAAAAAAATTCTTGCCTGTTCACGGGTGTTCAAAAGAGCTTTTACTAAGCCAGAATGTCGTAAATGAGTCTTGTCTTAGAGGCTGTGAATACGATTTAGGTGTCCTCTCTTTAGACAGCATTTTTCTCTAATGGAATTTTGTATTATGTTGGTTTAACTGGGATGGATCATGCTTGACTATTCACCTTACCAATTCTGCTAAGATATGAAATTTGGGTTACTATGCAAAAGCATTTTTTTATACTATAATTTTTATACTATTATGTATTTTTATTTTATACTATAATTTTTATACTATTATGGGTTTTTTTTGTAAAATAGTATACCACTAACACAAATATCAGGGACTTTGCAGAAGCAAGTAGTATTTGCAGAAGTGTTAAAGGAAACAATACTTTTAATATTTAATGAACAATAAAATAAATTTAAACAAGAAAGCAATATAGCTGTGCTGTTTGGGAAATACGCTTGCATTTAGTTAACAAAACTCTATCCTAAGGAAGAAAGAAATCATTCTGTTTAGGAGAAGAAAATCTAGTAGCTCACACACGCTTGGTTCACCTCAGGTTAATCTCTTTAGCGAGATGTGTTATTTTTCAGACACTGAGACTATTGCAGCTATGTCATAAGCCATGTTACCTTAGCAATTACATTATAGAATAGTAGGATGTACTTCCCTAAGGTTTTGAAGAAAAACTTCTCAGCAAGGAATCCACAGTGGAAAAAAAATACTCAATACTGTAATCACAATGGAGTCACAGGTAGTGACACTGCAGTGTGAACCACGGCTTGTCTGCTTGCCTCAGCCTTTAAAGCAAGCAGATCTTCAGTACCCGTCTTCAGAGCTAAATCAATTCCCTGTGAAATACACGAACACCTACTTCTGAAGTCCTAAATGCAAAGACATAATATTTATGGCTCTGGTTTTGGGATCTTAAGCCTAAGTGGAGGCTGCGGGTGGCAGCACAGTGGTTCCCCGAGGTGCGTTCTCAGTGACAAAACGCTGCTTTGTGGCTCTGTTCCCATTGGGTTTGTGAAAAGGGCAGGAAAAGGCACTTGCTGCAGTTACACCAACTTATATCAATACAAAGATGCCTTTTTAAGTGATCTCGGGTACTGTATTGTGTCCCCTGAGATACTGAAAACTCAGCAGTAGCTCTGTATGAAAGTGTGGATTTTTGAAGAAAGCTGTGTAGAGAAAGGAAGGCAAATTACTTCAAAACCAGCTTGATGTTTGAGGGGTTTGCATCTTCATTTGTTTTGCTTTTGCATGTATTGTAACTCTTCGTGGAAGTTAGCGGTCGTGTTAACTGTTCAAATCCCTTTACAGAGAAATACCAAATTTCCATCAGTGTTCACTTTCCTTTTGCTGTCTGGCTGTTGCTCTACATGGTCAAGGTCAGCCCTTGCCCTTGTCCTCATCCCAGTTTAGGTTTCTGTTATCCAGTGAATGGCATTTTGTATTTTTCACTGTGTAATGTAGTATCACATGTCTTTATTTTTGCCTTTTCTCTTCTCTCCATGGTCACTGTTGGGCTCAATGCCCACAGGTTATGTTTCTGAAATGAAGCCTTCAGCCTTTCCCTGACTTTAAGCTGGGACTGCTCACATGAGCTTTCTAAGGAGCCCTAAACCTAATACTCCATCGGGGTAACTGTATGCTTTTTGATCTGAATTTCATCTAAATTTGGGTTTCCATTGCTTGACTCTGTCCCTCTGTTATTTCTAGTTAATCAATGTTCAGTCCTAATGCGTGCACCAGCTGTGATGGGGACAAGGTTCAGCGGGACCCAGAGGAGGGATGCTGGCTTTTGTGGCTTACAAAGGCTCTGATAAGGAATTTTCCTTTTTGGCCTTACAGAAACTGTGGTGGAAAAGCCCATGATAAGAATCCGAGTCTGAATGACAAGGCGTACACTCGTGTAGCCTGACTCATTTTATTTTCACTGTTTTGAGGTTTCCCCACACACACCCAGTCTGCAGCTTGTGTTGAGGATTAGCAGTCTTCACTTTTAGGGGATAAAGTAATGGTTACTGAGCTGCTTAATAGAGGATGCCTTTCAGTAGTGTTTTTAAATCAGGCATGGAACGATCATCAAAATCACACAGCATTTCAAATAAAAGATTTTGACCCAAGAATTTTAGTTCTGTGTGCTAACTGTGGCTAATATTTTTGGTTTATGATGGACTAAATAACACATTAGATGTTTTAATTTGTAAGCGAAGAAATCACAGATACTCTAGAGTTCCTCTTTCACTCATTTTAATTGCAGGTTGCAGACATGTAGAAATAGTTGGGTGTAAATGACAGGTAATAGATGAGTCAAAACCAATTTACAGGAGCAAGGTAAAGAGAAACCCGGATTTTGTGTCAGGATGTGGTAGATGTTGCCATAAGAAATCCTTCACTAATCTTGATATGCTTAGTATGCATGTATATACTTACGAGTCTATACTTATATACTCATATCTAAATATACAGACATATATAGAGGACGTATATGTAACTTGCACACAGGTGACAGATAGGCGCGTGCCCAGTTCCTGCGCAGCATAGGTGAGCTGGCAGCACAGCGTTCCCCGTGGAAATGCTGGATGATTTGAAAGCAGTGCTCAGTGCCTGATGTGCTCGGGACTTAGGTTCTCAAACTTAGGTTTTCTTGTTTACCTAAACACATACTTATGTCCAGGTGAATGATTTTTTTTTGTCTCATACCGTAGTATTCACGACAGAAGGCTTGCTTGCCCGTCTTGCGTATATTGGTATACTTGGCAATCAATGAGCGTTTTAGGAGGCAAGGAGAGGCAACATTTTTTCAAAGGACAGTCTTTCCTAAAGGAAATAAACACATGCAGAAGCACTGTAGCGTATTGACGCGCAGTTGTACCGTGCGTTGCACAGATGTGCAGATACATCTGCACGACTCCACCAACTCTCCAAGCCAGCTGTGAGCACCACCCCAGAAGCCGTGCAACTCTGGCGGCATATATTTGATTCAAAGTAGATGTGCTCTGCATTTACTGTCCAGAGGAAAGGGAAAGCTACCAATCTTTTTTAAAAGGAATATACCCTGATTTTTCTTTGCAAGGAAGGCATTGTTATATTAGAGACAAGCCACTGATTATTTTTTCTTAGTCACATTATAAAAGCAGCTCCTAACAGTGAATCTCTTGCTGCTGTCATTAGAGGAAGACAAATACAAGTATGAACACTGCCATGCTGGGACTCAGCAGCACTATTCTGGAAAAACACACAAGACCTACTTTAATCTCCGCTGTGCTAGTGTCATTTAGTTCATTTAATCAAATAGTGGAAGTCCAGATACATAGCACTACTCGCAGCTAATATATTTGGCAAAACGCTGCTACAGCCTGTTCAAAATGTTTTAAGCAGTTAAGCACACAAAGGGTATATAAAAGGGCATATACTTAAATGGGTACATAAATTAGATTTAATAACACGTAGCTCTACAGATTTTGGAATGCTTGTTAAATTGCTGCTTTCTCTGTTAATTAAAAGCTTCCATTGCCAGTGGTGCCCCCATTTTATTAAAGTGCTCCAGTGATTGGAACCTTTCCATGAACAAATAAATATAAGCAATGTTCTCATATGGAAATATATATCTTAAAAAATATCTTTTAGAAAAACAAATCTTTGCTTAGTAATCTGCCACCAAATACTAATCTACTGGAATGTAGTTGTTTCTGAAATATTTCTGCTCATAAATTGCTTTCTTATACAATCTCCACAATACAGCTTGCTGCAAGATTCTCTATACAATTATAAAGCTACACACATTTTTGCTAAGAATTTTGTTTCAGGTATTTTTAGAACTGCAATGTGTTCTAAACATTTTTGAAGTGAACATAATTTGTATATCACAATTATAAGTAATTTTCTTTTTCTTGTTTTCGTCCAGAATATAGAAGAATAAAGGGAGAGTATTACTCACAATAACAAGCTACTGTGTTATACACAAACACTGTAGGCTCCAGCGCTCATCTTTCCAGGTACATTCATAAAAATATGATAGCCATGGGTCTGGTTTATGTTTAGCAAAACGCACTAAGACATCTAGCCTTTTCTGCAATATGTGTGATTTGTGTTTCATATTCAAAAGAACAGGGAAGTATTCAAGTTGCTGAGCAGAGGCTTATGGTGCCTTGTGCTTCATAGGTGATGAAAAAAGGTGATCAAAAGATGGTATTTATTGTAACATAGTGGTGTTATTTATGAATACTAGACCTCTCATCTCCTTTTTTTGTGCGTGTGGTTCGTTGGGGTTTTTTTCCCCAGGTGTCTCAGCTGGAAGATAAAGAGATGGGCTCGTGCTGGGAAATCAGTGGCGATAACCAGAACAGTCACACCGTGGATATACACTGAAGTATTAGATATAAACATGCTGTACGCTTAGATCTGTCCTTGTCGTTAATTTTCAGCAATGGCACTACAGACCAGCCTATGTAAACACAGTGATCCTGATGCCATGTTGTCTGCCTTACAGTTATTATTTTTTAAATGCTTTTAGAATTTATTAGAAAAAAAGATGTATAATAACAATCTCCCACACTCACAGACCACCTTGCTTATACCTTACCACTGTGGGGAACTGTAGTTTCAGTCATTACAACATTGTTGGCAATTCAAAAACTGAATTAAGGAGGTGTCTGCCAAAATACGTGGAATATGATCTGAACAGCACAGTGGCACCTCCTTAGACTTAATAGAAGACTCTTTACATGGTTGCCTTAAATACGATGACCTAGAGATTAGCTGGGACTTTTCATTTTCCTGGTGAAATTCACCTTCCATATTTCAAAACTGAGGATTTTGCCATTTCCAGAGTATTTCTTTAACCAAGTGAGTAATTTATTGCTTGGCTCTTCAAAAAGCTGAAATCACCGGCATTTTTCCTCAGTGGAATTACCATCTGATTTTCTTTCTCTCAAGATTTCTTCATAAAACCAACAGACAAATTCATTTATGACAACGGATCAGTCACAGTTTCACTGCAAGAAAAATACTGTAATTTTTCTAGCTGAGAATATAAAGTCCACTTCTGTCCTGATATATTCAGATACGCAAATAGAAGTGAAATTTCTGGGAGTTAGACATACATAACCAAGGGCAGAGCTTGGTTCCATATAGTTCAAGATGATAGAATTTACAAAAAAATAACTCAGGGGTTTTCCATCTGCTTGCTATTATGGAGCACAGAACCCTCTGTCCCTCTAAGCTTAGGTCTGTCGGTTATGATTGCTTATTATTTAACGGTATCCTGAAAGGCTCAGTTACCTTAATGCTGGCTGAGGTATAAATGTCTGTATAGGTAAGTGGGAGATAAAAGACGGCTTCTGTTTTGCTGGTTTAGTGGTGATATACTCAGAACGTCACACCTGCTAAGTCAAATATTATAGCATGGAGACAAGTAAATAAAATGGCTTAAAAATCCAGAAATTTTAAAACAGCAAAACATATACTTCCACGTAGGTGCATCTGAGAAAAATATCTCCAAATTGGCAAAAAAACATATCTATTCAGTGTAAAAGTTACAACCTGCTCCTTTTAATTTCAAGTGATATTAAAAACAATTTTCCTTCATTTTTCAGTGTCCTTCAACAGTCTCCTGTTGCATCCCAAGCCCTGTTCTCATACTTCAGGTAGAGTCTGGCCCTATTACCAACCATGGAGGTGACACCTGGGCTGCAGGTATGTGGTCATAAAAGTGGAAGAAGACTGAAATAAAGGGCCTCTTGAAAGAAGAGAAAGAAAGGCTTTGAAGTAGCTGTGGGAGTCATTTCAGCGGGACAAGGTAATTGTTAGGAGAAAACCAAGAAATTATCTTATATGGAGGCATTTTGCTCTCATACTGCTTTCTCAAATTTCCTAAGTTGTATCTTTCATCAGCAGGAGTGGGGAGATGTATTTTCATAAGAATTAGTTATTTAGGAAACTGTTTGAGTCCACTTAATGAAAATGTGAGAGGCAGTCCTAGTGGCGTAGCTGTTTCAAATTACTCTGAGGGTGCAAATAATTTCGTTTTTTTTGCATAGATTCCCCATGTTCTGTTTTCCTTTGTCACTGACTTTGATGTAAAAAGTTTTGATCAGCTCCACAGTTCTTGTTACAGTTAAACTCCCCATGATAGTTTGTTGCAAAAAAAAAACCGGATATTATCACAAATCCAACATGGGAATCATAAAAAAACCTCTCCACAACTCAACCCCAAATTTCCACAGGGTCTTTGGCTGAACAAAGCACAGAAAATAAAGCTTTATTTATGATAAATTAATAATCTTCTGGGACCCGAGATTCCTTTTACATGTTCTTTACTCGGGTTTACGCATTTCTTGGCAATTAATATTGAGAAGTTTCTACGTAAAGTATTAGCATAATTACTGTCTCTCTTCTTCTTGTTAAAATGGCATTTTGTAATAACGTAGTATGTGAAACAGGCTTTTAATAATAACTGGAAAGGCCTTGGAAAAGAATTTTATGAAAATTTTGGCTGTCAAGAAGTATTGTCAATCTCTGATTGACTTATGTCACATCTCTTTAGTTACACGCTCTTTGAAGGGCTCCTTAGGGGTGTCTAAGTCATGTTAGATTTTGGGTTTAGTTTATCCTCACAGAAATCGCATACACTAAATATTCTTAGTATTAAAATCTATTCTAAAAACGTCATTCACATAAAAATAGCCTTGTATTGTTAACTTTACAGAGAAAATACTGGCTACAGTGTTATATATGTTAGTCTACCGTGAATGATGGTCTTCATCTGCTAATAGAAGAAATTTTAGTTTCCAGGTAGACCAGCTCATGTGAAACATTTATTTGCTACTACATGTGCTGGCAGAATTTTGGGGAAAACCAAATTCATTCACAAAATTTGAAGGAAAAAAATGCATTTAGCACTCAAGGAAACAATCCCACAAAAATAACTTTATAATAAGTTAAGTAAATAATAAGTAAAATAAGTTTATTTCCAGGATCTTTCTGAACTTGCACTCCAGAGATTTCTTTTCTCTGAAATTATACGTCACTGTCCAGGACCTTAATTATGCTGTTTCATAATCTTGTGTGACTCCTATCAGCTTTCATACAGGCTGTCCCTGTGAAGACAATGGGATAATTTCAGTTTGGAAACGGGGATCAAAACTGGTGATGCACTGAGTAGGGAGGACTACAGGAGAGAGTTTCCTGTAGTAACAAGCACATCAGTCAATGCGATCAGCTCTGGCCCAACAAGGATGCTAAATTTGGTCAAAGCTGTTCCTGCTGAGATCCACTTCCACGTAAATTCCCTGTCATTTCTCTGAGAGTACCTAACGCCCTTCCTCTGGAGGTTACAGTGTCTTCCATCCCTCGTAAACCCTGTGTGCCTTAATACGTAAATAGTTGGTTATTGTAACCAAGCTGGGAGGCAGAATTACTTGGAAAAGAGATTTTTAATTCACATTTTTGGAATATTTTGATCTTTTTTTCTGTAAATATGCCAGTGAAAACCTCCTAGTAAGGAGGCATTTTTAAATTGATTTCTATTTGTCTCGGATTCATCCCTTGAATTCAATGGTGCAGTAAGAAATTGCCTAACATTGGTGAAGTATTAGTATATGAACCTGCAGCTACTGTAGGGTATACTTTAGGAACTGTGTGTGTATATATTTAGTAGCAGAAAGATGATCAATTTTACTAGTTCTAAGACACAAAATAGAATATTCTGAGAACAGAGGAAATCTGCACAGGAGTAGTATCCACTATCGTTATATTAATGACAGACTAACATGAAGTAACTTCAGGAGATTGAGGCATCTCCTTCCGAATACTCTGGTCCCATTGGTTTATTTTCGAAAATTCCCGGATCCCCAGCTAACTAATTCTATAAAGATAACTGGCTGTGTTCCCCACCTGCCTTCTCTGCCTTCACATCTGCTGTTCACCCTGTGGTTTTATGGTTTTAGCTTCTTTGGGGTCCTAATTTGGGAAAATACAACTGGGTCATGAGCAAGCTCTGCAGTCCTCCAGTTCATAGGAAAATAATTTTTTTTTTCTTCAGAAAAGTATATGCAGTAGGTTTGTGGCAAACTCCCAGATGTATGCATTTATCTTTGAAGTCTAACAGCTATAAATATGTACCCACAGGACTCGGGGACTAAACTGGATAAACACCTGAGTCTTCCTCATGCTTTGTAAGTGTCAAAACTCCCTTTAATATGCTTCTCCCTTCATTTGACTCCTGATTTGTTTCTGCCTTCGACCACTTTTACATCTGTTTCTCCATCTGCCAGTGCTCTTACAGCACCAAAAGCCTGGTTGTCTAACTTTAAATGCTGTAGAGATATCTGACAAAATGGAAGCAGATCAAAACTTGGGTGCTAGCCGCTGCTGCAGCTCAGCAGATATGATTACTTCTGATTTTACTAAAGGCCACGTGCTGTGTATTAACTCACCAGCGCTGGCCTCGGGACTCGCCTGGACTCGCCTTGGCTGGAGTTCATTTTAGCTTGTATCCAGCTGCGATAGCAATTGTCTGTCTGTCAGAAGACTATCACCTACCTTGTTTAAGCTTATCTCTGCGCATACCAAATGCGGTAAAGGTCTAGCAAGACTGCGCAGTCCCTGCATCACAAGGAAAAGACCTTTTCCAATAACCAGGGCTGTGGGAAGCTATTGTGTGTCTTTAACAGTGAAGGGGTGAGGATCTTTAAGCTGTAGCTGGGTTCCAGTGGGGAAAATGTACAAGTTAGCAGACTGCTTTAAGAAAACATGAAATAATAGCCCTGGGCAGATCCAGGACTGAAGAGAAATAAAATCCCACCATGAATGCCATGCTCCTCCCAGCAAAGCCCCCAGGATGCTAACGAGTTGAAGTAATACCTCCCTCTCCAAATTTCTTGGTCACTGTGGACCTTGGGACCCAGAGAGACAGCCCCAAGGGTGAGCATGACGTTGGAGAAAAGGAGTAGATACTAGAAGGCATCTGTATTACTAAATAATTTTAAATATAATGGGATTTTTTTCTATATTAATTCGGACTTCCCATAGTCCGTGATATGTTGCACCTTTCACTAGGGAGGTTCACAAAGTATGGCACCAGCCACCGGTTTTCCACGGAGCTGGCCAAAGATCCAGGGAGTGTAGAGGGGAAAGTGTGGACCAGAGGAAGAAAAAGCAAATGAACAGACCTGAGGTTTTATGAGATCGCTGAAGTAGCTCCAGGGAACTACACAATCACTAAAACCTGGCAAAAAAATCCTCATTTTTTTTCTTTCTTTTGTTCAAAGCTTTGCACTAACTAGCTTTACGAAAATTGTACTGTGTAACTGTTTTATTCCGAAGTAACTATGCATAACTCTGTTTTAATATTAAGCAATATCTACGCTTTAGCTGGGGAAATGTAATCCTAGAATATGCACAATCCCGGGGTTCGCATTGATGGAGTATGCCTGTTTCAGTGCGTGCTGCTCCGTCAGATGTTTTCTTTCCTTGCCGAGGATCCAGCCCACACTGATTTCATCCAGCCCGCCCTGATTTCATCCAGCACACTCAGGCTGCTCAGCCAGCAGAGGGATGTACAGGCATGGGGGAGATGTCCCTCCCCACCTCCAGCTCCTGCCAGCTTCCCTGCAGCCGATCAGCCTAAAGGCATAACCACGTCTCCCTGCTTTATTCCTGTCTGCACACGGATAACAGGCTCTGGATCACAGGGCTTTTAACAACTAAGGGTCAATAAATTTTATACAGTACATGCCATGACAGTAACAGGGATGCTGTGTGTGTATATCTTTTCTAAGGGCTGCCTATACAAAGCCCTTTGGCGATTAACAACCACCGTAATGTCCCCTGTCAGGAATTTTACCACTTTGACATCGAGCACTTTGGCCTTCAAACAATCGTGCACCAAAGGTTCAGAACAGAGTTAGCTCTTTCAAAGAGTGAATCATTTTCTGGTTTGTTTTGTTCTGCGGAAGAATTAGCTGGAGTGTCTCTTTCTTCCCTTCTTAATGCCTTCCGTTCCCTAAAGAAGATTGTGCAGCCGTTTAAGCACTAGTTTGTCAGTGTGGGGATTTGAAAGGAGGAGCGGTATGTTCCAGGGAGAGCATCAATGTCACTCCGCATGGATTCCTCGGGGGAAGATCTAACATAAGGAAAACAACAACATCAGTTGCTGGACACATTTTTTTTTTTTTTTTCGCCCCCATAGGAGCTGAATTTCTGTTTCTTTTCATATATCCATAATGTTTTTTTATAAACTGGGCTAATGCAAGGAGCCCTGGCAAAACTTTTAAATGGCTTAGAAATGAAAAAAAAAAAAAAAAAATCAAGGTTAGGAGAAAGATGAAAAATTTTCTGTATTTTCCTACAGCCAGCATAAAATAACCAGAAAACCCTGTGGGCAATTTATCCTCAAGAGAGGAAGGACAAAAACCTTTGTCCTTTGAGAAGTATATTCATGACTCAACAATAAAAGTCATGCTGGGCTTCAATATTGTGTGAAGACACCAGGAAATCTCATCTTGGTCTTCTGCTGCTTTAGTCAGTCATTTTATGCTGCTGAGTGAAGGATATTCATGATACGTACCTTCAGGTTATATTTTCTTCCAACATAAACGTTGTTTTCCCCAAGAACTTTAAAATGCCTGTTTAAAACACTATATTCAGTTTAATCTATCCCAGCAATATAGCTGGAGAGATATATATTCCTGGAAATATATATCCCTGGAATTTATACTCAAGCATTCTGTGAATTTTAATGTAGTATTTTAGAAAGTAGATTTCTGTAACTGAAAAAAAAAATCAAATTATTTCTGAAATGGTTGAATAGTGCATGAATAAAAGCACTTCTGTGGACAACTTGATGTGGTTTGCAATCTACAGTTGTAGAACAACTAACTTAGATTGGAATATGAAAGATAGTTCATGTGCTTGCAAAAATAAAATTGTAGGTCAATAATTTTCTAATCTGAAATTGCGAACAGTTGACCAGTAATGGACAGATGTCGGAAGAGGTGAGATGAGCGATATTTTGTTGTTTAAAGCAAATAAAACCTAGTTCAGAATGGGAGCTAGGAAGCTAACACAGGGCAGTTATTTGCCCAGAAATGTGGCTTGAAGGCAGAGATTCATATATACCACGAATTTCAGAATTCTCTGCTGTTAAATAGGCATGCAACTTTGTGTAATCCAAGATACTGTTTTTCATTTACACATCCTGAAATATTAGTTCCTAGGATATGAAATGTGTCTCTTAAGAATATATGATAAATTCCCATGGTTTTCTATTTATTTTCTCATAATTTATTATATATTAAATATAAAATTAGATTTATTTATATGAATTATATATTACATTTAATTTTAATTCTGTATTTGAATAAAAACAAAGACTAACATTGTTCAGACTCATCTTATAGCTTGAAACTCATGTACTACCTGACAAAAAGGGAACAGTTCCTCTGGATTCCCTTTGTTGAACTGGGTTCTCTCTCGAATGAAGACCAAATATAAACACTTCATTTCATAAACTTGGAAAATGCAAACGCATCCGTGGATTTGCAACAGTTTTGCAATTATGGCTTTTCTGTGTTGCTAATGATTTGTAATAATACAAGAAAAAGATCACACTGTCATCATCTTCAATGATGTTAGGAGATGTTTGGAAACTGGTATCCATAGCATGTCTGGAACTTACAGATGCTTGTCAGAGGAATACTGCTATACAACCATCTTTTTGCTATGCTGCTGTGGCAAAATAACGCAAGAATTTGTTTAAGATTCTTCAAGAACTTCTTTAAGTGTAGGTGATTGCGAGGTGTTGCTAGTAAAGAATTTACGGTATTTCAGCTGCCCCTCAGCCAGTCTGCTCCCTGAAGATTTTTCTGGTTTCTACAAGCTGAAATGCTAGTTCCCCAAATCCCTGTTTCTTCCAGATGTGTCATCAATATCTGTAAATAATGCAAAAGGCACTTGCAAAATTCGAATTCCATCACATCACCATTTTACTTGTGGAATTACTTTATGTGAGATAATTTTTTCTTTGCAACTGGAATTGGAAATGGTCTTCAGATTTCTGAGGCAACAGGTGATGAGGCAACAGGCTCTTCTTCATTCTTTCCCAACTTCATAGTTGGTACCAGGCACTCGTCTTCAATAATAAAATTAAGAAATTATAGTGTTTCATCCTGATCATTTGCTTTTAGCAAAACAAGGCTGACGTGTGTTGGCTGTTGTTAGCATCGTGTTATGCCTGTGACAGAGGAAGGGAACGACTTTGCATGTCAGAGTTAGCGATGCGTTCCACTTAGATATCTGCTGTAAGTTGTCAGAGCACTGGTAGAACAGTAATGGCAGTTTTCCAGTATGAAATGCAGTTGTTTTCAAGCATTTAATCTGCTCAATCAGTTTTGCATAAATTCCCAGAGAAAACTCTGCTGTTGTTTTTTAATCTACCTGAAGTAATTTACCAAAAATGGAAGTAAACAGCTCATACTGCGGGCGAGGGGTTTGTGGCATACACGAAGTTGCTCTTTTTTGAACATTTATGTACAATAAATAATGAATGAAGCATCCTACGCTAAAACATAATGCAGATAAGTCATCTAAGTACAAAAATTAAATGTGAACCAGATGCTTTTAGGTTTTAAAGAGCTGCCAGGATGACAGCACTGTAGTACAAGGACACTGTCAGGACAGCTGTTCTACACGCTGGGTCCCAGCTGCAAATGTGATGTACCTTTCTGAAAGCAATTCAGAATTGCCATAAATCCTTTGCTAATAAGTTTCTCTAAGGCTTCAAAAGGACTCTGGCAATGATTAGATTTCTGATATAACAAGATTTACTTACTGACAATGTCTAATATACCACATATATGAGAAGTGAAATTTATAGTGAATGGTCACTCTTAAAAACATTTCATTTGTCACTGCCTTGGTCACCAGGCTATCACATTACTTCTGTATCATTTATTTTTAGTAGAAAGAGTACTGTAATGATTGTGTCTGGTGATGGAAGATGAGGCTAGACAGTTACTCCTTTGAAACAGAACATGGAGCAGGGAAGAAAAAAAAAAAGGCCAAAAATTGTTTATCTTTTGAGACAAGATTTTTATAACATTGAGCAAGATGTGTGTGTGTATTACTTTAAGCACTTCTGGTATTGCTTAAATATCTTATTGAATGCGACCCATATCAGATTTAAAGTCTTAGAGTTGATAGATTGAAGTTAATACAATGAATACAAAGCCTCTCGTATTCCTCCTCCTTTTTGGATTTTTTTTTTTTGTCGTACAAACTGTACTCCTTCAGTTTGTCATTTTAGCTTAAAGATTTGTCTGTGGAATCTTTTCTTTTGTCTTCTAAGTTATTCTGTTTGGAGAGCTTTTGGGCGTCAATCATTGCAAAAAAGAAGCAGCAGCGCACAACAAACGGCAGTCCTTCATCAGCTGAAACAAAAGATCCCGAGTTTCTCAAAGGACAAGCTTTAAACTGACGTTCTTTCATGAGGAAAACCATGACCAAAATAGATTAATTTTAAAAGTGTACCGAAGGGGATTTGCAAAGTACATAGACCAATAGAAAATAAGGTTCATTTATTCCCCAAGGGGGGCTGCTTCATTTGCTGCATTAGTACCCTTAGAGACCTTGTTGCTCACGTGAACGAAAAGGGAAAAGAGCAGAAATAATGCAAAAGGGGACGATGTGAATTGAGGATGAACAACAGGATGGATTCCTGTCGAAGCGTGCTGGTCGTTACGAGGGGTACCCCAGCTCGGGGCATTCCCAGAGCACGTAGCTCAGCGTTTGTATGAGCTATCAACCTTGCAACAAGCTGCTGAAGCAACTTGCAATTTAGGGGCCAATATTTGTTGTGTACTTCCTTTGGATTATGTAGGTTTTCTCTGTTCCATTTTTCTAAATGCTACCAGCCCTTCAGCACTAGCATTTAACAGCGTTTTACAGTAAGAAAATGAGGTCCCATTCTGACTTTTGCAATTGCTGTCTGTTTGGTCTAGAGTTTTGCATGTAGACTTAGTTCCCTAAATTCCACCCAAATGTCATGGTTCCTGTACTCTCCGTAGGAGCTGTCCTTAATGTTTAAGTTCTATAGCACATCTTTCAGGAAAGAGGTTTTATTTAATTTGACTGAGAAGTAGAACTTAGTGTCCATTCACGTGATGCCATAAAGAATATTAAGAACCCTATGTTTCAAAACAATCCTGAAAACCAACTATGTTTATTAGTCAACTTTATTGCTATTTGTACAAAAAAAGACCAAATAAACCTGATACTTTTACAGGGAAGGGGAATTTATGAGAGCTAAAGCAAAGAGAACTGGTAACATGACCTTTTTTTTAAAAAAAAAAAAGCTGCAGCGAGCATCCTCAAATTGAAAAGGAAACAGAAAAAGGAAAAGAAAAGATGGTACAGCCTTGTCACAACCTACTGCTAGAAGGACAGTTTCACTCTGTGAAATGCTGTTAAAGGTGGAAAGAAAGACAACAAAGAGGTGTCGTTAAATATTTACCATCGGCACCTTGTAAAGGACTCAGCCGTACAACAGCTATGACTGCCCTCGATGTCTTGCTTCAGGAAGAGCCAGGTTCCTTGGAACCAGACCATAATTCTGCTGTAAGGCAGCAGTGTTTAAGGGTCAAGAGACTAGGAGAGGCACACAACTGCATTTGTCTGGATTGTTGAGAGATTAATGGGAAAAAAAAGCAGTCAAATATACCATATGGCCAAAAAAAGCACAGGCTGAAAAAACCCTCAACCGTACATAACACAGAGACAGGCCAAAACACTTAGCAGAAAATCTTAACCATTAAATTTGTCATGAGTCTGATTACACAGACGCTTGTCCGACAGTAATACGGAGGATGCAAGATTAGACAGCCATAACAATTAAGTAACCACCATCTTGTTGCAAACATTATTTTAATTAGGATTGTCAAATACTGGAAGAAATCATGTAAGTAGCAACTTTCTATGGATTTTTTTTTTACACCAGCAAATTTTGTGCACATGTGGAGCCCTCATTCCACAAGGTGCTAAGCATCTTTTATTTCTATGACGCCCACAAGACTAGAAAGAATCGGCATTCACAATTACATGCATAGATCTACAAAAAAGCTAGATAGAGAGAGAGGTAGACAGACTGACAGTAAATGCATGTGAAGTATACAAGATGAACACCCATAGCCATCTTGGTACGAAGTTAATAACTGAAATTTCCATGCCTTTCTTGCCAGATCCATCAAGGCATCCAATATTTGTGGACGCCCAGATATTCAAAAGTAATGTGTCATAAGTATCTCAAGATCAGTTTGCAGGAATGCCAAGAATGCAAAAGCTTTTTAAAACATTTACCACTTATGTGTCCGTACTTAACCCAGGGAGAAGTTCTCTGGGCATATCTGCCAAACTCGTATATCAGTCATGTGAGCTGTTACAGTTAATGTAGATTTCCACTCAATTACCTTGCCTGCTGGGAAGAACTGGAAATTCTTTTTTTTTTTTTTTGGCTGTATCAACAAAGTCATGAGGTCTGGACAAGGGAAGATAATGCTCACAGTCCCTCCAGCTGTAGCTGTTCTTCTGCGTATGGAGTAGGGACATATTCTTTGGATATGTGCATCTCCGAGGCCAAGCAAGAGTGAGGGGGTCAGGATGTTCAGGTGAATTTTCTGTAAAGAACAAAGTTATGGCTTTTAGGTCTTTAAAGAATCATTAATATAAACACTAACGCTTCCTTCTTTGCCATAATACCCGTGCAAAGTGACAGACCAAAGCACACAAGTCTGGGAAGAGGCTTGGAGTTTAAAATTCTGGCTGGAGGGACACCACTCTCATAATAAATAATTCAAAATGGGAACTTTTATGCCAGCTTTCTGATGTATTTCCTGCAAATAAAATCCCAAACTGATTACAATATATTATATTGATGGAAAAATATACATGCCGTTTTAGGAACTGGCTGTAAAATTCATACGTAAAGAAAAAAGATCTTGAAAGAATGGTTCTAACGTCCCTTCATAGTGACATTAAGAAAAACAGATGGGTCAACTTTTATTAATTCATAATGCTATGAATATGTGAAATGAAATATGAAAGTAACTTTGCCTCAGTTTTCATGAAATACTATTATATAAAACTAGGTAATCAAGCTGGGGCTAAGTACAAGCTGGTATGCAGCCTAACTGACTTCTTAGAGTTGTTAAGGAGTACACTTTCTTAAGAAAAATCTGATTATTGTTTGAAAATATGAATCACTTTGTGTGCATGTATGAGGCCCCAATATTTTTGCCGTGTTTTACTGAGAGGTTTTATTATACTGAGTCAATAACTTTTGTAGTTATTTCAAGGGCCAGTGGAATATTGTAGCGAACACAAAAGTATTAAGTGTAAGACTATACATTATGGATTTGGTTTTTTAAAGCAGCACCATAGTTTTCATTAATGTAGTGAAAAATCAAGTCCAGAGGTTCTCAAAGCAGTTTGTACCGCTGTCATATGGCATTGCCTGGTTGGATGAAAAAACGGTGAATACAGAGCTCTGATTTTCCTTCCCAGTTTTTGCCAGGGGCTTGGGGAATTTCTGGTGGTGACTCTTTTTGTGTCTCTCTGAAGTATCTCATGCTTTCCACTTGCAAATAGGGAGTAACAGAAGAAATGTTATGGTTGTCTATGGATATCACTTTTTTTCAGAATGAAAACACTGCTTAGCATGCCGGGTAGCCAAATGAAACCTTTTTTCTTCTCTTTTTTTACATTGCTGCATTACATGATGTTGCAACATTAGATTAAAAAAAAAAAAAAATCCACAAAGGTGCTATGTAAACATAGCATAAATAAGGCCATGTCTATGTTAAACTGGACTCTGCACTTAGATTTTTTTTTTTAAATTTACCAATACTATTTCTTCCTCATCAAAGCAAAGTGTATCTGGAAGGTGCATTTTTGTGTTAAGAAAACATAAAAGTATATAAGAATGTTTAAACGAAAAAAAAGTAACAAATGTGTTGATTTTACATTTTGCCAGCCACATCTGTAGTCTGCTCATTAGGAAATCTCACAAAAGACTTTTTTTAAAAAGCGAAATATTTAATTAGCTTCAAGTAAATAGTTTCATATTACTTTATAGATCGGTATTTAGTATTGCAGATAGAGATATTATTACATGTATACTGAAATGATGAGAGTTAGATGCATAAGGATGCAGTGGAGCCCACTAACTACTGTCATCACTTTGGGGATATTGTGCGTGTGTGTGTGTGTTTTAAAGATTAACCAGACTGGCATGGACAGATAGCAAAATTTTCAAGTGAGCTATTCCATCTGTGAAATAAGGGGGCGGGGGGAGAGTAGCTACGTTCTGTGTCATAGAATGATGAATATGCCAAAACCTACCCCTTAAGCAGGTACTTTTAATTTAGTATTTTGTAGGCATATATAAGGCAATGGGTTGCCTTTAAATGTTAAAGTGTTTAAAAACACTTTAAATCCAGGTGTAACACGTTTCAAATGTTTTCTGTCTGTCATCTTATTGTGCTTGCAATCTGCATTAATAGCTTTACACTGTACCTTGTACTACTGCGTTTAGATTAGAAATGTACCAACACTGAAACATTCAGGGGTTTAACGAGGTCATGCTGAAGAAGAGCATGGAATGCTCTTCTAAAGCAATTGCTTTTTTAGTTTGGAAGTACTTCATTGACAGGGTTTTTTACACAGATAATTCTATTTATATTAGCTTTCTTCAGTCATAATGCACTTTAAGCACCATATGTTGTCCTCAGAGAGAGTTTACACATTTTCAAAAGTTAGACCTTTTATTTGGGGTACTCAATTATTACCTTCAATTGTTCAAACTGAATGGTAATTTGAATTTTAGATCTTATTTTTCCTTTCAAAAGAGGCAAGTCTTTCAGTGCTTCCCTTTTTTTTTTTTTTTCCCCTTTTTTTTCCCTTCACCTCAAATCAAGGACAAAATGGCTTAGCTTCTGTTATGACAGCATCTGTGCTAAATGTGTTTGCCTCCCACTCTGCTTTCTTTTTCCCCAAGGAAGTGAGAAATGGGAGTAAGCAGAATTTTAAAATTATTCTTTGAGCAGATTTGTGTGTGAGGTAGAGAGGTAATGAACAGGAATGATCTGAGGAATGATAAGCACTAAACAGTGAGACTAAAACAGAACAGAATATAAGGATAGCTGCTTTAGGTCGGACACAACCATTGCTACATTATTGTGTCTCAAAATACAGCTAAAAGGGGAAGACTCACAAAGGGTAGAAAAACAAGTGAAATTTATATGAACCTCTCCCACAAATATTCTCCCAGAGTCCTATCATTTGTTGCCCAGGACTTTCAGGGTCACATTTTAATTTGAACATGACCAAGTCCCCCTTGGATCCATGTAACCTCTCAGCATCCACCTCATCTTGTCATAAATGTCAGAACAACTCGGTGTTTATGTTTTTATGTCTTTTATCAAGGAAAACGCTTTCAGAATTCAGTTCCCTGCAAAAGAGGATTTAGCCATATTATTGGAAAAAACGTGCAGTGAGGAAATATAACCTACAGGGGTCTCTTGTGCGGCGTTAGCAGTTCTGTGGAGCAGTAGCTCTGTAGCTATGTAGGTCTGTAACTACGTCTACGCATTGTTTGTTTACCAGGTTCCAGCATGCTCACTGTGAACGTCCCAGTTTGGTTTGATGTGTCTTGCGTTCTCCAGGAATCTCACACGCACAAAGAGAAAGGGGACTGTGATGCTTTCAGCTGTGTGGACGTACAGTCTGGGCACAGCAAACCTGAGCTTGCAGCACGGTCAGCCATCCTTTTCTGTTTACAGCTTTTGGTGGGCTAAAACATTGCCACCTGCAGTGAACTGCTGATGCCATAAGTTACTGAAACTTGCCATAAATATGCATTACACCCATAAACAAAGGCTACAAAATCAGGAAAAACAATTAAACCACTGGCCCTGGAAATACATACCCATTATCATATTGTTTGTTGCTGAAGCACTTCCAGATTCAGGTCATTGCGCCTAAAATGAACCGAATGCACGTAACAGTGGAGGAATGTCTTTCCTAACCTGGTTTGCTCTGACTTACGGGCTAGTTGGCAGGAGCGCTCCTGTGGCCAGTTTAGCTCAGTGGGTCTGAAGCAGCAACAACTGCTGGTAAGGGGATGGGGGGAATTACAGTTTTGTCAAAAAAATGCTGTACTCCCAGTCATAGAATCATAACATCATGGAATGGTTTAGGTTGGAAGGGACCTTGAAGATCATCGAGTTCCCACCCTTCTGCCATGGGCAGGGACACCTCCCAGTAGACCAGGTTGCTCAAAGCCCCATCCAACCTGGCCTTGAACACCTCCAGGGATGGAGCTTCCACAACTTCTCTGGGCAACCTGTTCCAGTGTCTCACCACCCTCACAGTAAAGAATTTCTTCCTAATATCTATTCTAAATCTGCCCTCTTCAGTCACTCCGACTGTCTTTGGCCAAATTTCTCTCTGCAAAATTAGGATAATAATTCCTTATTGTGTGTTACGAGGCTTCTAAACACTACACAGCTCAATATTGCAAAAGGACATAAATTACACTTTTCTGCATTGTTGCAATTTTTGTATTTTTTTTTATATTTGCACTCTATTTAAATGGAAGCCATCTCAGGAATTTAAAGCATCAGTAAATGTGGTCTCAGTCATAACAAACAACTTTTTTTTTTTTTTTCCAAATTGCCTATAAATTACCATGCAAAACAAGCAATACTTATACCACCTCCCATGATATTTATGAGCAGGAGTCAACTGATTTTGTGGAATTGGCAGTTCTAATCAGTGCTGTCCTGCTGTAAGAGCAAATTATCACAAGGCTCAATACTTGATGTAAATTTATCTTTACAAAGCATTATCAGTGACAAAATTGTAAAAAGAACAGAAAATGACACAAAACCATTTTACTTTGTGCCAAAAATATAATGAGATCTGAAAATGGCAACAAAAATTAATCCATTTTTTGACAAATCTAAGATTTTAATCTTACGGAAGGAGCTCCTTAGAGCCATATATAAATACTATTAAAATACTGTTGAGAGGAACAGATGGCATTTTTTTTTTCCAGAGGGTGATCTGCATGTGGATGAAGTGCAGTGTTATTAATGGTCATAAAATCATTTGCAAATATTTTAAACACAAGTATTAGCATGTCTCTAGCTTGGCAAATGTCCTACTTTGCAGGAAATTGAATTCTGGAAATATGTTTTCCTTGATACTAGACATAATAATGTAATCAACGAATGGAATGCTTGCTCAGTTTAACTGAATCTTCAGGTAACTGTCAAATTGATGAAAAGTCGGGAAATGTAGAAAATTAATGATAAGATTTTAAGGGCATTGTGCATTTCTACATTGTCCTTTAACATGCCACACTGTTTGCGATGGACATACTGCATTGACGCATTTTCAAGAGTACCATTTATTGCGTAAATAATGGATGCTAAATTACAAAGCTGATAATGAAAAGGCATAAAATTATAGCACTATGACCCTAACTTTGATATTTTTCATCCCTTTTTTGTCACTATTCTTTTTATAGGAAGTGGATACTGATTGTACTGATGGACGCTATCAGTGTTAAGGTTTCAGGCAATGCTCAGCAAGTACTGTTAAATATAATTGACATTAAGAAACAGACATACGTACAGCATATGTCTGTTTTTCTTCTATTGAGAGCAGCCGTATACTATTATTGTTCCACTCCTGAAGTTCCAGAGGAGCAGAAGAGGAGCAGAGTCAGTCCCTGCCATGTCATTCACAGAGCTGTTAGAGGAGAAATATACACATAAATTAAGCTTGCCATTTTCAAAAGATAGCCAAATCTAATTTTTTAATTGATTTTTCTCGAAGGACTGACTCCACCTTGCTGTGCATTTTTTGTGTCTGTGTCCTGGTCAAAACTAGTCTAGGTGAAGTTGCTGATAGGTATCTTTTTTCGTCTTTCCCTAACTTTGATACTAAATCTCTAAGCCTCCTGGAGGACCAGTGGAAATTAATTAAGTGGATAAAACTGGAACTTTACTCCTCCTTTTCCACCTAATTAACTGTTTTTTTTCCTAACTCTTAGTGATTTTAACTAGCACAGTTTGTCAGTTACAGCTCTTCCTTTCTGGCATGTTTTGCCTCTTCCCACTTTACTTTTAAGCTATAACTTATTTCTAGCAAAAATCTCCCCTTTTTTTTCTTCCTGTCTATCACAGGAAATCCGTCAGTGAGAAATCTGATCAGTGACAACAGGAGGAGCAAAATCCCTGTAACTGTCTTGTGGCACAGTTTAGCCATTAGATGGGCTAGAAGCTTGGCTGACGGTGGTGTTAGGGTCCCAAGGCTGACAGTGGGCACCCCCAAAGCCTTCTGCATGAAGAGAGGACTGTATCTCTGAAGAGCTGGCCAAAACCAGTATTGGGATACTGGCACTTCTAGTTTTGGGTTTGTTTTTTCCCAAAGCAATTTAACCATGATCTGCTTGGTAACACAGTGACCTTTTGCCAACGACACAGAAAAACTGCTAAATAAACATGTACTGTAGTATGTTTGAGAAGCTGTATTAACTTTGACAGGAGTAGCACTGTTAAATGTTAAGTACTTGCTCTGGGGCACTGAAAGAGGCTTTCACTGTGCCTGGTTCCTGAAACAGAAAAGATATACGTACATACATATAGATAGGTAGAAATAGATAGGCACTAACAAAGATACGGTGCAGTCAGTTCATCTTTGGGTCTGCTCTGAAGAGAACAAACACAGTGTCACGAGACTGCCTACAAAAGTTAGCAATGATTTCAAACCAGCTCCGTGTTATTCATCATCAACCTTATGGGCATTTTTGTATCTTTCACAGGTGCAGTTGGTACTAAAACTTCAGAAATGAGATCACCCCAGTCATGGTTACGATGCTACAGGGACATCAATACATACTGGGTCCTTTCATGTGGTAAATGTACAAAAAGCCAAGCTTAACTTCTCTGTCAAGAGACTAAATAGACTAAATTACACTGAAATAGCATCAGTTACAAGAATCAAACAATGGGCTCACCCAGGAATGTGTTTGCACCCGTGATCCTTTCTCTTTCTATGTTCAACTGTTATCAAATGGCACGTCACTTCTCTTTTCTGACCTGTCTTGTCCTTCGCTTCCCACTCGTAAGCTTCCCACTCCCAGTCTCCAACACTCCTGTCCTGACGCTACTGCAACCCCTGCTATCCACTTTTAGCACTTCATATGCTTTCTGTGTTAACGATGAGTTTTACATCACTGAAGTGATACTTATTCATTGTACTTTAGTAATCCAGAATTTTGTGGGGAAAAAAAAAAATCTGAAAAATAAACCCTACTTTTGCTTTTGTGTACTTCTTGTTCAAATACGTTATAAGCTAGACTTTTGTCCTTAACATGAATCAGGAAAACTCCTCTGACATTTAGCAAAAGTGTTCCTACCCATTTATGTGACGTTTCTCAGAAAAAAAGGACTACTAATTAGTAAAAGAATTTTTCTGACTTTAAATCATTAAGCACTTGAAGTCTAATTCAATTGTATTCAGTGAATGCCCCAGTTTATAATACTTGAGGAAATGAAAGAGCATAGAAAAAAATATTAATGAAATAAAGCAGCACGAAGCAAGGTTGAGGTCAGAGTGCTAAAAGTGGAAGCTTGTATTTAAGTACAAGGAAAAAATGTCAAGAGGCTTGACCAAGTAGAAACAGTCACAAAAACCTCCAAGTCTGAAGTTTGATGTGCCCTTGTTTGCAATGTGGCCAGTAACGTTGCTGATGTTTGCACAGAATCACAGCTGAATAATTCTTCCTCCCTTTCAGTGCCCGTCGGCTTCGCAGGCTGGGTTTACAGTGTTAGTGCAGAAGTCTGAGAAACGGGCAAATACAGGACAGGAACCTTTGCAAACTTGCCTGTGGCTTACTGATGAAACGTAGCAAATGAAGCATTTCCTGAAGAGGCAGGTATTAGCATTCTGCTTATTAACGTTACTTAACCCTGACAGTCCTCGCTGGCTTCAGTTGCTTCATATGGCTTATTAACAAGATTGCATGTCGTGCCGTTATACTAAACGGTGATGCCATGGGATGAACTCGTTGACTTCTATCTTTCTCAGTGAACTGGCCATGATGCCACCATATGAGATTCCCGCGCAGACAGCCAAAGGCAGCCTGAGATGACCAGCGTGCCAGCAAATCCCTCTTGTGGTACGTGAGCTCCCCTGGCAAGATCTTTTGACCAATTTCTCTGTCTGTCACCATCAAGGACAGATATTGCTGCGAGAACAGATTGATTAAATGCTGGAAAAGTTCTGGAAGATATTTGTTTAACTCTCTACTAAAGATTAGCAAGAACGCAGTTTTGTTTCTCAGTCCTAATGCTTGTGTCTGAACTTGGACTTGCTCCCGTACTGGGTTAATGTCGAGCAAATTTGGATTAATGTATAGGCTTGGGCCTATGCTCAAAACACAATTCATAGGTAGTGCTGTGAATAACTCATGTAACATATTGACAAGGCTATTGTGAAGTATCCTGACCTAAATTAATACTCTATACTAATTAAACTTACTCTGTTCATGTTGCATGATATACTTTCACGGAATCACAGAATGACAGAATCTCCTAGATTGGAAAAGACCTGTAAGCTCATCTAGTCCAATCATTAACCTAACACTGACAAGCTCACCACTAAACCGTGTCCCTGAGCACTATATCTGCACGACCCTTAAATACCTCCAGGGATGGGGATTCCACCACTGCCCTGGGTAATGTGTTCCAATGCCTGATGACCCCTTCAGTAAAGAAATTCTTCCTAATATCCAATCTAAACTTCCCTTGGCGTAACTTGAAGCCATTTCCTCTTGTTCATTTTTATTTTGTAATGTCAATTTAATGCAATTTTTTTGGGGTTTTAGGCTGTATTACATATTTTATATTGGATGCACTTGTTATTTGTGGATTGTTTTCATTTTTTTCCTAGATGACTCTCCAAGCCCTTCTGGCATCACTCCTTGGTATATAGGAATTTAGGAGCTGGTTTCCATCGATTTCGTATGTTGGGATTTTAAATTCATTTTCCACAAATGCTCATATCATTAAAATTAGATAAATGAAATATTTGTGAAAACAAGAAAAAAAAAAACAGTGGTCAGCCATTATTACTTTATGCAATTTTAATTTTCTGTGAACTGGCCTCCATGAGACTACAGAAGTAAATCATCACCTATGTACGTGGGATAAAAATCTGTGACCTTTCAGTGGATTCTGCATGAAGGCACCTGAAAATTCCAGGTAGCTTTATTTAAACAACACAACCTGTAGAAATGTGTTGAGTTAATTATAACCTTGAATCAGGACCAGTTCTAAATATATCCGAGAAAAGTACATAGCTTAGGGTAGCAGGCTAGGGATGGGAAATGACTAGATCTCTGCTGAGCTCTGGAAAGGCAGGTTTGCTGCTGCTGAAAGAAGCAGTGGTGTGTTAATGCCTTCGGAGGGCAGGTATAGAGGTTGAAAGAGTCTTCCTTAGAAGGAGTTTTTGCTGCTCCCAGCTTCCCACGTCCCACCAGCAGCAAGCTGTAATTCAATAAATTCTGTAACGATGGCTTTCCATTGCAGGGGTGCTTCCTTACCTCTTCATCCCCATCCATTGTTGGAATACGTTGATCATGACGACAAAAACTAATTTAGCTGGCACTTCAGAAAATCCTTAATTAGATGACGCTGAATAACACAAACAGTTAAGAAAGCTCAGTGTTATTTGTATTACCATAAAAATGTGAAGGCTGTTTGTTGGCTGGTGAGATGTTAATGACATGGTTAGTTCTGTCCTACTCAAAGACTGCTTGACATCAAAGACATTTTGATTACTTCTGCCTGGTCTCCATACTTGTAGGGACATTGTCTCCACGCTGCCTCGTTTGTACCAGCTACACTCACTGTTGTCAGGAGAAGGTTGGATGGCTAGCATGTCAGGAAGAAAGGTGGGGAATAAAAACTGTGAGATTAGCACATTAGCTAAATGTTTCTGCTAAAGTGGTTTAGTGAAATAGTTTACTCACTTGGCAGTTAGGTTTTCATCTGTGTTTCTGTTGCCACTGCCGTAGGATGCATGTATCAGCTGAGGAACCTCAGCTCTAGGTGAGACAATTCTGCTTTAGGAGATATACAGAAGAGGAATTTGCATTTGATCAGAGCACGTGATGGGTCATTTAATGCTGAAAGCACTCAGTCAACATCCATCATTAGGGGGATGAGAAAAGAAAATGAAAGAATTAAATGTTTTTTTTTTTCTTCCTGATTTTGAAGTACTACTTCTGCTCTCCTTTTATTTGTCAACAGTTATCTGGCAATACAATTTTGTTTCTAGTGTCTCAGGATCTAAGGCAATTTTGGGCTAATTGGTGTGAGGAAGAGATTGCATGGGTAAAGATGATCACACTGTTGCTTTCACTTCCTCATGCTTCTTTCTGAACCATCCAGTCTGGACACTTACAGAAACAGGGAATCTAGATTTGATTTACCATGGCAATGCTTCCAAATAAACTATATTTTTAGGCATGCTTGTATATGAGTAGCTCATGAGAAGAGAATAAAGAAGCACTGTTCTATCCTAATTATTTCAACTATTCCATCCGCGAGTCACTATTCTATTAGTTGTTTTACGCTGTACATATAAGTCTTGCTTCCCAGACAATATGTAGACTGTCTTAACTCCAAAACCAAGGGCCTGCTGTGTTTATAAAATAATCAGTACTTTTCGTCTTAAAAGACATGAGTTTAATGTACAGTAAAGGAAATAGCTGCACATTTTTCCTCTCCTCTTTCTGAGGAAATAGCTGCATTGTTTCACCGCTGTTTTACCTAGCTTTCAATTTTCACTCGTATCCCATAACTTAGTAAAAACTGTTTCACCAAAGAAGTAAAAGGAAAATAAAAAACAAATGAAAAATAAAAATCCCCCAGTGCCAACTTCATTGGCAATCCTTTATATGAGTTTGATCTAACTGCTTTCTATTGAGAATAAGACAAAACTCCAAGTGATGAGGTCAGTAATCTAATTTCGCCTGAAGCAATCAGATAAACACAATGCCAAAAACAAGGTGAATATTCCGCAAAAATAAGAGGTAGAAGATAGAAGTCAGTCATTCAGGGCTGGAACAAGCTCAACCAGGGACTTACTTATTCAACCAGCTTTCAAATCCTTTGCAGGCTCTCTTCAGCTCTTGAAATATCAAAGATTATACTAAATACCAATATATAATTTTTTCTGTCATTAATTTTTCAATCCAGTCTGGAATAGTCATTGTAATTAAATTTTCTGTGAAAAATCACAACTGTATCTCCAAAGACAATGTGGGTTGATTAAACATCAGGAATCAGAATGAAACATCTGCATGTAACAAATTCTCTTTTGGCTATAAACTTCAAAGGGCTTTGAATGAAAGATGTACCTATTTATATGTCTATGAATGTGTAAAATATGTCCGCATTTAAATCTGTGAGAGGAGTTAACAGAAAGTTGTTTTCTATTTTTAGCAATGCTCTTCATGTATTTCGTTTCCATATAACTTTATCCAAATTAAGTAGACCCAAAGAGGGGATAGTGAGCATATTTCATTAGCTTAAAAGAATGTCAGATAAAGAAAATAACAAAAGAATATTCATAACGCCTTACTGTTCAGTGATGAGTAGTTGGTATTTCAAGCAAAGAATATGCATTCCTAACTGCAACAGGTAAAACCCTAGATCCCATTTTTTAAAATTAAAACCACATCACGGACGGATGCCAGTGACAGCAGACCTCCATCACTCTCACCTACGTGACCTGTCTCAGGATCCAGGGCCAGACTTAGCCATTCAGCTAATTTTCCTTTAGAGCCAAGGAAGATGCAAACCTCCAATAGCTCATACACCTCATTCATTGCCTCATTGTGAATTTTGAGATCCCTTTGCACATGAAGCATCCCAGATAACCATCTTACACCAAGCACACAATTTTAAAGGAGTCTTGAGCCTGTCAGGTTTGCACTGGTACCACTGGGTAGCTACACATCTATAAAAACACTTTCATAAGCACCTAAATACTCTACAAAAGTAGAACGTGTCTTCTCAGTCATTTGACTCATAGTTCATCCTGGGTATAATGCACCACTCAGGACTTTGTATTCCCTTGTTATCAAAACCATCGTTACAACTTCAAAAGTTGATCCGTTACCCATAATCTATCATGACTGGTAGGATTTCTTCTCTTATGCTAGAGTTTCTAATAGCTTTTGAAAAACATATCTCTCGTGACTGAAGATCCTACTGGTGTGCTATGAATGCCTGTGCTTTGGAAAGATGGTGCTCAGACAGGCAGTTATCAAGGTCATACCATTATTTGTCACTTGATGGCCTGTTGATGCATTCTGTGATGGGAATGTGGAATTCAACCCTTCTCCAGATAACTCCCACTGTGCAATTCTAAAAAACAAAATAAATAAAGCTAGAGATACTTTGAAATTACCACGTTGGTTTTCATACTCTTTTAGCATATCATTTCTTTGCAATTTCGGTAATAGCCAACATTGTTATTTAATGAGGAGAGCTTTGTAATGATCTAAAGCTACATGCTTATGTGGAGTGTTCTTTATAATTAATGTCATTATTGTTTTAGGCTATGATACAATTCACTAATTAGACTCTGATTCCTCCTACTTGTTGGGAGGCACCAATGAAACACAATTTACTACCTGTAAATATCTATTTATATTTGTTCTAGAAGGTACCTGAAGCAACTCTAAATAATTAAGAGGAAATTAAGGCTTAATAAGTTCAGCTCAGATTGCTGGATTTATCAGACTGNGCAAACATCAATTTGTCCTCTGAAAGAAGGATCACTAACAGGAGCCCATTAGGTCATCGCCAATCTGTTCGCAGAGAGGTTCAGTGCTGGGAACTAACCTGAGCTGACACGACAACAGCTGTGGGGCCTAACAAGTGAATGGCATGCACAGACCGTCTCGAGCACGGACAAAAACACAGGTTTTACCTATTTCTAATCAGACAGTATGTGTCATTCTGGTGTATATACTTGTAAGATTAGAGAAAAGAGTAAGTGCAGGTGTGCAGGTGCTTGGCCTAGGTACGCAATAAAAGCGTTATTAAAAGGGGGTAAAGCAAAAAACTGAGTCTGTCCATCATTATTTTTAATTCAACAATATCTAAACATCATGCTTCAAACCAGCAAAACGGTTATTTGAGCAGCACGTCTGTTCACCCACTTACTAGTGTTTTATGGAATGGCTCTTTAATATTATCAGCTGATGTTATTTTAATCTTTTATTTTTCCCTTTTTTACATAAATAAACTTTTCTGATGCTTGTGTTTCTGCGCTTTATATGATCATCGTGCAACTTGCTGATCTCACCTCTGCTACCTGTGCTGCTGAAGCAGTAAATAAGTCAGGGGAGGCAAAGGCAAGTCCCGAGAGCTGTCAAATGGGGATCGTTGCCACAGAAACTGCGCCTAACACTCCGCAGGTTCAGTGAGCTTCATTTCATTTCTTACACTCTCAAAAAGGTGGAATTCCTCTCCTGAAAAATGAAAAACCCCTAAGCAGTTGGAAAGTAACAAAGAAGGAAACAACCTAGGCACCTGCCCCACCTTTTCATTAGACACGGGACTCTCTAATCCCGTACTGGGGTACTGGGGCTGATGGTGTGAGATGTTGCCATTTTCACTGCAAGAGGGAAATTATATTTTTTTTCCATCTGTTTGCCCTATTCAGTAAGTGTGTCATTAGGTAGCCTTTTCACAGGCTTAATTTGAAAGCTGAACTCCTTTTCTAGTCCCAGTGACATAGGAAAACAATCCTGTTACCAAATCATTGTGTCCACCGGTCTCTCTAGAACCCACCACACAACCGTCATGCCATACAGTAACTTTGGAAACCTTCCTTACCATTGTTTTGTAGTAATTCATTTAGTAAAAGCTTAAGATAGCTCAAAGGAAATGTCGGGCAAAAAAGCACTTACTGCTCCGAAAGAAGACAGGTGACAAACCAAAGCCATGCTTAAAATACAATGGAAATTAAGACAATACTTAATTCTAGTGAGCAAGAAGCAGAATTTGAAGCTTATATCGTACTCTCTTTCACAAAAATGAGAATACCCAACTTCATACAGACTTACAGTACTACTTAGAGAAACAGACCTGCGATACAGAAGAGAAAAAAATGAATTGAATGGAGTAGATGCAGAAGAAAAAGATTAAATAAGGTGAGAACAATTTATTTTTCACTGTCTTATATTCTTAAACGAAACTCATTTCATCTCAGTACTCTGCAAAGCTTTGCAGAAGTTCTGTGCTATAAAATCTCCTGTGCAATCATAAAACATTCGAGTTGAACACATACTAGAGAAAATAACAAACAAAGATATTAAATGGTGCAAAGGCCTAAAACCATTTTTCTTATGGCACAACTGTGGTTTCCACCTGTTGTTTCTTATGATAATGAATTTTACTGCAATCATTATGGACATCCTTTCAAGGGAGACGATTATTTTTAATGAAGGGGGAAAAAATCTTTGCTATTTAAAATGTTAAAAAAATACAGGTAGTTTTAATAAATGGCAAGTAACTTTATAAAGAAATATGTCTCCTGTTGTTACACAGATTGTTGAGCTTTGCAAATTCTTTCATTACAGTGCACTTATTTTAATCTTCCCGCAATAACTGAAGCTCATGGGACACACACAACCCTCATATTGATCTAAGTTGAAGTTTTGTTTCTCAAACCGTGTTTTTTAGCAAAGATGACATTGTTCTATGTTTTGTGATTTATTATTTTGCCAATAAAACTGCTAGGGAAGAGTAGTAAAGCAAGATCACATAATAATGGAGTGACTTCTTTAGTCTTCTTGCTGGCAAAAACGTAGACTAAAACATTTACGTTTTCTGTGTGTGTGTGTGAAAAACCCAAGCAAAATCTTGAGTAGTCTTCACTGAGGTCCTGAAATGACAGCCTATGATTAGGACTAATACCAGGCAAGAAGCACTGATGATTTTTGGCATTCCCTTGTTTCTGAGCTGCCCCTGAATGACCGTGGAGATTAGACTCTAGATTGGAGGACTGAAACACTCTCCTCAGCTTACAGCTCCAAGGGTGCTTCGCTGTTGCATCTTAACTCCAACCTGAGGCAAGAGCTGTGCTTAAACCTGTTCTTTGTTATGCCTGGCATGGAAGGAACTGTGATGCCTGGGCCTGTCTGGACGGGTCCTCAGCCTGGATGATTGGGAGATGAGGCACCGTGGGGTGCATGACAGCGTACGTCTCCTTCCCAGTTTAGCCAACCGGCTACAGGAGCCAAGAAATGCATCAATTTCCTTGTTTCTATGTATAATAACTGTGAGCATCTTTTCCTCTCCCTGTGGGCTCTAAAAAAGAACAAGGATTTGAGCTTCATCACTCGGGGAAAATAACAATGTATTACATTCTTTGTACATTTTTTAAAACAGGATTTTGATTAATTTTATATTTCTCTCAGTCTACACAACTTTTAGGCAGCCAATTAGATGACATTTTGCACAACTCGAAAAATAATTGGCTCCTTTTGATTAGAAAAAGCATGTATGAAACCCAGGGCTCCTATTGTAGTTAGCCTTCTCTTCACTGCTGTTGACATTACTGGTTTATTAACTTTTAAAGTAAGCCTTCCCCAAAGTAGTAAGTTGAGAACTTGATTTGTTAGACCTCCATCCACTGCAGATTCAATGTGCTGCCTAATGGATTTAAACTCATTTCCCATGAAATACCAAAACCAGTAATGGGAATAATTGTTACAAAGCATAAATACCTGCTTTAGATGCTCCCCATTTTTCCTGAAATGTGAGGCATAAATTATAGAAGGATATTAGGAAACAATAAATAAAAAGCATAAAAAAATTACAAGAAAATTATTAATCTCTTTTACTCCATCAATCTTTATGCTAATATATATAATCAGTATGTATTATACGATATAGATTTGATTGAAAGCTTCCTGGATAGACATTTCATTCTTCATTTATTATGAAGTGATAATATATTCCAAATAAGAACCTATTGTACAGTAAGTTTTAAAACATCGCAAAATAAGGAACAATTCTTTCTACTTCCTTTCTTTGAGTTGTTCCATATGGATAGAAAAAACCTCTATCTCTGTGCCCCGGGATGATCAAAGAGAGGCAGAAGTTTGCCCTTCATAACCCCTCTGCCCTCTTGTCACCTTCAAAGGAGAGAAAAAATGAAGAATGAGACACTTGACCTGTTTGATTCCTTTTGTCATTACTCCTGCAGACCCAAATCTTACTAATAAAGAGGTTATTTACATTGACACCCAGGGATCCCTCTTCAATAAGGTGTCACGTCTCTGAGGGACAGGAGGCGAACATCCTTGCAGAAAAACTAGTCGGTCCAAGAGTTTCGTGCTCATTCATTGCTTAAACTGGTCTAGCCAGAAGACCAGTCCCTCACTGTTGCAAAGGAAAAGGGACCAAATGAGATGTAATTCATCTGATCTCAATTAGATATTGTTCTCCGAGCCATTTGTCTAGGCCAGGCCAATTTGTATACATAACAAAGAAAAGCGGGCATGACCAAGGGATGAAGGGTTAAGTATCACTTAAAGGTGAGCGGGATGAATTTTCTCCTGAAGATTTCTATATCTTTCCACTGACAACACAGAGTCCTAACTTCAAGTCCTGACTTAGGCCGTATGCATAATTTTTATAGTTATATGAATTTATAGTTAGAGGACATTAAGAATGCTTGAGGGAATGGGAATTAAACTTGGAAAACTGGAACGAAAGAAATTTGCGGGAATTTAGTTTGCAAAATGAATTCTTTTCAGTAGAAATCAGGCCATACCTATTCTGTTCCTGCTTTACTAAACATGTATTTAAAACCTGGTAATTACACTAAACAGCCATTTATTTAATAAATCATAAAAACATTTGACTTTCAAGCTCAAAATTCATTTTTTAAGAATGGTAGATTTGCTAGGCTAAAAAGGACTGGATAGCTCCTACAATATAAGACACATCCTTGAGATCACAAATTGTATAATGAAGGACAAACTTTGGCATCTGCAGTCTCCGAAAATTCCTGGAGACAGCGCATTCACTTAATTAGTCTTTCTGCATCATTACATAGTTCACTTAGGGAAAAAAGAAGAAAAATAATGATAACTTGAATTATTTTTTAGCTCTAAGCCTCTGTCAGTCATCCCTTCGTTCTGCATCTCAGCAAGCGCTTTCAAGTGTGTGTTGCTATTTGTTACCTTGCATGTCTATACATGAGGATTAATACACCATCTGATTAGAAATGCGTAAAGCCTGTGTTTTTGTCCGTGCTCGAGACGGTCTGTGCATGCCATCCACTTGTTAGGCCCCACAGCTGTTGTCGTGTCAGCTCAGGTTA
>RSEF01000004.1:30487438-30503458 GCA_003993805.1 Himantopus leucocephalus | reverse complement strand
ACTAGACCAGGCTGCTCAAAGCCCCGTCCAGCCTGGCCTTGAAGACTTCCAGGGATGGGACATCTGTCCCTTCCGAAGCAAGAACCAAGACCCATAACACGGAGCTGTGGGGGAGCTGAGTAGCGAAGAAGGGGTGGTACAGGATGGGATGGATGCATATCTTGCATGGCTCTGTGGAAATTGGATGTGCACCTGGAACACAGTTTTCTCTCTTGGTGTCTGCTCATGAGCACTGTTGGAAAATAATACCAAGCTGGATGAACCCTTGTGCAGAATCAACATCATTTTTATGGTGTTTGTGTCTGATGATACTTAACCAAATGGCAATATTTTACAGATAAGAAAATAATTACATTGCAGGACAATGGAATTCCAAGTTCTAAGTAACTTATTACCAGCAAGTAAAATTAAATTCTATGTGTGTTGACAAATCACAAACCATGTGTACTGAAATAAAATTATTCAAAAGAAGCAACACAAATTAATATAACCAAGCTTTCAAGATCATGCATTTTAAATACTGAATTATTGTTAAAACTGATTGCTGAGGTTTAATAAAAATACTGGAGATAAGAACAGCTGCTTGGTAATTATTCAAAAATGCATACGCTATAAATGAATCATTCTTATTAGTTTATTAAACATGGAAGGTCTGTTCGAGCATTTAATTGGCTTTAAAGGAAACAGCGATGAGGAAATTCATTAGGTATTAGTTAATTACCAAACAAAGTAATTGGCACTTAATAACTATTTTGATTGATATCTTTTTTGGCCTAGTTCTGATCCACTACTCCATCAGTGTGTTTTATATACAGGACTACAGCTGGATTTTAGAATACAGCAGTTTTCCTAAGAAAGTGCAGTGATCTGTCATCCGTGAACAGGAACAACACAGGTATGAGGAGGTTTAACATACGTAGAGAAATGATGTTGTGAGAGAGCAAACGCATATGTGTCCAGACAGGAATATGATGGCAGCCACCGATCCGGGGGCTGCAGCTCCGCAATTGGGGCACCCAGACGGAGGCAGGCAGAGCTGATTGATTATAAACCTAACATGGCACGATCTTTGGCAAGCAGGCTGTAGCACAGGTATCACTCGCTCTGTCACTTAAAGGAAGTCATTTCTCTGTAAAAACCAGCACGGCTTCCAGCTTAGGAGTCGAGTGTGACACCTGAACCTACTTCTCACAGGGGGGAAGGTCAGCCTCAGGAGGGACGGCAGATATCCCCGCATTTCCTCAGCCTAAAGGAAAGACTGAGCCTTCCTTACAGAGCCCTGCCATACTGGTACCTCTCTGGCCATGCGCAGGATCATTAAGTGTCTGTGGAGGTGAGGACTAACGCACCTTGGGAGGGATTTTTGAGGCTTAAGCTGTAGGTCAGGTTGCAGCCATCCCTGTTCTGCTGAGATTCTACTTTTTGTTTCTTTTCGTGGGACAGGGTCTGTACAACACATGAACTTTTTCTTTTCCTAGAATGATCAGAAAAAGTACAAAAAATGTAACCCCATATCAAAATTGTCTTTGGCTGTACTTATTTATTGACAGTCATGTATTTTGCAAAGTCACTTTAAAGTACTTTTTAAAAGCAGTGGCCTTCCAACGTAGTATGCAAACACTTGATCCAGAAGCACCATATTCAAAACCAAAAAGAATTGTATAGAAAGTGTACCTCATTGATTCTACCATTATAGATGTTTCAATCTATCTGATGAAACAGTTCTTCCAAATCTTGTCTGTATTTACTTTTGCCTAAGAAGATGCAAAAATCATCTGCTTTTTAGACCATCTATTCTGTTGCACAGCTCACACTGGAAAAGATATAAACTACAGTGACATCTATGAATACTTCTCTAATTAAATGAAAAACTTACAGCTCAGAACACATTTGAACCTTTCTGACTGATTGACATTGATGTCATTCCCATGACCCCAATAAGTTTGAAAAGACCCATTTCTCCTCCTTATTTTTATGTATGACACGGCATTTCAAAATAGCAACAAGACACTCAAACTAAAACATTGCAGAGAGATTATTGGAGTTCTTGAGTGATTATAGTCATTTGGCTTAGTGCCAGCCAACACCACCTGAGGTGCAGTATAATTGCCCAAAACTGCAATGCCTGTCATATTTTATTTGTTAAGGGTCTATCAACATTATCACTATCAATCCTAATTAGCAACGATAGAAAAGTGATACTCGTGTTAATATGTGTGAATACATGTAGGCGTGTACATTTGCGTAAGGTGTGTGTGGTGTATGTAATATGTATGTGCAGTTTATTTCTATATGCAATGTATGTATTGTATAGTACTTATCATATATACCGTACATAAAGCTATGTATAAAATATATTGTAAAATATGTATAGGTACAAAGACATTTTTCATATATATACATATACACACACCTTTTGTTAATATCATAAACACAGGCGTGTATATTTATGTCTGTGTACAACCTGCAGCCTGTTTGTGCCTGTGTAGAAATAGGGACTTCATTAACGCCACGTTAGGATTTCATAGTGAGATATTCTGTGAACTAACATGTTGAACGCTCATGAAACATAATCTTCAGCAGTCAAATATTTTTTACTAAAATGCGCACAACTGAATTTATTTTGAATGACCTGCTGGTGTAATGCCTAATTAATTTAGAAATAGAATCTACAGTACTACAAATATAATATCAATACAGTATTTAACATCTGATAAATGGAGAGATAAAAACATATTTATATATTCATTCCTTTTCAATAACATACTGTATTCCCAAGTATCAGATTAACAAAAGAGGAATAATAGATAAGCTGCAGACAAAATAAAGATGGAAGTTAGTTAGAGTAATATGGCATCAAAGAAGAATGGAACCTGGAGCAGGAGAAAGAAGGCCCATTTTGGAGTTAGCTAAGAAAGACAGCAACTCTGAGGCTTGAAAAATATTTAGAGCATCTTGTGTGAGGTAGGGATCAAACTTTCATGCTTCAGGGGAGTTGGGATGAGGATACATTAATTAATATTAATGAATATTTTCTTAGAAACTTTGGTGTTGAGCATACTTAGAGAATAAGGAGCATCCTATTAACCAGATCATCTACACTCTTGCAGTAATTTTTCTATCACACAAAACTCAACACCTCATTCCCTCTGTGTCAGCTGAGAACTGAAAAATATCCACGTCAGTAGAAAAGCCAGCTGATCCTAATTGCCAGGGTAAGTTACATCAGAATAAAGATACCTAAAGACTTACCAGGAAGTCCCACATGTTCACAGATAGCCCTTGCCTTCAGCGGGGAGCTATTTGTACTCGTGTCTCCTACTTGCCAAATCCCGTTTGGACTATGTCATTTCAGCAAGAAAAACAGTTTGTCCGGACAGGCTAGCTACGATGCTGAGTCACTGACATTCTCGGAGATAACAAACGAAATAAACCAGCTCCCTACCATTCCTTCTGCATGACTTTGACGGCATTTATCAAAGCCTTTGCTACAGGTGTGGTTGTAGGCACTGATTTCTCCACCTGGGATCCAGACTCTGGCAGTGCTGCATCATTTACTCCGCAGGTTATTGTGACCCATCAAGATGATGCCATGTGAAACAGAGATAGCAATGGCTTTTCACCTATCAATAAAGAGTATAGGTAGTGCAATTTTCAGCTCAGTGTGTTGTAATCTAAGATCTACACCAATAGGTCTTTTCTTGGCAAACAGACTTTGTTCATGTTGCCCTTTAAAGCCTAATATTACTGAATGAAGAATGAATGAGTGGACCTAAGTGTGGTCTATTAAATAAACCTCTGTAGGTGACAAACATTCACACATTGCTGAATTTGTTTGCATTAATTTATCCAAGGTGAGCCTCTGATTCAAATTAATGAAGTTACTATGGTTTAGACAGAATTCAGATTCACAGACCCAAAGATACAGAGAAATCCTCATGTTCTACAGGCAGTCAGATATCCAGAATGCCTCCTTTAGACATGGCTGATTTAATTTTTAGTACCTCTCATCTCTGACACAACATGCACACGGCAGCCGAAATTGAGCAATACGAATAGTGCCGTCTTAAGACTACACCGGGTGCCCGCCCTGACCATGTATCACTTCAAAACCATCTCTCTGAATGCCATATCGGCCCCACAAGTGTCACTGTTGATATCCAGAGGCTGGATAGTGCAGAAGACGGTGAATAACCTCGATTACCGTGAATAGTCTGGCCCACTTGGGTGGGTGCAGCACTGAGCTTTGCAAAAGAGAAGGTGGCGCGGAGCATGCAATGGGGGTGGTGGTTAAAAAAAAGTGTGCACAACTGGTGAAGCTGTGGCCTGCAAAGTACCACGGGCACAGCTGGATTGCAATGATTCGAATAGGAAGCTGAGCCTCAATGATTGAAGAGAAATACCGGTCTGAAGGTGTGTTGCTATTTATTATGAAAATATATTTTATTTTTACTAAGCAGAACTACAGAAAACAAACTTTTCATCTGTTGCTTCAATGCTTGTTACGCTTTACCGAGAAGGTTATTTGTGCTGCCTCACGAATGTCAAACTGAAACATGACAGAAGGCTGATCTCCTATTTATTTGAATGTACCCTTTAAAGTCTGAGCCTACATTAAAGATTCTCGACACCAGCAACGCTGAATATTTCCATGCTGTTTACAGCCTGAACTGTAACAGGCAGGTTCAGTGTTAACAGCTATTAGCATGGGAAAAAGGAAAGAGCTTGAATCAAAGAGCAGATGTTGGCTGATGAAAGAGCTGCAGGTAATAAAAAGACATATACAGAAAAAGACATTGTTTTTCAGGGAGCACTCTTACTCAAATTTACAAACATTATTCATACCAGCTAGTTATATTGTTCTCTCCTGGGAGCCGCTGAAATTGTTTGACAGTACACACTTGGTTAAAAAATTTTGAACCACGCAGGCTATGAGGTGTGTAATAGACAGTTTCGTGTTTGCACCCTTTACTTTGGGGAAGAAAAAAAAAATGCAAAAAATCAAACAACACCCCCTTCCCTTCTTCCAAACTAAACCCCAAACCCCTTGCAGCTTCTAAGCGAGCTATTAGCACAGGACTTTCTGGGGCTATGACTGCTGTTACTCCAAGTCCATGAAGAATGGGTGTATGGAACAGTAACAGATGAGATTCTCGGATTTTTTTACATTGTCAGGGCACAGATGAAGCCATCCTTATTTACACTAGCTGGGGATCTGGCAACATATATATATATTTATATATATACACTTGTTCCCCTCTCTGTTCCATGGAGTTTTCTGTGCCTCTGTAAGAGATGAGGGGCCACCCCGAGACCATACACTGCTTTTCCCCTGAAACACCTCCACCGCCTAACTACGACTCTTGAGAGCTGGTGCTTTATTTTTAAGAGGGTTTAAAAGGCATTTAAAAATTATTGTGTGCAAAATGATGTTTTATTTCACTAGTACCATCCTTCTAATGATGGCCATTCTATATGGTATGATACAGGATTACTTTGATCTTCTTACATGACAGCAAAAAGTATGTGACCAAAAAGGGCCCATACACTGAGTGGTGGATTTGGTGTAGCTTAAACAGCAGTGGCCCCTAACTTATGCTGATTTATGGGAGCAGTATTTACCTCTCTGGTTTAGAAAGTTCACATGGCAGCTGCCTCCTCCAGCAGATGACAAAGTTGCTCTAGCACTTTCTCCTCATTCACAGTCGGTGGGAGGCTGGGACAGAGCAGATACTGGGACACCACTCGGATACTCCTTTCCTGGAAGAGATTTCCTTCTACCAGTGCCTGGCTTGGTGCCCCACGAAAGGAAGATATTTCCGACATGGTGCGTACATCCTTTACCACAGATGGGAAAACAAAGCAGGGTTATATTTTGTTTTATTTTGTTTTGCTTTGCTTTGTTGTGTTTTCTTAACATGACTAAGAACACCTTGCTTCTACCACAGAAGTGTCATAAAATTTCTACCCTGTAAACCTGAGCAAATTCCTACTGTGCTTGCAAATTACCACCATTAATAAGACTACACCCCTTTTTTAGTCTTTCGTGCTGTATTTTAGATTTATCGGGACACGGAAAGCAAGAACTGGGACATGTTCTGTAAGGAAATAAAATGAACAAATTGACAGAGGAAGACTGGAACGTTAAATCTGAGGTTGAAGAGTATTTTTGTCTCATTTCCATAAAAAGGGGATACTTTTGTGGCCATTTGAGGAAGTATATAAGATTTTTATATATCAGTCCTGATAGCGGGTAACAGAACATTTGAGATAAAACCCACCTACATATAAGAAGAAAATCAAGTGCATGAAGTAGTTGTTGTGTATTACAGAAAAATGGATGGTTATAGTCAAGACAAAGCTGCAGCATGCTTTACTGAAAAGGCAAAGTTCCAAAACATAAATTTTTTCTCAAATACATTGAAGCTTATAGATTAATAATATAGTGCATAGGTTCAGTATATTCTTTTGGCATTGTGACTGAAGCGTACATCCAGCAAATAGCAAACCAAATAATGAATAGAAAGGTAATACGGTACCATGTTTGGAAGCCTTTTGTCATTCGAGGTACCACTCAACTCTGGGTATATCACAAATACCAGAGAGTGCCAGGAAAGTGCTATTAAGACAGGAAGGGAGAGAGAATCTGTCTTTGCATTTTTATATCAAGTCTATAGTGTCAAAAATCATAGAATCATGGAATGGTTTAGGTTGGCAGGGACCTTGAAGATCATCTAGTTCCAACCCCCCTGCCATGGCAGGGACACCTCCCACTAGACCAGGTTGCTCAAAGCCCCTAATAAAATATCAGCTCCTCTGTATTATAGTGCATTTTACGCATGGCCCATAGGTGTCAAAACACTCCTTCAAGCAGAAGTGATCTCTCTGTTTAAAACAAGTGCCGCCTCACTCCCCAGTTTAAGACCAGCAATCAGACTGTATAATCTTGACATACTTTAACTGATTTTTCAATTACAAATCTCCAAAGGCTTGGGTGGCAGTCTTTGCTGTCCTCAGCCACACTGAGTAATGCAGTAGACTTTGAGTGGACCAACTTAGTAAATACATATTCAGAGGGTGAACTATTCATTACAAGGGCATCAGCAACTGGCCCAAGGTGAGCAGCATAACAAATATTCCACTTCAGTATTTTTCCACACTTTTTCCATTTCACTAAAACTTTCCATTTTTCTTTTCAAGAAAGAAGAAAATCCAGAAAGTGGATTTTTCTTAAGTATGTCTGTTTCATGGATGCTTTTTTTCCTAAGTCAAGTCTTAAAATTTTTAAGGCTACACAGGCTGGAAATATCTTGAGGTAATACACAATGGATGTGTGAAGCAGAGAATATGAATAAAGAAATACGAATGGTTATGAATATAAAAGTCTGAGAGGCAAAGAATGGTTTTCATTCAGTGCGATCAACCAAGCACAAAGCCTGATTCAGTATGAATGGGCATGAGTGAAGCAGTGTAAATGGAAGTCAATATGACTATCAACAGAAGATTAGGAATGTGCAAGGCAGAGTTTGACAGGGTATTTATAAGCATGTCAGATTACAGATTATGATGAGAAAGGAATTTTAACTTTTCTAATACAAAAAGCGAACACATTCCACTTCCTCAGAATATAAAACTCCATTTTATGAATAAGCCCCTTATCCCAGGTCAGAAGTGTGTGGGGAAAATGAAGAATATTTGTAGGTATGTGTCACTGTCCAACACACACTTGTTTCAAATGCAACATGTGAAAGTTAGGTAGATTTTTGTACAACATAATTTAATGTGTACAAGGCTTGTATGTGAACAATATAGCCTATGAAACGACAAGAAAACAACATGGATAACATTTTAATCTTTTTTTTAACCGTAAGAAGAGAAGGGTAAACAGACACATTAGGAAAAATGTAATTGCGGCTGGGTTTTTACTACGTTGAAGAGTTTAATATCAGTTTCCAACAGTCAGTACACATTTCATGAATCTTGGTCTTACCTGGACAGAATGAGACCTCCAAAGTGTCCAGGCCCCTGGGAAGGTGCTCCTATATTAAATTGGTGGTGTTCAGAGGTGTCTTTGTCAGAGAGATCTGAAACCGTGAAGCTTGCTTGCCCCAGGGGACTAGCAACGTGCATATCTTGACATTTTGGGTAGAATGTGTATCATACACAGGTGTGGTCTTCCAGCCTTTAAGGAGAAAAAGTTATGTTTAAATAAACATATCCTCAGTGTTTGGGAAGATGCTTCTGATATTATATATGCATTCTTATTCATGTAAGTGGAGTGCTTTGTATTTATGGAGATTAATTAAACAGGTTGTTTTTTCACTTCTGGGCTTTTGCGAATAACCAGTGGGTGAGATTACACAGACTTAGGACCAGAAAAGGTATTATATTTTATCTTTTGCAAAGGTATTATTATTACTTTATTACCAATGACACCAGGGAATCAAATTCCTTCAGTATGAGTAATACTCTTAGCTAATTTAGGGTCTTACAATGTCAGACACAGATTGTTATCCTACTGCACTACAGGGAGTATACCTAAAGAGCGAAAAACCTGTACTGAAGTTCACACAGTTATACGTCTAACTTTATAGATGCATACATATATATGTGTGTGTGTGCGCGCGCGCATAGTTGCCGTATTATAACTTATTTTAGCAGTTAAGAATTAGAGGATGCAATTGATATCCTGTACTTTTGTTTGTTTGGCTGTGGTAGGATTTTTTTTTTCCATCCATATGCACCATACAATAACACTGAATTTCTCCTTCTATCTTCTCTAAGTACACAAAACTTTGGGCAAAAGTTTGTTTTAGCTCTATTACCCCCTCTATTTGAAGCAGAAATAGAATTTAAGGGAAACATGATGTATTTTAATCACATTTTGATTATTATGAATTACAGGCGCTTCTACGCATGTTTGGGAAGCATGAGTAAAATGAGGTTGCCTTGCTTTTCTCTAAAAGGATTGTTAGTACATCCACCTTCCTACGTAACGTCTTTCTGAAGCACAGCCTATCTCATTCACAAAGACAGAAAACCTAGAAAAATAAATTAAGATTTAGATTTTTAACATGTAATCAATTTGGGAAAGTTGATGCCAGCTGAATTTCTATTTGATATTCACATTACTTTCAAGGTGCAAAGAAATAGAAGCCACAGCATCAATAACACAAAGCTAATGTATATGTCAACTTCAATATTATACCTGTACTACTGGAATTCTTGGTTCAATAAAATCTCTATGTTTAACCATGATATAAACCTTAATATGAGAGCTAAATTTTCGCAGAATATCTGAAGACTGGTGCATCATTTATCTAAATCACCTAGGTGAGCTCGTTGCTATAGATTGAGATGAAGTCTTCTAAGGAAAGGAGGGGTTGCTCTAGAGCTGTCATTCTTTGCTATGAGTAATCTCCACTGCTTGCGTCCCAGATCCCCAAACAGACATAAAGACCTGCCAGATGTGGAAGCTGAGTTTCCCCTGTGACTCTGGCCTTTATTCCTCCTTTGTGACCTTTAAAACTTACAGCTGGTTATGCTTCTAATACTAAAGAGCATTGGTGCTCAAGAAGACAAAAAAGCTAGTAACGTAGTATCTGCCCTACCCATAGTAACCTGTGAAAATGCACAGCTATCAGTATTTAAAATTGTATTGTTATCCCTTTCTACAAGTGGAGAAATGCTCTTTTCTCAAGTATTTCTTTTGCAAAATGTATATCTTTTTACCCAAAAAGCAGAGAGATCAGTGTGAATTTTTCATTGTGCGTACTTTAGCTCTTTGGGATGGACATGGATGGGATTGGATCAGGAATTTGTTTATTTGTTTGTTTCTTTCTTTCATCCAGAGATAGATTCGGAGACAGAAATTTCCATTTGCTCCTGCATGTTAAGTTTGCAAGTGAGCTCAACATTTTAAGTGTTGAAAATGGATCAGCTGTTGAAAATAATTGCTTTGTTTGCTAGTTCTGTGATTGTCAACGGTTATTCCCTCTTCCCACTAAGGCCAACAGAGGCCACTGTGATTTCTTTTCTCTTTTAAAGTGTATCCTCTGATGTACTGAAAACAAAACAGTGTTCTCAATATTTTTCTGCGGGATTTTGCTGCTCAGACTTCTCTCCATTACTCGTTAGGGAAGGCGGGGCTCTGTGCCTGAGACGCTCGGTCCCGTCCTGTTTCATCTCTCCGGTTCCAGGGGTAAGTGACTTTTCTGAAGCAGTCATTGCCAAAGTGTTTTGCTGATTCCCTTGCAAAACAAATTTGATGATTTTTAAAAATAGGCTTTCTTATTATACAATCATCAAACCCAGAACTGATGTGAATTCCACTCTTTTCAGAATTACGGGGAAATGCTCAGTACACTTTGCTCTTACAATTATTTGACATTCTCTTTTATCAGTCTCTATGGGTGTACGGAGGTTTCTGACACAGTACTGGGCATGAGAAATAGACCCTTTAACAAAGTAAATAAGTTAAATAGTGGGTGTCAATCACAATGGCATTGTTTACTTTTGATAAATTATTTTCTTGCAAAAGTATTTCTCTTGCTGAGGCTCATTTAGAAAATGCGAGGAAGGCCTTCAGCTGAAAATACAAGGCAAATTCTCTTACACTCCAAATAGGCCCCCCTGTATGTTCAGACATGATATTCTTATTGCTCAGATAATGGTAATTCACCACGGCAAAATGTAAAACTCAGGTAGGTACTATGACTTTAACAGCAATAGACCCCCAACCTGGACACATATGTTGGCTCAGAGATTGAGATTTTACTGTCAAGGTTAAAAAGGTGAATCAAGAATATCTTCCAGATTAGTGTCAGATAGACTGAGGATATTTGCAGCGGACAGTTACAGGAGGTGCAGGAATTGTCAACACTGAGATTTTTCTGGTTTCCAGATCATAAATATTTATTGTTTAACTGCCTGGTAACAACTTTGATACAATTAAGAGGTCCTTAAAGTAATAACTTGGTATTTTGGGAGGGAAAAAAGGAAATTGTGTACAAAGTGCCAAAAGTACCATCTCACAAGTAGCCCATTTGCTTTCTGGGCTCATTTTTGCAGTCAAATTCACACAGTGTATTTTTGGATTTTATTTGCTGGTTTCAAGCTGTAAAATAAGTTACAATATGTGTGTGCATGTGCGTGTGTCTGTGCATCTGTGTGTAAACCAGAAACTATCAATAATAATGTGCTGGCTTTTTCTTTTCTTAAGTTGTGTGGGCATACTGTAATTTATGTCCTTCCCTTTTGACACTGTAATCCTTTCATAGCAATGTCACATGCAGTTTAATTCTTCTTCTCCTCTGTATTTTTGATTTAATTGCTATAATCAGTGCAAATACTTCCTCATTTACATACATTTCCCTCTGTGCAAGCATATGCATACAGATCTACGGAAAATAGTTTCTCCAAATGCATTTCAAATCACCAGAGTGAAATATCTAATAGCAAGTGACACAACTGAAGTGGAAAAACAAAAAAAAAAAAAAAGGCAGAGTCTTACCTTGTCAAGACAGACATAAAGCAGGATGGAAAGCACTGCACAGTAGCATTTTGCATTTTCCGGAACAAAATAAGTGAGGGACTTCCGGATGCGTGAATGGTTTTTCGGGTTTATTTTATTATTATTGGTTTCCTGATAGTGTTCGGCAAGGAAATAGCTGATCCCATTAGCAGCTTTAATGTTCCTTCTCATTTCAGTTCACCTCTGAGGTAAAAAATTATGTTAATTCTGTGGGTGGGGAATTGCCTCAGTTTAGAAAGTATCTATCATATGTGAACCTAATTAGATTGCATGCTCATATAAAACCTCTCATGTTAAAATGGGCACGTTTTCATCAATATTTCCATTACAATGCCAGGTTTCTTAGTGACTATTTCAGTACAATGCCTACTTTTACAAAGATTTAATAACAAACACTTTCTCTTTGAAATATGAAGGCTCAATTCCTATTGACATGATGGCTCAGTTTGGCCCCAGAGTTCAGTTACATCAGAAAAAAACTTTGCTCTGATATTTCCTAACACTGGACAAATGCTATTATTTTTGGATTCAAAAACTGTTGCTTAGGTTAACTAACTCTTCCAGAGGCTGGCTCACATACTGTGACCTTCCACTGCATTACCCTACCTTTTACCTACATTAAAAGCACCTGAAGTAGTCTTTGTGTAAATAAATCTGTGTGTTACTTAAGTGGTTACTTTCCTAATCCATGGACTTCCAGCTCACCAAATCCTACTGTGAGCTAATATATGTGCACAGGAAAATTCTGTCCAAAAGGGGAGCTGAAAATCTGTCCTGATGATCATCACGGGGCTCTTTTACCACCGACTGACATTTCTGCATATCTATTTGCAAAAAACTGGTGCTATTGCTGACTTGTTTCATGTCCCAGCACTGCAAAAATTGTCTTCTGTTTTTTTTTTCCAAATTGGTAATTAGGAATGTCAGGAATAGAACTGAGACAACTCTCTGTCCAAATGTGACATAAAAAGTCTTAAGCTATTGCTACTGGATGTCAGCATCCAACATGGTGACTTTATTAATTTTTGTTACATTTATCTGTCTTTTTGCAGGTAGCAGACTGCAAATTGCCCATATATTCTCTATAAATGCTTTAATTTTCCTAATTATTCAAGTAGCAACTGGGCTTATGACTCTACCATTCAGAAATGCCCCTCAATTATTTGGGAACTGTACTGCAGTTTGTACATTTTGTCACATTGAGACATAAAATATATTTCAGCCAGGAAATGATTCAAATCCCATGGAAAGTAATGAGTCTTTCAAATTCTGGACTTTGGATCACATTTAAATATGTATATTAGCTCTAGATTTTAGACTAGCAAATATGAAAAGAACAATAAGATTTATTGCTGCCTTATAGACTTAATTCTCATTTCATTCTTGTAAATGAAGAGTAGGAAAAGGGTAAAGAAAGAAGGAAAATGCTTCTTATATACATACCTGTTTGTATATACTTGTTTGCATGTAAACACTTCTGTTGGTATGCTAATACATTCATACTTACATAAATAGTTCTTACCTAAATGTTTATTGTAACAAAAGGCAGCTTCAAAGTACACAGAAAAGCAAAGGAAGTCTGGTACAAACATGGCTGAATCAATTTGCTGGATTTAGCAATCATGTTTGTGAATTCATTATTCCACTTATTGCCCAGTAGTAACCAAAAGTGAGATAAATCTTTTCTAAGTACACCTGCCTTACAATAGATCTGTAGAGAAATCTTCTTCCGAATTGCCATATAACATTGAAACAGAAATGAGAAAAAATATATCAGAGCTCTAAACAAAAAGAACGAAACAATTTTGGCAGGCTACTTTTATATTTCTTTTGAATAAAAGGTTAAATATCAGCTGCTGAATTACTCACAGAAATCTTATCCCTTAATTTGTCTTGAGATTACAGTCATGGTTTTCAGAACCGTACAATTCCACATTATGTCTCGAACTATTATTATTGCGACTAAGGAAAATTGCACTATTTTCCTGGAAAGACATTACTGACTTGGACCTGGCTTGTAACTCTGGAACTTAGCCCTGCTTTGAGGACTTGAAGAAACCAGATCATTTAGAGGTACCCGTTCACACAGTTGTGATGCATGCTGTTGGGATAAATTCAGAGGCTTCAGCTGTGTTTGCTTTTATTTAGGGCTGCACAGGGTAGGAAAAAACTCTTTGCGTACTTTTTTAATGTATGTGCAGTCCCTAACTCAAAATTATAAATACCTGGCACGCTTAGAAAAATAATGCAAGAATCGCTTCAATTAATTTGTCATATAAAATATAGTCAAATTATTAGTCTCAAGTCAAAATTTAACTACAAAAGTTGGGAAATGTCACCTAATTCAAACTGAACATTTTAAGGGGTTTCCTGAACACAAACCGATAAGCAAGAACCAGAAAAACTAATACATTTATTTTAGAAGTGCATGAAATACATACTTTAACATTACAGTAGGTATCACCAGGTGGCACTGTTACAAATATTTGATTTATCTTAGCAGTTGATAACAACTGGGTGACAGGAGTTGTGCAGAAGTAAGGAGAAACTTAGGCGGTTGCATCTTAGCCTTACCCTTTCTTCTGGCATTCTGCTCTGATAGTGAACGTAGCCATAGCGGGTTTGGGGTCAGGGTGATAGGAGAGCAGAAACCAGTGACGCTTGTGTGTCTAGCCACATGCAAATATCCATACGTGCAATTTAAAGGTATAGTCTAATGGTACTGCTAGAGAAGATAAAACTGACTGTGAGTGGCACTCTGTTGCTGCGCAACCTCTATAGACAGCCCAGTTCTTGGTAGATGTCATCGTTGCAGTATTAAGTCAATAGCACTGTGGCAATGGCTTCACTGCAGGATGAATTACAGAGAGTTGGTGCAATTCAGCAAGCCCCAGGGTGCTGTATCTTGGACTGGTAGGAAGAAATGATGAATTCTCTGTCTTACCTCAGAGGCGACCCTTTGAACCAGGCTTCCTACACTCTTGCAACAACCGCATCTTAATATGGGCCACAACTGCTTTCACTCTAGTTGGTGAAGACTATGTTTCTTTAATGATCTTATAATGATGGCATCTGTGGCATTTACATCCATTACAGTTTGGGAAGAAGATAATGGGCCTTAGTTATGTCTTAGACAAATCTACAGCTAAAAATGAGTAAGTAGGGCAGAGTGAGTAAACAGTCCTGGGACCACCAGTAGAAGTGTCATAGACCAGACTCTGGGAAATGCTCTCACAAATACTTTAAAATTGAAAAAGCTATTGATTTGAAATTAATTAATCACACCATCCTACAAAATCCAGCCTGACATTTTAGTGGTGATGAGCACCCTAATTATATCTAAAAAAACCCAAACAACTGGATCCATTGGTAAGGTAGTAATTCAGGTGACTTGGGGTTTTTGTCCCCCCTCCTCTTTATTTGCTGAGTGTTTTTCTTTACTTTGTTTGGTTTATGCTTTTGAAGTGACGCTATCAGAGAAGGCAAGTGTGGGTTTCTATGTGTATCTGTGTTGTCTTTCCAGCCTCAACTCAACTGTTATATGTCAATTTTTCCTTTAACGACATGCTACAGTACTGGAATACTGGGAGAAAACCAACAGCAAGAAATCAGACACAATTTTACAGGGTTATTTCATAGAAACATGCTTACGTTTATTTATGGATTTTTCCTGCTTATGACAATCCTGTTAACAGCAGACCAAGGAAACTTCAGCGCTGTGTAACATCACTAGATGTAGATTTGCTCTACCAAATCATTCCTAATCTAAAGCAGGTTAATTTCCAGGAGGTGCTTATGTCTGCTTTAAGCATTAGAGACGTGGTTATCCTTTGAGGTGTAGCCTGTAGGTCAAGGAGGATTAGCTTTTTACACTGATACTGTCTCTTTAGATGTACTTAGGTATAATCCCCAGCGAGGATACCGTGTGCCTCCGGAGCCTGAGAGCAGCGAAAGGGCCGCGTAGCTGGGGCCTCAGCCGTTCTTACTACCCTCAAATAGAGTTTTAACTAAGACTTTATACTAATGATACTGATGTCCATGTTCCAGAGAAACAAAAGGTAACAGAGTGACCACAGGCGGGTCAGAGAGCAGCTCCGTTTTGTTTTTTCTAGGACAGTAAATGCATGAATGCAACAAAACCCACAGCAGATAACCTAGAAAGCAGGGCAGGGAAAAAGCAGAGAGCAGCAGGACTGGTAACTCACCTCCCCTTTCACACACCCTCATTGAACACGTTGGCAAAGAACTGAAAGGAGAAGCACAAAATCCCAAGGAGCATATAAACAGGGTAGGATGTGAAAATAGCCGTTTTCGCTGAACTTACTATGTCAGGAGATTCTGGGATTCAGATCACATTATCAAAGCAACAAACCAAAAATACTCCCAGTCCAGAGGGGGCCTTAACAATGCTTTAGAAATATGGTGATCCATGTGTCGTAGTTTGGGCTGAATCAGCTACTGGGGACGTGGGGGACCCCAGATGGGAC
>RSEF01000004.1:30467754-30487338 GCA_003993805.1 Himantopus leucocephalus | reverse complement strand
TGAACAAAATTGATCCTGTTTTACCTCAAACCAGGACACCGTGAAAAAGAACAACACAAATAAACAAACAAAACCCCCCAAAATGCTGAATTGTATCAGTTCTGGTCTCACCAGTACCAAGAGGAACAGCAGACGGAAAAGCATGCGACAGAGCTGAGGCAAAAAGCATGAAATTGGGAGTCAGACAATGTTGAGAATGACATGCTTGGAGATAAAACCGTGCTCAGTGTCACTGATAAATCACTTAGGTAAAGGTGTCTGGGGAAGGCTGATTTGGGAGTGCAAAAAGAGATAATCTGGGGAGCTGCAGTGCCACCCAAGCAGACATCAGGGCTGCAACTGCCTTTTGAAATCGGCACCGGCTCCCACGCCAACCACCCTGCAAAACCACGCGGGAGGACCAGTCGCCTTCGAGCCAGAGCAGAAAACCCTCCACACCTCCAAACCTGGGTAGAGACACTACCACCTGCCTGTGCAAATTTTCTGTCACAAATACAGCATGCGTAACCGCTATTCTTGCTTTTCTAAACAGCAAACTTACCCCAGGGAAAAAAATAAACCCGCAAATCCCCGGCTGAACTGGAATGTGACTAATCGCTTCTTGTGGGTGTAGTATTGCAAAATAGGACAACCCCTACAGCACATGCAGAAGGTACTCCAGGGAGTGTGCTCAGGGGGTTCAAGTTAAGCACAGGAGCTGAGGTTCACCTTTTAAAACAGACACCGTATCCCAGTCCGGATAAAGAAATTGAATGAAGTGCCTGTAACATAGTCCTGGGAAACACTCCGAAGTCACCTTAACAGGGTAATGGCTGAAGAAAGGCTGCTCTTTGACCCTTTGCCATGGAAGTACCGTGAAGGCCAGTGTAAGTCAAACACAATTAAAGATTTAATGCCAAGCAGGCATCCCAATGCAGGAAGCATCACTGAATACTGATCACAAACACCCAGAAGTCTTCAAGGAGTTAGCAGAATCCCTTAAGAAGTACACGTATATATCTGTATTCATCCATCATCCCTGTCGTGCACAGCTGTAAAATCTGTGGTTGCAGTGACAGAAAGCAGCAAAGGAAACAGGCAGCAGCTAAGGAAACAAGGGAATATAGGCGAAACATACATTCAGTCTGTGGGCTAAGAGCATGACATCAGCCAAAAAGAGAAATGGAATTTGGATACATCCAAATTCCAGCAACCTCAGAAAGGCTAAGCTGTGATAGCAAACGGTCAGAGCCAAGTGGCCTGCGAAAAGTAATCCTGGTAGGAAGGATGGATCCTGACAAGTCAGATTAGATGAAGAATGATATTAACTGTGCACTTTCGGTTCACCCTGGGGCAGGAACAAGTTTCATCGCCTACCTTTTGGAATAAGGTCAGCTAGTGAAGTGTTGCAACAAAAGGACAAAGACTGCTTGGAAACCTTACAGGCAGCCAGGAAATAACGGATGACACAGTAATAACGGCGTCAATTCCAGTGAAACACTTATCTATCAGTGCTGCAGAAAGTGATGACAAGGGCTTATGCAGAAAATACTGAGTTGGGGGCGGGTAAGATCCAGCTCCTGATAAAACAAATCAATTACATTGGATAAAAAATCTCATTAGGAAAACAAACAAGAAGACAGCAAAACTTTAACCATATCATGCATGAAATCTTCATAGGACAAAACACAAAACAAAACATTGCATGAAGTCCTTCCTTAGATACTTCACACTGTAGAAGTATTTCTGGATGATTTCTTCTTGCAGGTAACGTAGCGCTGATTGCTCCCGTGCGGTATGAGACAGCAGGTGGTCAGAGGTGTAGGGAATGATGAGACGCTGCAATAAATAATGCCAGCTCTCTCTACTATCCTGTGTCAAATTCCGACACCCCAGCAAGTAAGACCTCACTCACACAGGTGCATGGAAAGATAGTGAAAGGGTTTCTCCAACAAAAACATTCATATGTTGCATTGAGAAAGCTGCCAGCCCTGCAGTGTAACACCGAAGCAGATGATCAGCACAAAGCCCAACTTTAAGTGGCAATTTGCTAAACACCCTGAAAGAGAAATATCTGTCGATATAGGCATTGCACAAGCTGTCAGTAGGAGCTGATGGGAAGAAGACAAGAAATGAATCTCAGAGCGAAAGATCACAATTTAACCAAATTGTTTCTGTGACGCCTTCGATCCTTCCTCTGCACCAGGTGGTTTGCATTCAGCCATGTCATTTTAAGGAAGGGCCAGGTCTCTCCAGCTCTTCCTCCTCTTACCACTCCCCCAGGAGGTTTTTACCTTGAAGTCTGCCTTCTTGAGACTTATTTGGGCATTTAATATAGAAATAGGTGAGCCCAGCGTATAAGGATTAACCAGCAAGCTGCCGGGATTTCTGCGGCAGTCCGCTCATGCGGCAGGGCTCCGGGGGAGATGCTTCGAGAGGTTGTTTAGGTGCAGACTTTTGCGTGAAGAAAGGACAATGCCATTATTGCGACGGACAACTCTGCAAAACTAGCCACATACTGTTACCAATGCGGTGGAGGCTCTCTTTAAAAGAGGCAAACTGTGCCTCAGATGCTGTAAGGGACACCTTCAAAAGCGTTTGCTTTTCCTCCCAGTTTCTAACATGGTTTAAATGGTTTAAACTTTACCTTCTCACCCGTTCCAGGTTCCTGTGGAAAAGTCTACGAAGCAGTTAAGAAAGCATCACAGAAATACCAGAAAGTTTTAGCCACCTCCTGTGCCTCGAGTTGTTCACCAGGGGAAGTCGCCTGGAGAAATGACAGAGACGCTGTGCTGCGGCAGCTCCGAGACACGAGTCCCGGCTTCCGAGGCAGATGTCACAAACATTTAAACAGCTGTCAGAACCCGCTCAGGCTGTCATCAGGCCTGACCTTAAACCCAGTTTATTTTTTAAATGTTAGGGGGGGGGGAAAAAAAGTGGAAAAAATAGAAAAAAAGCCCCAACACAGTAAAGTTACACAGCTGCCTGAAATATTAAATGAAAGGACTGAACATCTGTTCACTTGCTTTTCAAACTTTAATGGTTTGAGAGATATTCTGTTGTCTTAGATCTTTAAGAACATCTGAGACCCATGCAGCTTCAACACCTGTGAAAAATCCCCTCTCAAAACACGCATACACTTCAAAGCTTATTACTCCTGTTCTTTGCCAAACATATGTTGCCCAACACCACAACAAATTATTAATAATATTTAGGTCGTACTTGACTTTTGTGTAGAGAATTTCCTGAGTGAGCACCAAAACACTGCTTAAGCATCTACAAGCTTGTAAGGCACCAAGTCAGAAAGGACCATGCACAAAGAAATTGCTGGGGAATTGTTTGCTAGGGAATAAGTGAAGTATTAGATTGAGCCATTTTTGGTTTGCATTTGTTTGGGGTTTGGTCTTTTTTTTTAGTTACCCCTTCCTTTTAATTTCGAAATTCAAACTAATTATTGTTTGCCAGGATCAGGGATAGCGTATAATGAACTTGTAAGCTTCCTGCCACAGGATACTATTGACATAGTTAAGGGAATTACGAGCGGGTAAGGGAGGGAAGTATTAGGCATTTATATGAATAAGAATAGCTTCTGCAGTTAAACTATACAGTTTATATTTATATCGACCATCAAGCCCTGTGTTCCAGGACATAGGATGTAAAATAGAGAGTAGACAAATCTGTAGTACAAACACCATTGTAATTTTAGAACTAGATGTTTGCAGTGTGCTTCTGGGACCAAATATATAGCGCAATATACTTTGCATATTTTTGCAATACCAGACTTCAAGAAGATGCACAAAGTGAAAAGAAAAAAACCTGGTCAGCAAGATTTCTGTTTATATTTCTGTTTTCATTTCTAATGGTTTTCCACTGGAGGCATATAATGCCACTCCTCACGGTTTCCTTTGGTTAACACAACTTAGAGCCTCAACTCTCTGAAATTTCATCATGCAATATGGGATTATAAACTTTAATTTCACATCTGGAATATTAGCTTTCATTTAGAGAAGATCTAGATGTAGGTCATATTCCTTTCCATATGTAACTTTAAAAAGAGATATGTTGGCTATAAGCAAAGCTAGGCTAACTTGCTTGCCACTCATGCATTGTAATGTATTTTTAATGTTTTATAAGTTGATGATTCAAATGAAAAAATGTATACCACTAAAAGTAAACAGGTAAAATTAATAATAATGATAATAATAACAGCATTAATAATGCAAATCCCATATAAGTCTCTCCAAATTCCGTGAAAGATAAAATGCAATTTCTAAAAGCCCCTAAAACTATTAATAAATCTTCATTAAAAATTAAAACAACAAAATCAGAGCAAAGAGTGGAGGAATAAAAAGCTATGGCACTGGATAAAAGTAATTAATCAGACCAAAGGGGAAGTATTTTCAAAACAAACACAAACTGTGAAGAAAGTTCAGGATTTGGGGGCAGGGGGCTGTTAAAGATGGAAGAAATGATATGGACAAAAATGTTACGCATTACTAGGAATTCATTGTTTTCCACTGAAGGAAAGAAATGAACTCTTGGCTGTTTATACAAAGGAAGTATCATCATGAGGTACTGTTTTGTAAAATAAAAACTAAATTGTGAATAGAAGGCAAATTCTGTCACCTCGCATTTTTGTTGAATTGTGGTGGCACACACGCTCTCATATTGTTGCACATACACTTACCATTTACAAAATACCCATAGAGAACAAAATTTTTTTAAAAAAACTCTCATTTCCTGCAGGAAACTAATTCAAAATCAAAAATCAGAAAGTATGGCTTAATAATAGAGTGTTAGATACACAGCGTGAAAATAATCCAACAAAGATAAGAAGAAAATTGATTTAGGAAGACATCCTGTTTGAAAGTAATCCATTGTTGTCTGAAAGCCGAGGCTTAGGTGCAGTAAATTTTGGATCTTAGAAATATTTTACCCTCACACATGTACACAGCTGTAAGACTACAGATAGGGTGCCCTGATTACACATATAGGCTGTATAATGGCCATTTATTGAGCTGTGCGGTTTTAGACGCCATTCCACATTTAACAGCTGTGATGGAAGACCTCTGTGATATTCATTCCAACACCGACACCCTCAAGTCATATTTCTTCCCTTGTCACAAAGTATTTATTTTTATCAGCAGCTAGTCAATCAAGTGTATTAAAAAAAAAAAGAAAAAAAGGAGAAACGGGCAGTTGTGAAGCCTCCGTGTCAACCATGAAGATAACGTCTCTCAATTTAGTGCCACTATTTGGTTATTATACATTCATAAATAATCAAATATCAGTTCAAAGACTCCAGGCGTCAGAACTGAGAGAGGGGACCGAAAGCATAGGTGGTATTGAATTTTTCACTTACTCTCACAAAACAAGTCATCCTGTTAATAACCTGGCTCTCATCCCAGCCAGACATAACACATTTTGAAGTTGTCTTTCTCCCCGGCTGTGGCAGAATTGGCAGCTATATTCGCGACTGGAAAGTTTGTGAGTGGTCAGACAGGTTTGTTTTGTTTTCTTGCCCCCACGCTAAAGACTTTTGCAGTGCCGGTGAATAGGAGAGAACAAAAGCAACTGGCATATCTGCGGTTGCACATTAGCTTGGCATCACGTGGGTACGAGCTCAGAAAGAAATACGCTGAAACAAGGTGGACAGTCTTAATGACACAGGAGAGCTCAGTCTGAAGCCTAAAACAATAAAGCTAAAGCTATGTTAAATTTGTTTCTCCTCTAATTTGTATGAACACGGAGGCAGGAAACAGAAGCTTCTAGCTGTTCATAAGACAGGAAAAAGAACATTTGTCATTCCATGTTATATTAAGAAAAATAGCAAATAAATATATATATATATATACACATGAAGGGCAGTTAAGGTCTGTCTCTTCTCCAGGAAAAAAACGTAATGATTCTCAGCCCTGACTCAGCACCTCCTTAATAAGATATTCACAGATTGATGTCATGCAACTTACACTTTATCATGTTTGTCAAATAAAAGTTTAAGATGACAATCTCATTTCTAATGGGAACTGGGGCAGGTGGGAATCCAGGACAGAATAGTCCTGGGACAAGCACGAAGCCAGTGTTACTTCTTATTTGCTGCTAATCATTCTGTAATGTAACCTACATTTCATATACACAGAAACCCAAATCCGTCATACACCTAATGTAACCGCTAGATTCAGCTCATCGGGTTCCTGCTGTTATTAGGCAGCGGTGGGGCACAATGCAGGCAGTGGTGGCGGGCACCATAGCTTCACAACACCTTTAGCAAAGCAAACGCACTGGAGCTCCTTCTGTCTATGGCTGCCTTGACTTGTGTTCCCGTGTTGCAGCAATTAGGGGATACAGCTTGGGACTGTCCGTTGCCGTACCTATGGGCAGATATCCCCATGGTTCACCTCCATTAGCGTATATGCTTATATACCAACCTCTGTCAGTTGTTCAAGCACATCTAAAAGGAAAGTTACCAAAGTAAGTCAGAACTCCACCTTCAGTATTACAGAGACCTGGAACACAAACCTCAGGCATTTCACTGTGCTTCATGTAGTTTCTTCATATTCTTTATATTAACAACATCATACATTTCCTCAGGGGGCGGATGCGAAAGGCTTATCTGAAAAGAAATACACCCTATACAAGTAATAAATGTACCGTAAATATGTAAGATCAGCAAGTACATCCCAAAATGTGGTATACTGATTTATTATGCACTGTAACTCCTGTTCCATTCTATTAAAAAAAAAATAATTAATTTTATCTGCTTAAGTATACTTGCTACTTAACATGGCTTTGTTGTGCACATTGAATATATGAACCCTTTTCCCATCTTGGAAGTGACAATCTATGCTTTTTTAAGCTTTAATCTTTCTTCATAAAATGTATGACACTATATGCTGGATAGTCAGAGGGTGCTTGTCTTGATAGATCGTGTAGTGATCTAAGCCAAAACCTGCTGGTTTTAAGCCTTCTAATGAACTGCTGCCCAGTTCTGCCAGCCAAAGTTGGAAAAGGCTGTATTCACTAAATTGAGAGACATTATCTGACAAGAACATTGTGCAGGAGCCTGCGAGTCTCTGCTTCTGCTGTGCCTGCACCGTGCCCGCTGGCTTGCCCGGGAGGCTGCAAGCCAGGCACCACTCTGCCTTTTTTCCCCTGGAAGTCCCAAATCAAGAGCTGAGGAAGCAGAGCCACGGAGAAGCCCATGGTGGCAGCTAATGGCTTTCAAAGCAGAGACTGGGATGGGCTGGGTGCCAGCCTCAGCCCCTTCCACCACCGGGGGAGATGCAAACATGCGGATTCCTCCCACCCCCAGAGCAGGAGCTGTTTCGGGTGGAAGCACTTGCATGCTTTCCTCCGCCCCTCCAAAACTGTCTCACTCCATAAAAGAGATTTACAGAGGAGGGAATGGGAATGTGACAAAAAATTTCACTCCTCTCTTGCAGTTCCAAGGTTGACGTTCTAAATTCTGATCATACTATCCTAAAACGCCACGCTACTTCAAGGCACTGTGTAGGAGCTGCAGGTATCTAATTCAGAGACAGCTGATGCTACCGTGATAAAAGCCAAAATGAGCCGCTGGGTTTTTCTTTTGGGGAGGGGATGGGGTGGGGTGGTAGACTACCTGTTTTTAAAGTAAGAAGTTGCAAGAACCCCCCAGTTAAGAAACTCTGGTCAGCCTCCCTTTATAATTCCCCCTGACTTGGCTGTCCCCTCTGGCATCCTCCAAACATGCCCTGCCTAGCGTTTTCTTTCCATAGAAAATCCTGAAGCATCCCACAACACTCTGACTTGGAGCAGGACACCAGTATTTGGTTCAGCACGGCTCCCCAGCAGTACAGTACAATAGACATTTACAGTGCTGTAAAATTACACTAATGTGTTTAGTAAATCTGCTTCTAGAAAGGTTACAGAATGTGCTGCTTTTATCATTGCAGGTGAAGCATGGCTTCTATGCATTTGACATTTTGGAGTGTTTTTTCATAGATCCTAAAAGGTCTTTTTGTCATATAATTACCTAAAACTCATTCCCTTAGGAGACCTGAAAATGAGCAGCTTCTCTATTCAAATGCATCAATTTGCTCGCACAGAATATTGATCCTCATGAGGCTTTTCTTGCTCTACATCCCACTAGAAGGCCTCATATACATTTTGTAATTTATATATATGTGTGTGTATGGATATGATCTTTTCCCACCTTGCAAAGGTGATGAGGAGGATTGTAAATTACTTTATTTCAAGTTACTCTGAAATGTAAACTTCTGTGAACGCATTTGTATTTCTGCACTTTCCCAATGCATCGTAAAGTTGTAAGGGTTTCACAGCTACCATTCATGTTTTACTTGTGTCTTTCTGGAAATGTCAGGGGCAAGTAACATCATGCACTGCAGTCTGAGCATGTATCTACACGTGCGATTTTATATTCATGTTTGGATAACGCAGTATGCATTGCTATTTTGAGAAACGAGCTTTGATCATTATTGTTGCTAACAACAATATTAATACTAACGCGCAGTATTCTTAACAAAGCGTATCATGGGGCATTTTTGCAATTCAAACACAATTAAAAAGCAACATCAAATAAATGTTTGATTTTGATTTAAATTATGAGTAATTCAGCTCTCTAAATATGCACCAAATTAAGAATATGAGAAAAAAAAAATTCCTAGGGCTGCCTTCACTGTCCTCTCAGACAGCAGGGCTTTCTGCAGCCTACAGACAGCTCAGGTTCCTCCTGGTCTGTGAAACGAGGATGGAGTTCAGCTCACGAACCCCGAGGCTGCCGACACACCTCGGCACTCGCAGGGCCACCCCATTACCTTCACAGCACCCAGCAGCTTCGTTCCGCACCGCCTTCTCAATCAAAATATAGTTTTCCAGGTCCGTCGGCTCCCGCTTGCAGAAGACGGCTGTTGGCAGGGTGGTTGCCCTAGCAGTAAGGGCTTTATCCGATGGCAGAGGATGTCCAGGTGGGACTGAAGATTGCTGAAGATCCTCTTCAAAAATCTTAGTGCCGCTGCTGGAAAAAGAATGACCCCAGCCTGAATGAAAAGCTGTTAGAGAGGACAAAAAAGCTAAAGTTTATTCACAAACTGAGCAAATTTATGCAGAAACTCACTGCGAAGCAATCACTGAAAGACATAACAGCATTGTTTTCTGAGTATCACTATAATTTGAAACCTCATATTGGTTTGCCAGTGTTACCAATATTTTTCTTGCTTCCTTAATTCACATGTACACGCAGAAATCCACTTCCCTTGAGCTTATTATTTGACCCTGCGTTAACAGACAGTCTGTCTGAAGTCTCTGCACTTTGGACATCTATTTTATTTCTTAAAATGAACTTGTTCTTTAAAAGTGAAATGAAGGCTTCAGGAGTATAATATATATCAGATGAAAAATTTCAAGCAGACTGTACTGCTTCATTCTAGTTGATAAATTACACATTATGATATGTTGTAACCCCTCCCAGTAGTACTCCAAATATTATATATTGGTTTTGCATATTATGTTCTCTTGGGAAGTACGCTTTTTCACTTGTGAGTTTGGTCACTGCCTCCAGCAGAAGTTATACGACAAGAATACCAGAAAAGGAGAAAAAAAAAAAAAATCTGAAGAAATGGTTGCATGCCAGAAGAAATGAATATAATAAACTTACCCACGAACATGAATTTGCCCAGCAGACTCATACAGAGCTTTTCACTGATTCTGCTCCAGGCGTTGGTGTTGCACTGGCGCGTGCGGTCGGTGGGTCGGCAGGCAGAAGGGGCGATGCTCAGAGCAGCACCACTTCTCTGGAGGGGAGAAGGTATTTTGCGAACCATCGAGGGCACCTTCATGGGGTGGGTTGTGCCTGAGCGTGGGCCTGCCGGGGGGAAGCTGCCCAGCTCCGCTGCTCCGAGGAAACCCCACTCCCACCTCCGTCTGCAGAGGCGGCATGAGGACATCAGTGCTATTGCTACAGAGCATGTCCAGGAACAAGGAGGCCGTTTTGGCTAAACAAAGACATTAAATGCCTTTGAACACGTACCACAGGCTACCTGTTCCTGGGATCTCCACTGGCAATGCTTTGCTAGTTTTTTTCTGACCTTTTGTTTTTATATGCAGTTTCCACCCTGGGTTGGTACACTTAGGTTTAGATTACGCAAACTATGTGCTTGTTCAGAAACAAAGTGAAATTCCCTCAGTGACAGCTAAAATGTTCAAGGAAGCCATACATACTTTTCTGGTCAAGGTGCATAAAAATATGTAATAATATAGTAACGCAAAGGAAGGCTTGGCACCGTTTAAGTCGATTATTCCATATTCTCTCTGAAGCAGGACTGACTTCCACATGCAGAGGGAAGTAAGCTTGATGGGAAAGGGGCTTCATTAGCTCATCAGGAGTAAAAGGGAAATGTACTTCTCCAACACCTGAAAATATTCTTGGAAATTTGTTGCTCTGCCCTAATTTACCCACAATTAGGTTTATTCTTGTCTCCAGAATGATGTGGCTCCTACCTATTGCTGTGGGAAAGACTGTTATTTGGTAAAGTATCAGGCTTTATGATGGGAGCGAAGGGGTCCCACCCTGTCTATGTTTAAAATAAGAAATCTAACATCTGGTGATTATACAGAAGAGTTAAATTTGCTCCAATCCCAGCCACACCCATCCCTATCATGGCAAATACTCGGAATTTTTTCTGCACCCTCTACATCATTTTTCAACCAGGTTCAATGCCTAGAAATGCTAACAAGTTTTCAGGATGGCGTAGAGCACTTAGGATGACCTGTGGGTAAGGAATTTTCAGACCCAGCAACGCGGTCCGGCTATTATGCATTATTCGCTCAAGGGAATTATGCCTCTTCTAGAAGAAAGTTAAAAATAGTTTCTACCTAAGTCATAACAAAAAATTTCTTGTAGAATAATATGGATGATTTCTTTCATGTGTTCTGTGTGGGCAGTAAGCAAAGTGTTAGCTGAAGTAAGTGAAAACCCAAATTTCAACCTCTCAAGAGCTGGCATCCACTTAGAGAAGTCTTAATAGGTTTGGCAGGAGATTCTATAATATTTTATCTGGACTGTCTTAACGGTATAAAGCTGCTACATTTAGTGAGACTAGTAACTAAAAAACTACAAGTAAAGGGAGAAAAAGTAGTTCTAAAGACAAATAAAATATAGCTGCCATGATTTATGCTTTTACAGATTTTCTCAGAAACAAAAATAACTGCAAGTAGCTATGCTTACTGACACTCTTCCTACCCATGTCTAATTAGTCTAGGCAGGGAAAATGGTAGGTTAATCCTATCCCTTGTCTAACACTTCAACAACATTAAAATACAGTAGCAGCTCAGTAAGTTCGTTTTGGGCGCGTACTTCTAGCTGCTCCTCTTAGTTAACCTAGTGGTCACAGGACTGACAGAAAAGTGACAGCAGCTACACAGGTGGAATCTGCAGAACCCTATTTCTGGAAGACTGTTGGCACTCTTCACCAAGAACCCGTCAAGATCACTAGGAGTATCACATGTTTTGTCCTGCTTCTCTTTAACGCTCCAATCCCATGGCTCAAATTTGGCCTCCACTTCCACTGCACCTCCTTCATTGAACTTCCAAATCAGGTACAATTGTCATTAGACAAAAAATGAATTTATACTAGATAAGATACTAGACTTTTCCTTTGCTTCTTTCTCTGTACCCAGGACCACTGTGACAAAAAAGAGTTTGAATGTGTAAAGATGATCTTCTCTACCACTGGTTTTGTAAACCAAGAATTGCTTTTTGTCTCAACATATTAATTCATTGGTCACGACAGAGGCCATGCAAAATGTTTTCCTTTCTCCTTTTAAACTAAACAGTGACCCCACAATTGGTCATTTCTTTTTCTTTACAGTAGCCAGTTCCTTGATGAACCATTGATACAACATTACGGTTGTGTGGTAAATTAATTGTACAAAGGATACGTTAAATTAAAGCTCTTGGGGGTGAAGAAGGGGAAGACCTGCTTAGAAGTTCAGCTGAGAATGCCATGTTAAAAAGCTATGGATATAACTTGGAGAGGGAGAAGAAACCCAAGACTGCCTATGAAAAGCCCAGCTGGGAATAGATTTTGTCTTAGAAATCACCTTGAACTAGAAAGAAAATAAGAAATGAACGTTTTTCTCGTTTGGATAAACTTTGTGTGTAAAACTAAATTGAACATATGTGAAAAGCAGTTCCTCTTTAGGCTTGCTGAAAAACAATAATGGTATAGCCTCCCACATGTGCTACAACATTCATTCTGGTTTCACAACGTACCTATTCTGGGACGAGTTTCGTTATTTGTCACTTTTCTTTATCTACAACAGCAGCAAAAAAAAAGCTTTAGTTTGCCTCATGGCAATATATTTGGACCCAAGATTTTTTCCCAGAAACTTTGACAATAAATACAAAATATCAAAACCTTTCATATAGGAAAAGATAAAAAAAATGACTGCCTGTTTAATACCTTATTTTTTCCCTGACACTGTTTAACATCTCTGCTAGAAGTTTTCTTATACATCAAACACCTGTAGCTATATGGAACCCACTACAGATAAGCCACCTTTCTGCTGTGATAATTTTGATAAATTGTGATCTGTGTAGATCGTATTTGATGCTAGTAAACCACGCAGTATGTATGCAAATACCAGAACCTTCTCCACTCTATTTGAATAATTTTGGCATACTTGCTATTTCTGACCACTTTGGAACAACTTGGACTGAATTACTGACCTTCAAGATTAGATTATCATATAAACTGTAAGCAAGAGAAAGTGTAACTTCCTGTTTCTTTTGACAATATTGGAAAAGACTTTTCCAATTTTGATGATGTGTTCCCAAAAGACACACTTTTTATGGCTTTAAATTTTAAGGAATTGTTTTCTTGCTTGTTCATATTTTCTGGATAATATCACAAATATTCTGCTCAGTCATCTCGTGGATTTTTTTTTCTGAAAATTTGGTTGGTTTTCACTAACTCGTCTTCTAATTCACAAAATAAATAGCTAGAAGGGCCAATGGCATAATGATTACTATAGAAATTACTATAAACCCTCTCCTCCATTAACAAAACAAAACAGAGTTCTGCAGCTTTTTCTGACGACCAAGTTAACAACCTAATAGAGCACTTTCTTCCCACTCTCCCTATTATTTCAAACATCTGAACAGCAGAAAAATGCCTGTGTTTGTAAGTTAGGCCTTATCCCTCTCAAAATGTTTCCTTCCTTTATACTGGTGTATTTTTTCCTATTATAATAAACGTGGGCTGACACTTGCTAATGGTCAATAAGATAATTTTTTTTCCGGCATCCTTTTTATTTGTGTGTTTAACACACTGCATGTCTGGGCAAGGTAGCAAAACACAGAGATAAGAATTTAGTATTACATCTCCAGGGGGCTGACACATTTTGAGCCTCATAGATGCAAATAATACCAATTGCTGGTTGAGGCAGTATTAAACCATATTCTGCCTAAATTGATTTTAGCAACAGTGAAATTAGGATGCTGGAAAGAAATGAAGGAGGGGAGAAACAAATATGGCATAATTTGGGCCATCAATTGGACAAAAGCTGATGTAGTGATGTTAACTTCAAAAAATGTCTCTGGAGAGCCACAAAAGGCACATAGATAAGTTGATTAAGATGAAAACAGATAGGAAACGCTGCCTGTCAGAGCTATGGGCTTCAGCACTACTACCAATATATAACTTGAACCGTTATTTACTGGCTTGGTCTCCTTGTACAGTCCCAAAGGTATTTAGAAGATATGTTTATACAGTACAATCACCACATCAGTATTAAATCATGGGTGAGAGTCTATTTCAATTTCTTTTTCACCTAGTTGTTTGACCACAGACCATACAGACGTGATTTAGAAATATATCGGCTACTCCTTATATCACAAAGGTCAGACTAGTCCCTAGCTAGCATAAATAATAGAGACTTCAAAACCAGTCTAATTTTGTTCATTAACACATTAAGCTGTCCCTGCTGCATTTCCTCTTCCATGTTACATATATATAAAATGTTACAAATACAATATACAAAAAAACTTCTTTGCATCAGAAAGGAATTTTTCCCCTCTTGCAAATTCAATTTTTCATTGAAAGAGCTGGAAACCTGTATTAAAAAAATGCCCCTACCCCCCCGCCACCAAACAAAAATAAAGCATTTTCTTCTAGCGGTGTTAAATGATGTTTGATGCTCCAGAGAGCCTTCAACATTCATTACAGAGTCAACCAGAGCTTCATTAAATATCAGTCTAGCATGTGTATATGTGGTACTGAGCGCCGGCCTCAGGAGCTCCCTTAGGCGATGTTCTATAGGTTTCTTTCATCTGTCATTTTGCTTTGACTTGGGGCGATTATCACTTTTATCATTGACAATAGAAAACTCATTCCTGTGTGCATTTCATTTTCATTACTCCTTGCCCCGTGAGGATGACTGACACACACAGATTCTTTTTCATCTTTTAAAGTATTGTAATTAATCATTTTAAATTCTCGCCTTGGAGTGTTCTTTTATTAGCATTGGTGGATGAAATCAAATTAAAACTGTGTATTGGTACTGAGAAAACTTGCTGGGCTACCCTGGCCTAGTAGCAAAAAAATAACTCTCATACGTCTAACACTGGTTTAACTTAGCTGCCGTGCATATAGTCTATCCTGATATTCATTAGCATGAGCAGGGTGTGAATATGGGTAGGGAATGCCTAATGTTTTGAAACATCAAACACAAAAAGTGGAAAAAAAACAGCCTTTTTTTCCATGGGAACATCACTAGAGGTTTTTGAATCTGAAAGTTGATGCAGACAGTTATGAAACAATTTTGAAAATGAGGAATGAAGATCTTAAACGTACAGCGCTGGTTGGAGACTGAGGAGACCTGGGTTACTGCCACTGCCGTGGGCTTCACAAGTTATCTTGAGCAAATGACAAGTTCTCTTCTTGTTTTCCACCTGCAAAATTAAGATATGAGTGCTCCTTCCTCCCTCTTTGCTTCATTTGTTTAGGTTGTGGGCTCTTCTGTACAGAAACAGCCTCTTATAATTGCCAAGGACTGTGTCTACCACAATCTCGCTTAAGCACTAATGTCAAACACATAATAATTGTGTGCCATTGCTGTAATAGTTACTGCCTGTGCATTAAATTATCTGAGAGAGACAGCACTGACAGAAGCACAGAGAAGCCGTACTCCTGCAGGAGCAGTGCCGTTCCCCTCCTCTCTGCGCATCAGGACAAATTACCATAGAAACAACCGCCAGCGCCAAACAAGTGACAGACCCTTGCTGGAATTGGGGGGCAGAAGCAAGGCAAACATCACAGCAACACCATTTTCTTTCTCTTTCTGCAGTTGGTATTTGCCTCAAGTTCAAACCCTAATCGGAAAAAAACGAAAAACAAACCACAATACAGAAAAATAACGTTAGACTGAAATTTCATAGTAATATTTGACATTCTTTTAAAATTTATTGCAGAATGTGCTGTATTTTACTATATGTCTTTTAAACAGTGCCTGTTCCAGATCACATTGGTTTATTTGGATGCCTAATTTTTGAGAAAATGTATAAAACATAAATCATGGACATTTTCCTATGAGAACCTGCAAGACAATCCTTAGGATTAAAGCAATTTTCTTTTCTTCTCTTTGTAATTCCTGAGACAATGCAGAGATGCTAAACTAATTAGTATTAGTATATGAAGCTTATCATGCCTTTTTGAGAATCCTCATATTTCACATCTTTCCTATAGCCAAAATAAATACTGTATCTCCTCTACATGAAGACTTGCAAAGAAGCCCTGAGAACACAAACTACTGTTCTCTTTGTTAGATGCCAGTCTGGAGAAGCCTCCCTTGAGGGAGCTTTCTGGCTTCTCTTACGTGTACAACAGGGATGAACGATGGCCAGACATTCTGGAGGCTCCGCTTCTGGATCGCTTCTGTGCTATTTCAGTGTAATGGTTTCAATCAGAAATGAACGCTTTGCTGTGGATAAAATAATAAATAACTTTCACAAAGTATTCCTTCACATTATATACAAGATTAAAATATATTTTCATTGTTGGTACTGATGATGTATCAGAATGTGCAAGGTATTATATATAATTGCAAGATATCACCTTGACCTCTGTTCCTTTTTCTTTAAAAAGCAAAACTTTCAACCTTAAGAAGATTCAGTGACAACCATCCTGCCATCTTCTCACACTTTAAATAGTAAACTGCTTTAATGTGTGCAACCAGATCTCTGAGGGTAAACCTACACCTATGTGAAGAAAAATTTGGAACCTTTATTCCAATTTATTCTTGACTAGACTCAGAATAATATGGCTCTGAAATATTATGTCACTCATTTGCCAGTATCTCGTGTTACAGCTCCAGAACATTTATTATAAACTAATAGGAAAAACTCTGGACCGTGTCTTAAAATGCGAAGATCACCATTTAAGTCACACTTCATATCAGTTATCCATCTTAAATAGAGAAGCATTACATCCTCGACTGCCTGAAAAAGAATGTTTAAAATACTTTCAGTTGCATTGCAGAAGTTCTTAAACTTACATTCTAGCCAAAAGGGCAGCAGAAGTTGAAAGAAATCCTTCAATAAAAGTAAACGTTAAAAAAGTCATTTGCCATTTGAAATTATTTCCTTGAAAGAAATGGAGACTAAGGTTGTAAAACATTGTGCTTAACCAAGCACTGAAAACAAGGACCATACCTTTTCAGTATGAGAAGAATCTGGGTTTTGCACCCAGGCTCACATAGACTACCAAGGAAGACTGAATGAATGCGATAATGAAGGATATTTTACATTACACAGAGGATGATTGGATAAATTTTATTCAAGGAAATCGCACTTTTTAAGATTTGTGAAGCCAGATGGTGCCCCATGAAGCTGCCCTGGAGCAAAGTATTTCTCTTATAATTTGAGAAATGCCCAATTTTTGTAGTTACATATGGAATTATTTTTGCTTTAAGGATAGCATTTGGCAAACATGGTGCTCCGTGTCTATTCGGTGAACCCCACTGCCACAATTATTTCTGTGAGTCATCAGAAGAACTAGAATCCAGTAAGGAAAGTGCCAAAGAAAAAGCATCTAGTAATTAAGAGAAGAGCCTGATAATTAAATTCACCATAGAAATCAGATTTCATTTTAAATTCTAGAAAAAGTAACCCATACAGTGAGTGGCCCATGTCGTATTTCAGTGGCCATATGCCATGCTTTTGAATAAACTGAAGAAATTTAAATATTTAATGCTATTTAGCAACAAAATGTGTGTTATCTACTAACCACATGAACTGACACTCAATGCGTCATTAGTTTGTTTATGGTACATACAGACCAGTTGAGGTGTGTATATAGTGAGATACCAATTCACTGGAGACCTCGTGTCAGTGGCACTTCTGTGGAAACACATAAATCTTAGAGAAGAGTCAAGGGGAACTTACGATGGCTTGTAATATTGGCCGGGTGCCTTGAAAACACATCCTGTTGCATTTAAATAGGTCAGCACTGACAGACTTATAGTGTAATTAATGTTGATTAAATCCATGTAGGACCAAGAAAATATGAAGTAACAACTGGTTTGGAACTATTTTGTGTATGACATAAGTAATCAAGAGACACAGATATCTAAATGTCTTATGGATGGCCAGATTATGATTCAGCCCTGACTGAATGTTATTGAATTGTTTGAATATTTAAACATTTTCACTACGGGGTGTTTTTTTGGTTTTGTTTTTTTAATTAAGCATGACTGATAACGGTAACTGTCATTAACTGAGAATTAACTGTTCTAGAAATAAAATATGTTAAATAAATATGAGGAAAGGTTCCTAATATGAAGAACTACGTAGAATCAACTTAGTGTGAAGCAAGAAAAATAACCCCAAATTTCTGCCCAAGAATCAAACCAAATACAAACTGATAAATAGGACAAATATTTAGAATATATTCTAGAAGAAAATCCAGTCAAACAGAAGATTAATGCAACTGGAACAATTTCATGTAGACAGTTCTGCACAGCAAACACTCAGGCAGCAGCTAATTTTCAGCACTGCTGGGGTTGGTGTGACACAGGAACTTTCAGCACAGGAAGCACTTATCTTCCAGAATAAGAGCTAATAAATCAAAATTATTTTGTTCCCTTGTACATTCCATTGCCTCTTGTCACACCAACACTCAAAATACGTAACTCTGTGAGTCCACATCTTCTAACTTGCAATAATCGGGAATTATTTTCTTGTTAACTGTCTTCCAGGACTTCTTAGCTCTGGCTATGTATATCTCTTCTGCCATTAATTTTCTCTGTTGTCACTGAACAGAGATAGGATCTAGTAATCTTCCTATTTTGTCTTGTCTGCATTATTATGGTATAGAAAAGATACATAAAATTGCATGCTTTCCCACGGAAGGGACTATCAGCACAGGTCAGCAGGAATTCCTGCCCAGCTGTATTGTTTTGAGGGGAAAAAAGGACCTTCTGCTACAACAACTTGCTTTTCCTCAGGTCTGCCCTGAAGTGGAATTAAGATATACAAAGATGCGGAGGAAACTCTGAGTTGAGATGATCCAGGTAGAGTAATACATACTGAAAGTGGAGTCATGATTTGACATACCCACTTCAAAACTGTGAAAGGTGGTTGGCTGGCGCACAAGGTGCCACAAGTTATATTCAAAACGTGACTTCTTTGTTAGCTTTGGCTCAAAAGAACCCTCTATGAGTCATTTATGGCTAACTATCATGGGCTGATTCGGAGGTGAGTTCATTTCATTTGTAGTCCAAAGAGCAGACACATACTGGATTTATTTTCCATTATTTACAATGGAAATGAGCTCATCACTATTCCGTTATACATTTCATATTAATCAATTCATTTTTCTAGCTTGCAATCAGTTTATTAGTTTCAATAAGTGCTTCATGAATTGTTAATGATAACATAAAACAACAAAATCCAGAATCTGGTTAAAAATAACACCCTTTGAACGTTTTGGCCTGCTGCCACTATTGTATGTGACTGGTGTGAGGCGGAACACACATCACTTTCAGCAAAATTATTTGCGAGGGTCAACTTGGCACCGTGGATTGCAGCTTCAGGATATGACCATAATAAATACCGTATGAGAAAACATCCATAACCTTTTCAAGGGTACCAATGCTATATTTTTCTAGATGTGCATGGCAAAGCCTATATTTTGTTAGATTCATCTACTAGAGGTGCTAAGGGCAGCTGTCAGTTGTTCTTATGATCTTAATCAAGGCCTTAAACTGAAAAGAATATCTGAACTATATGCAGACACAAAGTGTCAGGAAAATATATTTAAAATAGTGACAGAATAGAAAAATAGTTATATGGATTCTCATATAATTTATAATGTATCTTAATAATTAAAAAATAATTCAACTTTCCAAAAGTATTAACAATTTATATATAATAAGGAGATATTAATCTCTTCTAAGGTGCCATTTGCAAGCAAACATAAATATTGTTTAGTGAGCAAAACACCTATTTCAGAATGAGTTCTGTAGTTGTCCTCTATAGACCTGGCCAAAAGATAGTATTATCATATTTCTGTTAAATTTATTCCAAAATCCCAACACCCCTGAGGATTT
>RSEF01000004.1:30382235-30467654 GCA_003993805.1 Himantopus leucocephalus | reverse complement strand
TGTTGTGAAACAAAAGCAAAAAGCATACTACATTAATAAAGTCTTCTGAGGTCTCCCAGATGTTTTCTTCATAGTTAATAGATCATTGACCAAAGCAAGAACTGAACCAAGACATTAGTTAGTTATACTGACTAACATCCAGGCAAATAACAACATGTAGAAACATAATTAATGCGCACATAGCAAGACAAAATGACCATAAATTTGGCTTGGCAACCAATAAGTCTCACCTACTACCTCATTCCCAATCAGGTTGTTAGTTTTGTTTGTTTTGTTTTTTAATATTTTAATTTATAAGCAAGCTAGAAAGCTATGTGCCATGTGTTCCTTCATAAAGATCATCTTCCACCCTTTTTCACAAATTTCTCCAGCCACTGCCATTTATTTGTATTTCTTTCTTTCATAAGGTAGTTAAAACAGCTAGGAAAACCATAAACAGCACGTGACTGAACTGACAAGAGATGAAAAATACATGGCATCTCCTCAAAGGAAAATGCAAAAATACGTTCATAACCAATAGTATGTTCATGAAAACTTTGCTAAGCACTGCTTAGCATCAAATAATGCTTATAGTTTACAATGAAACAAAGAAAGTCAAATCTATAGGGACGACAGCAGGGTAGGTTAGGACTTTGTTGGTGACAACTACCACATGTCTATAACCTGGTTTTCTTTCCAATTACAAAAGCAGAGTGAAACGCGAGTTTTAGAATTGACTGTACTGGGGGGTGAGTTTCATTCAAACTCAGCAGACCTTGCAGTTATCATGAAAGCTATCAATTTATAAGGCCCAAACCATCCTTATTTGGAAGACAATCAGAACCAATGAGCTGTAGAGTGTACTTTTTCCCAGGGAGAACATCATATCGTGAATTACCATAAGATGCCTTCCACCATCCTTCACAACTGAAACACGTGGCAAAAATGCCAGCTGACTGCAAGGATGTCAACTTAGTTTCCTGGTGAGCTCTCATCGCCATGTGCACCCTGCAGTCGTACCTTCCTCTGCTTCAGGGTAACCGAGGTAGTGCCCTGAGGCGATGGAAGGAACAGAAACAAACAGCTGAGGAAGAAATGATATTTAGGCTCCTGAATTTAGATTACATTTTAGAGCTGACAAGTGGAAATTGGAAATGGTAATTATAAAGGGCATAAGCAAATAATTTGTATTAGCAAGAAAAAGGAACGGCCCAGGTTCTTCTTCCCTCTGTCACTTGAAAAGAAGGGGGTAACACATTGTCATACAGTAGCCAAAATAACCTCTATTTTTCCAATTAACAGGATTGCATTAGAGGTTCAGATTCTCCTCATGAGAAATACTGGGCTTAGTTTCACAGATGCAAATCATATTCACTCTGTATCTGAATGAATTTAATATTTGCAATATTATAATTACAGAAACTGCATCTACTTTTATTATACTAATTTACCTTACACGTTGCCGGTTATAAAGAATATCTCATGCGATGAGTGCATTTCACACTGTGCCGGTACCACACTTGTAGCATTTAAAATGCTGCAAAAATGACCCTTCACATGGAAAAATTATTGTTTTCATGTTTTCCTCAAAAATAACTTTAAAAAAACCCTTTGCAGTGGGTGTCTCTACACCACAGTCCTTTTTTTCCCCCTTTTTCTCCTGGAAGATTTAGCCTCCTAATCTCAATAGCAAGATTACAAAAAACCACATTTTTTTTCCAAACCATCTTGTTAAATTTTCTGGTCTTCATTCTTGATTGGTTATGATGACACTCAGACTATGTAGCAGAGCAGGCTCAACTGGGTGACATCAGGGTAGTATATCCTGCTTGAATAGCCTTAAGAACATGTTTTACTAATTTTGTATTTGGTCAGAAAGGGTTTTAAAGTACAAAATCAGCTTTTAAAATGTCAATGACCTTTCAAATAAAATAAAGTGACGTAAATGCTTTGTGCAGATAAGTACTAATATTACTCTGAAAACTATGCATTTAACATTAAAAAATAGTGTTATTCCTCTTTTTTGATCTGAAATTGATGCAAACTCAATAGTTAACTAGCATTGTAAGCATACAGAGATAGTAACAATCAGGTCTAACTTAAGGCATAAGAAAAATTGGTCCTTATTTTGGGTAGGGGAGTAAAAAAAATGGTAAGCTTTCTCCATGGGCTGCACAAAAGGAGTTGGCAACTGAGTGGAGGAACAGTATATCTTCCAAGGGATCCCTTTTTCCTCATTGCAGGGTCTTTAGCATTTGCTGCTGCCATTGGGAGGATGCTCATGCCTAGAGGGAGGTCTGGGGCATCCTCTCCAAATTGGCTGCACTGGTCCAAGCCCCTGGCCTTTGTCAGTCTCCCATCCCTAGCAACAGTCAGAGCAATAATCCCAAACTTCATACTTCCCCTGCCTTGCCGGGCAGGTGCTTTATCCAGAATATCCCTAGCTGCGAAACACGGGCCTTGAAAGTGCTGGCTCACTGCTGCACCGCTCTCTTCCTTTACGGCCAAATGGCCTCAGAGAAGCAATTCTTGCCCTTCATTTAGGTAAGAATTTAACAAGGAATTAAATTATTAAAGAGGCCATATGTATTCAGTTCTTCTCAGGGTGGCTCTTCTCTGTTGAGATGCCACCATGGCTATTTGACATCAAAGCGCAAATTATTAAGCTTCATTTGATGATGACTGGATAGCCAAATAATATTTCTAGAATATTAGTAAAGAATATTTAAAAAGATGGAGAGAGAGCATTGAGACTTGGTATCAGATATTAATAGTGCTTACCTTTGTATTAGTCTCGAAAGTAATGGTAACATTAACATCCACACTAAACGTGCATCCTCTCAAACATAAAATATTTCTTCTCTGAACGGTCTCCGTCTGTAGCGTAAATGAGCGTTGCATGCATAAATTCTAGCCATTGAGCACAAAAACGATATGGCACAAAAACTATGTTTACAATGATTGTCAGACATATAGCTGAGGCCAAATGAAAGCCGGTTGGAAGCTGCTCGCAAAATTTGGCAGTTAAAATACATACTTTAGGCCTTATGGCTGCATTCATTGCCATATGTTGAGAGCTGTCCCTCTCTATTTATCTGCAGCTATTGTATGTTTGGAACTGTCCACCCCTATTTATTTGCAATCCCTTAATTAGGCATAATGGCTCAGCTACTAAAAGATATTAACATATTGCTGCAGATTGAAGGGAGAACAACAGATATAATTAGAGGTTGAGAGGAGACTGAACCATGTCAAAAGATCAAGTTTGATTTAGTCACACAATGACAAAGAAGGTGATAACCGCCCAACAGCCCTCGTTCTAGAAAGGTACATATTCTGTGCCAAGGTCCACTTCAGCCTGTATTCTAAAAGTTCTCTCAAAAGTAACCCTACACTGAAATAACAGTTAGAAAAAACTTACTGATTCAAATTGCAAAAGTCTGATCTAAACTTGCCCCAGTGCTCCTGACTGGGCTGTTGATGGTTAAGACGATGCCCAGCTCTGTAAACAGGGGGATGGTGTATCAGATACTGAAATCGCCGAGCATCGCTCTTGGGAGGCTAATGCTTTGGAAAGGGCCTTTTGGCAACAGCATATCGAAGACTGTATGGCAAAGGGGAGAAATTAATTTCCCCACGATGACTGGATCTGCTGCACACAAAACCCCACCATGGTGCCTTTATTAGTCTGACGGCGAAATGCGTCCCAGCAGACTGAATGCAGAGGCAGAAATTAAGCGGTATCTCCCCCTCCGCCAGCTCTGACTAGTTCTGACAATACCTGGCGTGACCCTTTGATTCTAGCTCTTATCGCTTCCCTGGCGTGTTATTTTGCTCCTGATTCCTCCTCTTTCCTGTATTTCTTTTCCTGACTTCTGTCTAATACACATCGGGTTTAGCCAGCAAAGATAAATACACCTTTTGGCGGCGCTGCCCCGAGATTGCAACCTGAAAGCAATGCTTTAAAGAACATAAGGCTGCTAAAAGTTTGCCGAGCTTCAGAGGGGCTGATAAGACATCGCGCTGTGCCTGTAACTTCCCAGCAGCAAGGCTGCAGGGGAAGGAAATTCAAGAGACACAACTTGACAGACAGAAGCGGCATTTTCCTTTCTTTTTTTTTTTTTGTTTGTTCCCCTACTGTGCGAGTTTGTTTTGTTTTAAAACAGGTAGAATCAAACATCAGCAGCAGAAAACAACACTTCAAAACTACCTAAATTGACTCTATCTTTTCTTTACTCAAAATAGCTGTTAATACATACTATAAAGTCTGTTTAAACTATGGTTTCACCTTGTAAAATACTTCAAAGCTTAAGAAAAAGGGATGATGGAAATTCACCAAATTAAAAATGTTATTTAATTATGTGCAAGTTATACACTTGTTTTCTGGCTCATTTTAAAGCTGTTTATTAATAGGTCAGACTGCTTCTCACCCCGAAGAGGAAGCTGGCAATAGCCAGATACAAAGCTCTTTTGAACTGAACCATTGATGCAACAGCCCAAACATCTCCCTGCAGACAGCTAGCTTGCCCCACGTATCATAGGTCCACCAGTTTGTGCTCTTTCTAAATGTATTTATCCCCATGAAGCTCCCCCCAGCAAGGGAAGGGAAGATCTCCTGTCATCATTTAGCTGAAGGATTTAGGCAGCCTAAGGGCAAAGACAAGGAAGGACTTAGGTGCTGAATTCCTGACACTCCGTTCCCAAATATTCCACTGCTTATTTAAGTACATGGGCACTTAGCAACCGGTAGGCTCCCCCATCTTTCAGCTTCCATATAAGCCGTCCTTTTCAACCAGTACTGAAAGATTTAGCATTTCAAAATTTTAATTGGGATCTTCAAAGCAAGTCCCTAACAGGTGCTGCAGGAAAGATGGGAGCATGTCTAATGGAAGTCAAGAAGTGCCACATATGCTGAGAGGAGGAGCTACTCCCCTTTAGTGATAGGACAAAGAGCAAGTCAGGTTCAGCTTTGTAGCACTTCATATTCATGGAACAGCCATCGGTCAAGATTTCTGTTGACTGGATGCATGCTCCAGCTAGAAATGTATGCTTGGCTCTTGAAACTAGTCTGATTTTTTTTGGTAGGTTTGATCTACGCTCCACCTACTCTTCTCCTCCTGTGAGGAAAGCAGCAAGCTTTTCCCCCCAAATTTATATTATACAGTTATCTTCTTTCTCCCCCTTCCATCATGCTTTCCCCATGGCTTAACAGGTTATTTCATGTAATGCCCTGTAAATACTAACTCTGCTGGGTAAGGCTTAAGGGAAAACATTTCAACATTTGCAGCATAATGAATTAGAGATTGGCAGATAGGCTTGTCTTTTTTGAAGTTCCCAGACTAACGTCTATCTGTCTGTCTTTTATTCTCGAATAAAAGCCTTTTTTAAACCTTTTCAAAGACATATCATCACAAGTCCTCCTGCTAGAAGTACTCATTTACCCAGCTCTGATCAGCAGGATTGTGAAGTGAGTGTCTCCCATACAGCTTCTGGCGAGGATTAGGAAGAAATCAAATCAAATCTGAGATTTGCTGTTAATTATGAATGTCTAAAAGGAAGTGTGGAAATTGAAGAGAAGGAAAGAGATAGTTCTACAGCCTTTAAATAGGATTATTATGACCGCAAGACTAGAGGCTCAGAGTCAGGTACACTGTAAAGCAATTCACAGAAAATTTTCCTATGAGGTAATATATTTTATATCATACATTTTCAGTTTCTTGAAGAGATGAGCAGAGGAAATAGCTCATTGATGCATCTCAGGAGAAAACCTTTCAAAGGAATTTTAAAATTCAGCACCAAACAGGAGTATCGCTGTATAACCTAAAATATTCCACTTGGGCAGGTTATTTTATTGTCCTGTTAGAAAAATAAAGTTTCTTCTCCTTGCACAGAAGGAATTTAGAGATTCCAAAGGCAACAGTATGAACAATGTTAATGGTGAAATATATTCTTCTTCTATAGTGTTGAAATATAAATTGTTAAAGAACTCCATAAAGTTTGCATGGGATTGCTCATTTGGCTACTGCATTGGGAACATGCGAATATGTATACTGAATACACACAACGATGCAGAAAACAGCAAGGCTCAACCACATCAGCTAGTGTGTTCAGCACATTTTCATTGGCACATGGAGCAAAGGAAAATTTTGGCTGTTAGCAGGGGCTGGACTAAATTCATTAGTCTGTGAACACCCAAAAGTTTTCTCGGTGTAAGGTCGTGCTCTAGGCAGTAGCTTTGCTGGATTGGTGACCTGAGCTTTCAGGGCAGGTGTTGTGTCAGAGACGGGCAGTAAATGGAGACCGGTGCAAAGCAGTGTTAATCATCTGCCACCAGGATGTCTATAAACACCCTGCGCCAATAACATGGCTGAAAGCAATGCTGAAAAGGGCTATTTGGAATGAGGACTGTGGTTGGCTCCGTGGTATCTATTAATAGATGTAGGACAGAGGGAATTCAGAAATATAAATCAATTTCTGCACTGGCATTTTAAACAGCCTTGTGCTTTCTTTCAGTGAAAGTAATAGTTTATTTTTCAAAACCTAGAAAAGCGCACACGATTGCACACAACTCTAACTTATTTTTTCCAATTCCTTCCAGAAAAACATGTATCATAATTACGTTTTCATATGCAGATACCCTGCAGGACATTTATTGTTAAAGCAATTATGCAATTACACACATTTGTTCATTTACAAAATAAGCATATCTATCCCTTACTCTAGATGCATATGATCATGATAATTGTTCTGCCCTGAGCTCTTGATACTTTGTGAAGCAGGTTCTCGGAGTCTAATTTAAATATAACAAGTGTGTCACCTCCTCTATATTAAATTTACACTTGACGCCGACTTTTAAGTCAGCCTACTTGGCAGCTTTTTCTAATATAGTTGTACATTTCTCACCTACAGAGATATCTTTTCTTTCCAGAGTAGATCTTATGCAAAGGTCTGCAAGAAAACCTGGAGTTTCTGTCAGAACAGAAGCCAGGGAATTATTTGATTCTTGATTCCATCTGACATGCAGGCCTCGATTTGAGGCTTGAAATATATTGATTTACAAATAAACAAATAAAGTTACAGAACTGAAACAATGAATATACACTATGCCGCATCTTTTCTTGGAATACTAAAGATAGCCCGGGGTAATGAATGCATCCAGGATGAATACATTCAGATTAGCAATGCAATAAAAATTGGCATGCACATACCTCTCAAGTATAAGAATCAAAGCTAGAATAAGAGAAAGTATGGGTGACAGCAACTGTTTTATGGATTGTGTATGGAGACTGGAAATATAACATATTCTTACAGAAAACGTAAGAAATACATGTGTTGTTGTGACAGATTAGCATTTAAAGTAAATGTATAGTAATTATATAAATTAAACCATGTTTTCACAGTGACTGCATTTTGTAAAATGTGTGTCAGACTTGATGATTTTTTAGTACAGTTTGTTAGTAGGATGCTGGAAACGTTTTAAATTGAATTAAATTAAAACAAAGGTTTCTTAGTTAAATAACATCTAGCTGAAGGGGTTAGCAATCATGATCAATTTTCAATATGCCACAAATAGAGATTTCTCTGCAGTGTGTATTTAAAGAATTGTTACTATTATGAATATTCAGGAAACTTAAGACATAAATGATTCTAATTTTTTTTAAACTCATTAGGCCTAGTTTGTACACCATTCCACCGCTGCCTTCTTATTATGCAGGGAAAAAAAAAAATAGAGTTGCATTTTCTGACCTTTAGATTTACAACTTACTCTCCCAGTTTGTTTAACATCTTTTCTAACTATTGCGTATAGAGGGTACAACAGCTGGAATAAAGAAACATTCTGACTGTTGTTACATCTACTAACATTCACCCTTGTCATATTTTGCACAGTACATTAAGCAAAAACATAACAGGCAGTTATTACCGAGCCTGCTTTCTATTACAGTGAATCTTTGTTAGGCAGGGGCAGGGGAGCAGGAAAAATGAGCAGGGGTGGAAAAAACCAACCAACCAAACAAAACCCCCAAAACAAAACAGAGTAATTACATTGTACCATGTTAGGAGTGGTGATGAGGTTTTCAGAACCTCAGTGTACTTGTTACGAAAGACACATTAAATGTAACATTAAAGCAAAACAAAAGAGAAATACTCTAAGAAACCAAATACAAAATGTTGCTATCCAAGCAGCAATCTAATCATAGGAATAGAACAACAGAGGGTAGAGGTTTCATATGCCAAGATGCACGGTAACTTTATATTACTGCAGTGGGGGCACAATGGAGTATAATAAGGCATAAGGTGATGTACTTACATTTCCCAGGTGCGTTTTATATACATTCTCGTAGTCCTCTGTAATACGTTCACTTTCTTCTTTTATTTTTTTTTTTTCTTCTTAGTAAGCAACTGTGCCTTACTGGCAGCCCAGGTGGCAAAGGCTCTGCTGGACCGCTGGGTCCTCCCTGGGGCATCCTGGGGGGATGTGCCGGTTGGATGGGAGGTCTTCTGTGCCTGGCCAGAGGTACCAACACGGCCAGCCGTGGCCCATTCCATTTCTGTCTCATAAAGGACACTCTGGAAGGGGAATATGACTGTCATTTCTGCAAAACATTTATTTCCCTGCTCCTTTTCCTTTCTCTCCCCTTCTTTCCCCTCTAGTCCCCTCCTCCAGTCTATTAACACTATTTGGCAAATTTTGACTATATTTGCAAATGGATTAGGGATGATGGAACTTGCATTTTTGCAAATGTGTTGGCTGAAAAACCAAAATTCACTCAGCCTCATGTTACCTACCGTTATCCAAATGGCTCCATGATATTTAACATGATATTTAGCAAATTCTTTTAAATTGATGCCAGTCTAGAAAGTTCGGGCATGGACTGGTATCAAGGGCCATTGTGGCAATGTAAGTTAGCAAAGAGATTGAAATCCAGGGAAATGGGTTTGAAGAGACAGAAGGAAACAAACTTACCCTTTCATACAGGAGCTACATGTGATATTGTTAAAGGGTTACTCCCATGTGAGCAGATGACTGAGAAGTACCATCTCACCGCTCAAAAGACCACATAAACATTTTCTTCATTCTTATTGAAGTAACATGACTCTTAATTATGTATTCCAAATTAAGAGTTATTATTCATTTCCAGCAATTAAATCTTATTGCAGATCTTTTGAAAGCTATACCTTCACTGAAAAAAACGCACACTTAGTTGACATACGGAAGTAGAAAAGGCAGTCCGAAGCTCACTGAAAACACCAGGAATATATGACTTTTAGATGAAGACTTTGAAATACTAATAGTTTACGAAAAACTAGTGAAAGTTTAAAAATACACACACATATACCCATATATATTTTTTATATTTGTTGACATGCCCTATCCACATTCCATGGGAAAAAAAAATAATATTAAAAACTAGGAATCATGATTGCTTTCAAAGTACACAAGAGATAACAAATCAAATCAATGGCCCTTATCTTGGCAGACTATTGAAATCTCCAGGAGCACAAAGAGTTTTTTGGCATCTCTTTGCATGAGAAATCCAATATGAATGTTATTCATACTCCCACAAAGGTGAACAATTATAACACATTCTTCAGCCATATCTTTCTTGCTGATAAGAGTGTGGCTGGGGAGCCAGAGAAACCCATTTCTTCCTAGGCATAAAACAAAATGTCTGGAAAAGGCTGCCTTCCTTCATTACAGAAAATGCTAGCAAATACCAGCAACGTCATACTATCAGTCTATTGTTATTCCAGTTAGCAAAGATATATAGATAGTTATACAGGTAAATGCATAAGCAAAATTAGTTTCTGGTCTCTTCTGTTATTAATAGGGCTTACTGCCAGAAAAAATAGAGGCTTAATATTTGATCTGTGGAGAGCAAAATACAAAAAATATATGCATGGCAGAAAACACTGGACCATATACACCTTAATCAACGTCACTGGAGAGATCGCTGAGCAAGAGAACAGAGTACACCTCTTCTGTGCAATTGTTTTGCTCTTGTCTGGCACTAAAACTTATGTAGGAATTTCTTCTGTGATGGGGATTTAAAAAAAAATATTTATTTCGCTTTCTAGTGCCATTCCTATTAATTTCATGGAGATTAAGTGCTCCTTGGCTAAGCTTATGTTATTTATTTTTTCTGTTAAAAGAAAGTTTGTCTTTAGCCCAAACCCAAGCAAAATTATACTATTACAATACTTATTTTTATTAATAAGTATTATTAATATTTAAGTATTAAGTATTTATTAATAAGTATTTTACAATACTTATTTTTGTCTTAAATCATTATTTTTCCCAAATTACAACAAATTAAACATATGTCCCAATGATAGCATACTTAAAACATATTTTAGTAACCGGCTCGTCAAAGCTCTGAATCCACATCTTATATTGTTCTGTAAGTAAACAAAAAGAAGTACTTTTAGGGTTCCTCGAATTCAATGCAGAGATAATAGTATCATGCAGACCTGATATTGATCGTTGCAAGGACATGATGGAGTCCAAAGAACATCCTCTGTAACTAACACCAAAACCACACAGAGCTTCAAACACAGGTACCTGAAGCTCTTCTCTCCCATTACATGACACCCAGAGTGAAATTTCCAGTTTGCAGAGTGTTATTTTCCTGTTATTACTTGACTGTTTTAATAGCCACACTTCAGAATTTTCTTCAAATGGAGTCTAAAAGCAGGCACAAAAATGGATAGCAATGAGAATATTTGAACATCAGCGTCTATAGGATGAAGATACGTGAGTTTTTCCCCGAAATACAACTTTCCCATTGTACGCAGAGCTGTTGTCTAATCCAAAGGAACATGTGTAGACGCCTTAGATTTCTGAGGAAAAAAAGGTAATTAATAATGGCACAGGGGGTTAGTTGTTCCTATCAGTTCTTTCAGTAGTTTCCATTCTCTTTCTGTTCCACAACCTTTGCCTCCGTTAACTTCTGAATGAGGCTTATCAAAGGGACAATCTGATTACAATTGTATCAGAGGAAATTGATAAACAATGTTGAGAAGTGTCACTTTCTGTAAACAAATACTACTACTTCTTTGGGGTCTGTTACATAATAGTCTTCAGAACTATAAATTCATTATTTAGAAGTCAAAGTAGTTTTTGTTCCCAAGGATAAGCCTTCAGATTTGCTTTAACTGTATTATCAAGGGAAGCTTGAATTACAAACATCAAGAAGTATGGTTTCAATATTTAAAAGATTAGAAAATTCAATTAGACTGGAAACATGGAATGAATTTCTTATATATATTTTCCTTCTGCTTGGAAAAGCATTCTGAATTAAAAATCTCCCTTTGCTGTCAATCCCCACAAGTGAATAAATTTACACGTTTAAGTAAGCATAGTATACAGGATTTTGCTAAAGAGGGGAAAATTGCAAGGGGAGATAAATTGTGGAATTGTGGATGGGTGAAAAGAGAAACAGTGTTATCCCTTCTGCCATCTTAGAGTTCCCCTTAAAAAGATTTTTAAAATATACACTAGTCTTTCTGCGATGATATTCAACCTTTAAGCAAAGAGTGGGTGATTATGTATGGGAGAGGCGTACAGAGGGAAGAGCACTGAAGAGAAGACGAGCAATGTGGGAAGAAGGAGCAGATAAGGAGAGGAAGCATGCAGAAAATTAAGCTAAAGAACGCAGAGTGAAATATGAGTCATAGGTTTAAAAAAGACANCACAAAAAAAAAAAAAAAAAAAAAAGATGGGAAATTCTTCTACAACTATAGGGGTAGTTCTCCAGCATTTGTACAAAGTTAAGGATAGAACTTATCTTTTCCAAGTTGTTGGAAGAGTAGGGATTTTCATAGCATTTTTGAAAAATATTGAAAGAAAGGAATAGAATAGAAAGGAAAGAGAATTTTGTTAACTTCAACTGCTATCATGAGAAACAAGCAGATCCTAAGTGCCTATTTGGTTCAGTCGTATGATTGAGATAACCTTTACAAAGGCAATTAAGAGACTTAAGTGAGAAAATACTTGAAGAAAATCATCATGGAGATAATTCCAGATTCTTCAGCAAAATTTTACCAAATCTTTGTACTCTGCTCCAGGTACTCAATCTGTCCAGCACCGTTCTGAATTCTGGACGGGATCTCACACATTAGGCTAATTTCACGTGACGACAGCAAGCGGTCCCGCGCTGACAGAGGTTGACATACAGAACGACTAACGCAGAAACAACATGGAGTTTCTTGTCAGTAACAAAGTACGTGGTTTTATTTGAAGTCAGCGCCTGCTATCCAGCAGCCAGCTCTGAGAACGTTTAAATGCAGATTCTTTTTAAGAGCATCACATCACTAAATCGAAGTTGCTTAGTGCTTGCCAAAAGGTAGCTCATTAAGCTGAAGGAATTACTAAGTAGCCTCAGAAAAGAAAATAAGCTCCGAGAGAAGTATATGAATAAGACAGTATCTGCTGTCTTACTTAAATGGAGTGTGGTACTTCTGCAGTTGTCCCATTCGCTCTATCTCGGACGTTTTCAGGTTTAGAGTATTCAAGAAAGCCTGGGATGCTGTTTTCTTCCCTACTGCTGATCCTTTGACAAGCAAGGGCTTGCAACACTGACAACAAGGTAAGATTTTTTCCTAGAAGCAAAAAGTGAAGACTGGCTAACTAAACGTGCTACAGGAAACATGTACCCACGTGTGAAAATGGAATTTTGAATAATCAGCATGCTTAGGGTAGCCTTTTAGCATGCTGTGACCAAAAGGTAAGCAATTTCAGGTGCAATACCTAAAACTGCCATATTAATATATACCCTTAGGGATGTCTGATTAACTTCACTTCCCGATTTATCATTCAGTAAGAATGACACAATTTATTTTTGAAAACCACAAAAAAGTGGTCCTAATTGTGACCCAGATTAGGAACCCCAGGAAGGCAGAGGACACAGGCGGCGAGGGGGAGTGAGGAATAAATGAGTCAGTGAAAGTGCACAACATGCATCTTCTCTCTGCTGTTCTTTCCAACCTTTTCTGGGGGCGAAAAAAAAAGAAAGAAAAAAAGCTGTTTATCTGCTAATACTCTATCAAAAAATATACTATAACATCAATTTATTTTATTGAGTGAACAAACAGTCACCATTAAGCAGATTTACGGTTTTAAAAAATCATTTTATTGTGTGTCTCTGTGGAAATTTCTCTCTTCTAGATAAAGCTGCACTTCAGCTACGCACGGAGTATATAAGGGAACTGCTATATAGGAACCATTTGGCACATGCTCTGCTTTTAGTTTTGCACAAGTGAAATCACATGAGATGGCACTACAGCGATAATTTAAATCAGCTCTTGGCCTAACTCTGTGTTCTGAAAAAAGCTGCGATGTACTGTAGTGATGGGGAAACACCACCTGACATTTCAAATGTTAGGATATAAATCTGAGGTATCGATTTAGTGGCAATCAGCTTCTCTGGGCTGAACAGAAGAGAGCGGAGGGCAATCGCTGGGCTGGTACAGCTGGAGCGGAGGCCACAGTGGAGAGTGCTGGAATAGAAGGGAGCACGGGAATTCGTTTTTGAGAGCCTGTTTACAGATCATGAGCGCAGTTAAAAAGTTAATTTGGCTTCAGTGTGACTTATTTCCAGTGCAGCCAGAAGGAACTGTGTGTTCTTGGCTCTCATATAATTGGTTTTATAATCAGTGGATTTGGAATAAGATGGTAATTGACCACATTTAATCACAACACTTTTTAAAAGAAAACAGTCTTATTAGGCAAGGCCTTGTCTTTACAGTTTGCCTTCAAAAATATCTTAATGAAGATCAGATATAATTTTTCCAATTACATGAAGGTCAGTCTAAATAAACCTGCAAAGATGACCCAAGGAGCAGGCTCTTTTCAACTTTACCAGACACAATGACACTAGGATTTGCAAGAAGATTGCAGGAAGGCTTGTGGGAAGATGGCTCCATCTGCAGACGGAGGCAAATGCAATCATAGCTGCTCTGTAGCTCAGGGCATGAGTTGCAAAGCCAAGTGTCTTCAGCCCGGTTCCCTAACCTGTGTGAGCTGCTGTCCCACCAGGGATCAGCCAGGGCAGGCTTCCCCGAGTGTGTGCCTACGGATTTTAGGCTTAAGTGTATGTCATGAGATAACATGTCAGCCTGTTTTTACGTATCACATCTCTGCATATCCGTAGCCTCAGAAACAGGACAAGGCAAAGGTGGTCCTGCCTTTCTCCAGAACAAAACTATAACCCAAACCTTACAAAGATGTTTCTTCTGTCCTGTCATGGAATGAATCAAAGGTGTTAAACGTATCCATGAACTGACTTTTCATTTCCCTTGTTTCATCCACGAACGTATTTCCTTAGCATCAGGGTTATTTCAGAAACAGCCAGTCACGCTGGATATATGAACTGCCAGACCAGCCAAACTGTCATAGGAGCAGATAACTGGTGGAAAAACTAATTGAGGGGAAATGAAATAATTTAAGATACTGACACTTGCTAGCCCAGAAATGCAGCATGCCGTCATCTCAGCGAGGAAGCTACCACATGTCAATCTGTGGAGTTCAATTCCTATTTAGGCACATGAAAAGTCCTTTCTAAATGTCTCAGTCACCTACAGAACCTCTTTACGTCTAAATTCCCAGCTGTCTAAATCTTTGTCTGTGTTTGTAGATTGCTGTCTGTCCAAATAAGCCCTGATAAATAACCTCATTGAGCTCCTCCTTTCTGAGAGCTTAGATACCCTCAGCTGAAAGTAAAGTGTACTTTTCTCACAGGACATGTTTGTTACCTGAGCTTCTCTCCAATACGTGCAGATTCTCTGAAAATTTCTCCCGTGGAAGGCAACACACCGCGTGCTGTCTGAAGCTGTGCATGGAGTAGACTTGGCTGAAGTTAAACTGGAAGAATTTGGAGTGTGATGTTTGGTTCTCGCTCTGACAAATTTGTCTTGGACTCAGTGGAAATGAACTCTACCTGAAATAACACTTCCAACACATCTTAATTGTTTGTCGTTAAGTTCTGGCAGAAGCGTCTTCACCAAAGACAGGATTTCAAAAGTGTTTTACAATCAATTTTGTAATGTTCTTCAGTTGCAGTTTCTAAGGGTGAAAAAAATTAAAAAAAAAAAAAAGGTCTTAATAATATTCCTGATTGTGAAGTCCTTCTGCAGAGTGACAATCAGTTCTGCCCTCTGCAAGCTCTCTGTGCCAGAGCTGTTCTATATGCTAAATTACTGTCCAGTTTCGATTCATTTAGAGCAGAGATCGAGTCAATCATTAAAGTGTACCCAAACACATGTCAATGGCAACTATTGAATCAATGACTCAGCAGACTCATTTCCAGATCTACTGTGAGGTGAACCTGGAAATAATACACTTACAGTAGTGATATTATATTTTATATATTGCTTCTACACAAAAGGGTAGACATACTTTCTCAAGGCAGTCAAAAAACTGATATTTACAAATGTCCATACTACCTATATATTTACATGCTAGCAAATTAGTTTAGTAGCAGAAATATTTGGTGAAATAAATGAATTTAATGTGGAAAGTTACTTACAGATTGACCACTTAAAATAGATAGTTATGAATGTCAACACTGGGAAACTGATTCCAACAGCAACGATAACCCAGTCACAAACAGCATACTTGTACATGTGGTCAAAAAACCTAGAACATAAATATTCTCAGTGAATGCCTTGCAAGTTTGCTACTAATCAATAAATTTCTGCAATACTTTAATTTTAAACTGAAAAAATCACAAACAGAGCGCGAGCAGCTTTGAACACAAAAAAGAAAATGCACACAGAATACTGAAGCACTCCCCCATTTTCTCAGAAATAATGGTTTTCTGGTATTCCTGTCCATCAATTTTTAGACTATTTGTTCTGGATACACAAATTAACACAGTTTTCATTCTGTCCTAATGAATTCCACAGCATTAATATCATATTCTAGATCGCCTGGGTAGCACACAATGATTTTGTACTTACCGGGAGGAGCAGCTGAGAGACTGTCTTCAGTTTATAATGGTAAGGCATTTTGGCAATTGGGTGAAACACTGCGGGACCCATGAAAGTGGCCCGACGTTATTGGCTGGAGATAACTTTCTTTTCAGAGATTGATTCTTTTTCATTATATTGCTGGCTGAGTGCAGGTGTACAGAATAATAGCCCATGGCAGTGAACAGGAAGATGAAACTCAATAAAAACTGGGGATGAGAAAGAAAATTCATTTTTATTTTGTGTTAGCTGTTGCTACTGCGAGCACAACGACATGCTTTTATCACATAAGAGCAAAGAAAGTCAACGTGTAATGTTTGCTCGTTAACCCTCTCTCTACTTTAAGCAATATGAGAAGTATAATGTTTTCCCATATATCTATATGCCTTTGTGCGTGTGTGAAGTTGTCTGTCTGAAAAGCAACCCAAGAACATTATTTTGCAGCTCAGACTACAGACAATTTTGGCAGAGCAGATTTTCCGTAGGCCTGGATATGGATTGGAATTATATTTAAACACAATGACCTTCCTGGTCACAGATTTTATGATCTGTACCCATGTGGGAGGCAAGGAAAAAAAAAAAAAAAGAAAGATACTGTAAATTTAAAGGCTTCCTAGAATCTCCCCTTCCTTTTTCCCAGTTTTTATAATCAAAGTTAAAAAAAAAAAAGAAGAAAAACCTCTTACTCCCAGTATACTGGTAGTGTACCTGAAATTCCCCCCTCTTTTTATTGTGTCAATAGAAAAGAAATGTAAACTTTAAAAAATCTGAGATAGCATTTGATTTCCTCTCTTGAATGTAATTATGGCATAACCATTTCCATATGGAAGTTATTATAACAAGATTTTTTAAATTCCCTCTTATGATAGTGTATTCAGGTAGCTATAGTGCACCAGTATCATATATTGTGCCTGTTAACTTATTAGTAGAATAAATCACATTTTTTGTATTGCAAACTGAATTATTATATTCCTTCCTGCATGCTCTTATTCTGCCGAGCAGTTCAATAAGGAACTGTAGCAAAGGTTCATGATTTTTCCGCAAGACAAAAAAATTTGCTTTAGTTACTAGTTTCGGGGGTTTTTTGCACATTCATTTTCCACATATTTAAGTAGTAAGTGGTCTTGTCCAAACTTTATTATTTCTTACAGAAAGGAATTGTTGTATCTAAATTGGGAATAAAACATGTGTAATATCGCCAGAAGATTTTCTTCTGAGCAGGGACTTGTTTTCCTGTATTTTACTGAGAAGTTCAGCAGAAGAAATTAGCAAACAGAAAAGTTAGAGTTTTAATTACAAATAGCAATGCAAAATCATGGGAATTAGTAGAAATGTCAGTGTTTCTGTGATTTTACTTTTAATCTCAGTAACCATAATTTCTTTCTGAGGACGTATGTAATGATCCACACTGTACTCAGCAATGCTAGAAATCAGCTACATACTACTACGGGAGGGTGCAAAAACCAGCACGCCACTGAAGTCAGCTACAGCATACAACTCATACAGAGAGGGTAAATCAGTAACATGTATTGTGAAAAATACATTTTCATTTGGCTTTAGTTTTGTAAGCAAGAAATTGCGATAATAATATACAGCTGTTGTGTGCACGTATGCGTATACCGACACAGAGATGCACACATAAACACACTCTTGATTGTAAAACTTTTTTTCTTTTTTGACAATCCTTTAAATGTATTGTCTTTTTTCTACCTATAGTCACATTTAGACACTTTTGACTGTGCAACCAGGCTGAATAATGACATAGAACTACCTAAACATGCTGGGAGCACTATGCTTCATTTTGAGCCTCAATTTGCACCTGAATCATATCATTATATTCCGCAGTATCACACAGTGTACAAAACTTCCCATGTTTAGTATTGTAGATGTCATTTAGAAATAAGAGGAAAGCAAGGAGAGCTCAGTTAAAGATAAGGAAGGGAAAAAATAATAATGGAACTCACTTTAAAAAACAAATAAGCTACCTTCGTATATTAAATGTGTGACATACTGTTATATTTAAAGTTGACACAAGGGTATAGAAAAAAAAGGACAAAAAATTATTCCCTTTGGCATACAGTGAAAATGGAAGGTGAACTTCTGCCTGTCAAAACTCGCTATGGTGGATCTGGATCACTCAGCCTCATCAAAGTCACAGGGGGGTCAACGGGACTGAGGTAAGACGCGGAATTAGGTAGTGGAGGAACTGCACGAGAACAAATAGGTCTCACGATGCACTAGTAGGATTTCTGTCCTGTAGTGGATCTCCTCTCAAGTTGCTTTGGGAGAGATTGAAACACCAGCCTCTAACTACCATCCTACAAGGGTGCAGATCTCCACCAGGTCCTGTGTTGTAGCTGCCAGTAACTGTGCAGGCGCCTCAGATACCCTACAGCATTTACTGTGGTGCTACACACCTACATACAGGCAGGCAAACCCCTGTGATACCAGTAGTGTCCTCCACAGAGCAATTCACGCACCAAGATTATCCTAAATATTTATTGATAGATTGGAAGACAACATTAAAAGATTACTGAAGATCTGCAGATGACATAAGGCTTGACAGACTTACTACCGGGAGACAAGTAAGCACTAAAAAGGTAGGCAAAGACAGATCAGACAGTCTTTGGGGACAATCATTTAGTTTAACTAAAACAAAAAATGTCAGCAATACATACATACTAGATGGGTGACTATTTTGGAAAGCAGTGTTAAAGAATTTGGGAGTCGAAGGAAATAATAAGCAGAAAGCGCTGATTTTACAGCCTCCAATATCATACCTGGATCATAAACTTAGATATCTTTTACACATGGAGAAGTTATGTTGCTCCTTTAGATATCACTCATGAGTGCCTCTGTTCTCCCATATTTACCAGGCCTCCTTTCCAGGTGAGTCTGAACCCACCCGCCTGCCCCAACACATGACTTCTCACTAGTTACATCCTCCACAGCTACCTCTATCATGGCAAATTTAAGCTGTAAGTAACAAAAAGTGCCAGGTACTTTGAGCTGTCACAAATATTTTCATAATGATAAGACTGCTACACATTTGCCAAGAAAAACCTCCTCTTTGCCCTCAGAATATTTAGTAGAACCAGCACTGAAATAAGGTCAAGTTAAGCTTGGGGCCAACAGTGGGGAAAAACCAGCCTCTGAGTAGATTAACTTTTAATGTCTGGCTCCTTTCTCTGGAATAGCCCAAATTAACTCCCAGGATCCAAGCACATCGGCATTTGTAGGTTTCAAGATGAATGTCAGGATATCACGAATGTTTCTGACTACGCAGAAACTTCGGTTTGCATCTGAGCTGTTCCTAAAGCTCTATGCAGATTCTCCCCTCATTTCTCGTAGATCACCTCCATGAATATGAAATAGGCTGTAGGATTAGAAAGTCATTTCATCAAACTCCTCAGGCGGGAACAGAAACTCCACTTGTCTGTAAGGTGTAAGGAATAAGCACGCTAATCAACTGGATTTTGCCAATATTTTGTTTGTTAATAGAACCAAACACTGTTCATCTGTATTTCTATTGAAATATTTGACAAAACAGTATCGAATGTAAAATTTTGATGGCTAACAAACTTGCTGAATATAATTAACCACTCCCAGAATTTAAGCAATGCACAAAACCTATGGAGAGGAATCTAAGAAATTTTATGACTTACCATTATTATTATTAATATTAATAACTCAAGATTCTTCTCCAGGCCTCACCGAGTGAGCTCCGTGACCAGCCATCTCCTGAGACTGCAAACAGGAATGACTTCCTTTCCTGCACTGGGAATGATCAACTGAGTGCCGCTCAAACACACGCGCTTTTCAGTTTCTCATTGACCATTAAGCAACACAACCATTCTCATTCTGAAACAAATGCAGAGAAACACATCTAAGCCGCCTTCTTTCATTGATGACTGTATTTTTGGTGGCACGCAGGCACAGCTGTTGTGATCCAGAAGTCTGCTCTGCCTGACAGCGCAACAAGCGTTCTCCCAACTAGTGATATGGAAGGACAGATTAAAATGAAAAAAAAAAGTTGCAGGAAATTTAGTAAGGGTAACCCACTTCTCTGGGGAAAACCTTGACAAACTAAAGAACAGATCACACTACAATAAAATCTGACTACAAGAAATCTTCTGCAGACTGGATGGGCACTCACACCGAGAAGCTCTTAAAATGAAGAAATTCTCTGTAGAGTAGGTGTACTCCCACACTGAGTAATTCTTGGAAAAAATAGATAACAACAGTATCAGAAGATGAAATTCAAAAATATACACATATCACTGAAAGAGAACAACATATGTCTCTGCAGAGCCATTCCCTGAGGAATATTCCTCATGTGATTGTTTTCCATGCCCTGAGCTTCAGAGAACGCTGTAAAAATCGACCCTTTCCCTGAGAAACTGAAAGTCCACGTTACAAAACACAGATGATATTTTCTTCAGTACATCCCCAGACCTGGCAGGCGCATCCCCCAGGGAGGTGCCAGGACGAGCTCCTCCAGACTCCCGAGAGCAACCACATCCCCTTGACTTCAGCAAGCCGCTTCTATGCAGGAGGTTTCTGAAAGGCATTCCTTCATGGAAGGCGATACAGCCACGCTGAAACCCTCCCTCCACCACCGTCACGGGGAAAGCGGTACTTCTACAGGGGTTGGCTTGCTCGTTCCTCCCCTGCTTCAGGTCCCTTCTAGAAAGGTGCAGTATCAGCTTGCAGCGGTGATGCCAAAGGGTTGCTAAAAGAAATCCCTGAATGGCAAAGTCAATTCTTGATGTAAATTCATTGACTAGACAGAGACTTTGGTCTCTTATGTTTGGTATTTGCCACGGTATATTTTCAACTCATTCACTCAACTGGAATTTTGGCCTGAGAGCGATCTCGGCCACCTCTTGTTCACGTCTGACAACTCTTATGAGAACAGGTTAATAATTCACAGGAAAAGTTGGGTCAGTCTTTCCTTTGAATAAGTATAAGTAATGTTTAACAAGTCTTTTACAACAGTGGGAAATGTTTAGCTTTCCTAATAATTTTAAAGACTGAATACTATTTTCTAAAGTATTCCTTTAGAGGAAGTCAATCGAAGACTGTTTCCATTGGTGTTTTCTCCTATAAAGGTCTGGTATTTTCAAAGCTATCAAATGGAGTTTCAAGGGAAAGGCTTTTTATGACTCCTTTGATAACTGTGTGTTTCATCATAATAAGAATACAGTGTTTTATTCAAGGACAGGAGGAGTAAGAGCTCTCAAGAGGCTACAGAAAACGTGTAATACCTTACCTTCCTCCAACATGTTTGGCAATTCAGACTCTACAGTCACTGTCATGATTTCCATGTGTATAAACAAGTAGGTTTATGGGGAAATCAGGGAAGAGCTACATATCCCTTCTCTCTATTCTCCTTAGCTCTGCAACATAAGGTAACCAACACTGTGGCTCATTACGTACAATATTTTTGAACTGTATTTTTACCGAAGTAGTGGTATGTGTATAACGTGAGCACAATTACTACATGGAAATATTTATTTTTACAAAAGAGTACCATAGGTGTTTTTTAAAAATATTTTTTGAAATATTTTGGTACAATCTTAATACCAGAAGAGCTATATTAGTTCTCTCTTCTGTCATTTCATACTAAATTCATATGCTAGCTATACAGGTAAGTGAGAAAAGTTTGCATTCCTTTTTAAACAAAAGGAAGATGAGCAAATCTAATAACAAAAAAACCCTCTGTAGCAATACACAGAGAAATATCCTAGAAAACCTGGAAATAATGAGAAAGCTCTTGACACTTGGTACACTTTGGCATCGTGCAATAGCCGCTAAGGGTCTACTCTAGACACTTTCCCCATTGGACCTAGTAGGAATAATGCTACAGGACTGATGGATCTACATGGAACAAGGTCCTTGGCAAGTGCATTACCTTTTTACAGGTCCCTTTTTTGTTCATTTAATATAGCAGTTACTCAAAGCTTTGTTCATAATATAAAGTGAAATTGCTCCAATGAACAAAATAGGTAAAATGTACCAGGATGTACAGTCATGAAGTACTTTCATGACGTATGTATGACCTTTGGGGGAAATAGACCCATCTAAAGGTAGAAGAGATAAATACAGAGAAGTAAATTAATTTTTTTAAATACATTTGAAAGATGTTTCAGTTTTCTTCCACATGCAATTTTTAAAATTTGCCATTGTCAAACAGCAGTCTCAAAGGATTCCTTACCTTTTAGGCTGTTCTCAAATCACGTCAATGGTTAACATTACAACCTGTTGGAAACATACAATAGTAGTGTCTGGGTTTTCATTTTACTAACCTCCTCCAAAAAATTGAGATCCTCTTCTAGTGAATAATTAGACACATTTTGAAGCTCTGAGGAGCTCTGCATGCTATTTTCCTACTTCTTGAAAATGAAAGCTACAATCAGAGCACTTAAGCAACTTGAGTGCCAGAGTCTTCCTAGGACATAAAGTCTAAAACATACTGCAGCAAGAGCCTGCTAATCTGCTTGCAAGTTCACATTAGCTTCTTACTGTTACTTTCAATAAGTGAAAGTCACAGCACAGGCTCCATGAAAATCAGATTTATGCAAGTTTAATAAGCCCCATTGCAAGTTATTTCTCAGATTTTCATGGTCTGGTTATCTTGGAAAGCATGTAGGAAAGAAAACAAAAACTCTCTCAAACCCTGCATTCTTGCAGCAGCACAGAAAACAAAGGCAAAACAGTAATTTCCTCTACTGTGCTGTGGAGAGAAGTCAACATTTTGCTCAGTGCGATGCTGTGAAAGCTTACATGGTGGGAAACACTTCTTTGTCGTATAGAAGCCGGGCGTTGTATTAAGAGATAAGCTTTTAATTAAATTGGACTTCCTGAGAAGCTGCTAAAGACTATCTCACTGCTATCCTGCTGACGGGGCCATCAATTGTGGCACTGACAGCAAGTGGGCCTTTAGCTCAGAGCCATGAAGTATTTTCCATTTCCTCAGTATTCGTCTCACAATCAAAACATGAACTGGGTTATGTTATACTTAAACCTATCACGCCATTCCTGAATGAGGCCATACAATTCACGTCAAAAATCAGTAAAGCTCTATAGCTAAAGTCAGCACTCGGAGAGCACGCAAGTCAGAAGGGCAGAGTTAGACAATGCAGTTGTTTCGTGTCATCAGCTTTTTACCGCATTCGTCGTTTAGTTAGTCAATGGAAAATGGGAATGTGCAAGTTGTGACCAAGTGTCAAGGAGCTGCAGTAGCCCTGGCTAGTGACTGTTACTGAGAAAGGACTGTAAAGATCGTGGTTAGGCAGTAGAAAAGCTGGATGTTGCTTGGGAAGCTGCACTACTGTAAATATTGAGAAGCCTCGGGACTGGAAATCAATGACTAGTGTAGTATAGATCTGAACCTGTGAGAAAACAGATACCCAAACAGAAAGCAGCTCCACTGAACCGTTCAGACTGGAGTTTGCAGTTCTCTTCTTTGTGTTTCTAGTTGTTCTTTTGTTCTCTTTGAGTATTTATCGAGTAATTATCCTGCAACAGCTGAGCATCTCAAGTTTATATGTATTACTTAAAATATTTTTTCAATGTACCTTCTTTATTGATATAAAACTATGGGAAATTACATGAAGTGTAGTTAGGAACCATAATAATACTCATCTAATGTGCAGTATAAGGTGTTTTTCTTCTCAAAGCCTACACACTTCCTTTGTTTCCCTTTGTTTGCTGGTTATTGCTGTTTGTTGCTTCTAGTTTTATTTTGGATTAAAATTTCTTTAGAGAACAGACATCACTGTCTATGTTTGTTTTTATAACATAACCAGCAGAACAAAATAAAAAATTATGTAAATGTGAAGAACAAAAGGGGTTTTGTGCCTATTTTTTCTTTCTTCTGAAAGAAATTCTTGACTTTTTAAACGCTCAACTCTGGTAATGGCAGACTCAGAAACACATTACTTCCAAGGTGCAAACAGCCCCTACTCCACCAAAGGAGCCTATAGCTCCCCACTGTGCCATACGAAAGTGGCTGCTTCCAACACAGATTCATAATTACCGCCCTCGTGGAAGCCATATAGAGAGATGTGTGCCTTATTCCCAGTATGCTTTTCTAGTGGAAAAAGCCTCAGGAGATGACAATGTAAATATTTTAGTTTTCTTTGGTGCATAGAAACCTTTGATGGTTAAATGTCCCACTAAGATCAAAATATGCACAACCCATTATTTTATATTTCTGGATTCATTTCATATTGTTTGCTCCATCCATACTACCTTTTTTCATGACTGGTGCACAGAAAATATATTGCCTCTGTTTTTACTCATAATGTTCTAATGCCGCTATGGCCTTATTCAATTTGATCCTTAAATAATCTTCGTAAGACCTGACTGTTGTTCCCCCTGTTAGAAAAATTGATATTGTCATACAAATTAGTGTATGACTCACCATGAACAACGACAGTCTATTGACCGCATAGGTTGCCAGGCGTTCTTAGATAATAGATGGTTTAGATCTCTTCTCGCTCCTTTGACTTTAGAGAACATGGTTGTCATGACACAAGTTGACTTCATAGCAAATGATCTGAAAAAAAGAGCCAGAGAAAAGAAGTAATATTTCCAATGTTATACAGGAAGAATTCACAGGGTAGTGCTGAGGTGTCCCAAGTCCACACCAATGACTTAATCTCTTGTTCCTTCCTCGTCACTAGAAGGTGGCTTAGAAAAGAAATACGGTAAAGCAAATACAAAAGTCTTTTGAAATGGAAATAATTGGATTCAGAGCTAATAAATATAACTTTACCTTCAACCTTTTGCAAAGATCCATGCCAAAGACGTATTCTTCTTTTTGAAGATAATGTGATCACTGAATATATAATCTTTGGTGTTTTTCTTACCTGAAATATTTACAAGTTTTAAGTGCTGTATACATGAAGACTGAAAATTACACTTATGCATACTGCATCTTCATTAGGATATTTTGTACAAATCAGTTGCCCTTTTTCTGACTTTTAAACTCCACTGAATTCAAAACCAAGCAGTCATTTTAGGGAAAAACAATACAAGAACAACATAAGCTGTGGAAAATACAACAGCAATGTCCCTGCAGCCTCCAGGCACCTGCCATACATGATATGTTTGTTGCTTTTTTAACAGCTTTATCATATTCCGATGAGTGTATTATAATTACTGCCATCAGTACCACAACTGCACTGAAAATAGACCCAAGTGCAATTTTTACGGGAGTTATTTCTCTGAAGGTGGGACAAGTTTCATGGATTCATTCTCTTATTTATTAAGATCATATTCTATCACTGGGATGAATATGAGAAAACTATTTTGAAGAATGAAGTTTAAAATAGTTTAAAGTGCTTGGATTTGGGCATGAAATCAAGAGACTGATACTAGAGAAGTATGTCTTTAAAAATATGGACCTTTATTTAACATTTCATAGATCTTTAAAAGCAAATAATATTACTGTGAATATCTGAAAATTAACAAACAGTACTTCAGGCTTACTAGCAGGTGTTTATTTGGTTTTCAAAAGAGATAAATATTCAGTTTTTAACAACACACGTGCTCAAGTGTTCAGTATTTTGAGATTCAGATAGAGGAAGGGGTTTTAAGTACTTGGTTTTAGGATCTCGCTAGCCCAGGTAGGCAATTTCTGTACTATAAAAAGGAGCATAAATAGGCTCTGCTAATAAGTACAAACTTGACAACAGTTTATTAGAACACATGGTGTATCCAATAGTGTAGTTTTAATTTATCTACCGTTTTGCCAAAACATGAAATGGTAGAAAGAAAACATCTTCTTATTGTACTGTCATTAAAAACAACACCAGTTGTCTTATCAGCCAGTAATTTAAGTGTTACATTTCTATTACTTTTAAGCAAGTAAGATTCGAGGAACACTTTATTTCTCTTATTTAAAACAGAAATTATTTGTTTACTTGTAATAAGTGTTCATGAATAATTTAGAAGCACATGATATATACATTCATTTCAGGAGTTTTTAAAAACGGTAGTCCATGAATACTGGGATCATATCCATTAGAGATATTTCTCTGTGTATCCCCTGACTAGAGTTCAACACACAATGACTGACATGGGCTTCCTAAAATTTAGAAATTGATTAAATGAAAATGCAAACTTGAGTCAGTAAGTATATAGCATATAGTCATTTCCATCCCTTTTTCCAGTTCTGGGACTGCAAGAAAAAACTAAGGACAGTATTTGCTTTTTCATAAAGTAATTTGATTTCGTCTTACTCTATGTGTCTATAACACATTCCTATAATTTTTCATCGCCTGCATATCAAAACCATTCTTCGATTAAAACAATACAAAGTGGTTTCCAAATATATTTAAGGCTTTAACTTTTATTGTATTCTTCTTGATTTCCAAACATAATTTTATTTCACAGTACATTACTTTCTATTACACACTTTTGTACTTTATCATTAATACCCTTTCATTATTTCAATAAACGAAACTAAATGTAGTGTTGGCTGTTTGGCTCCGTGCTTCAGTAATCTCACCATGCGTCAGACAGCTGTAGGACAATCAAATAAATGACTGCAACACACCATTGTTTTAATTATACTTATTGATTCAAGGGTGTTTAAATCCTTGGTTTTTTCTTGAACAATAATGTATTTATGTCTATAAATTGATTAATGGATTGCCATCTTTATCATGCAATAACCAAATCTACAGCTGATTAAGTAATGTGTTTCTTGTACAAATTAGCTAAATTATACATGCCAAACACATCACATTGCCCATTTAACAGAAGAAGCCGCTTGCCAGGAAATCTTTTTATCATTAGCTCTTCTCAAGTGTGATACAGTTGTTAATGAAATAGCAGGACACTTCAAAGAGGCAACACTGCAAAATGCAGCTGAGCATCCTACATGGGCATTGTGTTGTGATACATATGGTGCCCTTCAGATGTTGTGCAGTCTACATTACATTACACCACACCATTTAGTGGAGAAGTTTATATTTCCTTTATTCTTTACTGAACGCATCATCTCTCAATGCAATTTGAAATAATGAAAATTTGATTTACAGTGTATTAAAAATACATGCATGCTCAAAGCCAGCTTGTAATTAATTCCTTAACTTGGTCTGACTAATTTCAGCTCATAAGAGTAACTTCTCACCAACACAAGTAGAAGATGTGAAAAAAGTTATCTTCTTGCCACGAGGGCAGCTGATTTTAAGAGCTCAAGAAAACGTGCACTGCCCTCAAGAAGGCAGAGCATGCCATGCTGCCAAGCACATATAGGATCCCTTTCTGCTTTGCAGGTGAATTCTGCTCTTTGGTGGTCTTGGCTCCAACTCACTGAGCTTTATGGATGGTAACCTATCTGCCATTACCATGTCTCACCTACCTCTTGGAGAAGCAGAGCCAAACAGTTGTCTTCTCCTTAATCATGAGGAAATCAACAAAGTCATTACAGAGGCCACCCAAGGACAGAGAGTGGGTGATGAGGCTCCTGAGGTAATCATCTTGTTCGAGGCAGCACTTTAAAATACAAATTTCCAGGCTGTTGATGACACTCTGTAGTTTTTAAAGCAACCTTTTGGCAGTCTTGAGTAAGCTCTGGTGGGACACTGATTGAAACCAAGATATACGTCTCCAAAACAATGTACATGTGCCTATAGATCAGTAGATTCCCAATTTTGCCGTGCAATGATTTCATCCATAACAGGTTACTGAACGTGTTTCTTGTGCCAATCAGCCAGATTGCCCATGCCTTGGAAATGTTTGCTGACCAACGTTACAAAGCATGGCACACACGAAAACGTCTAATCCCATAAGGGATACATATATATAAAAACATGCCTCTGAAGTTGACTCAAGACTGGTATGCTATACATATATTATTATATACATTTTGGAGAAATGAATAAATACACACACATCTATGGCTTGTTTATATCTAACTGCAAAGCTGCAGGAATAGTGGTATATTGTTCCAGAGGGAATACTTCAAAATGTCTTCTCTCAATATCAGGTAAGTATATTTAATTCTTATTTAAAAGACCCTCCACATGTTTCTTAGCTGGTGTCACTGTGCATAAGAGAAGTGCTTGTGGCTGGAGGGTACTTGGCCAATTCCACTAGAATAACTCACAGGAGCTCAAAAAGCATGCTAAATTTCATAACAGGATTTTACATTAGGCATTACTTAGAGACACAGAAATATCTGAAGGGGTTTTTTTTTTTTTTAATTATGAAATATTTTTGATAGTTCCACTAGAAATCTAGCCAGGAAAAGAGTCAGTAAATATCTTTACATCTACTGTTCACAAAATAAAGAGGCCACCAGATATTTCAGGAAACAAACAGGGAAAAATGTTGTTACTAACATAGTGGTACAGAAGGAACAAACAGAAACGGACAATAGCGTTGAAGAAGAGAGCAGACTGTTCACATCCTAGCCAAAAAGCACCCATTGTGTGATGTGCTTAAAGGAACAGCTCAAAGGTGGCTTTGAAAGTGTAGCTCAATCCAAAAATAGAGCTAGGTATTGTATGTTAATCAGCAAAAACATAAGTTGTACCAGCTTGACAGCTCGTAAGGTATTAATTTGTTACCTAAGAGAGACCTGTAGCAGATAAGTAATTCTGCAGAATGTAAAAAGTGAAACACTGGTATCTTAAATTTACCAAAGAACATACAGTAATTCTTTTTAGCTAATTTTCACGGTGTGTGTCATGCTGTCCATCTCTCATACACCTCATACTCATTGACACAGAAAGTAGGATTTTTGTGAACCTCCCTTGAAGTTTTTAGAATTGTGTCATCCAGAGTTAGCAGCTACACTGCCCATTCCTATAATTTCACCTATATTATTAATAAGCTTTAATGCTAATATGCCAGTAACATTGGAAGTGGAAATGTTCAGTAAATTCTGGGCTGTTTCTGTTGCACTGAAATTACTTTCAATCGCAGTAAACAAACCAAACTTCAAAAGAATTCTCATAAGTATGTTCTTTTAGAAACTGCAAATGAAAAGGGAAATTAGGACTAGATACTATGGCTACAAAAAGAATAGTAGAGTCCCATCCCTGAAAATAAAGACCGATTCACAAGCAGGATACTCTTTCAGGTTAGCCGTCATACTACAGAGGGAGAAAGAGTTATCTGAGCAAAGCCTGGGAGAACAGCATTTTTTTAGAAGGCTATTAGTGAGGCTGCATCGCTCACTCATACCAGAGCAGTGATACATGAGGAACTCTGCTGAGCAAGGCAGCAGGTTAAAATAAACTATACATTCAGTGAACACTTCTGCCTTAGCCTTTACTGCTGTTCACATTAGTATTACAGCAGGTTAGAATTTGCAATTGTTACGGGATGTTGCATTTGTGTAACAAGAGGGTCTCCCAAATAACACTTTCATTGGCATATAGAAAAAAAAAAATGATGCAATTCTTCGCCACGGTGTGTAGTTCTGACTACACCGCAAAGAGGGAACTTAACACTTACTCTTGCAACTGTACAGTTTCCCAAATGCGCTACAGTCCATTCATACAGGCTGTAAGGTTTCATCATTTTTGAAAGTTAAAGTGAATTTGAATAACTGTAAACTTATTTTAGGCACTGAATAGGCCTGGCTAGTCAAGTCAGAAAAAAAAAAAAAATCACAGGATGTTAACTTGAGCATTTTCTTCATTCACAAAATGTAATTCTTTGAGCAGCTCCCTCTTACGATGACAAAAGAGCCAGGGATGGCACTATTACCAATATTTAAGGTCCAGGGAGAGCTTTCAGGAGAGTATAGTTGTTTCTTTGAAAAATAATTGTTTCAAAATCTAGATTTTGTAACACTTGAAAGATGAGTCTATATCTGAGACATCATTGCTTCCCTAAGTCCTGCCTATCACAGAAACAATAATTGCTGAATTTCAGAGAAAGAGGCAACTCCGTTTTCAAAAGTCAGTTCAAGACAAAGTCTAATATATGTGGTTTCCAGGTCTGACTCTTAGAAGATCTTTTAGAAATCTTTCCCTATCTGCTCTTTGAGCCAAATCACGCTGATGCAGGTGCACAAAGCAACAGGTTAAGCAATTAGTGAATGCAGCTATTCCAGCAATGGGCAATACTCAATAAATGATAGGAGAAGAGAGAAAGCACAAAATCAGTCTCTGTGTATCTAAGGTCACTGTATTACCACCGTCCCTTACATGTCTTAGAACACAACATGAAAAAGAAAGAATGCCCACTAAATGATACTTAATTGGCTGTTCAGTACATACCTGAAGTGCCTTTTCTCATTTTCTAGCTAAATTTTCACTGGATTTTTTGAATGGTTGAATCTCACAGAAATTTCTTCTTTTTAATTTCTTACTATTAAACTTCTAGACTTTGATGTATTTGGTCTTTGAAACTGTTTTATTGGATTTTGGTTGTGGGTTTGTTTTTTGTTTGTTTGTTTGTAAAGTCCAAACACCTGATAGCCAAATATTTTTCAGTGAATCTACATGAAAAACAGCAGTATAATTGCAATGCAATTTTATGCAAGCAGCAAATTAAATAAACTTACCAGTCATTCCAGCTGTTGATCTTAAGACACGTATATTCAACATTTGACTGCAAGTAACAAGATCCTGGAAGATTCCAATTACTTTTTTCCACCATAATTTTTCTTAAGGGACTATGCACCGTTATTATACCTGGGGAAAAAAAAAGAATAGAACAGTAATCCTATAGAAAATCTTCTGTCTTTCACTATCAAATGGCAAGAATTAGTAAAATACGCAGCTGATGTATTTTCACCTATCGTCAACACAGAGGCATGTAGCTGTACTAGCAGCAAGTTTGTTGCAGTGACTTGTAAACTTTTAAAATTCTTCTGTCTCCGTGCACAATTCATATACAACTAATTCTTCATGGACAAACAGCTAGGTCCTGCAGCAGTATTCATTCCTGTTGATCTTAAAAGGTGATAATTCATATTTATTCAAATATTTCCAGACTTTCCCTCTGAAAATATTCCAGGTAGGTGCCACATGCATCCCCCAGAATCACATTTCTACCTGCCTTTGTAAAGCACGCTGCGGAGTTTTGGCAGTTGTGGTGGGGCAACGGTGGCCAGCAGCTGAGCACCCATACCACTGCTGACTTCTCCCTAGCCCACCACCCCAGTGGGACAGGGGAGAGAATAGGAAGAGCAAAAAAACCCAAGACGACTCATAGGTCAAGACAAAAGACAGTTTAGTAAGTGAAGGAAATGGGAAAAAGTAATGCAAAGGCAATCAGCTACCACCTCCCACAAGCAGCCCGATGCCCAGCCAGTTCCTGAGCACCAACAGCCTCTCCCGGTTGTATTGCTGAGCATGATGTGATCTGGTATGGAATACCCCTTGGGCCAGTTCAGGATAGCTGTCCCAGCAGGGTCCCATCCCAATTTCTTGCCCAACCCAGCCCATACGCTGCAGGGGTGACAGAGCGAGACAAAAAGAAATCCTCGGTGCTGTGCCAGCACTATTCAGCAGTAGCCAAAACATTGGTGTGTTACCAGCACTGTTTTACACAAATCCAAAACGCAGCACCATACGGGCTGCTATGAGGAAAGTTAACTTCACTCCAATCAGACCCAGCACAGCAACACATCTGAAGAACACAGCCTATTGTATTCGTTTTCCCTAAATATATGGCAGCTACTCCGTATTCCGTTTTAAATACCGCAATGTATTCTGAAAGGATTTTTTTCCCTCCCTACAGGCTCACTATAAACTTGAAAATATGAATTGTATTTATATGTCAACACAGCATGAAAAAAGGCTCTTAAAAAGTTACGAGCCAATGCTCAATTGCTGACTATAGGTTTTATGCTGCACTCCAAAGAACAATTACTAGATTTCTCCCATCCAGTCCAGAGGAAAAAAAAAAAAACACAACAAAACCAAAACACCAAAATTTCCAGGGCTCCTGAACATTTGTTTCCAATAGGAAGAACATTAGATCAAAACAAAGTTAGCAGCAACAGTATATTTTTGCATTATATAGTGTGACATACAGAATATTAAAATACTTCCTGCCTTTGAACCAGCTGAAGCTGGTACACTTTGTTTTTAATTAGACGTACTATAGCATTCTGCTGCTGGTAGTGTTAAATAATCTTTACCATAACCTACTCCTGACTGTAAACTGAATACAAATATGTTCCCTGCTAGGCACTAAAACAGCGTGGATTTTTCATAATACCGTTCCAAGGAGATACACAAGGTCCTTTATGCAAGGATAGACGGAGAAAAGCAGATCATGTCGAACTTCAAATTCCCAGAGCAGGAATGTGCACCCCGAGAGGGCGGTGGCTGCCTGAAGGGACATGAGCTCTCAGGGTACGGGTCCCGGACCAGCACGAGGGAGCGAACGTGCTGGCCGTTTCTGAATTGGGAATGGTCAGACAGATCTGCAGACCCGGTCAGAGTCCTGTCAATGCTCACAGCATCTTTTCTTTTGATGCAAGAAATACTGCCAACTTTTTTCTTTTACATTTCATTTGTCAGATTAAGTCTATAGTTTGGAAGGCAGATGGTGTTTGCCACCCTTTTTTTTTTTTTCCTAGAAATACTTTACATTCAGACTGTACTGTACTTACCCAGTTTGAAAGGCAGATGCCAGATAAAGAGGAATGTCATGTTTAGTTCCCCAGGTGATCACTACAATTATATAGAAACATTTAAATTAAATAGTTTGGAAAACGTAGGAAGCACCTACTTATTTTACTTAGCCTATTTAAAACCTGCAGCAGTAGTAGTATCCAGCATTCCCGTCATGTCATGTCTCCAGTAAATGATGAGAGTAGGCTAATGTGATACCCCAGCCTGCTCTTCCTATTTCTTCTCATTCTTCCTTTGAATGGGATAGCTTTGTTCTGACTGATTCTTTTGGAGATTTTAGCATTTCTGCACCTTCTTTGAAACAAGAGTGAATTCAGCCCAACAATAAAACAGACACAGAAAAGAAAAGGTCGAATCGCAAGGCACATAGATTTAATTTAGATTTTAATTTAGATAAGATACTGATTATTTTCTCAGACACGGGGCTTCATGATCCTCAATGTGGAGCAAAATGCATGAACAATTATGGAGGTCCTAAACAAACAAATTCCACAGATTTCCAGAGAGGTCTTACAAACTTCTCAGTGTTGTTATTCTCTCTTTTGTGGCAATGTTGTTAAAAGCAACATTGCTGACAAGGAAATGTGCTATGAATGAACAGAAGGATCTCTGCTTTGTCACACATAAGAGGTGCAACCCAGGCACTCCTGATTATAGAGGGGTATAGTGCAGGAATCACACAGTTTCTCAGTAATAACCACAATGAAATCATAAAATACTCATCACATGAAAATACAAAATACTTATCATATCGTGCACTTCCTCAGTAATTTACAAGAATTTTTGTTTGGACCGTGCACTCGGTTCGTTAAACTCTCAGATTCCAGTCATTAATTCTTGTGGTTACCAAAATCACAATGATGACCAATCATAGGTGAATAAATACTGTCACTGAATGACTGATACATAATATATTTTTTAACCCTGGGCTTGGCTTCTTCATTAATCGATTACAGTATCATCACTTAAAAAGCTAAACCACATCACAAGAAGTTAACCGTGTTTTTAAATGGATTCTAATAATCTCAGCCTCATTATGTAGCACCCTGCTTGTAAGCCCTTCCATGAAGCCACCTGGAAAATAGGAGATGGCAAAAAACAGAGCACACTGAAAACTGCTTTGGCATTCAGTATACACACAAACATTGGTAACAAAACACAAAACTGAGGGAAAAGAATTTGAATTTGTGATTTGGAGTAACTTAACTGAATATGTTGCTGTACTGATACCACTGGTGCAATCACAAGAGCAGGACGACATTAGCATGGTTGTAGGAATAGGCAAAATCTTTTACTGAAGTGATTGGTAGAGGTAAAAAAGATGGAATTTTATCACAAACATTTCTTAAATCCGAAGTAGAAGTCATAAATACAAGGTTGAGAACAAAACTAAGTTAGTTATGTGAAACAATTAAGTAAATCAAAGTACGCTGCTGCATCTTGATATCTCACACAGTTATTATTTTTGGCAAGCATGATACAAATGCTGCAGCTTAGACATTTTAAATTAACATCTGAACCCACTTATATTTATTAATCTCAACTGCTTCTACTATTAATTGTTTTTTGAATAAGATACCATTTTAAAATTTGGTTTGTGACATTCAACTGTAGAAAATTAACAAAACTGTCATTTATGAGTGACAATAATTACTAAAGTTGTATAAGATTATGAAGATGCAAGCACACAGCCGTTTGGCTCCATCATAATACCCATAGAATTTTTTGAAAGCCAACACTGGGATATGCCAAATGCTGATAATTTTTTCCAAACTTGAAAAAGACAGACATTGGGGGGGGGGGAGGAGGTATTTTGATGACTGAACTCTGTAAAACGCAAACAGATAGAGGGAGTCAGCTGAAATGACAGCTGTTTATGCAGCATCTGAGGCACTTTCTTTTTAGATGACAGCTTCAAGTTAAGCAGTAAATAGCCAGGATTTCCCTCTGTTCTTTGGGGAAATACCCTGACTTTCACATTTACACAAACACAAAGCCTTCCGTATGTTAGTCAAAGTGTGCTCACACCGGTGAGCAGCGGCTTGCATGTAAATGGGGTGGGCCTCTGGCTCTCCCTTACCCTCTCCCAATTACATGGAAAGTACTGTAAACAATGCCAAAAACTGAATGGTTTTGAAACTTAAGCCTTGGCAAATGTCCTGAACCATTTTATTTAGAGATAGATGAATAAAGAACTGATCAAGGCTATGATTCCTTTTTCTAGATATAAGCATAGAAATAGAGAGTAAAACAAATAAGCAACAGCCTTGCCAACACTTACTTGAACTTGGGCTTCATTTGATAGCTTATGTTATTCGAAAAACACAAATGTACATAGAAAAATGTATTGCAATTATAATGAAGTTAAAATGAGTTTTATATTAGGGCTTGAAGAGGGAGAAGGAAATATACATATATTTCAAGATATATATATATATGTATTGAAATACTACTGTAGCAGACAAGGTAGATAACAGTATGAGAAGAAAGTTTCTGCTGCCTTATATTTGTCTTTTATAGTACTGCGTATCTCACAGTTGGCTGATTTCTGGATTGACAGCTATAAACGAAGAATTATAAATATACTTGGCATGCGTTCTTGAGAAAGTCTTACCCTGAAAATATGAACCTAAACCTAAATTATTAGGTAGATCACAATGTAATTCTTTCCAATTAAAAGTGCTAAATCTCACTTAGACACTTTATCTTCTGGAATAATGAAGTCACTTTATACATGACTGAAGCCATGTGAAGGAAATACCAATGTGAATGCTTACTGCAGTGTTGGAGACACATTGTTCATTGCAAGGTCAATGTTGTGTTGTTCCGAGCTCTTTCAGTTCTTGTTGAGGTCGAAGGGAATTGAATCATAGAATGGTTAGAGTCAGAAGGGGCCTTAAAGACCATCTAGTTCCAACCCTCCTGCCATGGGCAGGAACACCTTCCACTGGACCAGGTTGCTCAAAGCCCCATCCAACCTGGCCTTGAACACTTCGAAATACCTCACGGGATTAAGTATCAAGTACTGTGGCCCGGTTCTCAGTGGACCTGAGATGTAAAGTTGAGATCCTGCCTGTATGTGCCTGGATCTGAACTTTTTTCAGTTTACAGGATCTGACTTTCACGCTTCACACAGTGGCTACTGCAGAGAAAGGCTGAACCATGACATTTGGATCAGATCAGAAACTCACCCAAAGGTGGGCAGCAACGCAGAGTTGGTACGCCAGTCCAAGGCCATCACCTGTTTCAGGTGATTTGTGACTGCTAAAACAATTCCTGATGAGGTCAGTAAAAAAGGGTGAGAGAGAGATGTACAAAACAGCTGACCTGCAAAAATTGTACAGGAGTAGTATACAAATGAATCAATGGTGGGTCTTGCTTTGCAAAAACCGAAAATGTGGTTTCACCTGCACATACAGCACCCTGTGCATGGCTTCCAGAGGCGGTATCTAAACCAGACCTACGCCAGAGAATCTGCAGCCATCTAAAAAGAGAGTGGGAATGAGCAGTGCCACAAGCCTCAGCCCCAGCTACAGCTGCTGTTACAACACTGCAGTAAAATTTCCCTGAGAGCCAGACTTGGAGGCCCCTTTCCAGGGAGACCTTGGATCTCCATTGTACCACAGAAACAATGCTACAGAAATGGAATTTAAAAAAAAATTTAAAAATTAAAATAGTGAAAATAATCAGATTATGTTCCTGACTCTCAGAGACCGGGATTCTTGCTGGGAATTTTCCAAACTGCCTGTACCATACTAAAAGGAAAGGAGCATTGATGTTGCCCAACTCAGCCAACAGAATAATACAGGAAAACTTCAGCATGAAAATCTAACTCTTCCAGTGATGCTTGTTTCAGACCCAAAGTGTAACTCAGAGAGAAACAAATTAAAGCATATACCTCTTCTGGAAATTCAGCTTAGGCATCCTACAGTCAATGGGCTGGAGTTACACATCTCATTCACAAGCTCTGCAGATTCCCACTCATCCCCAGGAAGCGTGGGCATGCAGACACGGTTGTGAATATCACTCATGAAGAGTGCCCTTCTCTGAAGCACTCTTTAGTCTTAGGGGTTTTCCCCTTTTTTGCTAAAATAATTTAATATTTGCATATACAGGGCAGGGGATGGGTAACAACACCAAACCACAAACCTGTTCTTTTCCCCGGTTTCTGTCTTTGGGAAATACTGCTTTGAGTTAAAAAAAATTTTTGGTCTTCTTCCTAAGCTAAAGATTTAATGGCATATATGTTCAGAAAAGGTGACTGAAAGAACAAAAATGAAAGATCAGCAATCCTATTCACTGTTCACTTTACACCACTCTCAGCTGAAGAAAGTTATTATCACCCCGGTAATATGTGAGATTAGTGTTAGGAAATATTTTAGGGTTGTAACCTCAATTCAGCTAGATCGAAGTTTTTTAAAGCAAAGAGTGTATTTTCAAAGAATTTGTGGGAAGCAAGTTCATTCTATAAAATGAAAATGAATCCTCACATTTCCATTAAGTTAGAGGTAATATACATCACATTTCTATCAGGTTTTAACTTTCTTTTGTAAGTAAGTAAATATCTTCTGCCTATGGGTTTATATAAAGCAATGTTTGCTCATAACGGGTAGGTGTTTACCTTATCCTACTTATGAAGTGAAGTAGAAAAAAATTGCCCTGAAGATGTCTCTGAAGCTCCTCATGATGTCTAGCCTGGGGTTTTGCAATCTGTTCTCCTGTTTAATATTTCAGTAAATATCACTTTGTTTCACCTAAAGCAAGACAAATTCCAGTCTCCACTGCAATTGATGGTTGCCAGGGGGCACGTACAAAACATCAGGTGTGAGCGAGTGCTAAATCATGAGCCTATGGAATTAATGTCAACATCTAACTTCTTAGCAGATGGAAAATGCTGCAATAAGGCTCCATACACTGTCTCCTCTCTTAAAGGTTCAGTCTGTTAATGGGACGATATGCTACTGAAGTACTTCCAGATCAAGTGTGTACAGCTATAACTGTGTCATCTTCCTCGTTAGTCTCCTCCAACTCACACCCAATGTTTCGCGATGCATTTCTACAGCACACAAACTCCTTCTGCCCATCTACACATTTCTGAGAGACAGAACACTAGAAAGTACTGTCATAAATATTACCCTAATTTAACACCACCAAAAGCTGTGACAAACTGTAAGAGCTGTATTGATTTCAATGCTAATCTACACAAGCACAGGGTCTAGCATATTGACTTCTGTGATGACCAAGTATTTCTAATTTCTCCCAGGAGCACTCTAATTTCTAGGACCTGCTCTGTTGGAACTGATCTTCTTAATTCTGATCAATGCCCTGTGATATTTTTAGTTCCCGACTCACTTCTTCAATATCTCCTACCATATGCATGCGAATGATAACTTAACACTGACTTCCAGGAACAGTTGTATATATATCTCTTGGATACATATTTTCTAAAACCAGTTCCAACAAGTGAAATTTGATCAATGTATGTTCATGAGAGCTACACACTATAATTGGGACAAACTCTCAAATTGTCACATTTTTAATTTAAGTGGGATAAACTTTTCTGAGTCTCTCCAACATTTGAAGCAGGTCAGCTATGACATTTTCATTTATTTTACTATTACAAAGTATATTGTCAACCAGAGACTTGTGATCAGATTTTTATCAGACTTCATCCAAATCTTGAAGAAAGAGACTGGAACCAGAATATTCCTCCAGAGTAATTTTTAATTGACCTCTCACTCTAGCAATTTTATAATAACCATTTATATAAAAATACAGTTAAGAGGACAGACTCAGCTTATTTCTGGAGGCTTCATTAATATTCACAAGACTTTTTTCCTTAGTCTGTTGATAGCCTGGGATCTTTAAATCTGGCTATTTCTACACTAAGTTATTCAAAGTCAGTCAAAGCTTTCATTCTCGCATGGAATTAACTCCCAGCAAAGCAGGAAGTTCTTCCACCAGTTGCGCTCAAAACCTCATTATGGGAAAAAGGGAACATGCCATAAACACGTAGCCAAGAATTTGCTGTTTGCCCAATCCATGTTTTAGCAGCCTAATCAAAATACAACAAGCAGTAATTATTAACCCAGTTACAGTACTATCAACACCTCACATCCTAATTGGTAACGAAAAGCCTCATTAATGACCATGTAAATTGTTATATGTGAAAAATCTACTAATAGCTACCACTTTTGCCTGGTGTCACGCTCACCCTCCAGACGCCCTCCTGGCCCCAAGGTTGACACCATCAGCCTTCCTCCAGGAAAACATGGGTGGGAGGGTTGCAGCAAACTCCCACTGTCCTGAGGGCTTCTCCAGTCAGACACAGTGTCGTGCTGGGTCCCTGCTCCTCACTCGCAGGTTTGCATGGGCTTATCTGTGTGTGTTTCCTCCTCCCAGTGCCCAGGGGAGGTCTGCAACCAGCATCTTTCCAGCCCCTGGGCACCTACCAGGCTGCTGCCGCCTGAGGGTCGGGATCCCCCCGACACACAGACCACTGCTGGAGCCAGTGCCTGCAGGAGATGTCACGTCCCGTGTCAAGACCCTGCCTTTGTTTAATGCAAAGCCTGTGGCTTTTTGTTAGCAAAGGCAGCAAATCTTATTTGCTGGGTGACACTGTTCACTACAGAATTGTCCCTTTATTCACTTTGTTGGTCCGTATTTCTGTTTGTTTAATTCAGTTTCCTTGATAACTCTCTTGCAACCTGGTTGTACCGTATCTGCTCTGTATTCCTTTCACCATTACCAGCCACTTTACCACCCTGAATCCCACCATCTACCTAGACTACTGAAAACATTAAAACCAAATAACCAGGGACCTTCAGAGATCCTCCACTAACTGGGCAATGATAGCTTTCCTTTTTTTGTGCCAAAGCAGTAGACGAGGGGCAGGAAGGCGCGCTTATTGAGAGGGACAGCACAGGTGAGCTGCTGGGGCCCCGTGCGGACTGGACAAGGGACCACGGAGCTATTTATTCCTCTGCCAGACTTAGTTCTCTTCATTTCCACCATACTGCAAGTGTATATGTTTACCCTGGGATGAATAAATTATCTGACTCACAGTATATTACAATTGAAAGGGGAGTATCTAATTGCTGGAAAGCAGATGGCCTTACCCTTCTGAGTATGCCTGACAAGAACAAAAAAAAATTACTGGCCTGCAGCCATATTCCCATAGGCTGCAATCTTGTCAGATTCCATCAGCCAGGGAAATTTGGATATGATGACTGGTCAGTAACAGAATTTTTCAAGGCCAAAATAAACCCCAACACCCACTTCTTATTTGTTGTGCCAATTTAGCCACATCTGCATACCGTGAAAGGAAAGAAAAAATTGCACCCTGCCAGTCTTTTTTGCTTATGGTACCAGTTTATCCACAACTGTGTTGATTACCACTATTACTTCAACCTTCCATCTTCCCTTTTTCTTGCAAATATTTTAATTATATTACTTTTATTGATAAGTAATTCATTGGCAATATAAGAAACCAACAGAGCCTGTTAATGAGAAACTGGGCTAAAGATAAAGTGTCAAAACATGCAAAATGTTCTAGTAGGTTTCACAGGGTTATATTAGTATATTAACTTCTTTGAAAAACCAACGCCTCCAAAAAAATAGCTTTGGAATATGCTAGTCTTTTTACAGTTATGTTAAATCTTGGCAATGACATTGTGTAGTAGATCAAATGGTCAAATATTACAGAGGTGAATGATGGCAAATCAAATAATTGAATTTGTAATGGGGAACATAAATGGCTTAAAGTTATAACCACAAAAAATTGTTGAAACAGAAAAAGCTGACACAATCTTTTTACAAGAAATTCACTTAAGAGAACAAGATGCTATCAGCATAGGAACACCTTGGATAGGAGGGAGTCAGCAAAATAGCTTTGCACAAAACAAGAGAGTTCTTCCAAAATACTTGGTAATTTGTATAACATCTAACATAAAGGAGATTTTCTGACTGTTAAATATATACAGAAAGAGCTGTCCAGTTTTAGTTAACACGTATGGACCTAATTCAAATAATGCCTCTTTCACAGTACAGGTTACTATTTAACAGCACGACAAGTGTTCCCGTGGAATACACAGCTTACGGCCAACCTTCCTGGTCAGTCTGCACATAATATGAGAGAGTCCAAAACAATGGGAAAAACTGGATATTCTTCAGATGAGTTTCTGGCAGAGTTCTGATCTCCAGGAGAAGAGACACTGATATGACACTGCACACTGATAAGCAGCCAACATTTTCCTTGTCGGCAGTCAGTCTTAGGAACTGATTAATTCCTATATTTAAGAGCTTCATGCCCCACTCAACGAGCTCTTGCAATCTGTGCCTCTGAGCTTTGCTCCCTCCTTTCTTTGCTGTCCCCTGCATACCTCCATGAAGTCCCTACCTTTGGTGAAAACGTCCCTTTCCTCCACATCGTACAGGAGATGTCAGCACAGCTGAAGGCTCTGTTGTCCAGTACGCCTCCTCTCTGATGCACAGGTAATTCAGGGATACTATCAATTTGGTATATTAATGCAACATTAGTGGTCTACAGGCTTCTCCCGGGGCCTAGGGTATCATTAAAGGCACGGAGGAGGGGGAGAGACAGAAATCTTTGCCAGTGCTCTTCAAGCGAAGGAGCTGTTAATGCTCCTGACTCCTTGAAATTAATCTGACAGGAAGAACTGGAAATAGCCCAGACAGATCTATCCTTGTGCAGTCTCAGGGAACACAGGAGCACACCGTAGCCTTCGCTGTCAAACACAGCTTATTTAAACAGGACTACTTGTGTGAAGCAACACTCCTTCAAAGTAATAATCCTGCTGAAGTGAAATATTCCCCTCCTGGGAAAAAAATATTCTACATTAATAGCGGCAGCAAAACGAAGCCCAAAACCATTGCAGAAGGTACATTGTCCCCAGCATAACCTCTGTGTCATATTAGCCCTGATTCACAAGTCTCCAGAGAGGTGTTCAGAGATTCCCCCAGGTCATGGACTGAGGGTGCAGCTCTGCCGGACACAACCCAATCTCAGCACCAAAACCTCCCCATGACTGCTGTGAGCTCCTTCCCCTGCATCTGGCACATCCCCTGCCCTCTGCCAGGTTATTTTGGTGCCTGTGCTCGGCAGAAAGCTGCCCCAACCCAGTAATAACAAGCAGCGACTCATTTTATGCTGATTTAATATTCTGAAATGGGACATTTCTGTGCAGCCAGAGGTGTGGATTCTGAGGAGGTGTCAGAGAAGCGTAAGACAAAGAGGGGAAAACAAAACAAATAAAAAGGAGGGGGAAAAAAAGTTCTTGTCCAGCATCTGCTTTCCCACAGAACACTGTATTTTTCCCCTCTGTATTATTTTCCTGAAGGATAACCACATAATACACGAGGAAATTATGTAGAAAATCTGCAAGGTGAATAATGTGTTATACTACGGTGAGCATAATACCATGAAATTTTTGGGAAGTAAAGCTCAATAAATATGCATAAATTTCCATTTTACACTTTTAAAATGCCCTTGGTCATTAGACCAATAGAATTAATTTTTTTATATGCTCCTTCTTGCTACATTTAATAGAATTTTTTTTTCCCTCTTCCTATTTAAAACATGCTAGTACATACAGAGAACAGAAAGAACTATACATTTCTAGAATAAGCTGTCCTTTTCTTATTCTCTGAAGTCAACTCACCTACATAACTTTGTACAAATCCTGCTAGGAGGAAGTTCTCTAATCCTGACATTAGCTGATAGTTTTTGCTCAGTAACATTAGATTGTAGTGTGGCGTCCTCATAATATGTCAGGAGCAATGACATTAATGGGCTGCAATGCCCTTCAAATTCATTTTATAAATATTTTTAATAGCACTGAGGCAATTCTGCTGAGCCTTGGCTAATAAAATATTTCATTATTTCAGGATGTTACTGGTATTTTATTAGCTGGCCGAGTAAGCAACTTCAGTTTTAAAAAATGTTGATCAGGAGCACTTTCAGCTAGTATTATCTTTTTCATGTCCACCCAACATAGCGACTGCTCTTTAAAGGGTAAAGGACCTGCCAGAGCCTTTTTAAGCGCTGTATCTTGAATTCCAGTGAGTGCTACACCCACATTTTAAGCATCCTCAGGGGGCTGAGTCAGCAGCTCACGCAGTACAAAATCCATCTTCCTTGCTTTCATAAATGTATTTTCTTGAGCCTCTTTTCCCCTCAACCTCGCAAATTGGGAGTGGTGCTGGATGCCCCTCTGAATAGTCGAATTAGGTGATCTATGCTCCTCTACAAGTGGTGAACCCTTGCCAGACAAAATACCAACACCAAGACAATAGTCATGCCTTTGAGGAAAAATTGATGAAACTGAAAGGAAGAATCAAGCTTTAAGAGCCGTTTTTTCTTAGTTTTAACCCAAGTGCATGCCATAGGGTTTAGCTGAATTAAAAAGACTCCAGATACTCAACATTAAGACAGCAGTTTGACGTGGATGCACAGCGTTATTTCTACCCTTTGAGTGAAGTATTTGACATCCACCAAAGTTCACACGGAACAACCATTCACACCATTTACATACAAGCATGCAATCAATGCAAACTCTAGAGAAGAAAACTCAAGGCATAGATTTATCTCCTCTATAAATTCTGTGCAGGGAAGATCTATCACAGCCTTGCGCACAAGGAGATATCACTGCACTCAAACACATCTAGCAATGTGAATACAAACATGCAGGTTATCAGTCTGGCATACCGTTGCCTGATTTCAGGTTTGTGTTTTAACTCATCATGGATGCTGACAGAGGCTCCTAATAAGCTGTTTATACTAAGCACAAACAAATTATTTGAGAGGAAAATTATAGTCTGTAAATTCCAGCCAGGGTTCAGACAAATAACTAACATTTCAGAAAAATCAAGTTTTACTTTGAGTAATGATAAGTTATGTTTGCTAATATCGTGGTGGCAAATCATCATAGCATTTCACACTCATATAATAGCTACTGTAGATTAGAAAGTTCATTTTTGAGTTCTAAGAACTGCAAGATGGTAAATATTATACAAATGTATTTATAAATACTCATTTAAATACAAGCAATGCATCCACTTGAGTGGAATTTCTAAACTGTTTTATTCATTTCCTATGACTAGTCAGGTTAGCAAAATTTGTTTTGTGATAAACTCAACAGAAAGAAATCACATCATGTGAATATCTGTCTAAAAAAATACTAGCTATAAAAGTAATCAATCTTTAAAGTCTTTTGTGAATTTAAGAGTCATCCTACTTGGGAAAGGTAATAGTACCATGGCATTTTTGCAGGGTGAAAATGTAACATATGGTTCCTGAGAAGGTAATAAATGAAACATATTCTTAAGCTTTAGTTGAAGGGATTTTAACACAAAGTGGTATTCTTTTTTATTTCTTTTTTTAAATTCTTCTTGTGTGGGAATGATTATTTGAACACCATCATACCTTTACCCAAAGCTTCTTTACATTTGCTGCTTGTTTATGGAAGGATCTCATCAATGTGTACAAATACCTGAAGGGAGGGTGTACCAAAGACAGAGCCAGGTTCTTTTCAGAGGTGCTCAGTGACAGGTCCAGAGGCAATGGGCACAACTGGAACATAGGAGGCTCCCTCTGAACAAAAGGACGCATTTTTTTGCTGTGAGGGCGGCTGAGCACTGGCACAGGTTGCCCAGGGAATTTGTGGAGTCTCCATCCTTGGAGATATTCAGAGCCTTGGGAAACCTGCTCTGGGTGGCCCTACATGAGCAAGGGGGTGGAACCAAATGACTTGCAGATGTCCTTTCGAACCTCAACCGTTCTGTTATTGTTAATTATTTTAAAGTGTTGCTTAAGAACGCACAGAGTGTAAGAGAAAAAGCAAGTTACTTCTGCTCTGGGTCTAAAAGTGCACTTTGAGGTCAACCTTCAAAGGGCTACTCTTTCTATCCGAGAGGCAGCACCACTACACATATCCATATGCCAACTCATGCTAACATACCAGCCTTTCTTTAGCACGTGTGGAATGGCGAGCTACATCTGTGCCAGGTGAACAACTAGCGCAGATCCGCTTTTGGTTAAGTCCTTTCTGAATTAGGCACTTTAAGGGTCATTTTGTTGGTGTGAATCACAGTTGTGCTCTAGTATGCTCTTGAATCAACATAACTTTCCACATTTCTGTATCACTTTACCAATATGGGATTCATACTTAAATGGTATAATAAATCTGCATCTAATAGCCTTACAATTACAGAAGGGAGAAATGTTCTTATAACACTGAAATATTATTATTGTTATTATCCTCACAGCTTTCTAGGCACACATAAACTGTAGTCACTAGTAAAATCCAGTACCTTCTAGCATGAGATGAACAGCTGCTCCACACATACAATTCTTTTAGAAAAAGGAACTGAAAAATAACATATGCAATCATGACAACTGCGGTAAGTCTAAACGTAAGACTATAAGCCTCTACAGCTAACTGGACTTTTCTAGGACACAGAAAGATATCCTTCCAAGGCTTCAATCCAACAAATTGAGTGTGGTGTTCAATCTCCCCCCCCTACCTTAGGGCTCTTGGTACTTGGCATGATATCCTCCCCACCTGGGCCACATAAGAATACACCAGACCAGAACATAACACAATGGTCTAACATGAAAGAAAGAAAAGGTGGAGAGCAACGGACCAAGAACACAATAGTGTGCTTAGTCCCCATGACTGCTACCACTTAAGGATAATAACTACAATCGATCACTCCTGACAACACATGGATCATGGCCACAGAGAGGGGTGGTACCAGGACCACAAGTTCTAGCAGGTCCTGGGCTTGCATAACCATGGAAAGTGCCAAAATACTCCATTATCTGAGCTGGGCTGTTGTGGAAAAGTACCTCATGAAAGTCAATTATCTCAGATCCTATAAGTAGTGATTCTTGTAAAGCCCCTTTGAGCTCCTTTGGATTGCAGTGGGCTGTGGCCAGTATCTCCCCTAAGTTGGAGCACTGCTCAGGCAACACCTTGAGTACTAGAAGGCCAAGGAGAGACAAAACCTTCTCGAGCCTCAATTATTACCCATTGAGGAACGCCGATATATTGTGAGTATTTACTCTAACTTGAGAAAAGGGAAATTTTAACTATAGGCCAGCCTCTTTGTCATCCACCTCTCCACTTCCATGTTTACGATAAATATACATTAGCTTTATGGATGTGGGTGTTCTTCCATTTGTCCATGCACACGTAGGAGTTAGAAGGTGTACCCACAGGCTTACTAAAGTTGTGCAATATTAAGATCTTTGATCTCTGCGACTATAGATGGGGGGGGGGGAATGTGTATGTGCACATATGTGTTTATATGCATTAATTTTAGACCTGTGCTTTTGTTCATGCGTATGTGTACTGATTTGGGATACTTTTAGTAAGTTAGTGTGAATCTTGCCATCTTCAACTCTGTAATTAAGTTGCTGTTTAGTTATTTTGTTAAGTCACTGTGTATACCTTTAAATCAGTTATTGGTTAAGTGCTGCTAAGATTCAATTTCTTGATCTATCTCAAATTACTAATAAACTTTGAATCACTGCTTAATGATAACTGTGTCAGATACTTCCATGCATGACATTGAGTCAATCAACATATTCTTGCAGAAGTCCATCGTAATAATGGATGCTCAGTAGAGGAGATTTCAGCATCAGAGGTTCAAGCAGCAGAACATGAATATATTGTTGCCCCAAAGGTTTTAATGACCAATATCTATGGAACAAAGTAGCAATTTAAATTTGAATTTAGAAGCATATTAGAAAGGCTGATTTCTCAGTCTTTGAAAATGGAAGCATAATAGGACATGTTTCTGCCAGCAAAAGCTTAGTAACAAAGAAGAAAGATATCTCCATTTTAAGTTTCAGTAGTGAGCCATGGAAATGAAAGATTCAGTGAAATATTTCTAGGTCAAGGTTATACATTACTTTCTGAGGACAAAGCATGATGCTGAAATCCTGTGCGTCAGTTGATCATTCAGAGAAAAGGATTTAATAGATGAACTCTGATCCAGTGCCACACCTTTCAAAAGAAGACTATCGACCTTGTTTCACCGCAATTTCATTTTATCACCAATACTAGCCATGCCATTTAGTAAGCCTGATAATAACATAAGGACTTACAATGATACAGAATTTTTAAGCATACACTAATACCAGAGACCTAACACATTTCTTTTAATTAATTAAAGCACTCAAAGAAAATTATTTTGACACATTTGTTGAAATATAACTTTTGGCCAAGATGCTGACAGTTGTCTATAAGGGGAAATGAGTTACCTAAATCCATATGTCGAGTACCCTAAACTAGCAGCCTTTGGTTTTACCTATGCTTAAGCTCACTGAGCGCTTTGGGTGCCCATCACCTCAGAAAATCTTGTCCCATTTTTGTGCTTAATTTCCATTACTATCTGGGAAAAAAATGTTATTTTGGGGAAAAAATAAGTCTAAAACCCAGCTTTGAATATTATGAAATACGGGACAAATAAACAAGAAATATTACATTGTTACACCCATAATTCACTGATTTTAATATTCCTAATTTTATATTCCTAGTCCTTGCATAAACTAAAGAAAGAGGCCAAAATCTCTAAAATAAATTTATTAACTTAAAATGTAAAGAATTAAACTGGGTGGTTTTACAGATAAAATGATTAAAAAAATGGAAAAGCAGTAAAGTCCTTGTAAGTCTGTTACACTGATTTAACAGAGAAGAATTCAAATCAAGGAATAAGGTGCAGAAGAAAATTCTTTACAATAATTTAGGGTATCAAATTAGACTAAAATATTAGTTTTATGAAAAACTTCTTACCTATTAAGTAAGAAAACACCGTATCCACTCACTTACACATACCCTACAATTGTGATGAAGAGCAGCTTACCCTGATGGGTTGAAGTAACCTCCTTCCTCTCCCAGAAAGCTCAGTAACGAGGATTACCTCTACCTTCGCAAGAAGCAAGCCTCGTGTACATCAAGAAACCCTTGCTACACAGAGTTTTCCAGTCATGGAAGTGGACTGGGGCTCAGCAGACATCACCGCAATGCAAAAACAGGGAAAGGGAGAGTCACCAGGGCCACCAGCAGGGAAGCAAGCGGCTCTCTGGGGCAGGTGAGGAGGTACTCCCCGAAGTCCAAGCCAGCAGAGCAAAGGGAGCCCAGCTGTGAGTGAGGAGGTATTAAAAGCACAGGGACAGCTGGTGCTTATTTTTGGTGATCAGCTCCAGCAAGCTGGACTGATAGACCTCCAGCCCAGCTTTGTTAAGAGGATGTCAGCAGGAATGACTGCAAGGAGACTTTTTGCATTTGACATGAAGTCTTATTCTGGTTTTCCTTTTTCTTTTTTTCCTTTTTCTTTTAATTTTAAGGTGATGCAGACAAGCACTTAATGATATTTAGTTTCGAAAAACACTTAGCCCCCTTGAACTCCATAGTAATAAGCACCTGACTCTCACTGTGCCTTGGCATTTTGTTTGAATTCCAGGTCCAAAAATGCCTTCAAAAATCTGGTCCTAAATGAATAAATACAAAGTTCTGTCATTTTAACCGCATGCCATTCTACTTCCTTTAAAGCTACTCTGGAGCAAACTTTCTAGCTTTTCCTTGAGGAGCTCAAACCTTCTGGATTCCCCAAACACAGAGAACACAAAAGCCCTTCTGAGCCCCATGCAGCTTAAATCCACCCTGAAACTCCCCATACAACCCTAGCCTGTGAACATAACAATTAGGTGAGAGGAAGAAAGAATGGTTCTGTGGTTGAGGTGTTTAAAACACACAAGAGGAACTCTGAAGGAACTCATTTGTCTCCTTACAATGGAATACCTCACCTCAGGAGAAGTCAATTATTCTGGAGGCAGAAACAACCCATTTTCATCTTATTCTTGAACAAGTCACTTTACGCTCTGTCAGAACAGGCACATTGTGGAGATGGGACCAAGACTGGTTACAGAGCTATCTGTTGCCTCTCTCTGCTACTTCATGTGGCAGACACAGGAGTCTGCCACCTATCTCTAGATGTCTCTATCAGATTGCTCTGCATATTATGTATCTTTGTTTTCCTTGTCCCTAAACTAGTTATACTCTTATAATGAAGTATCATTTCTTTTGTAAACTTACTAGTTTTACTGAACCAGCCATAATATTTTGCATGATCTAGGAAAGCTGCTTGATACTGACTCTCTTGCTGTGCCATGCTTAGGGTTGTTTGGGACAAAGGTCTTGTTTTACATTCACATTGCTTTCAACTAAGCAAAACCATAGGTAAAGAGTTAAATTACCTTCATGAGTCAACAATGAATTGAAAAAAAAACAAAATTCCCAAACTTCTTAACAAAATTATGTAACCCCTTAACTACTAGGATGTGGCCTTAGATACAAGAATATAGTTTGGGTTGTCATTTGATATGCAATAAAACAGAATATCCCAAAATATGTCTTCTGTAATCTTGGGTATTTTTTCTTAGATTACTTTGCGATCAGCTCGGTATTTTTGATGCAAATGAGTTTGCACCAACATTTACCCTTTCCAGCCTCAAACAAAACAGCAGGACTCATGAGAACAGAAACAAAAACTTTGCAAATGTTAAAGGAATAAAGCATCTGGCAGAGACTTTTAACATGCTTGAGAAGAACATATCCCACTGGACATCACCATTTTGTTGTTGGAAAAAAAAATTATTATTATTAATTCTTCTTCTAAGATATTTCATAGATTGTAGACACACTTATTGTTTTAGTAGAGAAGAAGTAAGACCCGTTCCAATATACGGTCAAATATCATGTAATTTAATAAGAGGTGAAGCCATGCCAACCCAAATTATATTGTCTGTATCCATTTACAGACAACTTCCTCCAAGTAGAGATTTTCTTCCTTCACATGAGAGCAGAAATCAAGTTCCTTTCATCTGCTACTTCCTATTATTTTCCTCAAAACCCTAACTTGTGGTCCCTGTGATCCACACCGACGGGCAGTACAGATGCTAGAGAAGGTGGGAGGGATTCCATAGTGCACCCATTTCAGACTCCACAGAACATTCCTCGAAAAGAAAACATTACATAGTTTCACCTGTTGGTGCAATTTGCCCCTCTCCTCTTGGACCGGATTTCTGGACAAGAGTATTTTCATCTCAAAAGGACATTTGGGAAAAAAAAAAAGAAAAAGATATATTGAAATATTTTAAACCTGTTATTTAGAGTCAGATAAAAGATTTAAAAGATGTGAAATTGTATGCAAAATGAATTTCTAATTAAGTCACAGACAGAAGAACTGCAGATGAATTTCAACTGATAGAATAGCCAGGGTAAAATCAGGTTCAGCTCTAGACTCTTTAAGCTACCATACTCTATAACTCCAACCCTGACGAAGTCCTGGCAAGCTACTACCTAGAATGAGGAATGACCGAGGAAACTGGGGATGTGTATTACTGCGGAAGGGAAAAGAAAGAGTGGGGGCTTGTGATGGGAATGAAGGCAAGAATAGAGTATCTACTTATGATGGAGAGAGTCAACATAGTGACCACAAGAGCACAGCAAACTATAAAAATGAATTATGCTGACATCTGCAAGAATTCTCCAATCCTTTAGAGACATAAATTGAAGTTTACTGAAATACTAATGGGAAAGTACTAGAAGTGAAAGGAGAGGCAAGCTGGATTTTTTTTTATTATTATTATTACTTTTTTAGACTATCACTATTAATCATCTCTGGAGTGGATGATTAATTTCTGTCTTTTTCATAAATACTATAAACTTCATTGGCCGACCAAAAAAGTTCGTCCAAAACCAGAGGAGAAGAAAACTCTGGTTTACCTCTGTCAATGGTGCACATTATACAGTAGGTTTGCTTTTCCCCAGGTTTAGCAAATTGTGAATTCTGACAGGAAGTTTCCTTAGACTGTGATGGCCAAGAAAGAGACTTTTGAATGCATTGGCCAGAAACCCAAAGTGACTCTTATATTTAGTACACGTGAAATAAAAAACAAACTTTAAATACCTTAGTTCTTGTTAACCTGTCCACGAAGTGAGCCAAAGCTTTCCTTTCCTTTCCTGTTCTTCAGGAGGATGGAAGCCAAAATGTTTTGTCCTTTTGGGCCAGAGATGAATGTTGCATAAGATATGATATCTCAGACTGTTTTATAGAAGAGGTCAGCTTTATGCACATCAACATACCAGAAACCGGCTGGACTGTAGAGGAGACAGGACTGTTAAGGCTTTGCCCGGAGTACGTATCTAAGTTGACAGCGCTGTGTGGAGCATCCCTCAGTGGTGGCCAGGTTTTGGTCTGCTTGCAGCACTGCCTCCCTGATGCCCATCCACAGGACACAGCTGTGCAATACTGAATCCAAGTGACACCTCGGTACTCCCTGGATGAGAGACTCATTTGAGAATTATACATCTGAAGCGAGCAGCACTATACTTTCTTTAACAGCAAAGCTTCTGACTATTCCTGAAGTGCAAAGGACAAAATATAGAGTAAATCTAGCAGGTTTTAGAGAAAATCCAGTGTGAGACATGGCTGAATTTTTAGCCAGCTACATGTCCTTTATATTCCAATTTTCTAAACAGAAGAAACGCTGTTAATCCAGCCACCACAAAAACTTGAAACTTGGTTTTCATTCTGAGATCTTGGAGAACTACCATTATTACTTCTACCATGGTAACACTGGTCAAAGACAGCTTGATTTTGCGCACAGTGTTACAGACTGTAAAAGAAAGAACCAGAGTCATACAAACTACTTCGTGCACATCAGTAGAGCTGCAAATACTGCTCCTGGTAGCACATGTACAGGAATGTCATATGAGGCAAGATTAAGTGACAGTACAGCATACATAGTGGAGAAAAAGGAGATAGTTACAAGAAGGGCAGGACACACTTCCTCTTCGTAAACCCCGATTTTAACGAATTCACATGAACAAGAAATATTAATTATTAATTACTAACAGGTCAGTTGCCATATCATAGTCTTTATATATCTTCCACAGAAATTGTGTCCCAGATGATGCTTCAAACATGATTTAAGGACTAAGTAACACTTTTGGAAATCTATTTGGAGAAATTCTCTTTTAAGCTGCTTTAAAAGACACCAAAGCTTCAATTCATAACACTGGGCAGAACAGGTATGTGAAGGCCATCCAGGAACTAGAGCCATGGAGTAAGGGCTCAGTAATCAGCACACAGTCAGGGGGTTCAGACTTCATTGCTTTTTAATTAGTGAGAGAACAGGTTCGTGAATAGATATTCCTCGGAAGCAGGAGAAATGGTAGGAACCCGTGGAATGAACCCGTTCTATACTTTAAATACCATGAACAACTCATTTATTTCAGGGGCTGTGTCAAACTGTTACTATTCCTTTTATTTATACATCGAAACTATAGATACATATATTTCTGGGGGGGAAAAAAAGAAAAATAGAAAACAAATATATTTTGCATGCATAATTCATATAAGGTCCTAATTCTGGAAACATTTATGCATGTAAGTAGTGCACACCATTGGAATGGGACTCGAGTTGTCTAAAATACTTGAATGTATTTTAAATACAATTTGGGATGGAGAGAGTACTGGGAAATTTAACTGTTTGAAAGCTTCTATTTCAAAGAGAAAACCAGGATTTTTCATAACATTTTAAACAAAACTGTTATCAAGCCATCTGTCAAAGTAGTTACTGACTTTTACCTTTCCTGATAGTAATTACATGTGTGATTAAGCATACTTAATTTACAGTTAATTTTGGATCTTACCATATTTCAAAATGAATTTAGAACTATCACTAAGTTTTTGTGCTTCAGAGGCTCCAGAGAGAGTAATTCATGTAACCAAAATGCTTATCATTTACAAGTTTTTCAAGATAAGAATCAAAAATTGAAATCAATGGGAAAAACGACTACTATGGTAAAATAGAAAGGTACAAAACTGAAAAGCTGTATTTCCTTCTTGTAAAGGAAACCAGTTTTTGTAGCACTGAGAGCATCACTGATGATAATTTCATTCTTAATTCTGACACTATTATCTTGCATGATGTGAAAAAAATTGGTGAATGTGGGTTGAAGAAGCAGCTTGTGATCATACTAAATGTGCTGCAAAGTTAAAATATTGAATTAATCTGTCAAATTATCACCAGTTCTGCTAGAACATTTGTGGAAAACAGTAATATCTGATTTCAGGTAAAACACAACTAAACCTTTTGGACAATTGTGTTTAAGAGCTCTGAAGTTGCAAAGAGTAAAGAGCTCGGTTCACTTTTTGAGAATGATGACATTTTAATGCTCAGCTGAAATTCCCCTAATGAACAAAGAAGAAGGTTGGTTTCACACCAAGTCTCTGGTGATAACTCAGCTGAAACTACTGGTGCTGACTCTTCTGACTGGAGAAAATCAGGATCATTCCCAGAGGCCAAATCTGCCTAGAACTAGCACAGAGGGTTGGCATTTGGCACCTGCGCTTATTGTGAAGTGTCAGAACTGTACAGCACATGCTGATAGTGGCCATCTGCTATGTACATCGATATCCCAGTGAAGGTCGGTGTGGGGGACGGCCCTGGTTTTCAGCCCTGTGATTTGAGTGACAGAACTAGACTTGTCTTCCGTGCCTCTCCAGAGCGTGAGTGGGTTTTTATGCTGTGAAATTGGATGTAATTTCTGTTCTTCTTCCTCTTCTCCTCTGTGTGTGGAGACATCTTGGTATGTGCTGGTCTGTTTGCATTAAACAAGAAAAAAAGTATTTTGAGTGTGCATTGAGAATAGAAATTGTCCATGCTGTTAAACTCATATTTAGTGCTTTGCTTGGTATCGGTCACATCGGTGTAGAATGAAAAGTTCCTAATATAAGCAGCCTATCATATGTTTTTTCCAAATGTGCAGGGGTATTTTGAACCTTTGTAATTATTAGTCTTGTTTTCCCATGCAGGTCCCTCATATATCTTTATGCTTAACAGCACTGAATGCTGTGATGAAGAAGAAACGGTTTTGAATTTGATTTCTGTTTTGTAATTTCTATCATTCTACCCTTCTAGTAAAAGTACTGATTGCTTTAATCTTTTTCTTAAAAAAAAAAAAAAAAGGATCAAGGAAAATATATTTCTTTTTATTATTTAAAAGGATTATTTTTACTTCATCCTACATTGTATGACTTTATATTTAAATAAAGCATATAAAAAAATATAAAGAAATGAGGTAGAGTGAAGTAACAAGAAGCAATCTCTAAGTCTAGATTTAGTGCAAACTCTCCGTGTGACTTTGGCCATAATTTTATTGTTTTCCCATCTGTGGGAGAGGATCAATATTGGGTACCTAGTGCTGGACTTCTAACATTCAATATCCTGTCATGTGCAAAACAGGACATGCCAAATGTATGGAGCCAAGAATTCATTGCTTGTCCAATTTGTATTTAAAGCAGCTAATAGTCCTAATTGGAAAGAAAAGCCTTGTTAATAATCTAAATGAAATCATTATATGAGAAAATCCGCTGGTAGCATACTGCTTTTGCCCGGTGTCACACTCACCCTCATGTGCCCTCCTGGCCCCAAGGTCGACAGCATCAGCCTTCCTCCAGGGTGGAGGGGAGGGGGTTGCCGAAAACTGCCACTCTCCCAGGGGCATCTCCAGATGGGTAAGTCTGTTGTGGCAGGTCCCTGACTCCTCATTCTGCGGTTTGCTTGGGCTTATCTGCCCAGAAGTATTGACAGGCACGTGTGGATTAGAGTGAAAAAAAGAAAAATTCCCCTCGGGTGAAGCGGAAGACAAGCTGAGCACTAGAGCAGAGAAAATTAAAGATATTCCTATCAAATGATATAAATAAATAAACTATATATCCCCAAGGAACCTAGAGGGCTTTGGGACCCTGTGACAGAGCTACCCCAATGAGACAAGGGTTTGTCCTCGTGCCTGTATTAAAGTTAAAAGCAAACTTTCAAACTCTGACTTTGTATTCACTCCTCCAGCCATTTCATTCTCCTGATTCTCTTAATAACTTTGAACAGCTATGGCTGGATTCAAATTTAGCAATAACCATCTATAGACTTCCTATTCACAGAAGCAGGAAGGAAAAAAAAAAAGATTTCAGCATTTTTGGGTGGCTCATATGTCACATCCTCTCCAGAACAGAGGACCAAATTGTGCCTTTACCTTGAGAACAGCAAAAATCATGTCGTCTTTAATTAAGAACATTTCCTGTGAATTTTCTCCTTACAAAAATGAAAGAAAACATATCTTACAGTTTGCCAGACTTACAAAGTAATGACAACCCCATGGCATATTATCAGAGTCATCAGAAGCGTTCCCACAGTGTTAGCACTGGATTAAAATGGATTTCTAACAGATTCTTCAATGTAACAGGTCAGATTAATTTAGTAGAATAAGTGTTTAATGGTTTCCAGTATCCTTGTAGGAACTTTCTACTTTCATTAATTGCTGCATTAATTGCTGAATGGAAGATTCATTCTTAAACAGGCTCTTTTGCATTATCAAAAATATTCATTAACATTAATTTTCATAGCAAGTGAATTTCAAAAGTTCCATTTCTGAGAAATGAAATTTTAAATTCCCATGTCTATTTGCTACTGATGTTCTTGGGGGCATCGATCCAGGAGGGAAATTGAAAAAAAAAAAGATACCATTGAGTTACATTATCAATCTGAGCAACACAGAACGTGTACTGAATCTTAAGTGCTACATACTTTTTAATCTAGAAAATAAAATAACCTAGTAGGCTAAAGGCTAGAAGTGATTCTAGAGAACACTGTTCAACTTTTGGATATTTACTTCTCCATCAACAAATGATTGCTTTCCCCTAAAGCATGAATGCAACTTTTAACTTATTTACAACCACAGAACATTCTTTTTTGTCAATTTTAGCAGAGATACTATTTTAATTCTATTATGAGCTAAGAATTTACTATTCCTAAGAAAGCAAGAGGAAAAGCACTTCATCTGATCAAAAGTTAATCTAGTTGGTGTCTTGATATTGACAGTTGTTACTCATGGCTACCTAGGGAACAATATGAGGACAAGACAAGGGCAATACAGCGATGAAATAGTCTCCTATCCCCTGAAAAGATGCAGTTCAGGTGACTTCCCTGAGACACTTGAAAGTACTTCTGTTGCTTTTAATGACCCTCAACCGGGTTTTTCTCTTCATGAAATTGGCAGGTTGGTTTCAAACCTATGTTGGCTCTTAACGCCCACAGCATTCTGAGCAAAAACTTCTACATCTTAATTGCTCATTACATGAAGAATTAGGTCCTTGTATCGAACATGTTTCTCTGCTAGTTTCTTTTGATGAATCCTAGTCGTATCTCCTAAAGCTATGCAAAATGTTCACATAAATTAAGACTTAACGAGCCGTATTTCTTGCTAATATTTTAGTGAAGGTGGATTACTGCTGCTTTCTCAACTAGGAAAAAATAGAAAAGTGTCTGCCTTATCTAACAGAGGAATAACTTGTAAATATTAAACAAAATGAAGACTGTCATGTCTCTGGATTTTCAAGTTCTCAAGCACTTTTACCAGAAGTACGAAATATTATGTATATGTACATAGAATATAAATAAAAGTCATCACCATTTGTTTATAACTATGACAACGTCTTTACACAAATTCAATTCCATAACATTATACAGGGCTCTGCTAGTTCGTCCTGTGTGCCTCTGAGTCCACAGGGAGATTCACGAACTTTTGGTTTCATAAAGGCTATATGCTAAATCATGCCTTTAAAAATAATGTTATATTGGAAATATAACGTCACAAAAATTAGGAGGAAAACGGTGACAAAATCCCCACAGGAACTTGTGTTGCATTTTTATTTTGCTCTAAAGAAGATAAATGCTTTTTTAATGAAATATTCAGGATAAAATATCAAAATAAATGCCAGTGAAAAGCAGATTACTATGGGTAGTTACAGAAAAGCATGTTCAAGATGTCCTAATGTTTTACTCTCCAAATATGATCATGGCTTTCATAGCAATCGCCATTTAAATAGTGATTTTAATATTAATTGGCTAAGCATATGTAATTTCCATCTTGTTTTGAACATGTTCCTCACCTACCACATCATATAAATTTGCTCAGTGCTCCTGCTGGAAATAGTCTTTAGTCATTTCTCCATCTAGAACAATCAGGCATAAGTTTTCTGATTCCGAGGTTTCTCTCCTGCATTGGCTCTCAGCACTTTTTTTTGACAGTAACTCTCTGTCCTAAACATCAGCTGCATCTGTCTAACTCGGTTCCTTCTGTAAAAGGCAGCAATCAAAACTAGACACATCACAAAGGTAATTGCAAGAGTTTGGCCAAAATTTTGTCTGGTGAGGAAAAAGATTTTCTTTTTTCTTTTTTTTTTTTCTCCAAAAGTATCCAATATTGTGTGCTTTTCGCCCCTCCCCCTTCTAATTCTAGTGTAACTATTTAAAAGTACATTCAGTTCAAGTACATTTTGACCTAAATGTATACATTTCAAATTTGGGGGACAACGTTTACGTTTGTCCTTCTTAACTTTAGCCTCATCTGTGTGGTCTCCTGTTAAACACCACATACCCGAGTTAATTTTCCTTCATTTAATCTTTATCTAAATAATTTCCTGCTCTCCTAAACAAAAGTTTTGTTTTCAATTTCTATGTTGAAAATCTATTTTGCAAAAGCTCTCAGGAACTGTAAAGAAACAATAAATAACGGAGTTGAAAATTCAAACCAAATTGAAAATGGGAATCTTGATGTTGAAAGAGGGACATTAGACCAGACAGAGAAGAGCTCTGGAAAACAATTCTTGGAAACGTGTTCTCGGGGAATTAGAAGAAGCTGTGCCTGAGAAGAGGCTTTCTGTAAAAATGCAAGATTTTTATAATGAATATATCTCTGATTCACTACAAAAAATGGAGAAAGGAACCTGAAATACCTTGCTTCCTCACCAAGCAAACCCAACCCCTCCCCTCACCCAAATACTCAGACAAACTAAAAACTTTCCCAAATCAGTTGGTTTAGAAAAAAACCCGTTGTCGTCCCCCCCCAAAACCCTAAAACAACGACAACAAAAAACCCTCTTACAGATGTAATCTGGTGGATGCAGATGTTTTTCCATTTTCTCTCAAAACCAGTTTCTTGTTCCGGACCCATTTTTGTGGTGCTGCTTCTTCACCTCATCGTCGTGACACAGCACTGGCCATCACATTGTAGCAACGGACATGAGGAATCTGACAGCTTCAGTCAGATTCACATCAAAAACAGACAGAAATACAGAATTAATAGAAATACATTCACTACTTCTAGCTCCATCAGCTTGACTGTTTTTCAGTTTTGTTTGTATAGATTCTATTAAAAGTTGGTGTTACAGAAAAAAAAGCTTGAAAACATTCACAAAATAGTTAAAATCAGAATATTTGAAAGCAAAGGTTTCCTATACTATAATACGTAGATGGATGTAGGTGGAAAATTGTTTTGTCTTCCTCTTTTTCTTCTTTCTAGATTTTCTAATCTATTTCGAGCACCATTTTAATAAAATTCCCCTCTCAATTTTTTTTCCGTTTTTTATTTTCAATTTCAGCAACTTGAAAATAAGTGAACACTGGTAAACAATTAACACTCACTTTTCTTTTAATCTCCTCTAACACAATCCTTTCAAACATATACATTGTCTCAACCCTTTACTTCATTTAAAAAAAATGCTTTGTTGTATCTTATTTTTTTTTTCCACTATTTCAGATTTTGGTGAAACAGATTGCAGACAACTGGATTGAGCTAAACAGATGTTCAGATTGGACACATACGCCTAAAGTGTTTAAGGTATCTCTCATTGAAGTTATACATCTGCCTGAGAGATTTCATGGATCACCATTTAACGACAGTTTCTCTCACTCTCAATGAGGTCAGTAATAACACTTAATGACAAGGTCAACAGGCACTGCTAATATCCGCTGCCCCACTTTACTTTTTCATCTTTTTCCCATTTTTGGAATGACCTGCTGTACACTGTCTCCTTCTCATTGTCTCCAAGACTGCAGATATAATTACATATGCATACAAAAAATTACAAATCCGTGCTACCCTTCTGCCTCATTAGTCAGAAATCTGAGGGAGAAATGCCACCACTAATATGGCTTAAAACTCACTTGGTCTGATTTTTGTCAAGTTTTAATCCTATTACTTCAAGTGATTGTTAATTAGCATTGTATGTAGCAATAACTCTTGCATAAATAAATAAAGTGCAGCTGTATGTGACCCTCTGAAACACATCAGCTCTCCTAAATTATGACTTTCTTATTATGTATGTTATTAACTTTGACTTTTCTTGTTAAACCACTCATCGTAATTTATTTTATACTACCACCATGCTGCCAATCCTCAGAAAATGAGTGCTTTCCATATAAAGCAGTTGTGGTAATGTTTCCTTTGAATATTGTTTATTATTTACATAATAATTGTCCCTCCAGGCTATTACTCTAATCAATATCCAAGACTGTACATCAACATATGAAGAAAGCTTTGTCCCAAACAGCTTACATTATGAACGGCTAAATGTAGGGAAAAGTTATCGTTAATAGTTGTCTTTAGTAGATTGGGCTGCAGTTGCAGAGTGTAAAGTGAATTAACCAAGGACTGAGACTTCAGTCCAGTTCAGGACTTCAGCATCATTCAAAGCTTTAACAATAAATTATTTTTTTTTTCCCAGTGGCATCCTAAGAAATTGCTCACCCGCTTCAGACTCATTGTCGTCTCAAACCAATATTGGTCTCTGGGGCGACTTATGTCTCAGATGGAGCAGTTAACTGAAGAAAGACAGTATCTCCTTGGGAACTGGAAGGAGAAAAGAGCACAGTACTTATCCCATTTTTCTTTGTACACTGCTTTCTCATGTAAATTCAACAGGTTTTTACAAATGCTAACATGTTAACAGAGCCAGCCTTGACTTTGCAAACATTGCATTCACCTTCCTTTTCACTCTAGCACCATTTAAATTGTTGCACGCTCTCCCAGTTTGTAAAATCAGATACAAGCGCCATCATTTTTCTTTATAAATGCAAGTAGGCCTCCCTTTTCAAAACTGCTAATGAAGACCTATGTTTTGTGTCATCAGATCACACAAAAAATAATGGTAAAAATGCTGAAGAAATTATGAGAAAAACACTTTTTCATATGCATAGACACTCACATATATGGACACATACATATAATTATATCATTTTTTCTTACTATGTTTTTCTCATACTGATTCTGTGCTAGGAACAAGAAAATACAGTTGCAAGACTACGACGCCAAACTCTGGTATTTTGATTAGAGACTGTGATTAACATATTCAGGTCATATGAGGCCTGATATACATTAAGCACATTGCTCTCTGCATTTCATTGTTCTGGCTGTGACTTAAATAGAGAGGGTGACTAACAAATAGTTCTGGGTGCGCGTATGTGAATCAGATGGAAATCCATATGCTTTAGTTATGGTAAAATGTATTTATATGAACAATTACTATATTAACTATCAACATGTACGGTGACTCAGATTAGGAGCTAAAGAATTAGAAGAACATTGTTTTAAAAGAAGATGTAAAGGACTACAGAGAATAAATAACTGGATTTTTTAAAAAAAAAATAATCCAAATCACTTGAAATTTATATTTCAAATGCTGGCTGTGGTGTATAGGACCTGAAAGTTACTACAGATTTGTATCACAAATGTAAAATGCTTTTTGTTTGAATTTTAACTACTTTTTTTTTATGCTACGTGTCACAGAGAGTGGGAAAAGACAGGCTCACGAACAGGCTGAGAAAGGCAAATCTTTTACAGCGTAACGCTGCATGAAAATGTCACTGCAATTTTGTTTGCTAAGTGGGAAATGACTACATAGAGAAAAATTCAAATGAGAGCAATGTGTTTTTGTTTCCTTAGTGGCACAGGAGAAACAAATAACCAGCCAGACCCCCCCACCCACCCGTGCTTCTTATGGGAGGGAGGTGGGGTAGGAGGACAGCCCTGTGGGTCTGCTTTTCCACGCTGCGCTGCCGCCGAGCCCGCCGCTGCGGGAACAGCCAACGCAGAGCCAGGCTGCACACCCGTCCGACGCCGTGTCCGACAGCCCACGTCCAGCCGGCAAATTCCCTGTGTACATGGTTAGCTCTGCCTGCTGGCAGAAAGCAAAACTGCTCATAAGCCCTCCCTTCCCAGAGTAGGTGATGTAGGCATCGCCACAGCCTAAAATTGATGATCTTCTAAACTTTCTTACTGAGCTAATTTATTTCAGTAAAACAAGGATGTCGTGGGGAAATGACTACCTGTTATTTGTTCTTGTTCTGTTTAAATAAAAGCTTCAAAGTTAGTTAAAGCAGTACTAAATTGTGTTATTACTATGGATTTTTAATGTGAAGTGGGTAATAGCATAAATCTAAAATTATATAATCAACCATCTTTACGTGCAAGTCATTAGAAGGGACTTTAAGAATATCACATTTTCATTTAGGGCCAATATTTATTATTCTTATGTGATCTGTTCCACAAATATCTCTGTGGGTTTAGGCTGGAAAAAAAGAACAGTCGGATGCTTTACTTCAATCTCAGAACCTGACTCACAGCATTCATACAAGACAGCTATCGTTGTTATTAATTAGGTATCCTGGTTTGGGGAGTTTGGAAGTCAGTCTCCTGAGGAGCGTTAATGAGGTCCCAATCATCCTGCTGTGGGGCAAGTGTGAGTAATGGAATTACACACAGGTTCCAGCTTCAGGAGGTCTGCAGAATTTAACACAGAATTTAACAGACCGCTTGACCTTGACAAAATCTTCTTTTTACCCTGTGAGGGGCAGACGGGAAGGTTCGGGTGGTTCAGGTAAGTTTCGATCCTGTCAGCTGTACACACAATTCAAAGGATAACAAAAACTAAAAATGAAAGACAGAGTTGAATACTTGTGTAAATGAGTAGGTACCATATACATTTTGAGATTTGTTTTCCCATAGATAATCCTCCAAATTTACCTAAATCATAGCCAATTTAATGACAGCCACATTCTCAGTGTGTTCTGTTTCTTGAATGGGTCAATCCTTTCTCCTTTTTTATCTTAAACTAGATACGAAAACCTTTATCTTCCCCAAATCTATTACTTAATGCACTTAGCTGTGAAACAAGTGATAATTAGTAATGATCCACAGAGCCAGTTTGTTGTTCTGCATCTGTCTCTTTACAGTTTCACGTGGTTATTCAAGTGCTGAACTTTCTCACGTTTACAATACCCCTTTTCTAGCAGACGCTGCAATGTTATATTTGGTTAGAGAAGATTACTTCCAATAAGTCGTCACATTTTCAAGGACTTCAAGATGGAATCCTGAAAAGACAGAAGGCCAAACAGAAACTGTGTTTCCCTGCTTTACTACAAAATCAGAGCAGTATTTTTACTAAAATTTTTTCCTCATTTTTACCAAATCGAAACCTGCTCAGAACGTCAGAACTTATATAGTTCACTCTGTGGGCTTCTCCCGCACCCCCCCCAGTCTTACTTTAGTCTTGTAAATTTAAGCAACTCTCAGCCTGGGATAACTTTGAATAAGACCATGGTCAAACTGAGAAACGCTAATTTATCCAGTTGAAAATTACTTTTGTAAAAGCACAATAGAGACTCTTAGGACATTTATTTTTTTTTTTAAAGAAAGTAATAAATGACTTGGATTTTATTCTGAAGCTGTACTTCTGCAACTTCAAAACATAGTCATTGAAATGTTTTCTCCTGCACGTTTCCCACTATTATTCCAGTGCTAACAGTGAATGTAACAACCTGATTCGTGTAAGTCATTCTGCTCCTAAAGCATCTCATATGATACAGGAATGCTCAAAATTTTACATACTGGTGAGCAAAGCCTTGTTAAACACCTACCTTGAGATTTTAAGTAGCCTCGTACAAAAGCAAATATTCACAGTAACATTTTTGATTCTTTTAGATCTTTCATGAGGAAAAATGAAATCACTGTAAAAGAGTTCATATGGTAAATTTAACATATTAGTCAGAAGGTAGTAATTGCAAAATTAATAACATTACAAACAATGTAAGATAATACTCTATTTTATTAGTCTTATGCAGAGGGTTGGTAATGGCACTGGGGACAAGAGAGATCTCAAAATCCCAGGGCCAATTTATCTGAGCTCCTAATCTTTCTTTATCTGCTGCGCTGCCTTTACAGTGCTGTCTCTCCAGCTGCCATAACCAAAGATTTGAAAGGCATCAGAAGGATTCTCAGGCAAACTGGCCTGGGAAGATAATCTGTTGATAGGTTCCAGACTCAGATATGGATTTTTTTGTATCATTGGCAAGTCAAGTGAGAAACCACTTCTTAGTGGTACATGTAAGTACTTGGAGCTTTAAAAAAAAAAAAAAGGAAAACACTGTTCTGGTGCTGCAGTGAGTTTATTTCATATGTCAGATTTTAATTTTGCCCACAGCTTTTCTGAAATATATGGCAGTCTGATTCATTAAAAAATAAATTATTTAAATTTGTCTGATATCAAAGCAATATGCCATTATTACAAAAAAGTCTAATGAACCAAGAAATCACTGTATGGCTTTTAAATACGGCATGTAGATATTTAAGTACCAGCTAAGAAACAAAAAGCTGACTGTTGAGGAAACAGACCTGGGCTTGTCCAACAGCTCTGACATATGCTAGAGCATCCAGAGAAAATGCTGGCAACACTGATCCCAATGTACTGGCATTTTGTACTGGTATATTGTGAAAAGTATAGAATATAGCAAGAGGTTTCATTACCCAGAGAGGAGGAAAATATGTCTACAGAGTGGTCAGTTTTGGCTAGTGCTCTGATCATCATCATTTTGATAGAAAGCTAGAGAGGTGGTGCCTTTCTTAAAGGCATCCAATACTCAAAGCACTTTTATGCCTCTTAAAATCCACATCTTGCTGTACTCTGGTGATGAGGATAATGAATAGTCTCAAACCATGTCAAAACAATTGCACTTTTAGTCTTCACATAGACAACGGGGAGGGCGATCAATTTCAGTTTTCTAAATGATGGAATCAAACTTGTAAAAAAATGTTAAGCAAGAGTAATTTCTTTATATCTGTACAGTCTTCAGGAGTGTGCTCTTACAAAAAATGAAAAGCTAAGGAAGTTTTCCTTATATATTCATCACAAATTACAAAATTTGAGTCAGAAATGTGCTCAATTCTAGCACCGGTTACCTTCTTTTCACCTTTCGTGCCCTGGAGGCTGTATCTAAAACACCTTAAAGCTTCTGTCAGCAAAAGCAGGAGAGATCAAAGGAAACTGCTAGGCAGTAGGAGAGGCATGCTTGGCAGCAGGGCTCAGCAGTATTAGGCAAAAGAGTGACAAGCTATAGGAAAAGAGGGAGAGCAGGCGAAGATGGATGCAGAATTTTGTGACACATTCTAAGTTATATATAGCTGAGCGATTGGCGAATTATATTTCTGGGTTTTTTTCAAGTACCACAATTACAGGAGATTTCTAAAAAATTTTTCACTATCAAATCAGCTGAAATATTTTTGTTTACTAACAATACCATCACAACATTTTATTGAACTTGTTTAGACTCAGACTGCATACTCGTACCCAAGCCATACTCATACCTATCAAAACATAGATACTTTTTATGTCACTCATGTGAGAACTTCAAAACCAGGGTAGCAGAGTGAGTCTTTTCCTGTGAACCAAAAGAATTATCCAATTTCTTGAACAGACGTGTCCAACACAAGAAGGCATATTCCCATGGAGTCCTGATAGGAAGTTGACCTAGAAGGAGAGAGTTCAACAGAATCATTCATTCATTAAAATACTGACTCAATTTAAATTGTAAGTTTGAATTTACAGCTGCACTGGTTGATTCCTAGTAGGTCAGTATAATTTATGGCCATTCAGCCTTACCAATACCACAGTTGTACTTTTGTTTGTTATTAACACCATAAAAGTAATAGGGCTCCACCGTGTTTTTAAGTTCACCATACAAGAATGATCTTGAAAAGGTAGAGAAGTGAGATGATTTACGTGAGATCCTGTGTAGTTCCTCTAAAATTAGTTCCTCTTTGATGCTCAACCAAGAAACTTTCTGGCCCGACGACAGTACCTCACAGAGGTGCAGGGCTGAAGCCTTAACCTCTCTTTCTCCTTCCCTCGTCAGTAAAACAGGGATGCTAACTCTCTCAGGCTCTGCCACATTCTCACAATGAAAATGTCTCAGCACTAATAAGTGTCCTGAATTTAGTGTTTACATTATCAAACAGCAGTTTTCCTTTTGTGTTAAGCAACAATAAAGAAATCTATAAACAGTACAGTATTCATGCAGTGTACATCCATTCTTTAAAACAACATGTGAAGGTGAGGACTAGTTTTTGATATCTGTTTAGAAAAATTTTGCAATACCGTATATGTGTTCCTAAAAGCTGAATAATTGCTTTGTGTATTTGTATACTTTGACCCACTTGATCACAAAACCAGTTGTCTCTATGGGATTTTCTTCTGAATACTTACAGGAATGCCTCCCAAAACTGTGAATTAGTGAACGGGCATTTATTTAGGTTTTGATGGAACACAGCATTTGCTTACGCATCTGTATGCACCTTGCTCTGTTTATACTACTGAAAAGGTCTAAGACTCTGTAGATTCATCCCTTGGTATTCATATGGCAAAGTGCAGCTTCTATTTGCACCTGAATAAATGTGAGACAGTGAGCTGATTATTTCTGACAGTCAGTAAAGTGAGAAGCAAACATACTGACAGAAATCCATGTGCAGCACTAAGAAATGAAGAGGAGCAAAAGGTAACCTGCCTGACTCAGGTATAAAGAGAGAGCCAGTCAAGGTACCTTTGCCAAATGATAATCAAAGGATACTAAATTAAAAATGTTACTATCAAATAACCACACGATCAGATATGTCAAATAAATCAAACACTAGTAGCAAATAAAAATTACCTTAGGAACCAGTCCTTTTAAAGTACACGTGCAACGGCTTCATGAAGTGACAGTGGAAGTTAGTACAGGATATCTGCTAGTACAAGAAGAATGGCATTTTATTCTAATTATGCTTTCATAAGGTGATAAAAATAAAGTATCCTTCTGCATGTACATTCCTCTATTTACAGTAGCTTGTTTAAAAAGACTCTGACTCTATAAATGCAAAGTTTACTCTCTCATCAAATTCTCATGCTTTGTGTTTATGAAAAATGCTTCTTCTCAGTGCAGCATTACCAGCCATGGCAATTTTGAAACACTGAGAAAATGTAGCTAAAAAGCAGAATCTCTGCTTGGACTTAGAAAAAACAATTAAAAAAAAAAACCAACCCAAAACAAAAAAGTGAAACTCATGCTGTGTTTGTTTCCATCTCTTACAGCTTATAATGCATTTTAACCACAGGAATCTTCCCATCATGTATTAATTATGGTCTACAGATAAAATCATTATCATTATGTAATGAAAAATGTGAGTAAATTACTTTTAATATCATGTGCAGTAGGAATTCAACAAAAGCCATGCAATTTTTATATCGGCATTTCTCGTTATCAGATTTGCTCCTACCTGCTGTGGACATTATTTGGCATTTCTTTTTCCTGCATGACAAAGAGAGATTTACAGAAAGGTCTCTCAAAATAGTCATGCATCGTTCTTGTGTGTTTTAAAGAATACCACGTTGGCTCTCCACATATGATCTCTTACTGCCTCCGCTGTCCTTTCTCTTGTAAGAGCCTTGGAATTTCTATTTGTGCTCAATTGCTCTACTTGAGTGGATAAAACGGCTTGGCAAGCAGGGCTCAGTTAAGCATTTCTAGAGCTTTTGCTAAATAAAACTCCCTTTCTTCAGGGAGTCTGTAAAAAGACCACTGAGTGCAATTCTTCCAGCCAATATATTCTAAGTGCATATTGATATACCTATGTACGATTTTTGAAAAACACTTGCTTAGAAATTTGCCTTGATTTTACGGCTTTAAGAATCACTGAAGATTCCCTGATTGCAAAGGGCTCAATACATTTAGCACGATGCTGAAAACTCAGCTTTGAAGTTGCTGAACATCGCTCAGCAGATGCAGTAATAAAGTGGATTCCAGAACAAATATTGATCAAATATCATGATTAAGTGATATCTTCATGGAACGTACTGTACCTGATCACTACCACAAAGGAGACTATGTGGAGGTGGCAGCATAAAAGTGATACGCAGGGAGGCGCAAGGACACATTCAGAGGAGAGGGAAGGAGGCACTGCCGTTGGTCTGTACATGCGAGGAGCATAGATCAATCCATAATCAATTTTAGCAATTGATCTGTAAGCAAAATGAGACTTTTTACAAAGTTTGTAGTGACAGACAAGATAAGAAGGAAGGAATACTGGAAGGACTTGCACTGATGGGACTAGAGGATACAGAGTATCTTGCATCCCTGTGCTCCTCTAAACTAGAAAAAAAAGAGTTGTTTCAGCAAATGATCAGTATTGCCATGCTTCAAATGATTCATGGTGTGCTACCTTACATATTGCCTGTGGACATAATAAGATCATGAAATGTTAGCTTAGATGATATGCTACAATAAAGAAGTTGAACTTCTATATGCTTCTATAAGAAGTTGAATTACACACTTTGCCTACTTTAACCTGGCTAAAAGAAGACATTTTTATTCCATATCCTGACATATTCGTTTATGTATGTGCATGGGCACACTGTCCAACGTACATAGGCATGTATTCACGAGAGAAACAAACATTCCTCTACAACCACAAGAGTGAAAACAAAGCTCTGCATGTTCTAAAAAGTAAAATTTTGAATAAACAGTATTGACCAAAAAATCACAGACAAAGAACGTTTACCAATATGATACTTCTAAAGAATTCCTCTCTGGTATACCTGTCCATTTACCAGTCCTATGATTCCTTCATTGCAAAAGGTTAAAGAAGATATTAACTAATAAAACAATTCATCTCCTAAAATCAGATTAACCGTTACTGCATTAATACAAACATGGGGCCAGACTCTCAGCCAAAACTGAGTTCCTGTGCCATCAGTCATGTGAAAGACTCCTACGTGGCAGAAAAATTGCTAAGCTGTTTTTTGGCCCTGTTGGATTTCAGGGGGGATTTGCCATTAACTTTTTTTGGGCTAGCATGCCCTTTAAAAGATTTTAAAGATCTTCTGTCATACAGAAAGCCCACAGTGACATGACACAGCATTATCCAGTATATCTCAAATCTCCACTGCCTCTGTATTCAGGCACTCCAGGACAGAAGGTACTTGGGAAAGTGTGGTGGTAAAAAATGTATGGAAGAAGATCTGACTCAAAGCTTGGAAAACAAACCAACTATGTGAAGAATTCCTTTGTCCTAACTTTTCAGAATAAAATTAAAGATGAAACACTTGCCTGGCTCTACTGCAGATAGCTTGATAAAATATTGTTTTAAGAGAAGCTAACCACATGACCACAGTCATTATAACATAAATTGATTCAGAAGAGATTTAATTAATTTAATGCATCTGGCTGTAATTATTATTCTGCATTTATTATGTAGGATTTTTATTAGCTTAATGGTTTTATACATTTATCAGATAGTCACTGAAGAAGATTTCAGTTACTCATAAAGAATCTGAATAAATCAGCAATGACTTTTTTTTCTTTTAAACAGTTTTAGTATAATGATTTGCTATTTTGGCTCTTACCAGTCATGACAAATTTCTGCTGCTTCATTGACAAAAAGCTTTACCCAATACCCACTAAAGTCAATAAACAGATTCCATTGATTGCATTGCACTGTAAATTGTGTTTAGAATATCTTTATAATACAATGATTTCCCTAGTGTTCAGAAGTAGTTCACAAGGATTGCTCCCATTTTATTTCTTTCTAAATAAACAAGTCATTTTAACACTTAATTTTAGACTAACCACTCATGCTTTTGACAACCCTTTTTATTTTGTTTTCTCAGTGCTCTAAAGCATGCCTGCACCTCTTTTCTAGTCCTATGTACGTACAGCACAACCCTGCAAATTCCATCATTGACAGCCTTTGACATTTTAAAATTTGCTTTGGCTTCCAATCAAAATAAAAATACATAAGCTTACTCTGTAAAGGGAATTTATGCATTTTAAAACTTTGACTGAAAAAAAGATATTCAGAAATTTATAGCAAAATAATAATTTAAAATTGATGTTATTTATTGCAGTAGTAGCATTCACACTATAAAAAGTTGAAATATATTTTGATCTGTTCAATCGAACTTAGGTGAGGTTAGTCAAATTGCATTGCATGGGGAGAGTCACTCGGTAAGAGTACGTGCTTCTATCCGTCAGACTTACTGCTGTGACCCAGATCCTACGTGTTGTCCAAAGACTACAGTTTGCGTGAGTTTGGTAAAAAGTCTTTTCCACTATCTGGATTGTCTGACGCTCTCCTGGGTGCCCTCGTGACATGCCTACCGGAACCAAATACGAGCGAGGGAGCTTTTGAAGCTACAAGAGGAGGCACTGACAAGTGCCCTCTGTCTGTCTGGTTGTTTTGCATTCGCTGCCTGCAGAAAAGCAACCTGTCTTTCTGTGGATTAACCTTGCCAGTTCATCACCGGCTTGGCTTTACTGCTGTGGCACAGAAAGGTAAACAGAAGTTTTCAGTTAGTAGAGCTCCATTGTGTTTTGTATCCAGTATGCGCTCCGTTTTGACTCAAAGTTCACTTAAACTTACTGTCCAAAAATGGCTCAAAATAGGCTTTTGTAAAATGGTAAGTGTTCTGAGGTATTTTTTCCTCTTAAGCATGGTATAGGATTTAAGTTTCCTTAGAGAATTAAATGGTTCTTTTAGAACAATTTCTACTTAGACACAACCTAAAGCATTAGTAACGTTTAGACACCAGTGTTAAAGTAGAGTTCTGATGCAAAAATGGATTTATTTACATGCAGATGAACTCCACAGCAATCTCATCCTTTGCAGGTTACAATTGTCATAGCCAAAATTAATTAATTAGGAATATTAAAGTTAGGATTAACTCTTGGACTTGATTCAGAAATCATTGGCAAGCTTGTGACTCTGGCACACAAATAATTCTGATTTTTAAAAGTTAGTGTTATACCAACAATAAGTACTTTCAAAAAGCAAAATGGCTTGGAAGGTGAAAGGAATAATATTACAAAACTTATACTAAAGTAAGTTCTTCTAGATCGTTCCAGTTGGGAGTTTAGTTTTTGTTCATCTGTTTACATTTTCTTTATGTAGGGTAAATTGTTTTCATAGAGCCATTATTTTCATTGTGTAGCGCTCCATACTACTAATGAGTCTTTTTACACTCTTAGTTTCATAGTTAAATGTTGAGGGGGAAAAGTAACTCCACTTTAGTGTAAACAAGGCATAGAGCTACAGGAGATCGCTTCTACAATGCTGTAATGAAGGAAGTCAGATAAAAATGATTAAATCTGGACCAAGATTTCATTTAAATAGGTTTCCCCAAAAAACGTTTCAGGGAGATTCCCCATAAACAAGACAACAGTCACTGTGCATATTCTCGTATCTCCAGCACTAACTCTCTCAAGCACGCAATGCGAGACACACCCAAAGACACTTTTTCCAGACAAATGCAAACCCTGTTGGGATCAAGTTCCGTCTTGGAATGAAACTGTCTGATAAAATCATAGTATTGTAATTATGACCAAGGAAAAGAAAGAAAAGAGGAATTTTTGGAAAGAAATAAGGGAAGAAGGGAAAAATATGATTATTGCAGTGATAAACTGACTGGCTGGCAAGTTTATTAAGAGAAATAAATGTAAGAATGAATAAAGCACTCTAGTCAAGTTGCTATCAATGTGTAATACAAAACACGACAATAAAAGTTAAAAATATGCTTTTAATCTCTTAAGATATAGTTTAGGATTCAATGTATCCAGGAAAACTGTGACAGGTATTGGAGCAAGAATTTGCTGGAATAAGTAAAGTGCTTTTATTATTAACCAGATGAAAAATTGGAACACAACAGAAATGACTGAGTACCCTTAAAGAGAAAAGGAGGAAATTAAAAAAAAAAAAAAAGAAAAAAGATAAGAACATTTTATTTTTCAAGTTTCATTCTCGGGAAACCTTACAGACAAAGAAGAAATACTTTAAAGAATATTCTGAATTCTAAAAAGACGCGTGATGGATGGTGATTTTCGGAAGGTGAGTAGTGCTATTTTAAACCCTTGCCTTCTGTATTAGATTGAAATTAGATAAGTCTTCTAAATTTTGCCTTGGCCAATAACAAAACAGTTTTATAAAAGGTCCAAGCTTTCACTCAGAAGGAAAGTCAATATACTTTATCATTTAAAGCAAGGTAATTTTAGAAAATAGAAACTCACTAAGGATTTGTTATCTTTTCCATTCTTAGCTTCTTCAGAGTAAGATAGCCAACAGATGGAAAGCACCAAAAGATGAGTCATAAAACATGCAATTCATAAATGAAATTATCTAATCTACATTTTCATGGACATATATCATGGTGAAACTTAAGATACATTGTTATGTACCTATACCAGTTATTTCACATTTATTTTCTCATTTACAAAACAAAGATCCCTGACAGAAATTTTGTTGAAGTCCTATAGGGTCACAATGATTATATAATTATCCTGTTAAAACCCTTCTATCAAAACAGCCAGCCTCACAGATGCATCAGTAGATTGGCCTCCCCTCTGGGTTTGAACAAGTTTCAGTCCTACAACTTAACACATCATGGCAACATTTGCCTTTTACATGTTAACAAAACCCCCAAAACATTTAAAGGAAATAATTCATACCTTTGTTATGCTGATCAATGATCTCTTAGAATGAATCACCTTGTTACATAGAATACGATAGGCCTTAAAAAAATCAGAATGTCAACAAAATGAAAGAAAACTATAAATTAAGGCCAAAATATGACTTTATACCAAACCTGAGTTACCTAAAATACCAGCAACACTGCAGAACAGTTTGGCCAATATCAGGAGTACAAGGAGCCAGGTTCTGCCCCTGTACCCTCCTTAGTTGTGTTAACTTGAGTTGGACTACATTTTTAAATAGGTTAATATTATGAGATAAGAATCTGAGCTTGGTAGTTACTACAATTTGAATGTGTGATATATACCTCAACTGAATTACCCATTTCAGCTGTGACCTAGAGTTGAAAAATATTTTTTAAATCACATAAAATTAGTTCTATATATATTAATATATCTGAAAATCACTTTTTCTGTAACAGCAAACAAAATATTAACCATTCTACCAGCCTTCAAAAAAATTGCAAGTTCATTTGTTTTAAGCTGAAAAACACTGACCTCTTTGCTCATAATAACTATGCAGTTATTCACCCCTTGACCAAACACTGATGGTCTGGATTATTAATGTGATTATTTTTTTTTTTTTTTNTTTTTTTTTTTTTTTTCCCACCAAGGATCTTGCATCTCCTTTTCTAGTGGCAGTGACTTGAAGGCTGTGGTTGTGCCTCCCCTTGCACGCTGCCCTGCCTTCCTGCCTTTTCTGCTCTCCTTCACCGGTGCACCCAGGTAGGGTCAGACGTAGCCTGGCATAAACAGAGTTATCTTACTTGGAGTCAGAGAAAGTGTTGTTATTGACTTCAGAAGGATCAGGGCCCTTAATCCTTAGAACATTTCAGTTTGCCTGGTGTTGCTGTAACTACAACATGCAAAAGGTCTCTGGCTGTTTCTTCATTCTGGATTTTTATTCCTAGCACGCCCCTAAATATTTCCTCTATTTTAACTTTAGCCCACGTACACTAACATAGCACTAATTTCTTTCTACAGTTTTATTATTGCACAATATTTCAGTTAAAAAGATTTGGCTTGTATCCTCTGGCAAGGAGAATTGCTGATTTTATGAAATATTATCCATCAACTTAGATAAATTTGTTCATTTTGCAAAGTTCTTTTTGCAAAAGAGTTAAAATAGAGGCATTTATGGTCTGTCCTAAATCATTTTTCAGCACTTTATTACATGGCTTACTATTTTTGAGCAGTCTTATGGAAATTATTATTAACTGTGTTTCTGTTTGCGTTTTATATTCCTTGATGCTCAGACCCCAAAGTTGGTAAAAATCCCAGGAAACCAGTCAGTCATTCATTTTTGTAAATACATATGCATGAATTATAATTGTATACTAACTCATAAAGCCAGGAATGGCCAACAATAAAAAATTATATTCACTGTCAAAAGAAAAGGAAGAATTCAATTATGCTAGCGAGAAAGAAGCCTTGTTTGCACATCCCCTCCCCTCTGGGGATTTTTAGGCATGGCATTTAAACGTGCCTTTCTACCAGCAGCTGAGTCTCAGCACACAGACTTTTTTAAGATGCTGGACTGGAAAGGTACTTAAAACCACCTGAACTACTCAGTTATGGTATTTCCTAGTGAAACCAAAATAATTACTCTGCTAGCTGCTCCTTGCTGCTTTTTTCCTAAGGGGTAAGGGGCAGAAATTGAGATGACAGTGAGCAGGAACGCTCCAGCCCCTTTATCCGTGGCCATGAGAAGACAAGAGCAAGTTTGAATTCTCTTTGGTTTGGTCTGCTTTAGCTAATATGAAAAATAATTTACTGCCAACTTTAATAAAAACGTGAGTAGACCTTGTATTTCTACACATAATAAAAACAGGAGTAGACCTCATATTTCTACACTTAATGAATGCACCTTATTTTTGGACCTTATTTTTATGGGTAATCAATTAACATTGTCAATGACACCTGACATATTTGGAAGTTTTGGAACCTAGAAATATTACTGAAGCAGCATCTCCTGTAAAATGATCACAAGCTCTCCATCCTCAAGAGGAGTCCTTGAGAGCAGAATGTTAGTCCTGCATACATCCAGATTTAGCATTAAGCACTTAAATCTGTAGAATGTAATGAAAAAATGGGGATAACGTCTTTACACAAATACGATATGAACTTCCATGTGTAATAATGACCAAAGACTGCTTTTTCACGTGTAGCCCACGTTACATCTAGATTTGTACTGACTAATCAATTTTGGCCTGATAGGCACTTACTGTTATCCTTCAAATTCAACAATAAGGTTAAGAGGGCTAGTAGGATTGAGAAATGACTGCTGTCATCTATCTTAGGTGCAGAATCAATTTTTAAATGAAAAAGAATTACCATGCGAATCACCACTTTAAAGGAAGCACTTTACTCTCAGTTTTTCTTACACTAATCTAGTCATCGCCCATCCTATAAACAGTACATTTTGCACTCACAAATGTAACATCAGACAGATCTCAATGTATCTTGCCAACGTGCATCCTTAGGAAAGTTCTAAATTTTGAATAAATCATCACATATCAATTATGTCCAGGGAGTCAGCAGGAAAAAAAGAAACAAACAGAGGTTGGTCTATTTTTTTTTTTTTTCCTGCTAACATTTCCACACTCCTGATGGCTTCTGGATAATTATTCAAGGCACCCTTAAGAATGCTAGCTTTTAAGTTGATCTAAAGTCTTCCTTTACAAGAATATTCTGAAACTACAACAGATTATTTCTTTGTAAACCGAATCACAAAACTTATCTAGTTGGATTTTTTTCTCTTTCTTAAGTAAATCTAAAGTGCTACAGGTAAAAAAGGGGGAAAAAAAGTTTTTCTGATAGATTGGAAAGCAGAAAATACCGTAAAAAATGAGCACATTTGAAACATGATTAATACATCCCCTATGTAACCACAAAACCAAAGTACAACCAACCACGTGGAAGTAACCACTACACACCGCCTCTAATGAAACTCACCTCCAGATTGTCAAAAACACTCTTAAAACTCACGGATGTCACCTTCTCAGCATCCTTTCTACCGATCTGTCTTTCATCAGTGTTTCATGGTGTCCTACAACCTTCATTAAACTACTGGATCTCCATATTTCTTTTGTTGTGGCTGTTTGGTGCACAAATACAAATAAATTATAACAGATTTGTGGGCAGAATCATCCACTTGCATCCAGACAATACGCTTAAGTATGAACTAACTTATCTATAATTTCATAACCTACAGATAAATAAGACCAGCGTGTAATACAGCTATTTTCAGTCTCATATGGGTAAATGTGGCATAAAAATGAAATGAAGGGTAAATGTATTTACTTTTTCTGATGTCTTACTACATAATTTATTAGGCTGATGCTGTTCATTATGTTTCATATTCCATCATTTTTCTCTGTGAAGTCACTTACTATATCAAATGAAGAAAATTTATATTTAAATTAATAATTTCAGAGTGAAACATTAATATTCAAATCAATGGTGCTATTGTGGGGCTTCAGGGGGAAAAAAAAAACCTTTTATGCCGAGCACAATGAAGGAGTGATAGGCATTTCTGTTATCTCATTCATTAGTCATTCTGGACAGTTCAGACAAGCTGTTACTTGCAATAATAGAGAGCATTTTACTTTTTAAAGATTAATTTAAACTATGCTTTACACTGAACTGCAGCAAACTATTTATTTATATATTTATTGATTCTGACAAAATAGATATTTGCATTTTTTTCTAAAGGAGTAAGTAATATTCATACAGCTGTAGCCAGGAGCCTGACATAAAGCATGATAAGCAACATATTCTCACTCCATGGGAGGATGACCAACTCGGTCAAAATGTGCACTTGTCTAATAAACTTGTAACACATTTCAGAAATTTATAAAGCAGACAGGAAAGAGAAGAAGGGTTTGAAAATCTTATTTCCTTTTTAGTTTTCAGCTCCTATCGCCATCTTTTCTCTGTATAACTCCCCTTCTGAATTTAAACCCACCACCTGTTTTTTCATTCAGAGACATCTCTTGATTTCCTTCAATGATAGTATCAGTGTATAGAGTCAAGCACAGGTGCTATATCAATCCAACACATCATTTTGCAAGCTCTGAGCAGCCACATCCAAACTGCCACACTTGCATAGTGGAGAATAATGTCACAAAAAAATATAAAGTTTAACAATTATCGACTTGCTTACCCCCTTTGATTTTTCAATGGAGTCTATACTTTTCCTTCACAAAATAACAATAGGAAATAAACTGTGAGCAAATATTTATCCATTATGTTTTTTCTATATCTCCAGCATTTCTCTATGCTGCCCTGTTTAAAACAGATATAAATATAAAGTATTTATTCAATGAATGCATGTGTTAATCCAAACCAACCACTTGAAGAGGAAAAAAACCCTCATTACTGGAGAAGGTTAAGTATGAAAACCATATTTGTTTCAGATATGCATAAAAAGTAGTTTTATAGTTAAAGAAAAAGCAAAACTGTGAAGATTCTAAATATTCATGTTCATCTCAATTATTCTAGCATCATTAAAGTCTTAGGGCTATTAATAATTTCCCATTTGTAAGCCAGCACCCAAATTCACTTGGTCAGAAGCGGGTGAAACAACAGATTTAGATTGGTGACAACATAAGCATCAGAAGGGAATGAACTGGCTTGTAAAACACTGGCCCTGAACATCTCCTCTACCTGAGTCTCCAGATTTTCCTGCTAGATCCCATCCAAGTTGGACCTCATGCCAAAGCTGTCTATTTCAACTCCCAGATCTCACACTACTTCCTGACTTGCTGGAGAATCCACAGGAGCTTTGTTTCAAGACTCGTGTTTTGAAGAAACAAACAGATGTGTGGAAACTGTTCCCCTCATCACTGTGCATTAACCAGCAATCTGAGCCATCAGATATTCTGTTTGTGAGAAGAAGGCAATATGAATGTTTAATAATTAGCTCCTTCGGCTCACAGCAGAGTCATTCCCTTGAGACTTTAAAAGCTTGAGCTGTGAACTCTGTTCTTTGAGATGAAGTCCCTTTTTATCACTATTATAAATGCACTTGGTATTATAATTAAAACCTCAGAGAAAATGTTCCTACAACCTTTGAGTGTGCACTAATTTCCTCTAGCCTTTACCTTGACTTGACTCTGCCGATACAGGTGTGTGCATGTGTGTACACACAATTTTGCACATTAATGAGAAGTAAAGGGGATGGCACTGAAAATCAAAGCTTTCATATGTGTTTGGATTCATGCTCAGAAAACCAGGAAGACAACATGCCTCACCCCTCTGCTGGGTACGGTCATTGCAAGACCGCACGTTTTTCTTGGTGCCAGCTTGGATGGCTCAGCAGCATGAGAGGACTTCCATAAGTAACAGGGGTTGTGGGGAAGGGACAGAGACCTCTTCTCCAGGGAAGAGTGCCTGGGGCAATGCCCCCCCTCCTTCTTGGGAAGACACTTCTCTACACAGATGGCCATTTGTTATGGGTAAGAGTTCACGTATTTTATCTGTTACTACTGTCATTGATGATTAGTGCAGAACTGAACCAGGCAATGGAGTCCTATTTGTGGTACCAGACCATAAATTTGGCCACAAGGAGCTCATTTGGGCCCCTGTTTCAATTCAGCCATTCCTGACCTCCAGTACTTTCCTCTGATGCTGCTAAGATTTAACCTGATCCAAGGCTTGCAGGCATGTGATTTTTCTTAGAATAAAAATTGCATAACTGCTTGAGTATTAAACCATAACTGTTGTATATCGAAGGACAGCGGTGTAATTTGTTGGACAGAAAGACCTTTTTAAGGTTCTCAAGCAGCCTTGGGTAGTTTGTTGAATTGGTAGGAAATATCTAGTATATCTATGACGCACTTGATCTTTCTTCTAAAATGAAAGAGGAGAGGTTAGATTCTGCTGAGAGCCCCTTGAGGCAGGTTTTAGTATGTAGAGTGGGGACGACTTTTACAATCATCTTCAGATCATGAGGCCACAGTTTGTCAGATGAAATGCTCAAAGGGATGGCATTTCTAGAGAATTAAGATGTTTTACCCAATTTCTATATATTTCTAGTGGAACCTGAAGCCTACTATTTTAACCTTCTCCATTTTCTGAATAATTTTTTTTAGTTTGCAGCTTTCCCATGTTCGGTGTTTCTTCTCAGATCCTAAGTTTGACTATGAAGGCATAAGCACACTGCTAATAATAAATATTTCTGGCATTTATGTTTTATGAGTAGCATCTGTAATTATATTACTCTCACTGCAAATAACTTAAGCACTGATGCTTTTATGATGGAAATGAATTTGGAAGACGGAATATTTATGAATTAGTATCTTTCCTCTAAGAGAATATGACAGCATTGAAAACATGCAATTACCAGAAATACCTATAGTGATTAAAATGGTAATTAATGACAACCACCCTTATTAGCATAAAATAAAGCAAATTACAGACGAACCTGTATTTAAAAAAAAAAAAAAAGTATTTAGGCAGTATCTCCTGCCTTCTACAGTCTGAAGGAAGAAAGTGCTTACAGACTGCTAGTCTGTTTGTTAACGACAGGTGGTGCAAAATACCTAGAACAGCAGCAAATCTTTCCTTATCTTTCGCATAGGGGCATCCAGCTATTTCCAGAGTGGAAAAAGAAAAACGTTAAGACAGCATCGAAGTTTAAATTAATTTCAAGTAGAAAGCAAGTCGTTTTGCTGCCTTCACAGACACATTTGTGAAGTTTATGTCCTAATTTTGCTGACACTGGTATCTGGAGGCAGAATCAATGCCTTATTGTGCACTGAATCAGGAGTTTAATTTCTAATAAAAATTACATGTTTTCACTTTAACTCAGAGTTTTGAGTTGCTTACAGCTTCCTGAAAACAGAGACACATAAATCACACATCTAGGCATCAATGGCAGGCATCCTGTCTTTGCTCAAAATATTCAGTAGTGTGACCAACAAAGCCTTTCCTAAAAGGATGGAGACTTATACAGGAACTCAGTAAGCCAAAGTAACTGCTATTAAACACTCCTGAAGAAACTATTAGAAAACACTTATGCTTTTTAATTCAGCTGTTCAAAAAATGTATTTGTCAGCGTACTTTCAAAAAATTGTCAGAACCAGTTTTCCTAAAGTTTTATATATAGTGGCTTCCAGGATGGCAATAAAAGTTTCAGAAAGCTGTGAGGCTTGAGGAAGATAGTTGCAATCAAAATACCCATTCAAACGCCATTACAGATTTCCTTACAAAAAAGGAAGTTTCATTTTTAGTGTGGAGTAAACATGGCTGCCCTGTTCAGTTACTGCACTTTCTCCACAGTTGTCAGGTGAATGGAAGCTGCTGAATTGTGGATGATTTTGGTATGCAATTCTTAAAGCTAAAAAATATTAAACAACTTATGTGCAACTCGGAATTCTCTTCCAATCTCTCCCGTCTCTTCCAGCACAAGGGTTGGTGAGTGGTCCCACAGATGACTTTTAGAAAGCCACAGAAAAGTATTGACAAAGAAAGCAAGACAAGTCAGACTGGCTGGCAACTGTTTGTTGTTGCAGAATTTTCTTTGGAGAAATCAAAGACCAGCTGTGTGATTTGCATCCTGCAGAAGAATTTGTCTGGGGAGCAAAGCATTCACATGCAGTCCAAAACATGGTGTTTCTCTTCATGCTCTCAGGTAACACTTGGATGTTGCTATTCAAGATCACGCTTCCCACAAAAGACTACTACATAACTGAGTCCAGTTTCTACTGTCCATCTAACATCACAGCTAGAGATAATTGAAAGGCACAGAAAATTGGAGAGTTAAATATTTGATCTTTGCAATGCATTTATCTCATTAAGTTCTTGAAAACATAAAGGGGTTTGGTGCCTTTTAAGTTGTGCAAGTTAATTGTGTGACAGTTCAAATGAGTAAATAAATACCCTCTGAACACCATCTTAATTTTGGGCGTAAGTAATCAAAGAGTTAGTTTTACAAAGATTCTTGGACAACGTGAGGCTGAGTTTTGTGAAACCAATAAAAGAGGAATCCGTCCTCCAAAAACAGAATCCAGAGTCTTGAATGAAATAGCTGGTCTCCGTCCACAGCCCTGGGCAAGATTTAGAAACCTCAGAGTAGCATTTAGAAAAAGCAACATGTTGAGCAGAGAAATAGAATATTTCTATTTAGATAGAAATAGATATCTATTTATATATACCTATTTATATAGAAATAGATATATTTAGATAGAAATAGAAATACTAGAAAATAAAAATTATGTCAAAGGTGAGTTCTACAACACCATATTACCTACAAATCAGCCCTGGATTCAAGATGGAAGCCATGGATTTTAATTTCCTCCCTTTTTCTACCTAAGTGAGCACCCAAACCATCAGGTGGCTGGTTCAGAGGCTGAAACGAACTGGCAACATCACCCTCTGGGGCTCCAGCTTTGTATCTGTGGGGCATACCAAGGATGAAACTAACCTGGAAAAAAGCAACATCATTCTTTATATAAGGCTTTATAAACAGTAAATCTGAAATATTCATACAGACCTGAAACATTAATCTTTTTCTTTCCTAATCATTTTCCATTGCAGCTTTAGGTAAGATTCAAATAACCACACCGTCCTTAAGACACACTGCATAATAGAGTCAAAGTGCATCTATGTGGCTCCCAGAAACTCCAAGCACCTGCATAACTCCCAGTTTGTATCAGCCTGTCAGGTATGTCAGATGCCAGAAGATGCACTAAGAGCATGGGAAAAAATAAACTCAAAGATCCATTCAAAACACGCAAACAAAACTCGGCAACTTCTCGTGTCCTTCTATGTCCCATGTCTATATGCAAACATTACATACTGCTGTAGCGATTCAAAATCCTCATTCTACACAGCTTTGTGGTCTTCATCCAGCAACTTATGGTCTGCCCAGAAAACACAAAATCAAATAGGTTTGTTGACAAAACGATAGGAATATCATTTAATAAGCCAATTCAGAGAACTGACCTAAATTACATTTTGTAGCAGGTTCAAAAAAGCTTGGCGTAAGATTTCAATTCAGATAAAAGTACTTAAAATAATTTTCAGAGAAAATTAATTTTGATAAGGGAAATTAGTGTCTAAAATTTTTTTCTTGCTGCATTGCTTCTTTTTCAAACTAGCATTAAATCACAGGTGGATAATAAATTTCCTGCAAGTAAGTTGAAAAGTTATGAAATATTTTCAGATAACTGTAACGGAAGGCATTTTGGGGATTATGCTACAAGGAATTCATTAAGTATCTGAAATTTTCTGATAGTCAATCTCTCAAATACCTTGGTAATTCACTTAAGTCTGGACTTTGTTTATATAAAAATGTAATCTGCTTCTTCTTGGAAGACATTTTTCTTTATAAACTGTGATAAAATGAATGTTATATTTCATTTTTGCTAGCTTTTCAATATGATTGATGCAGACCTTTAATGCGTTAATTTTACAACATGAATTCATATTCAAATAGATAGTCTTGTTAAGAAAGATGAACAGCACCAAATACGGAACAGCGAAGATCTGAACTACCCCTTTTTTCCCCCCCTTCTCATCAAGAAAGAGTCCACAGAAATTATTAGTACTTTTGGTTTCTGAATATCTTGTCTAAGGAAGTAGTTACAAGGTAACTGGAACCAGAACTGGAAAAACCAGTTTGAGAAAAATCCAATAGCTAGTTTAAAAATTGTGAAGTGTTTATGACAATTTTCCATTCCCTTTAACGAAATTAATATTGACTTGTCTTGTGTGTTCACAATATTGTAAAACCCAGTAAGCATGCTTTACCTACTCTGCTGAAGAGGTTGTACTGTATTGTACAGGTCTCAGTCTAATACTGGTATTTCCAGTTTAGAGGTATGAGGCAAGCGCACAGCGATGCAAGTCCTAACTAAGCAGCATTTAGGGAGAGACATCTTACATCTGAGACAAGGGCACTTAAACAGGTACTTAAACTTTCATAAGTATAACACAGATCCAGTATGCATTCTTTGGAGACCTCCCGCAACCTACAGGACCAGCACAGACCGTATCCGAGTTAGGCGTAGGGAAATGCTGTTGCAGGGAGGTACAGAGTAACAGCATGTTAAAACAGCAGTTTGAAGGAGCTTGCCAACATTTGCCAACTAATAACCGTGGTACAATTAGTACGTGTGCACTGCTACCCACATCCTGCCTTCTCGTCTTATCCACAGGTATGACAGCTAGGCGGCATGCCTCCAGACAGCCACTGCGAGGAGTCCCAGTGTGGCAAAATACGCTTCTGCGGAGCCCTGTAGACATCCGTTCAGCAAGATGTGTAGTCGCAGCACTTGAGCTGCATTCCTGGTGGGCCTGTGACACGAAATTGAAGTACCATATTCTCAGTGGGCACGTGTCCAACTAAAGTCAGTTGAGCCGGGCTTTAATTCACCAGCTGGGGATCTGAACCAACGTTGTTTGACAGGCAGTGAAAACCTGGCAAGTAGGCTGGATAAAATGCATTTGTCCCTAACAAGTACTGTCTTGAAACATCCTACTTTTGGAGCTATTGCTACCCTTTTATCTGGTAAAATATCATAGTGTTTCTGCATCTAGCCCCAGTGAAAGTTAGACTGAAGGCTTGATGGCTGTTGAGCACAGGCAAGGGTAGCTGCCACAGTTTTGTGTAGACAGTATGCAAAGAAATATTTTTTTTCCAGGAATCCCAAAGAAACGTTCTCCCAGGGTCATTAGAGAACAGGCCCGTGTCAAGAACTGCCTCTATTCAGAGTCCAAGATACATAAATCTTGCTTTTATCATGCTCCCTTCCCTGCCTGCAACGCTTTTGTGGCAAACATTGCATTATCCCACCCAAGAGCTCAAAGGGGCATCTTGCCAAGAGCAGAAGACAGTTCCCATACAAGGATACAGCAGCGGGACCTCAGAAGTCTGTAGCTAAGCATATCACTTAAGAGGAAGTACTTCAGAGTGTGATGGGACCAATATAAGTGAACCAAATACAGCAGGACTAATAGGGTGATTACAAATCAGGTCTTAACATGACATAACTGAAAATCCACTTCTGAATTTTTTTTCAGCTTGAACCTACTGCTCAATTAATTTAAACTCTGTTATGTCCAATAGGATAAATGAATCTGAATTTCTCTTTGAGCTGAAACCTTCAGCTTCAAAGCAACTGCTTTTTTTTCAACTTTCATTCCTGTTCCGCTGAATCTTTACCTTCATCTCCCTCCGCACCCCATATTCCCACATAAAGTTACTAATCTGAAAATATTTCTGTGCAACTTCTTCCTTCCCACTTGCATTCCTTGAAAATTTGCTCTTAGCAAGAAGGGTGGAATGAGCGTCCAACCAAAATACGGCATATTAAAAAGGTCAAAGTACTATAGCAAAATAGCATAAATCACAAAATATAATGGGCATTAAAATTCTGACACCTCTTTGTCATGACCAAAATTGTAACTAGAGTGAGAAATTATATGGAATTAGCTTCTTACTGATACGCTCTGAAGACTGTAATTTCATGGTGCCTGGATGTCATTTTCAGAACCTTATGCCTCTTTGCAGTCTTGTAGGCATGCATTCAGCTATCATCTAGGGCACTTGAAATAAAAGTAAGAGAAAAGGAGAGATACATAAATGTTTTACTTGGAGCAAGAAGTCATGCCAGTTTTCAAAATTACAGTAATCTTTTAGTATTGTTTCTGCTGAAGTCAGAAATCTTCAGATGACGACTGATCTCTTCGTGTGGGATGTGCAGTATTGAGTCTCACTTGAGACTCAATAATGAGAGAACATTATGCTTCAGGAAAAAAGTAGATCTCAATGTTATGAGTTGATTTGCCTCACGTTGCTTCCTTTATGTTTAGCCCAACAGAGCAAAAGGGACAGAGCAGAGTCGATCCAACACATCAAATCCAAAGGGTGTGATGTGAAGGACAGTATCTGCTCCCAAATCCTTTAACTTACGATATGAGAGATGAAGCGTTAAATGACCAGCAGTAAGTCTCGTTATTTGTTAAGGTGATGTCACTTTTGAGGCTCATTCGATGTAATTAAAGCTCACGAGGAGGATTACTCGGCTGGCACCTTGTTGATTTAAGTGGTCTCTGTTTATACGGTTTATGAGTTCCAGTTTGTTTGCTTCTTTTCCTATACGCTGCTTTATGACTCTCTTTCACTTTGTTTGCCTCATGCTCCTTGTGCTAAAGAGGCAAGGGACTGGCATCAACATGACTACCCCTGAATAAATGGATCGTTAAAGGCTCTCAGCACTTCTCTGCACCTTCACTTGGTGAGAACAAAAGGATGGAGGTGAGTCTGAGATGAAATCCGTTTTCTCTAACCTCTCAGAAGGCAGCTGGGGCTTGAAGAAGTCGAATTTCTCCAGAAGCATAACAAAGAGATCAGGTGTTAGCATTGGGTCTTAAAAAATCACAGAGCCTGAAAGACTTACATACACAAAGAAAGCTGGAGTAGGAGAGAGGAACAGAAGGGATAAGAGGCAGAATATATTAGCTTCGGCATACCACCCTGCTCGCACAACGGTGCTGCTGCCGCGTGGGAGCCGGCTCACATACAAATCGCCGGCAGCATAGGCGGAGGAGGTCATGTACCTCTTCACTGGTAGACATAATCTCCGTTATTGTTACAACAATAAGGCTACTGTAATGGAAGAGAGAAGGCACTTTGTCAGTGCAAAAAGCAGAGGGAGAGGAAAGTAAGAGAACCAGAGAGGGAGGAAGCAAATAACGTTATAGGTGTTTGGTTGGAGCACTAGCGAGAGGAGAGTTTCGTTGTCTGTGCTGCAGTGGATGTGAGATGCAGAGCTATGGCTTCGCTGTCGGGCAAAAACTGTGGATACTCAGCTACATTAGAAAGTATAGAAAGAGAGTGTAGAAATAATTTCACTTTAGGGTGAGCGCTGAATGAGATGGGCAAGAAAATTCCTGTATTGTGTAATGCTTTTTGTCATGAAATTGGACTAAATTTCAGTGAATATTAAATATTTAAATCCTGAATGGCAGGATTTACTTTAGCTCATATAGATTATTCAACCTAGAAAGAAAATATCTTTCAGTTAAGCAAGAACCAAAGTAAATCAAAACTGACTGATTTCCAGCACAGCCGGATATATTACTTCCTTCGTGCATGTTAAATGTTCAGTCACCTCAAGGTTTTCTTAAGAGACATGCTTTCCTAGTTCAAGATTTCCTAAGATTTGGCAATTCTTGAGCACCTAACCGACAAGATTCAGCCTCCCATGGCTGTTTTATACCAGGCAGTTTTAAAGGCACGGTACGGCCATGTCGAGTTCAGCGGAGGGACGTACCATGCTGCAAAGTAAACTGATGGAGACCTGGGATTCCTGCGGGTAACACAGAAGTGTATCACCAGCCTGGCTTTGCCTCAGCCCACTCAGATTCTGGAAAAGTTACAGCCTACCAAGGTGTGCGAATCTGGTTACAGCCTGTATCTAGCCCAAAATCCCCAAACACCACACGGGCCCAGCATTACTGAGCAAAGATTTCCTTTGTTTTTCAAACCCAGAAGAAATGTGGTCATCTAACTGAACAGTTATTGAAAACTATCTACTTAAATAATTAATTTGGAGTCCCTTGCTTCACACGTTGCCAGTAAAAATAACGTGTTACAGGAGAAATGCCAAAACCGAGGGGTATTTTCCCAATATTTTTTTTCTGCTATCCATCTGGGACTACTCTCCAGCAGTACAACTCATAGGAGGTCACGTTATACTGCATAATTTCTCCCAATTATTACACTCAAACAGACTACAAGTCACTCGTTTCATTTCTGATTATAATTGCTTTGTTCTAAAGGAGATTTTAGGAGTAAGCCCAGTACTGAATGTAATACTGTTCAATAGAATCTATAGGTTATTTATTAAAACCACATAAAAGTGGTAAACCACAATCATAAAAAAGATGAAGCAAAGCTTGTCTTTGCAATCCGGTGTCCCAAAGGTATGATTATCTCCTGATAACCATATCTCCCTCTTCTGCCTTATTGCTAATTAAATTAATTAATTAAGGAAGTCTTTCCCCAAGTGGACTTGATTTAATACGCTGTATGTAATTAGCAGCTCTTGGAAATGGAGATGAGACGATTTCTCCTTTTTTTTTTTTTTT
>RSEF01000004.1:30343992-30382197 GCA_003993805.1 Himantopus leucocephalus | reverse complement strand
TCCTTTTTTTTTTTTTTTCCTTTTTTTTTTTTTTTTGGTGGCACAGGGAGCACTCACAAACTTTGCAGAGAGAGCGAGCGCTCGGGCTTCGTTTGTCACACGGCAGCAGCTCACCCACTGCGGCGGCTGCGGTCACGCATGTGGGGCAGGGACTCTGCCGCCACAACATACACCCTCATGCGTTTGCCTACAGAAATTCCGGCTCATCGGTAGTAGAAAGTGGGTATAACTTTTCGAAACTTGATTGTAAAAAGAAATAAATGCCACAAGAGGAAAGAGCTAAATAATTTTTGCTTGAAAGCTGATAGTGTTTATGGTAAAAGGTACTTCCCCCCCCGCGTTGCCAACATATTAGATATGGGCCTATCTTAAAATTTACTACTTTTATGTGATTAACTGAGATTAGCTATTTCAAAATGAAAAAACGATATTGACTTCACAGAGATAAGAAATTACATATTCACAATTATAAAATAAAAATCCTTGTTTATCAAGCACTTCACTTGTTACAAACACCGAGGAGCACATTTTGTTGGAAAAAGTATCCAGTGCTTATTATTCACAAATAACCACTCTGAACTGATTTTTATTATTAAAACTACAGTTCATATTGCATTATTTATGTAGGTCATGCTGTATTGCTTCTGATCTTTGATTGCATGACTTCACGTATTTTAAAAACACAAATTAAAGGTGGGCTAATTCTTTGTGTAAGTCACATGAAAATAACCTTTAAGTCTACAGCTTGCCCAGGGGATATTTAATTTTAATACAATGAGATCAAGACTCATTGGAAAAATAATTATTTTCAAATAGAGAAACACTTTAAATCTGTTTATAAAATAGAACGTTATGAATAGTTAACCTGTATTGTATCTACTAAAAATGTTACAGATAGGTATTGAATAGACAAGAAAACCAGAGATTACATTAAAAATTCTTAACTACTTTAAAAATCCACATAAAGGTGTTGTATTAGAAGTTACTCCATGGAGAAGCTTTTTTTTTTCCAAGCACACGGGTTAAGAAGTCAAATGCTGAAATGTGATATAATGAAAAGACAGCTGCTAGAACTATGAGAAGAAAAGTGGAAGCATGGTACACAGACTATAACATTAGTGTCTAATAGTATTTTTTCACAGAAGGAAGAAAAAGGAAAAAAAAAAAAGAAGAGTCAATATGATTAAGGACAATGAGATTTTTAGTGATCCAGGCACATTTGTGTGAGCTGACCTGAACAGTCTTCCGAATTTAAATGAATAACAAAGAAATTCCTATTAAGAGTGAATGCAATTACTATAGGGATGATACTGCAGAAATGGAGATCTGTAAAGGGATTAAACACAGGAGAATTGCTCACAGAGTTAAGTGACCTGACAAATTTTGTGAAAATAACCTTTAGTATAAATGACAAGGAAGGAAATTGAAGAAATGTGTTTCATTATTTCTAAAGATATACTAGATGATAGATTCATCTGCTAATACCACAGAAAAATACAAATGTTATCCAATAATAATTAGAATAGCTTTGCATTTGTTACTGTACCATTAGATCAATCATTCTTTTTATAAAGTAGTTTATTTTCTAGACACACACCCCAGGCGTACTCGGGTATGGTATGTAGGAGGAGGCAATGCCCAAGCAGCTGGTGAGGCACACTTTCAGTTGCTCTGTGTGCCACCAGTGCTTTATCATCTGCCTGTGACCTCTCCCTCTGCCTGCTAACATCTTCCTCACATTTATTCTGGGACGCCTAACACCCTAATACCTGCCAGCAGCTGCCAGCGTTAAAACTTCAAGTGCCAGAGGACTGCTGCCTCTTTTATTCAAACATGTTTCATTTTGCCTCCAAACGACCAGGACGAGGAAGTCTTGGTGCTGAAACACAGATGGATTATCCATGCCTAAGGAAGGAACTTTAAAAGCCTAAAGTTTTAAAGGAACTATCAAGATGAAAAGGGGTTTTTAAATGCCATTTTAAAACAGCAATTTCATGCTTTTGATAGGCTACTGACTGCCCAAAGATATAAAATCCTCTACTCCACAGAATAAATGTAGTGCCAATTAAAGCTGGAAAAAAAAAAAAAGACACTGAGTTTGCCAAACAATATATCTATAAAAAAAAATAAAATCCTCTCCTGTGTGTGGACAAAGCTTTTCCCTTTGAATTTTTTCATGGGGAAAAAAAAAAACCTGGCGGAAGATGTCCCTTTCTCCCTCCAAAGTCATTGATGATGGGCTGAAGACTGCGGCTTCAGCGCCTGCTCCCTTTCGTTCAGCGCGCGCTCCCGAAGTGCGGTCTCTAAACAATGGACCCCGCAAACAGGTTGTATAATTAACCATCCAGAGGTCTTTCTCAATGTCCTATTCAGCAGCAAAGAAGTCTTTCCCAGTGAAACCCTTATTGACGTTATTTACTGTTGCTATAAAATGTTTAGTATTTTCAGGTCAGTACTTCCATCTATGTTTTATAAGTCAGAAAGATTCTAAACTGTTCTGAAGTGATCCTGTATCTGAAAAGAAAGGAGGAAAGCGATCAGTATACATTGTTGTAGTATTTGTGTTTCTCTGTAAAAAATCAACTTTTTGATTAAATATTTGGGGACAGGGAAGAAATGCTTACTAATCCAAGCAACAATAAATATTCCTGCACAAGAACCCTGGGGGGGGAAAAAATAAAAGACACTTATACATTAGAGTATTTGAAATATCATTGTGCTGTGCATTAGAGAACTTTCTGAAAAAATGTCCTTGAGGGATTTTCCTCCTACAGTACGGATTGATGTGATACAGGGCTGGGAAAATCAAAATCAAACCAATTCCTAATTTTTAAAAACACAAAACAGAGTAGAAACAAGAAGTCAGGCGGAGTTGAGAGTGGGAGGGTGGGCTGACTGACAAGCAGCTGTGGCTTGCCGACACTATCACCTAATTACCAAGAACATAGAATTCCTCTTTAAGAGGAATAATTGCTAAGATTATTTTTAGCAACTCAGTATTTGTATACCATGCACCGGGGAATATAACGCTTTACTTTCTTTCCCGAAAAGGTCCAGAGGCCTAGTAACTGAGGCACATTGCTCCGCATCTGCTGGGTCTGAAACGTCGTCACTTTGGAATGTCATTTATGGAGATCATTACATAAGCACATCAATAATTACATGTATCCTGGGACAGAATGAAAAGACCATCCCAACATAAATTCCTTCTGCTTCTTCTGAGGATTTTTGGTATAGACACCATCACCTTATTCTACCTCTTTCATATTTGGGACCCAGAGAGAAATCCCATTTCTGTATTTCCAGGTGGTTTTATTCAACCTCTCTTTGGCTGGAGGGAGCGGAGCGGGTCCTCGCTCCCCAGCCTGCCCGACCATTCCCCCCCCCAGCCCCCAGACGCTCTCCTCTCGCCTCCAGCAGGCGCAGGGGGCTCTGGCCGCAGCCCCCAGGGATTCACTACACCCCCAGGGTACGGCACCCACCGCATCTGCCCCCAGGGGGTACTGCAGACTGAGGCAACAGGCCCTACGTGGAACTTAAAACAAAACAAAAACAAAACAAAAAAACCCCAAACCCCACCATCACACACAAAGCTAATCTCTGTCCAGACTGAAGATCAGGATTTCAAAACCAGTCAAGAAAGGCAGTTGGCAAATAGCTCAGACGTTTCCCCGGCTCGAAAACACTTACCAGGGATTGTAGTTATTTATTTTTAAATGCGTTAAATACAAGAGAGAGGAGCTGGAGGATTCAGCATTTCAACAACAGGATTCGGATAATCTCACTTTGGGATCAGCAGTTTGAGTCTGACCAGGGTCAATCCGATCAGTCTCTGCTGGCTGACCAGAAATCCACCCAGAAGTTCATGGTCTCGATGCAGTAATTTGACAGATGTTAGCAACACTGTTATAATTGGGCAATATCAACAAAGACAGCAAGAACTAAACTGGTAAGGATCAAAAATCAAAACACTGTCAATCAAGTCTCAAAAATTCCCCCGGGGACTACTGAAATCTTCCTGCAATACCCAGAGAAGAAGGAGATCCGATATTTTCTCACGCTTTCAGTGCCTGTCCTCAATTTCTTGTGTGAAGACTCCCATCAACCGTCCTCATTTTAGCACTTCCTATAGACGTGAAAATCAGAAGAAACATCTGAAACATCAGCACGCCAGTGATCAAAAGAATGTATCAAATAATTAAAATATCAGGCTTTTCTTCTATAACGAGTGGCCTGAAGGCACTCTAACAGTCAGCAGTAGTAAGACCAAGTGTATCTGCTCTGAGCTTTCTTAGATCCTAACAATATTTTTATTTATAAATTATACATTTATACATATATATATGTGCATATATGCATATGCATGCTCACTAAGAAAAAAAACCTTCGTCTTCAATTTACCTGAAGTTCAATAGTCAGGTACCACCAGCAGTAATTCTGCATGCTGTATCCCATGCACTGAGTGCAACTGGCTCCTATGAAACCCAATACGTTGACCTGTAATTAGCATCGCTGATTTTACATATGTTCAAGTGGAGTCAGAAGCAGTGAATTAACATGACAACAAGTAATGCTACATGTACTTTCCCACAGCCCTATATTTTTCCTCCAGGTCCCAGTTTCTAACAGCAACGGAGCCGTTGATGCTGTACCAGGCTCTGTGAAGGCAAATCACCCAAGTGGAATTCTGCTGAAATCACAGAAACCACCGTTTGGAAATGTGTGTCGGCTGGGTCTCCGCTGAGCTGAGGCCACAGGGAGATCCAGATTAGATCCATTATGGAATCATGAATTAAGTAATTAGGTGGGTTTAAAGTTAGTTTAATTAGCAATTTGCCCTCCTGGTATGGCAATTCATTGATGATATCTGTATATCTAAGAATAAGGGTGCTCGTACAAGAACTATAAGTTACACAGTGAAAATTAGTAGATAAATGATATGTTTACCTCTCCCTAGTATTACCAAAGAAAGAATAAGGAATTAAATAGCATCGTTCCCTATTATATTTTCCCTATGGTTATGTTTGTAAACTAAACAGGTAAAAACAAACTAGTTAATTAGTATTCATATTTGCATACAGAGTCCAAAATATTTGCATACATACTCCAAAAGTATTTTGATTATAGTTCAGTTGTAAAAAAAAAACAATCACCTTTGAGCGGACAAGTGTTACACTGCTAAAGGAAACTAAATGATGTTTGAAGAAACTCTTTTCTTTGGGGGGGGGGGTGTGGGTGGGTGGGTATTTTTTTTCCAGGTGCCAGGCATAAAGGGTATCCAAACCTTGAGTGTGCAGTGAAGTGTATCACCAAGGTAGGCAGGAGAAAAGGAAGACTCTTGCAGAGAGTAAAAAGGCAAGTTGAAGGGGGGAACCAAGGAGAAAACTGAATGCTGTAGAGTCTTTTTGGAAATTGCTTATGCATAGCTCTATGTATGCATATATTTTACCTTCCTTAATAACTATTTCTTTGAGTTACTAAGCACATGAACTGCAAACGCAGCTGAAGAAACTACTAGAACTATACTTTTTTTTTTTTCTTCAGTTTAAGAAGTTTCATTATGGTCACGGAGATTTTTATAAAAATCCAACTTATCTCTATGACACATTGATTATTCCTCATGAATAAAATAATGATTCTGGCTCTCCAGCTTTTTCAGAACAGTAGTCTTTAGAGGAACTAATAACTTCATACAGTTGATTTCTTTTTGTGTTCTCTCAAAAAATTCAGAAACAAAACAACCAAAAGACTATCCTACCTATCAGATATTTCTAAGGAATCTCTCCGAGTGTTATCCTTGCATGCCTAGAGGTCAGGAGTTCATGTCTCAAAGCATATAATGGACAAAATAATAAAACCATGAAATAAAATCTAAGATAAATAAGACAAAACAAAATAAAATATGAGCTTTACCTTATTAATATTTTACTATACATCTTCCTGGTCTTTAAGTCACAATCCAAAGCTAAGTATCTCTGGGTAAAGTTGTAGCATGGCTCTATCTCCTGTTTTAAGAGGCAACAACCCCGCTGTAAACTGAAATACCTGTTCCCTCCCAGAACTATAGAAGACAGCTAAAGTTAACCTTAAGAAGGCTCTAAGATTTTAAGAAGTGATTTTACTTTATATTGTCAGCCTAATAAGATGCAGAGAACAAAAATAAAGACATCTCAGGATGTTAAGGCAGTGCTATACTATTTGAATTATAGTCATGAAAAAATGTACAATATCATTCTTGTGGTAATTATGAAATTCTCTCTAGTAGGTAAGGGGAATGTTTACCTAACATATATCTATTTATACATATACAATAATATGCTTTATATTCAAATAAATTTAGTATTTGAAGTGTGGGACTACAGCATTTCCAAAGTGATCACCAACGGAAAGATGAGTGATCTTGTCTTGCTTTCAAGCGAGCAGGTCATTTAAAAGATGTAAAAAGTCACCACACAGCTGGAAATTTGCAAGTTTTGTAAGATGGTAGAAAATGGTAAATCTTTCTCGTAACAGCAAGCTTTCTGTCTATGTCATGGAGCATTATTGATTGCTGTCCGGTACATTGCAAGACAAAACACTCGGTAATAACTCACCAGGGCCATTGCCCAATAAAGTCAATGGCAAGAGCCGTGCTGATTTCCGATAGTGCTGGGCTGAGTCCACCAAGCATTAGATTTCACAACTCCTGCTTTTAAGAAACAGCCAAATTATCAACCGGTGTAAATCAACTTGACTTCAGTGAAGTCAAGAAGCTGTGTTGATTTAAAAGGAGTCAGTGACATTTACATTATGTCCTTCAAGGGGTGCTGTGGGCAATGACAGTCAGTAATAACTTTCAGCCTTTTGCTCCGCGCTCCAGATGACAGGAGAGACACCACAAATCCTTCTTTTTGGCCAGCCATTATCATAGGCGTAAGCAAAATTACATCAAGCCTGCTCTCTGAACTTCCCCCTGTTCAGCATGGTTCTGTTCCCTGCGCTTCATAATGTCGAATTTTAGAGCCGCATTACTACAGGAGCCCGAGGAAGAGAAAGCAGGAGCCTCTCCTCCCACTTTGGAGCCCTGCCTGGGCTGGGGACAAGGTCTCTTGGTCCCACTCACGCTTTCTGTAGGAGCACACGCCATCAAACACACTGCTCCAGACCTGTTCCCTGCCACAGTGTCAGATGGGAAACGTTCTTCCAGGGGAAAACGAAGTTTATTTACCAGTTCTGTGCACTTAAGAATTTGGGAATCAGCTGGACTCACAGCTTTGTGAGCCAATGTCTGATCCAAGTGTTTATCGGTGGCAAAAATATATCCATTCAAGCCAGGTCACATCAAATGGATTAACAAAACATTATCTCCACACTGCTGCAATATTTTTCATACCAGTTTCACCTGTAAATATCTGGCACATTAAATTACCAGTTATCTAGCAAACAAATGTAATTTCTGCACTGAGCTTCTTTTACCGTGGAAAATAAAATTTTGCAACCCATACAAAGCAACAAGTCATACCGTTGTGTTCCAAATGAAGAGTATTTTCTAAAAGCATGTAAAATAATAAAATCCATATGTAAAAGTAGCACATGGAATAATAAAAAAGCCTAATTTCTTTAATTCTAACTGGCAACTCTGCCCTTTGTTTCCCATGTACAGGTTTTACCGGTCTTTGTATCCAGCCCCCCATTACTCATGTACTTCTGTGAACTTTATTTGACCAGCTATGGAGACAAAGAGTTTGTAAGATTATCGGCTTTGTCTTTCCTGAAATAATGTCGACAAATTGACCCTTTCTTGGAAGCTTATATTCCCTGCATTCTTTAATTAATCAGTTGGATGGAAAATTTTGCATGATTTTTGAACAGCGTTCAAGTTTTTGTAGTAAACATGTTCGTGCTTCATGCTTACAGCATTTGAAATCAGCTCAGTGCACGCTATTTAGTCTTCAGGAAATATCATTTGGACTTGGAGAAATATTTTCTCATTGATCCACTTTTCATTCAAGAATGATAAGGACATAGACATAAAATTTCAAATTAATTTGTTTAATAATGCTTATATCATGAGTATCAGTGTGTAGGACAAGGCTTTTGCAATTCTGCATGGAGCTATTATTTAAAGATAAAAGCCATTTAAAATAATTTAAATGTAGTGCCAGAGAGGAAAAATAAGCTAAGACTGAATATTAATTTTACATTCCTGACTTCCTATTGTCAGCTGGACACACTTTGCTATCATTTCTTTACCTCACCAAACACCTGCCTTTGTTGAATTTCATTCATATCCTGTTTTAAGAAAGAAGGAATGGAAGCAGTCGTCCTTTCCTTTTCTACCTCTCCTCCTCAGTGGCTGGATAAAATCATCTGCTTGAGTTCAGATGAGCATGAGAAGTCCCTTTTTTAGTTACATGACTTGATCCACTGCATACTTTTCTCTTAAATCAATATGATAATGAAACAAACGTAAGGGACTACTTATAAAAAAAAATAATCAATTACATTTTGTGGAGACAATTATGAATACTACTTTCTAGAACTGTTTATTTTTACTATGTATATTGACACACATATATGTATGTATCTATACAAAGAGAAAGAGCAAAAACAAGCATGTGCCCATTGGTACCAACTTTACCCTCTATTTGCTCTCTTTTTGGTGTTCCTGCATTTTTCCTCAGTCTAATACGTGTCTGATACCTCTGCCATGTTAGATGTTAAACAGATAAGCTATTGATTTAACAGCTTTCCCATCATAAATAAAACATGCAAGAGAAAGAATATGCTAAAAATCAAGCAACATTCCTTTTTTTTTTTTCTCTTTTTATTAATCTCAGAATTAATATAGCACCTTTCACTGGCACCCAATTGTTTAAAACACGGTCCGGGCAGACAACTGTTACTACTTGAGAGCTGTTTGATTCCCCTCAGAGTCACAGTAAATGAGTATGAGACCTCGATCCAAGGGCACAGTTCAGACAGAGAGGTGTTTGCACCACAGCTAAAGTTTTCCTCATGGCTTCAATGAACAGCCAACATAAATTCCCTTCCTACCCCAGCAGCACTTCCCCAGGTGACTGTGGAGGTACGGCTTGTGAATGGGTAGCAAATACATACACACAATAGATTTTGGGAAAGTGATAATAAATAATTCTGCCTGTTCCTTGCACTGGGCCTATTCTGAAGATAAATAAGGGTTTGTGGTGTCAAGAGCTGCCAATCCATCTCCTGTAACGTTACGACCGAACTCTCAGAGCTACGCTATGCTGAGCCAGATGCTTGAAGAGAGGACTTCGCAGTATACACGAGTATGTCTGAGACACATCTGTTTTCACCAAACTTCATTAGAGGCCATGTTTCACCAGACACAAATCTCACGCTCTCTACATAAACGACATGTTTTTGCTGCAGATGACAGTGCTCATCCGCAGAGAGCAGAGCTGAGTTTGCTGCAGACATTTAACAGGCGATTACAGAGCGCAGACCCGCAGGGGCAGCCCTCGCCAGGAGAGATGCTCAGTGCTGGGTGTTGTGCTCGGCTCTCGCAAGGCTTCTCCAAAAGTCGAGAGGAACATGTGACAGAAAACCACCACAGAGGAGCAACAGGTTCGAGGGTAAACATTGCAATCTGAAAGCTCATTTTGACCTTAAGTGGCCTTCCGATCTGGTAGGCACATTGTAATACAGCCCCAAATCACACGTGTCACCTCTGATACATGTTGTATTTTGCATATTGCAGAAATGCCCTACGAATCTGCTGAGTAATAGGAGGCTCAGTAGGAAAACTGTATTTATGAAACCACTGAAATGAGCGTCTGTCTGTTCTTGTGTCACAAAGTGCTCACCCACGTACCTCTTTTTCAAATATTGCAGAGAGAAATCTCAGATACCATAATGTAAAATTAGCATTTTTGTGTCATACACAGGTGGATAACAAAGTTAAAACGAAACTAATGGATTCTCACTTTGGATGCATATTTATTTTACTGTCTTTTCTCTCATTGTCTTCTATCTGTGTTGTATCAGGTTTTGCCTGACACAAAGATGTCGTTTATATGACTCTGAAAGATCATCAGCAAAAGCACAGGTGGGATATATACAAACAAAACTATGCACAGGTATATTTCTCTTTTTTTCTTTATCTTTCTGAATAACTACTTCTTGAAACTTTATATCCAACTATGAAAAAGATCATGTTTTCCCAATCTGTTATATCTGCTTTTATTTGCTACCATTAAAGTTATTACATATCCATGTGTCATTTTACTCTGGGAAACACTACTAAAAAAAGCAAATTGTTCCATGTTCATGATCATCGGAGCAGACGGTGTGTGTTGCAGTAGATTAGTATTGAACGTAAAAATAGTAGCACCACCTATTGGCAAAATGCATAAACTGATCCATCAAATTTCATACTAGCACTCATGCTGCTACTGGATTTTAAGGTTGCAAGCTATTACTTTCGGTTTGTTCTAGTTATTCAAAATGAAAATATTTCTTAATATGCCCTTTTTATTTCTTTTACAGCACATCTAAAATAGAATGGAAAAGGACCAGGTTTTAAACTGGGAAAGCAACCCAAATGTAACCCAGAAATTCTTAACACCAGGGTCAAATTTGTTTTGAATATATCTAAAAGGTCTGAAACCTTTCAAATTGTGGATTTTGCTAGTTGACTAATGCTTTGATCCAGGAATTTTAGGTCTCAAATTCCCCTGACAGAATCTTGACAAGTCCCTTTGATTTAATTGGACTATAAATGGGGGCAAAAATTAGCGTGGAGGGGATGTACCCCGGCATTGGGGTAAAAGACAACATTTTCAAATATTTGTGCATATCAACAGCTACATATATAAAATGTGACCTATGAACTGCCCTTGGCTTGTATTTACCATGATTCTGCTTAATACAAGAAAAGACATATTGCTACAGGTACTAGATGGAATGGGAAATAAAAAAATCTTTAGTTTAGCTGAACATGTGAGGCTAGGAGTTCGGTGTGTAACTTCAATTTTTATCCAGATGGCATTTAAACAAACTGTTAAGGTTAATCTGTAAATTGTTTCACCATGTCTCTGTTTTGTTTTTGTTACTCAGGTCGAGTTGCTCAGAACCATCCTAACTTAATTTTAATTTCTGAATATTTATTTTTTATTCTTTCTGTAGGATTGATTCTTATAGAATCTCTATTCTATTTCTTTTTGCAAAGTGGTACTGTTTTGCTTTTTAAACATCAATAGTATTTATCAAGAAAATTGGTTTCAGCCATGCGTTACCACTGACACTGCTATTTTCTGAAGCCTCCTCTTTCCCTGCCGCTCCTGTTCATTGCTCCATCCCTTCTTCTGAGAAGGAAAATGAGGCTTTTCATGGCAGGTCAGATTCCCACCGCAAAAGACTTTCTGCATGCTGAGTTTGAACGTTGACCTTCAGTTCTGCATTCCTGGTCATTTCACTGTTTTCTCCTACAGTGCTCAAATTTTTTTAAAAACTCTTCTTTTTTCCCCTAAGAGCAAAGCTGCCCTGTGCTCAGGAGTGTATTCATTTTCATTTTGTTTCAAAGGAACCTGGTGCTTTCTGAAGTGTGCTAACAGTCCTTGTATCTGCAACCCATCACCAACAGGATGTCGACCGGTACATAAAATCATGCCAAAGCCTGTACTACCCATCAGAGCTCTGGGGTGAAGACCTCTCGCTGGAAAGGGGATACTTATTCTCCATGTTTGCCATCTCCTGCATCTCAGGATTCAGGCTTTCATAGCTGCATTTCGATGCAAAGCGGCTGTATCTGCCATCAACACGCATTCCTCCAGTCTTTGCCTGTGATGATTTTACTAGAAATAATGCCAGCAAAAGCACTATCTTTTTGGTCTCCTCTGTGAAGTCTCTTGTCTGATCTGAACTGGACTAAGCGCAGTGATTAATGTTGCATCTACCATCTTCATAAGAAGGTCTAAGGTTTAAGGTTTTTTTAGCAGCACGCATTTCTTCATAGTATTTTCTATAGGAAAGACTGTTTTTATTCAGTGGAAGGAACAATGCAATTTATTTTTTAATCTACAAGAATGTGTTGGCCAAAGTAATTTACGTGGACTTCCTTGGCTTCATTACACTGTTCCAGTAATGCAAACAGAGCCAGCCGCAGCTGCAGGCTTGTAAATACTTGCCTAGCAAAACAGTCCTACTACAGCTAATGAATCTTGGGTGAAGCTGACACCTCTTTTCCTAGTCAGAGCTATGAATGTGCTACTTTTATTAGATAAGATGAAAGCCAGCCAAACAGACTGACAACCCTGCATCATTTCCTAGGGACCCCTAAAGACATGTCACATGCTATATATCATCCTGGATTGAGTCAGTGTATTGTGTTGTTCTGTCATGTTATATCTGTGTTTGATGGTATTTCCCCATAGCTATCTCCATGTAACATGAAAAGAGTATGTTGGAAATCTGTTAAGGATTTAGAGATTTCCAAGGGGCAGACATAACCCCGACGTCCTGTGGCAGAGGGCTGCAGTTAGGTGGCTGCCACCATGTCGTGGGACCGAGGAGGATGGCCTCACCTGCCAGACTTCTCTCACCAGCACATCCAAACCTCCCAGGAGCTACCCTGCAGTAGGTGGGAGATATTACAGCTGGATAAACACAACAGAAAGAGATAAATGTCTCGCTTAAGTTCACAGAAAGGACTTGGTGCAAGAGCCAAGAGCGGAGTCAAGCAATCTTGACTCCTCATCATTTGTTTTAATCACTAACCATAATATTTCATGTACATGTGATTATTATTCCTGTATCCATAGCTCCTGAGCACTTGGTGTCTCTGAAATACATTACTTGCTTAATTCCTCCCTCAATTACGTCAGTTTTAAATGTGTCACAACTGTCGTCACTGGAATTACTCTTAACTTGCCCCTTTGTAACTAAGAAGATAAACTAAGATTTATATCACTTCCAGGCAGCTATATATTTTTGGTACTACAAGTTTATTTAACTTCTGACTAATAAACAAAAGCAGATTGTGGATCCAAAAGAATTATAGCAGGGAACAAATGATTTATCAGTAGAGAGCAAATTTATCAAGACATGATGTCTCTCATAGATTATTCTTGTGTGAATTTCAGGTAGCAGCACATTTTTAAATCATTACTAAGTCATTCAAAATATGTAAACCTAACATAAAAAGTCATCACATTGCATTTTTAGGAGAGACAGGGAAACTGTTTGTTGGGTATACCCTTGGCATGCACTTCAAACCATGTACTGATATAGTGGATTATGTGCCTTTTTTGAACTCAAGAAGTGTATGACTTTAATTAGAGTACATATTGTAGTGGGTGATATACTCCAAAACATGAAAGCATCTAGGTACCAATAGATTACGTCCTCTACACTCACACTAATGAGTGATTATTGATTATTGAAAACAATGGAAATCTTTCATCAAAAAAATTGGAGGCGGCTTTTCCTAAAATATGGAGGAGGAAGACCTTGACCTGTGATTCTTGGAACCTATACAGGTTTCATATTTAAATGATAACTAGAGAGATAAATTACCATAATCATCCTACCTTTATCATTTCGTTGTTTCACTTGGCAGCTTAAAGAACTGGCTGGATAATTTTTTTCCAATAACGGTTGCAGTGACTTTTACTCACATTTTTTCATTATTTTATCGGTTTCAAGGCTATGTAATTCTCTTCATTCTGCATAGTATTATTCACATACCTGTTTTCCCATTAAACAGTAGCGGTACCTACTTCCAAAACTGTTTCCAAGTAAACACAAACTACCCTTAACAAAGCATTTACTGTGCACAAAAAGAAAAAAAGGATGACTAATACATATTATATATCTATAATTTTTTTTTTTTCCTATGTGAAAACCAACACCGTGACTGAGAGAGAAATAAAACAGAAGATAACTTCTCAAAGATAAATCTAGCACATTTCTCCTTAGGACAAATAATTTTTGGAGCAAAGATGGCATTTTAAAACACTAGGGATCTTGCTCCGTCTGAGGAAGACACTGATAACCTTGATAGGCAGGGGAGTTGCTTTTTGCTCATTTGAATTCTTCAAGCCAAGCAGGGCATGGAACCAAAGCACAGAAATGGGCAAAAAGTGTAATTTAAGCAATTGAGTAATCAGAATATTTTAAACCACGTCAGACTAAAGAACTCTCCACCTTACACAGAGCAAGCAGAGGATTCACACGGACAGAGAATTAAGAAACAGACAACTCTTTCCCAAGTTCCATGCAGATCCAGGTGGCCAACAGCCTCCGTGCAGGGAGGGACAGCTGGCTCCAGCACCACGTAATGCCGAACGGTGCTGACGCACATGGCACGGGCCGTGCCGTGCATGGCGGACGGGCAGAGTGCTCCACCGCTCCTCTGCGCCCTGGTCCTGTCACGGCTGCCAGCCTTGGGCACAGTCAGCTTGTGTGGCCTTTCCACCTCCAGGTCCCTCTCCAGGAGTTCCTGAGGTGATGACTATGTCCAAGCTACTGTTTCAAACAGCCATTCATTGGCTTCTCCTCCATATCTCAAGGAAATCACTTACCTTTCTGGCCTCCACAGCACCCAGAAGCAAAGCATCTCGCAATTTAAGCCCTGTGTTCTCCAAAGATCTCTGATTCCCCAGACAACATCAATAGCTGAACGTCTAAGAGAGGCAGGCCGTCGGCTTTGTTCTGCCGTCACGAACACTGACAGCTCACCCCGACGGTGACACCAGCCTTTTCCACAAACGACAAACAATCTTTGCAGAATTGCAGGGACCCGGGTTAACTCTAAAATGAGACAGCTGGAGATCCAGACCTCCTACGGAGATGAATCTGCTGCCCAATGTGTCAGGGACGCTTTGGAAACTGCTTATGAATTGCAAACACTTACTTATTATAAATGTTGTGCCACTTTTCTCTGCATCATATTGATGCGCGTAATGAAGAAAATGAATATCATCCCAACTTCTTAATAGAAGACCGCTAAACTCCCTCTGATCGGCTGTAATGATCCTGCTCACTAAGCCATGGAGTATCAAGTTAGATTTTTTTCTTCCTTTCAGATTATTAAACACGAAAAATAAAGATTTAAAAAATAAATTCCTGTAAGAAAATAGATCGGGTGTCTGAGAGACCAGGATGCAGAGGTCAAAGATGGTGTAAAATACAGGTTAGGAAGGGGGTTTTTTTCTTCCGTGGAGCAAACTGTATTCAGTTAAAATTAAAATAATCAAAGCCTTGTATCAAAATAACTTGACTTCTAGTCAAAGGAAGATTTTCGGAATGCCATTGTTTCTAATACAATTCCGTCCCAGTACCTGCGCTCTCTGCTGAAAGCGGTTTGGATTTTTGAGCTCTGTTCCTTTGTGGCCAGAGTGGTGCTTTAGTTTTTTTCTGGACTTTCTCTCTCCCTTCATTTTCATCTCCCCCGTTCTGTCTCTTACATTTCATTATAGAGGATGCCCTGTGTTCTACTCTCATTTCTCAGGAATTTTGCACAAATTGATACAACTGGCAGCCATTACACATATATTCCCTTAATTGACAATCATACAGAGCTCACAGGAAAGTAATAATATCCAGTTTTCTCTTGTCTAGTTAAGGCCTTTGCTTCCGAACTTGAAAAGCAGCTCCACAAGGCAGGTAAGGTCAAGAAGAAAACTGATATAATTATCCCATAATTCTTCAAATACCAAGTACTATCCAGGTGCTGCATATATAATATAAAACTGACCAAAAGACTTTAACAGTATGGGATCTTGTATGGTATATGACTTCAAGAGACTATGGGTGGCTTTAATTTATTTAGGGCAAGGGAAAGAAGCACAAAATATATCCAATGCCTTCTTATATAAGCTTCCATACTGTGAAAATCTAGTACACAGGCACTACTTCTCTTGGCTGTCTTTTAGATCCCAACGCATTTATTTTAACTAGCCGGACAAACTTGCAGTCTGAAACTTTCTGGTAATTGAGGGTTTTTCAAGGTGAGGGGTGGAAAGAAACAGGTTAAATTGAAGCAATGCTCATTCTGAAAATGAGACTGGGGTGATCACACTGAAATCAGCACAGTATGGATGATTCCAAGCAGTTTGATTTCATTTAGGTATGTCACAAATTTAAGGTTTTAAAGAAAATTTGGATGATATGTTCAGAGTGAGGGAATTTCAGAGCGAGGAATGCTTTTTGCTGTTTCAAATATGGGCAAATCATAAAATTTACTTTTTAAAATTTCTGCTTTCAACTACAATGAGCTGAAATATGACAGCTAAATTCTTTGAAGTATCTGTCTACAATGAGCACGTACACAAGCCCCTCCATGCAAAGAGGGAAGGGCGTCTGCCACTACTGAGAGCACTTCACTCCCAATGCACAGGAGGCGAATTTTCCTCCCAAGTTTTCCTCTGAGGGACACCACGCGGCATTGTCCGCTGGCAATGAGACTTCCAGCTCTCTGAATTCTCCCCAAGACTGAGAAGAAGGAGAAGGGCTCCAGGAAAAAGGGCTATGAACAAGTAGAGGGAAGAGATGCGGGATGGTAGATTAGGGCAGAGGGAAGAAAGGAAATACATTCAAGATGGTAGAGAAGGGCAGGAGGTGCATGCTCCCTTGCAGGGTTCAAGCGCCTTTGCAAGGCTCACGAATACAAGGATTGTTCATTACGGCCCTGAAACTAGAGACCCAAATTTCCAAGCAAAGAGTCGCCAATCCAAAAAAACCTTCTCAGTTAAAATGCACTGAAGGCTACAGACCTTCGGAAGAGAAATCAGGGAAGGCTTGGAATAGCACAGTCTTTTCTCAACAGCCTTTTCCTGCCCCAGCTCTAAGGCTTGTGGCGCTCAGGGTCCACAGCCACTCTCTTTAAAAACAATATTAATAAAAATTTGTAAGCATTCCCTTCCTTAAAAATTAGGTTTTCTTTAAGACAGCTAGTTGCTGTCATGTTTTAGCTGAAGCACACATTAAGGGATTTTTTTTTCCTGTGTTCCTTTAGCACCAAACCAAGAAACCATTCACATCAATGAACCTGCTAATACAATAGAAGTAGCCCCACGGGGAGCGTACCTTAACATTTATGACTCTTCAGTGCTTTATCTTGTGTTCTCAGACATATTTTTCACTAAGCATCGAGTCCCTGCTACTAAATATAATACAATTTAATCTACAAAAGAAATTGTAATATGATATCAAGGCAACACTCTAACTTGAGATGGGGATACAGAATAGACAACCCGAAACAAAACAGGATTCACCAGGCAGCATGGAGTTCACAATTTGTTCACAGCCATATCTTCAATCTGCCACTTCATGTATCACAACTCCCACCATGCTCTATTTTGGGAGCTGAGGTGGGATTAAATGAACACACAGATCATGAATCAGTTTTTTGCATATGGGTGGATTTCACCTGCAGTTCCTCATATTTTGTTGCATATTTTCACATAAATAGATGGTGTCCGTGCTTCTTAATTTTGCCTCCTTTCTCTGTGTTAAAAGTTTAATGTAAATCTTCACATAAAAGAAATACAAATAATACAGCTACTTTAGTGAAAATGAAGATCAACTAGAAATAAAATATGCTGCCCGTATTGGAAGTTAGCAAGAATGTGTCAAAATTGTTTGACTGCAAAGAGCCTGCATGTTTTAAACTATAATCTCTCTTTTCTATGGCTTAGACAATAGTAATGATAGCAATTTGTGTGAACGTTATTTGTTTAGCTATGTAAAATGAAACTGCACTAATTAGGTATATTTGAGAGCAGTAGGACTGCACTGTGAGAAAAATATCCATTCCTCTCCATTGCTTCAGCTGCACATGAAACCAGTTTGGAGACTTAAAATGTATGAGAATAAAAAACCCCAAACACTTGCAGCGTGCTACTTATCACACACTGTGACAGTGATAAATTCCCTCAGTGATTCTCAGGTGCCCTGTTGTTATCTTTAACTGCCTTCTAGCTTGTCAATCTTCTGCTTCCAGATGGTATCGGTCATTCACACAGGCAAAACCTTGCTTAGAGGGACTTACACTTTGTGCTAGTAATAGGTGTTTTATCTTCCAGTGGATTATTTGCCCACTGTTCTTGTGGAATTTCACAAAAGAAGCATCTCTGATTATCTGACAATTTATCTTTTGTACGGATCTTGTTGGAGATTGAGTTACTAGAAGGAGGTGGTTCTTTCAAAATGGAATCTCTCCCTGAGGCTTTTAGTGCAGGATAATAAGACTTCAGCTTCTGCTGCACAGAAAGTAGGGAACAGAAAAATACCTACACCTCCAAAGCGTTTGATGAGGAACACCAATAACTTTGTACGCTGCACATACTTTTGAGGTATCTAATACTACAGGTGGCCCATGCAAAAAAGACAAATATATACTCAAAAATCTCACCTGTATTGTATATTCCTATGCAGTTATTTATCGCACAGAACATTAAAGGTGTGATTTTTTCTCTGTTCCTGAAAATAAAAACCATACTAATTTATCCTTGACTAGCTGCTGTGTTGTGTACCCGTTGAGAACCCATTACCATGTTTAGAGGCACTACTAATTACTCTTTGTGCTGCTGACGTGATTATCTCCCCGTCTTGAAGCTATATCAGAGCTATGTATACGTAAGAGCATATTAACACATCAAAAATGGTAAGCATTCTATCAACTTCACTTTATTTGATGGATTTCCCAGTATCCTGACATTTTATCTGCAAATCCTTTTGAAAACAATATAATAGAAAGGAAATAGACTTTTTTAATCTAGAACATCAGGTGCCAGACAAATTTTGCATAAATACTGTGGTGCATCGTAACGTAGCGTCTTCCTTAATAAAGTTCAGTTTTGTGTAGAGAGGTTAAAGTATTTAATCCATGGGAGACCTAGTAGCTGTCTCATTGAAAAGAAAATTATACATGCTTCACAGACCATCGTGAACCATGGAGAAGCACTATCCATAGTGACTCTATACTGAATGAAGACACCTTTTCTATTTTTAATAGTAGCTAAATACAACATTTGCCAGAATTCCTAGACAAAACTAGGGAAGAAAAAACATATATAGTTTCTATGAGAAGGTTAGAACTGTGGTATTCCTTGATTCCTTCAACGCATGCTATGACCTTTGGTTTCTTTAGATTGGTTTGTTAATTTTTTTTAACTGCTGAAAGCATATAAAGCAGGGACAAATAGATCAATGGCATAAAAATGGAACAGGTTTGCAGCTGCTCATCTGAAGCCAGAGGGAGAAGAGGAGAAAGCTTTGTTTTAAGAAAAAAGAACAAAGGTCAAAAAAATTGACGCTGCTGAGGGTACAGTGCCAAAGAACTCTGAAATCCAGGTGACGTTTTTAAACTCATCCCATTTACAAGTCCTCTTTGTATAAGTGATTGATTGTATTTTTTTTTTTTTTTTTAATGTGTGTTGCATAAGAGCTGTATCCCAAGGCCCTAACAAGTTACTTTTCGATAAAGGTAGTAATCAACATCCGGACAACTCTTCTGAGAAATTATGTAGGATTTCAGAGCTTGGTAGAGAGAAAGANAAAAAAAAAAAAAAAAACAAAACAACCAACATCACATTTCTTTTTTCTTCTGGCCAGAATCTCTTCTTTTACTAGAACTAAATGAATTGCAAGAATGTGATAGCTCTCGCTAGACCAAGTATAACGCACGTCTCCCCTACTCAGCACTTTTCAGTATAGAATTAAAAGAAAAAAAAAATAATTCAAAATGGGCATACAATAAGGCCTATGAACCACAATAACTTCTACGGAAGACAAATCAAGTTGTCTAACATACATATAATTTAAGGTGGTCTTTTCAGGTGAAATCAGTAAAAATGTCACAGGTGCTCTTAATCTCTGTCAACCCAAGACTGACTTGAAATGCTGACTGAGAGATAAGGGGTAGTAACCTACCCGCAATGTCTTTGAAACGTTCTAATTTTCAGTCTCATACCTAACAAGAAAATCTATTTTCCTGTTTTCTGTTTTATCTGAAGAAGTACACCTATTCCTTCAAATAGATTTGTTCTAGGTAATAAGGTCCTCTTATGTGAATGCCCATTTTACGCATTCTGCAAGGGGAAAATACTTATATGCTATTTTTGTAAGAAAAAAGTATATAAAAACAGAGAGAAACAAGGAAGTTATTGATAAAAGTAACCAGTCACACCGTTATCAATATTTGAAATTAGTACTAGAAGGTTAATTTCAGTTCCCATCTGTTTTGTTTTATTCCGATTAAAACAGTATAGTAAAAAATTAGTTTTGAAGATAAGGTTTTACCTTCTAACAGAGGAAATGTGTTATATTCACAATAAACAATGATATTACTTATGATCACTCAATCTGAAGATGTCAAAACATTTTGGAGATATTAATGAGTTTGTTAATTGAAACTCACATCTTCTTATGAGGTATAGTAATATATTTGTTAAAAAAAAAAAAGAGACATATGAAGTACACATAGTAGCGTACCTCAGTGGTCTCTCAGCGCCATTATTGCTCAAGTCTTTTTACCTAGACAGAGTTATTAAGTTTACTAAAACACTGCCAAGCATAGAACACAACCTTTCTTGTCCCTGTTCTTCTTGACTGAGGAACTGGTCACTGGAGATTTTTTATTAAATAACCCTCCCACAGAGCATCACTTAGAGAAATTTTTCACCAGCTGATACCATCAGAAATATAGCAGAGACAAGAAGAAAAGGAAAAAGGAAAAAAAAAACTCCAAAAAGAATAAAAAAAAGCTAGTAGAAAACCTGCACGTACAGTTTAGAAAAAAATCCTAAAACGTCACACAAGATCCCAGTAACTTGCATAGTGAACAGAGATGGCTAACTACTACTCTAAGAGGTTGGAATGACTAGAGATATATCCAAATAGTGGGTGAAAAAAATCAACAATAGTAAAGAACTGTAAGACAGGATTCAGATTACCTTTTGAGTTACTTCTGTAAATACAACAAAAATAGCATGTTTTCTGCAAAAAAAAATTAACCTTTCTTCCATTAGCAAGGTTTCAACTAGAATGAGACCAAAATTCAGATCATAAATATTCATCATTTAGAGCATGGGTATTGTACCATCTTTTGTAAANTTTTTTTTAAACTTTTTTTTTTTTTTTTTAATTTCAATAGTTTTTAAATTCCCAAACTCTCCAGTATAAGATACCTGCCATTTTTCTCAGAACATGAATAAAACCCAGGTGGAAACATGCTACAATTAACGTCTTTCCTGAATCCTAAAATTGCTTTCACTGGCAGTCTTAAATTTGGCTAGCCGTTGATGTCAGGTTTTCTTACAAGCAACAGAAGAAATGGGAAGTCAGAATGGGTGTGAGTGATTACAGGAATACTCATCAGTGTTCTAAAGGTGACAGAGAAAATGGAAAAAAAAAAAAAAAAGATTTTTCCCTTTGAATATCAGCACTTGGAGCCAAGCAGACAAAACTTTTTAGGTTTTGGGTTACAGCAAACTATGTGTGCATTTAGACTAATATTAAGCTTTTTAAAGCTATTTTGCTTAGCAAGAAATACTCATACAGAAATATCTCTCTGTCATAGCTTAAAATATGTTAATCTGTCACTCGCTCTCTGTCATTATTGTGAAGCTTTGTGGGGTTGTTATTTTTTTTTGGGGGGGGGTGTTGCCTTGTTCTTTATCATTCTATTTATTTCACTAAAACTCTTAGGAGAGGTTGCAGAAGTAATTTGTAGCTGCATAACAGCTGGTTTAGATTTCGTCAGGATTTCTGTTACATTTTAGTGGGCTTTCGGATTATGTTGTCTTGTGCTTAATGTGTGTAATCCATGTCTGTATTAAAAGGATACTTGACCGCATTTGGTGTAAATAGCGGTGCCATCTAGTTGCATGAAGACAACCAGTAAATCAGCTTACAATTAGTGTGCTTCATTTTATCCGAGAGACTAGCACTAATCCATGGTGCTAAGGATCACGATAGCAATGCCTTTAATTAAATATAATATCATGGTTATACCAAATGTAGTCCTTGAATTCTGACACAGTTTGTTAAATTGAAAGATGCATAATCCCATCAGTCTTTGAATTGGTATTGTTGTAACCAGAAAAGCTGCCTTTTTTAAAAAAAAATAAATAATTAATATCTGAACTGGTACATTTTAGAGGTTGGTACCTACAATGCAGCTTCCTTAATCCCTTCCAGATGGTTGCCACTACATTAACAGCTACTATCAGAAAAAAAAGATAAAAATAGAAATTCTTACGAGTTTTGTCACTAGCAGGGCTTTCGTCAGAAAAGCAGCTACGAAACAATGCGTACTACGCAGTCCTATTTCTAAGTGTCTCCTGCCTCTTCCTGGCACAAAGAATAAGAAGGAGGGGGCGGACAAAGGTGACGTTAGTTACCTTGGCGTTTCCAGTACTCCCCAGAAATTTAGTCATCCACAGATTGGCCCTGATGCTATTCCGAGTGCGGAAGGCACACAGCACACAACAGCTGAGATGAAATGCGCTCAGCCAAACCACCTCCCTCCCTGACGCGCTCTCCCCCAGCTGTGATACCACTGCATACCGGCGGGTGCAAAAAGGCCAACGCACTACGGCCCTTTATCCCTTACGAGTATATACTTGGAATTCTAGGTGGGAGCCACGTATGAATAATCCTACCTTCTCTTTCCTATTTCTGGTTTACTAACGTTTTTTATTGACCATAGCCATTCCAAAGCGAAGTGAACAAAATAGTCACTTTTTTATCTCACAAAGAATTTATTCTTTTATTTTTCTTCAGAAACCCTCTGTAAGTCACGGGCATAGCAGTACCCAGAGCACTCCTTCAGGAGCTCTGGGAATGCTTCATAGGAACTGTGCCACGGATGAGGGAGGGAAAGTACATCGAGGTGTTTTGAATTAAGTACATCAGGCTCAGTGATATGGTATCTTCTCACTAAACACGTTTCAGATAGCTTCTAACCCTCTGCTCTGGAAAGCTGCCTTGCACCATCATGTCAAATTATTTTGACTATTACTTCAAAATATTATCAAGTGAAGGATCATGAAGGAACGGCACAGACGTTGCTGTAACCAACATTGCACAGAAAGCACAAGTTACCTCCAGTGAGAAATCAAGAGTTTTGCAAATGCAGTCAAGTTCCTAATTTTAATATTTCCCACAGGACAGAAGAGAGTGCCATATTTTCTCAGGTACTTGTGAGAATGCTCCGCCTGGAGAGGCTGGTGGCCACCTGGCCCTGGGGGTTCAGAGGTGCTGGCCAACCACTTTTGCCCGGCACATTTGCATGTGGCTGCTCACGGCTCCCCTACAGTGTCAAGCTGTAAAATCCTGAGTAGTCATATTACAAATCTGGAAACCTCGTTTATCAAGAAAAGGTGATTATTACTGTTTTTATTATACTCTTCCAGTCTGTAATACAAAATAATTTTCTTCTCGGCTTCTTTCCTAGATAGGACTCATTACATTTAAATGGCTACCCTGTAACTTGCCAAACTTTAACGATTGTGAAGATGAATACTATATTTTAGCGAATGGCAAATGAGCGCCTTGTGTCATTTGCAACCAGTTATTAAAAAGTTTAGCTTCCTTCCAAGAGTTTATTGCGATGATTTTCAAATTGGTTTTTCACCTACTGGTAAAATCACAGAGCAGTAAACAGTACTCGACTGTTACTTTACATAATGTCAAAAAAGCTACCATTAGGTGTCATTTATTATCATATTATTTGTGCTTTGTTTCAGATGCTTATATTTCTAAATATGTTATTTACTACTTTTAATATGAATCCCTGACATTTCAGTGGAACATGCTGACAGACTATTCATGTCTCTGGAAAATTAAATGCTACACAAATCAAGCAAGTTTTACAGGAATATCGTTTTATAAGTGTAAGCAATTTCTATAAACGTCAAAATATCTCATTTCATCATTCTGGGAACCAAATGTTTTCCATTTTAATTTTCTTTTAAAATTTATTTTTTCAATTTTTAAAGTATTATGTATGTTTTCCAGTAAAATATGTTAAACTTCAGGAATTAAGATGTTTGAGTCAATAATAATCTACTATTTTGCCTTACACAGACTATATATCATTAGTTTTTTTGCTTCCTTTCAGGAAGAAACCAAACTCCAAGAGTCTGCCATGCCTTCACAGTCATGATTATTGTATTTGCTTTAAAATTAGCCACCGTAATATGGGAGATATCTAAGGGAAAACAGGCTAGGCAGGAGTGGTTGAACGTTACAAACAGTCGGATAATCTTTAGCACATGGCAGATTCTCATGCTGGCTTTATGCCTAATACTCCTGAGCATCTTACAGCTAAAATACAAAGTAGTCTGTGGTGTTGTTAGGCCTTAATACTTTTAAAGACACATTGAGTGTTAATGGGGTCCTCTGGATTTAAGGCTTTGTTTATTATACCCAGACTGCCTGGGTTTTCTCTAATGACATTCTCCAGCAAGTCACCTAATTCCTGACCTGCTGCTAAAGTCGGGAACCCCTGGATTATCTCCGTCCACCTCCCTGCCTGGAGCAGCCTCAGTTCAGCAGTGCAGCCTGACTCATTTCGCCCCCCAAACCACCCTCCAGCCCCCCAAAACATGCTCGCACACCACGTTTCGTCAGCATTGCTGCAACACAGGAGCACATGTGAAAACGCGAAACCGAACAGTTTGTCCACGTTCCCAAACCCGGTTCCGTGCCCCGTGCTGGACCAGCGCGAGATGCGGCTTTCCATCCCGGGCTTCCACATCAGCTCAAGCCAGAGCTGCAGCCTGCTAAAGATCCCAGCCCCAGATCCGGAGAAATAAGGACCCTGAAGCACAGCGCAGCGTGTAAGAAACTGCAGACGCAGCCAAGGAGCCTGAGGTGAAAATTGAGGACCAACGTAACTTGAATTAACAACGTTCGCTTGTCATCCGCACAAAATTAACTCTTGAAAGCTAACAGCGAGTGGGGCTCGGGGTCAGGAATGAAGCCCCGCTGCTGCCGAGCGTACTTAATAAATGGCTCTGATGGCCAGCTGTACTGGGCAGCTGCATGTGAGGGGCAGGGAGAGGCTGTTTTAACAAACAAAAAAACCAAGAAAGGAGCTTTTCCACAGCTTTTACTCTGAAACCCCGAGTACATGCAAAACCATTTCTCTTATCTGTTCCTACCTCTGGAGCGATGCTGTTTTCATTTGGATAGACTAAAACTGAAGTCGAGGCAGCATCAAACAATTAATGCCACTCTTCTTGAGTCTCTCCTAAGACAGACGTTTTCCTGTTCCCAAGGGAATTATTCCTGGACTAGGGTTCATAGTCTTCTGTTAGTTAAATCGACAACAAGGTTCTCACTACCTCTTGTGCCCTCTGGGACACTATAGCACTGCAAATGAGAGGTTAATCACAGCTGCACATTCGAGTGTTCACAGGCATTGCAAAATGAAATCAATAATTGTGAATTTCTAATTATTTCTAATAGATTTGTCTCAGCTACACTAGGAAAAATATCTTCACATTAGTCTTTCCCCGTACTACTACCCAAACCTCTGTCAGGTTTTACTCCCAGCTGCTGTATTTTGTTTTTAAGATTCTGAAATGGGGATTTTGAAGAAACTTAAGGGTTTCTGCTAGCTGTTCAAATCTCATTGAAATTCAAAGATAAGTGCCTAACTCCATTAGAGCACTTGAAAATCATGACCTAAACTCTCACAGGCACAGACTAGTTTTTACCCTGTGCTTTTTCTATTTGAGGAATAACGTTTGGCATCTAAAAGTCTCACGGTTTTGGTTTGGTTGGGGTTTTTTGGGGTTTTTTTTTGGTAATACAACCACTAATAACTTCTTACATATCTAGAGCTGACTAATCTCACAGGTATCAGAGCGAGTTCATCTCAGAGCTGCGCAGGGACAACGAGAGGGAAGATCCTGGGGTTACAGCAGCAGCCCCAAGAGAACTCCGTTTAATTTCCTGCTGTACAGACGACTTTCTGTGTCGTGTTGAAGAGAGTCATTTAGGCTCAGATCTTTAAAGGTTCTTCAGTACCTAACTCTCATTGAAACAGCAGGATTCAGATGCTTAAATACCTTTGAAGAATTGGACTATAATCTCTCAGATTCCCATACGAATTAAGGTCTCTAACAGGGAGCTTAGACAGAATTGGGGAAACTAACTCCAGGAGCCCAATTCTCAATACCAGCAAAAACCACATAAAGATGGTATCTACAGATGCCTATACGCTTTCTCTTAAGGATTTTTTCTTAAGCAGCAAATGTTTGCTTCCGCCTGTGTTGAGAATTGTCTCCATGTAGTTAATGAAGGAAAACACTTGTGCTTATTTTCTAAAATGAGAAATATTCCTGCCATCTCAAAGGTGCTTAACAGGCAGGAGGAGAATTACATGAGAAACAGCAGTCATGGGCTACTTACATTCAAAAATACATCTGAAGAAGGAAGCTGTAGAAATGCCTTAGTTTTTAAATGGTAGCTCAGGTGCCAAATCCCTATGCCAGCATGCCAAAGATACATTCAATGGCTTCTTCAGCCTGAAGGAGTTCAAATCGACAACTCAGGAGAATATTACAGCTGCCCTGCTGTATGTGAAAGACAGGGTGAAGGGTATTTCTCTAGTTTCTAAATTCTACTTTTTTAAAAAACTCACATATTTTGCCACAGAGACAGAGCAAGATTCTGTATTGCATTGATTAGAGCATGTGGCACAAGAGACGCTTTTGCTTCTAATCTTGGCTCCAAAGACGATCTATATATTTTACATCCAATATTTATTTAATAAAATGTTTCAGTAACCCCGCAAGCTTTTGTTTCTTGCAAAGGAGCAGCTCCTAGCTGTATTTTCTGAAAAACTAATTTGTAAACTAACTGTAGATGCTGATTAATGGAGCTTCCTCTCCCAGATACCTCCCATTCTTCTCCCTGCTGGGGGTACGGCTTCTAATGAGTCAGATCTGTTTGTCCAGAAGATTAACATGCAGCTCTCTATGATTAACACTCTCTTACAAAATTCTCCAGATATTCTTTCTGGAACCTAACTCTTGATACGCTAACAAGACATGGTGTATGCCCACAAGTTACATATGAACACAGTGTATAGTGATATGTTTCCATTAGGTTCTTATCGTACTGATACTCCTACAATCCTGCCCTGCTTAAAAGTGTTAAGCAAAACTAAAGAATATTTTTTTTGTGTTTGATTTAAACTTCTGATTATTTTTTCAACCTGTACCAAACATCTGTGGTATCAAGTGTTATTCTCATTTAAAGCATTTAAGTACAAAAAATGGTTATGTGATTTGCTTAAATCCTCCAGCCAACTAAGAATTTCTCTCAAGAATTAATTACAATAAATAAAGGTGGAAGATGTTCTTTACTCATTACTTATTTAATTCATTCAAGAGTTTATATTGCAGTAGTTCCCTCTTCCCTCTTTAGCCTGAATCAGTTCACATTTTTCCTTAGTATTTCTATTTTAAGCACAGAAATGTCCCATTTCAAGTGAATGAACCTCTTTGTTCTGTAAGCTTTGATAAATGAGCACATTAGATACACCCAACAGCCTAATGAAATTCCACACCTTGGTTTGGATGCTATCAAATGTGCTGCAGATTGTTTATTTCCCAGAGTGTGATTACTTGGAGAAAAATCTCATCTTTGATAATGGTGCTAAACAATGCGCGGCTTCATTGATATTTAATAGATAACATACTTAAAACAACACTGTTGGAGTATATCTTTTGTACCCAACAGCTGTTCAGTTTAAAAAGACAGAAGTACAATACTGTATTGTATACTTGAATTACACATTTGGTTTAAGGGATAAGAATCCCAGTAGCAGATGGCATTCCAGGCTGTCTAACATAGCAGGGGAAAGAAAAAAAAATAATAATAAAGCAGGCCAATAGTCTGCCTTGATATTATAAATCAACAGACTGGTTACTGCTGAACACATGAAGATTAATACATCAAAATCTGTGGGTTATTTCTGACAAGTGAAAGTAGAAAACACCTCACTATGTGGACGATGTCATGACAAAACCGTGCTTGAGACTCTGAAGTAAGTAAACAGAGAAGCCCTTGCTAATTGAAGTTTCTCTAGTATTTCTCATTAATTAAGTACAATTAGTGATCTTGAACTGAATTTTGGGGGGAGAAACCTGGGGACAGATTCTCCACTCCCAAGAAAGTCCAGGTGTTGCAGTATGACAAGGTATGGGAATCATGATTCCCAGGCCCATCATCCCACAGCTGAACTGAACTTCACAGCTCGACACAACACAGCTACAAAGTGGATCAGGGAACCATGAAAGTTGATATATCCAGTGTAATCATATGTTATTCCAGGAGAGAGCCCCTCCCAGCCTGGTTTCAACCATACGACAGCCTCAGATTAGCTGAGGGATTTAAATCCCTCGTGGACAAATAAAGGCATATGGTATGAGAAATCTTCCTTAGAGCTGGAGGGATTAAATCAGTTTCCTCAGCTAGAACAAGTATACTCAAGAATTCAGGATTGGCAGTTACATGTTTGTTTACTGCGAAAGTGTTACTGTACTGCAAATTAGGACAGTGACTCCTAAACTGCTGTAGGTAAGCCACTCCAAAAGCGAAGGTATCTCCTGCATGCCGACCAACGTGGACGGCAGTTTGCGCACACAAAACGAGAATTCACACAGAATGGTACAAATGCACAACACGCAAATTAAACAAATTACGCAGTGGACACAGTCTGTCTGAAAGCTGAGCAAGGTACCCCATCCACAGCACTCCCTCAGTGCTCCCTCGGTGGGAAGTTCACAGGTAAGCTTTGCGGTTCCGTGGACATTATATTTTCCCTATGCCTGAGCCTGCAGCCTTCACGGATGGGATTTTGACGAACAGGTCTCAATAAACCCTGCCTTGGCAACCAGGACATAGCTGTCAAGAACACAGAACATGTCTCTAAGAGTTTATTACAAGAGGTGACCAAAAAAAAAGGATAATAGAAACCCATATAAGAATTGGTGGAAGAAACGAACATCCATTGATTGCCTGAATCCCAGTCTTGCGCCTCGCACAGCAGTATGGTACTTTAAAGAACATCTGTTTAAGTATCTGTTACCTTTCAGGACCATCCCCAGTCACTTTTTTTGGAGATTTTATTTATTTCTATAGACTGTTCAATACTGAAAAATTCCTTTATTAGCTTGAAAAGCCAGTATATTACTACAGTTTCACTAGGAGAATAAAAGATTCTGTTTTGTTTGTTTTCAGTTGCATTTACTGAGTTGTCCTAAACGAGTTCTGCACTGCCATTGCTGTCTCCATTACAGTAATTGCAACATAATTACATCTATACCTCACAGGCTGTAATTATAACATCATGGTATAAAATTATTATAAAACATAAAAGCCCATTTGTAGACTTTTCAAACAAATAATGAAACAAAAAATAATCTAGACATATATGTATCAGCAAAGGTATAAAGAGATGTGAAAGCCTAGCTCTTCTTACTGAAAGCCAATGTGATCAGCAGTTGATTTTTAAGTACTCAATATTTAGAACTCATACCGTTTCTGTCTGTCCTATGAAATATTTGTTGTCCTGGGTTTCTTTACGCNTTTTTTTTTTTTTTTTTTGAGGGGAAAAAAGTGAGAAAGTAAAGTGAAACATAGGGTTTGTTTGATTTAACCATCAGGATGGGTTTTTTTACCTCGGTTAAAAAAAAAAAAATCTTCAGAGGAATAGGGAACAGAAGGTAATGTGTACTGTATAACACACCTACTATATAACGCACGTATATCTCTTGGGTTGCCCTCTGGAAAACAGCTGCTTTGAATTCATTTGTCAAGGGAAAAATGATCCAGTGAGGATTTTCTTTTGGTTTCCAAACTACAGAGTACCAACAATTAAAAGTTAAATGGTATTTTAACATTTTCAGTTGTGTCATCGTTGTATCTCTGTTTAAGGAAAGCAAATTCATCCTACTTTCATCTTTTCTAGAATTTGGGGTCTGTGACTACAAAATCTGGGATAGGGAAAATAATTTTTATATTGAAAAGCAGGAAGTTTTCACAGATTATGACCATTATGAGTTCATATATCTGTTAGGTCTCATCCAGCAAAACACTTCTGTGTGATTTTTGAGTGTGTGATCAAGCTCCCCCCCCTTTTGCAATAGGACAGTTTATATAGTATTATGCTGTTATTTCAGGAGGCTATTTTGCCTAATGCCCAACCTAAAATCAAACCATTGTTACTAAAGACCGCCCAAATTTATGACATACAGTTGTGTGTGATAGACATACGTTACACACCACTGAGAGTGATACCGGCGCCGAGTGCCACGTGCTGACCAAACCCATGGCACCATGTAGGACATGGCAGTGCAGAGCGGTCCAGGGCAGAGATCCGCACCCCTCCTGGAACCACATCCCTTCAGACAGCAAGCCTAATCTCCTGCAAGATGCAGGTGGGCTGGGAGTTTACCGGCTCCCTGCACTGCAATGCATTTCACAGTATAGGACATCCAACATCCACTTTGCCACATTTGGTGGAACTCATACTGCCAAAAGCCGTCCACACCACCTATCATAGCTACCAATATCACATCTATCACTATTATCTGCATAGATTTTTCGAGAAAATAATAAAAACAATATACAGAAGTGGCCTGGCAGAATAAAATAGACAGGATTTTCTTTTTGACTATGAACATATATATGTACATGTTCGCCTGACTGATTGAACTTTAAGCATATTTTTTTTATAATTTGATTTATAAACATTCCTATACTGTAAAGGCTCAAATATTTTACACAATTGAAAATATATTTTCATGAGTCTGAACTGTATTTGCTGCCTAGAAAAACAGTTATCCTCTTGTTTAGAGAATAGCAGTTTTGATCAAGCAAATAATAAATAACCTTCATGAGTGTAGTAGAAGGGTGTATTTTTAAAATAGTAATTAATTTATTTAGAACCCTGGAGACTTTTGCATCATATGTAGGTCTTGCTACACATTTCTGGAATAATTTTAGTCAATTTGCTGTTCAAGGTTAAGCCGTGCAATGCTCACTTACAAAATTACTTACACTGTAGACTGCGGCCCTGACAGCATCTGTGATAAATCAGTGACATGTAAAAAAATCTATTTCCCAGGGGAGACTTAGACATACGTATATCCTCGGTATTATTAATGCATATTATTTGTACCATTCACAGATATTCAGTAGAGATCTATTAGCTACCTACATTAATTTTCAATATTCTTAAACTGTACTGTTCAGTCCAGTGTTCTCAATGTCAGCATAACTTTCCATAATTTTTCAAGACGACATTTAATTCCTCTGAAATGTAGATTTAACCCTTTTTGGTTATCTTTATCATGAACTGTCTAGCTGAATCTATCCCCTCTATCTGAGTGACTCTATCATTCAGAAAAGAACAAAACCAGAATCAAATAAGATGGGCAGATACAGTAAGTTCTCGATTGGGAAGAAGAAAAACATGTATGCTGTTCTCCAGTTTCTAATACCATAATTTTTAAAGGCCAGCTAAGCAGTGGTCTGCTGCAGCTTTGGAACCTCACAGATTCTGATATTGTTTACTACTTTTTTCAGGTATTTATGATCACTGGAAGATTAACAGAAAAGGCTGTATCTTCACACTTACTCATATATCGTATATATATGCAATTTGTAGTAAAATATGGTTCAGAGCATCTAATATTTTTGTTTCTTCATTTCATAAGCACAAGCCAAAATATGTAAGAATTCCTTACGACTACTGCATTCCTGTGACCATTATAACAACACACATAGTGCAGAGATGTGGCTGATTTCTCAAATGCGTGTGAGCCAGGGCACGTTCATCGGGGAGATCACGTCTCTCTCCATTGTGGGTGTGAAATAAAAACTATGCAGTTAGAGGAGCTGATTGAATTAGGGAACCTCTGCTTTAACAGAGAAATAACTGCTGGCAAAATAGGTAAGACTGTTCTTCATGAACATAGAGAAATTACTCTGTAATTAGACATGAGCACACACGGAATCTATTTTAAGAGGAATCAATGTCAAAAGCATCCATCTGGAGCTTAATGGTACTAAGTGCACAGGAATCTTGCGAACATCCCCAGATCAAGCATCCCCAAGTCCACAAAATTCAGACATAGTGGAACACTAAAAATGACTGTAAGAAATACACAACTAATGCTGCTGAACTTCAGCTTTTGATAAATAATACCAAAAAATATCGGAGTAAATACGTAACTGAAATTTATTTTGCAGGGCTATGTAAATTTCCTTCTTTGTTTCTCTATGTTACTTGCAAGACATCATATTAAAGATCAGTCATATAAAGTAATCTTTTATCTTAAATAATTGCTCTAGAGTGTCAAAATATATTAACTGTCACCTTAAAAAAAACAATGCTTTGATTAACAGTTGGGGAATATTGGATAAGAACATACATTGACAAAGCTCTTTTATATGTTAATGTTGTCATCATTATAATATCCAGTATTCAGTGTTTCAAAGTAAGGTATACATTTTAAAGAACTGAAAAACTAACAGTCATGGTTGGTCTAGGAAATTTGTTTTACAGTGAGCAACTTAAGAAAAACTAATCTCTTCAATTTATTAAAAAAGTGATTTTAAATATACACGAGAAAATAGATTTTTAATAAAGGAACTTTGATGCAGACAGTGGTGCAAAGTGACACCGCAGTGTCTAGCTACTGACAGAAGATACATTCAGACAAGAAATCAGGTGCAAATATTTAACAATAATGATATTGGAGCAACTTATCTATTGAAGCATTCAATTCTCTCTTACATGAAGTCTTTAAAAAAAAGATTAGATGTCTTATTAAACAATATCCTTTAGCTCAACCAGACATTGTGGACTGGATTTGAAATCAACTAATAAAATTATATGTTATCAGTTATGCTGTGAGCAATGAAAATTATCATATTGGTTTCTTTTGGTCTTAAAAGTTTAAGGAAAAAATCATGGTTACAATACTGCTGAAACTTTTACAAAAGAAATAAGGAACTCATTTTCATTAGTCCCTGGCCGTTTCTATTACACCAGCTTTCAGTGTAAGAGTTTTACATATCCTCATGTTTGCTTTAGGAGGAGTCATCCTTTACAATAGTCACTGAGTGCACATACAGGTTTCTGTTGATTTCAGGGAATTACGGGATGAAATCTGCTAAACTGTTCATCCTGAGTGCTGTCTAACTATGTAAATCATCACAGTTGATCAATGGGATGAATTTCAAGGTAAGATACCAATCAACAGGAGCTGGAGTGGAAGAATAAAACCCTCTATGATAGCTTCTCTCCGATTTCCCTTCAATTACTTTATTCCACCTAAACATGCAGGCGTTTACTAAAAATGAAAAAGAACATGCTTTGAAATTTAAATTTTTCTACCAGCACCAAAATACCTACATCCTGAAGTTTGAGAGGCACATTAAAGTTTATATTTGCAATGTTGTTTGTAACCACTTTGCTACTAAAGAGACAATTTATTTGTATAATTAATCAGCTGGAATATCCCCAAGGATTTTTTTGGTTTTTTTACCAGAAAGATACCTTTTGTTGTTTAGAAGTAATGAAAACATTTCATCAAGGCTTTCTAGTGTGATTGATAGTCTTTGCTGAATTTTGTTGAAGGCTTTTTGTCTGACTGGTGCCTTGAGCTCTTTATTCACTTTCATGGGATCTGGAACATTCCTTTAATACTCTACTAGTAACAGGTGTTTCCTCTATAGGAAACAATTACCTCCACATTTTTAAACAATGCAAATCTGATTATGATTTCAGGCTTGAAAGTTTTTGGTTTTCTTTTTTAAGATAGATCAAACCTTTAATAATTCACAAATAAACTTCAGATCTTCAGACAGACAACTAATGGAACACTGAAGGCTTCATTCACTAAATAGGCTTCTAAGGGTGTACCTAAATCAACAAGCTTTCTCAAAGTAATCTGCAGATTTTTCATCTTTTAACTCTTCTCTGGAAATGCAAGCGGAAAGAGGTGGGGTTTGTTTTCTTTTGTGCATTCACTCCAAAAGCAGTGCTCAAACTGAACAGGAACACAGATGAACAGCTACTCTGGTTTCAATAATCAAACTGAAAACATGGGAGGTAACTGAATAAAATGAGATTTTTTTTATTTTTTTTTTTACTACGGCTACTCTTTGAAGCTACTCACTTACAGGTTAATCTTAACCTAGAGGTTAAATCCAGCACTGACTAGTTAGCAGTGATCCTAGGACCCCTCTGAAGAGGTAGCTTTACCCTGCTTTGATAACTCAAAGAACATGTGGCTAGCAATAAATCTATGGAGAGGGTGATTTAGCAAAAAAGCCACCTTTTGAAGCCAAAAAAAACATCAAATAGGCATTAGCAAAACTCAGTAGGGAAGGAATAAGAAGACACATATGGAAGGAAGAAATTTATAATATACGTGTATATTATATGTATATATTATAAATACATGTGTGTATACACATATATGTATAGGCTACAGAAAACAGAAAAAAGAATAAACTTAATCATGTGAGGGTATGATTATTGTCATAACTATTGCATATGTTACTATTGATTGGATTATGTAGCACACAGTTAATAAAGAAATTTGATTCAGCTTTTGAGATTGCTAAGCATTTTGGATTAGCTTTGATTTTCTACAACTTGCCAGTACGTCAAAGACTGATTTGGCCATCGCTCTGCGCTGGTGATGACTACGCACTACACAAATGCAGCTATTTACCTAACAGTGGAATGGAAATTCCCCGTGGTAGTCATGGGGTCAAGTGCAGATATTGTCATCAATTCGGGTCTAAAGGTGGTTAAAAGGGACAAATACCATTTTAGATTGAAAATGCTTGCTGGCTGAAGCACAAATAGCCATTTGAACTGTGAGCGTGTAGTTCTAGAATGTACACATATATTTGTTATAGAACTGACTGATTTGATTTCTTAAGACAAATGCTTTCCTTGCTACATCAGAAGTAAGAAAATTAAAAAAAAATATAGAGGAGCGTGCCTTTAATCAATCTTTAATATCTATTGCTTCGTAAAGCAATGAAAAGGACTGAAAAGTTAAGAACAGAATTCTAAACACTCAATTAATACAAATGACACTTTTAAATCTAAACAGGTTTAAACTAACTAATTATTCCCAGAAGAGTGGATACTTTCTTGTGCATTGTTGATGTTAGATGAAAGCCTAACACCTTTCTTTCTACCTGTTGATCTGCCCATTTAAGACTGTTGGTAAAATCATGTAGTGCTTTCTGTATAATCCATGAACTGCATTATAGAGTGTAATAGTAAGAACAGGTACCTATACGAAAAATGGTAGTTCTTATAGACAAAGCTCCAAAGCACTAAAGTTTTGGTTTTGCAGAGTGATAATCAGTCCTGGCAGCAGTGACATCATTAGCTGATTTTTTCAACATGTTTCGTCAAAGATGCAAAATATGGTCAAATAATTATTCAGTTGCTATATAAAGTAATTTTTATCTGAGATCTTATACAATTAGATAGAATGCAAATAGGTTGTCACTAAAACTGCACTAGCAGGCAGCTGTGGGGAAAAAAATTATGCATATAACCAATTTATCAAGACTTTGTATACAAACAAGTGTTATCTAAGCCCTTTATTGATTAAATTCTTCAATTAGAAATAATTTTATTTAGCTTTATACAAACCACTAATCTACTCTTTTGGTTAAAAAAAAATTGTAAAAACATGAATCATCCTGAAAATTCCAATCAACTTCCTTACAGACATTTTGGCAAAATTGGCAAAGAAATTATATTTTGTGTATATTTCTATGTAAGTAAATGCTTAATCAAAACTTTTGCTCTGAAAGTTGTTCTCATTTTCACCTCTCTGAAAAAGTTCTCTCTCCTTCCTTCTTCTTAAAAGGAACATATACTGGGACAAGGAGAAGAGGGTTTGCTGAAGTAAGGAAAATGCCAATGACACCAAAGCACGCATAAAAATCTACTTTTCCCTATTTTCTGTTTTTAGAGACACTCATTCCTACCACTTTTAATAATGCATTTTTCTGTAAGATTTAAGAGTGAAGCAGCTTTTAGAGTGACCCTTGGACCTGAAACAGAACTTGGTATTTTGCTGAAACTTATCCCCAAACCCCAGTGTACTGGAAAAAGAACCAACCAGTATCCTGGGCTGCATCAGAAGAAGTGTGGCCAGCAGATCCTTCTCTGTTGTTCTGCAACTCCTTATTTCAGCCAAGTCTATTTGACTGCTTCTTGTGGCTATTTAGATGGATAGGTTCAAAGTAAGCCTACACTGGAAACCAGAGAGCGCTTGTGGCAGTGTAGGTGGAGCCAAGTCTTGCTTTAACATAGATACCAAAACCAGGAAAGTCAGGGTGTTGGAGTCTGTCCCAATATTTAGATATTAGGAGACAAGACAGGTTTGTTCATAGGGCATGGCGAAGCTCAGCACCTTAACTGGCTCGTTTAAAAGCCAGGTAGCGGACAGACAGTCCTCTGTCCATATGAAGTCCACATGAAAACCCACTGGCTTGCATTTTGTAAAATAAATTTCATTAACTATTTAAACTGTTTACACTATCAATGATTTTGGCTTGATTGGATTAAGGAGTGCTCTTCCATTGGCAGAGATGTTTACAGACAGTTCAGCCTAACTGCTCCTGTTTGCAGTACAAACCCACCCTGCTAAAAAAAAGGCTTCTGGTCTCAAGAAAACTTAAACCTTGAGTAAAAAAAAAAAAATTATTTCCATGAGGGAATAATCTCAAAGTATTTCCTCATTTTCTATATCTATAGACTGATCTTTTTAAACTTTAATGCTATGTCAACACACATACATCCCTCAGTATGTGGCACTAATATTATTTTAATAAAAGTAATTGTTCCCCACTGCAATGTTATGGAAGTCAACGGAGCTACATAAGGGGCAGACTTGGCCTCTTATGTCTTATCAAGCCAATGAGCTAGGCAAATTCTGATACGGCTAAAGGAACTTAATGCCCAATTAAGAGCTCCGTAAGAATTAAAAGACTGAGTCATAACATAGCAGATCTCTTATGGCTGGTAACACTATCAGCCCTTACACATCAGAGCTACCTGTGGGCAAATCTCATAAAGACATATATTTGCATCATTCTCATTTTCCCATTTGTATTAAAGCCACTGGAAAACATGACCTTTGGACAATAGTTAAATAGAGCTTCCTTGCATTTCTCTTTCACCTATTTCCTTTTCCTTCTGAACCTAAAGCATTTTAGGTAGGTACATATGCCAGCAGGAAAGTTAAATCATATTACTCTTTCTGTGCATTTTATTTCTAATACTGGAAAGGTGACAACAACCTAAAATATTTCTCAGACTACTTTAAAGAAAGTGAAGACTTCCAGGAGAACATCTAGCAGCAATTATGCAAATTTGCACATATTTCGTATACAGTTCATTCAATACAGAGTCACAGGATACTCTTTAAAAAGAAAAACCATAACAAGCAAAAGAGGAGAAAAAGTTTTGAAGATGCATGATCATGAAAGTGAAAGAATGCTTTAATGTGAGTTTCCACAGATGTATAAAACTCCAGTGGGAAAGGATTCATAAAAAGTCAAGGAGAAAGAAGCAAAAGATCAAACCATCATCAGAAATATAGTTATGAAGTAATGCCACAGACATCTTTGAAAACAAGGAGGGCAGCATTAAATTGGATTTAAAAAGTGGGTAACAAGTTTTAGATTATTAAAATGACCAGACATGGGGTAGATGACTGGCTACCTGATACATCTGGCAGAAGCATTACAAACCACTAAAGCTCAGAGAGAAAACATTTGGATAGATCATGAAAATGGGAATTATGTTAGTCAAGATGAAAAATGCTTAATTCTTCAATATATATTTTTAAAATAATCAGGCTCTGACAATGATAAGTGGAGGACACATAATGACTATACCATGATTCATACCTCCAAATCTTAGTGAACTCTTAGGTAGACATTAAGTATTTATATTTCAGCAGATCTATTAGAACTGTATCTAGACTTCTTCCCTGCTTTCTAATACATATTTTCTAAAACTGACTGTTATATTTCATTCATAATAATGTTATATTTCCAGTATTTTATCCAAGAATGCTATGAGATATGAAACATACATAATTTTAATACATCCTTTAAGTCATGTCCTGGTTTGAGCGACACAGGACTAATTTCTCTCCTAGT
>RSEF01000004.1:30314934-30343892 GCA_003993805.1 Himantopus leucocephalus | reverse complement strand
AATGACAATAAATTGTTATGGGTCTCTCAAACCATAACAGTCATCGTAATTTTACATTTTCTACATTTCAAAAGCTAAAGTTCTATTGAACTGCACTGCAGATAGTTACCCGATACTGAGCTGAATAACGTGAATAAGTGCTATTTCACCTTTGCTTCCATTTGCACTCTAAACAGGACTTTTGTCTTCTAGGTGAGTTTAAAAATGTACTTATTAGGGAACAGGATTCCTTCTAAGTTTCAGCACTGCTGAACACTTCTTTTTAGTTTGGCATGTTACACTTCAAATGATGCTCAAAGTTCTGAATTAGTCCTTAGTAAATCATACAAGTTTAAAAGTAAACCAACAACCCATCCTAGGAAAATAACCCTACAGAATGTTAATTTGAGGGAAGGGAACAAAAAGAAGAGAGAAAGAAAAAAGGGAAAAAAGGGAGAAACCACACACACACACACTTTTCTCCACTCTAGTGAAATAACCATGAACTGGAATCCACCTCTTTACTTGAAGGCACCTAAGGATTAGTTAGTACGGCTAGTCATCCATCTGCACCACCACAGGACAATTCATCTCACCAAAGACAGTTTCCTATCATTTAAGACACATGGAACAAAACACCCTGAAAATATCGAAGTTACCTTTCTTTGTGAAGTTCAGCTTTCCACATAACAACCAAGTAAAAAAAAAGAGAAAATACTGGTCAGCCAGCAAAGAAATGTAAATACTCATGAAATGAAACATGTACCCCCACAAAAGACAGACCACTGATAGAATTTGTGTATCTGTTGGAGGAGACTGTGCCGGGAAACGCAGGTGCTGTACTCCAGGAGCCAGCTGCTAGACATGGCGTGCTGCATTTTCTCCACCACAGCTCGGCAAAGGTAGGATTCATAACACCACCCCAAAAGAAGTAATCCTACATGGAGCGATAAGCTCCCATGGAAAAACTAATAAATAAAACAAGGAACAGATAATAATCACGAAGTAATGTTAAAGCTCAAACTTTGAAAACCGGAGTTACCTGTGATCTTTGGAAAAGTGTGGGTTATTAGTTAGATAATATAACTCTTAGTCCATAATTTGGGGCTGCTACCTTGGCCACCTAACAGAGCTCAAAACTCATTAGTGTGCTCATGCTGTTGTTAACCAGCGATGTTAGCTGGCTAAGCAGAGCATGAGAGCACTGGCTACTACCCCTGTAAACAGCAATGCACAGTGAGGTTCTATTGGTTCTAATAACCTTGTTATATGTGGGGTTTGGGGGACGGTTTTGTTTTTTTAAAGAAAGCAAGCAGCAATGTAACAGTTGTTATTGCTATGTAAGCCATTCTCCTGAATCGATTAGAGCCTTCCTGTGCAACACTTTTGGTCCATCTGCTCACTTAAATACCACAGGCTACATTTTTAGATAGTGTTTAAAAAAGAAAAAAAAAAAACAAAAAAACCCCACCACGTTTCGGAAAACAAAATGTCCGCTTTTATAATACAGCCCTATCAACACATCATATGATTTACTCTGTTGTTGTTGGATGGAGAGAGCAGGCTATTCACTGTAAAATGTTTAAAAACAGTAGCTTGAAGAATTCAGGTGCTCTAAAAACACCTATTTGAGCGTACAGTGAGCCAAATTAAAACAGCATTGCAGACATTTGTCAAGATATTTACTGAGGAGTTTAAAATACAACAGAAAAGAAAAGGAGGACTAACATTTGGGTTTAGAGCACAAAACAACTGCTCAAGTCTGCTGCACGTGGAAATGGGAAATCAGAAGAGGGACTCGGGAGGGCTGTCTCTTTCAGCTCTCACTTCTTGTACCAACAACTTCTGACAGTGTTCTTAAATGGTGGCATGTCTTTAATTTCCACAAGCTTAGGAAGGATTGCTAAAGCAGTGACAATCTGAAAAGTTTTAGAAAATGGAACAAAGTGAGATACTGCCTGTGGTATCAAACTACCATTGTAATATGAAAAATATATAGTATCAGTTTTAAGAATATCAGCTCTTTACAATTGCTTACATACGTGAACTCTCAAATGAAAGTGAAAATGTATCCTCGCAAAAACTTCTGCCCACATGCATTGGAGAATTTTTTTGCAAAAATAATTTTAAAATTAGTAAACTGAAAATTACTAGAATTAGCACAAGTTGGAAAAGTGACAATGATATTTTACACAAGCATAACTTTGACAAATAATTTTGTTACTATACAAGTACTTTGTTTACTTCCATGTTTGCAGATGTGCAAACAATAACACAAAGGGAAAGGTAACATCAGGCAGAATTTCTGGACATTCTGGATATCGATGGAAATTGTTTATTAATGGAAATAGTCTACATATTTTGACCACAGATCCTGTATTACGTCTGTCTCGCTACATGATTTAAAAGTCCTGCCTACACACACATACATGCTTACGTAAAAACATGCACACACACAAAGCTATACATATAGACAGAGGAACACTGACTTAACTGTAAACTGAAGTACCGAAGGCTGGTTTTGGACCTGGTTTGTTTGCAGGTCTGTCTCTGCTGGCTGCTTGAAAGTGGTTCTCTCGTATTTGTTTTGCTTTTATAAGTACATCAGTAGGAACAGCTTTAAAAAGTGCTTTTAAAGTATCAGAAAGTAAAATTACTCTCTTGACAGTATTGCCTCCCAGAACAGCATGATTTGTTGTTACATTTCACCATCAGTTTGGTAGGGAATAAGATTACTGTCTCTCCTCCTTTCAGAAATATGTTTCATGTGAATTAGAGTTCCCCTTCACTTTTTAAAGGCAGAAAAATAATAATAATAAAGTAACAACAACATAAATGAAAATGTAGCTATAGGTACTCTTAACAATGACAAAAAGAAAAGAAAGCTGTCAGTATTTCTTGGTGTCATATGTATCATAAGACCCCACCAGGCGAGAGGAAAGGCATAACACAATACCCACTGAGCACCATTCCGCTGCTTCTTTACGTCTTTGCCAAATAACCCTTCTCTGACCACAGGGGACATTCTGAGGCTTGAGCCCAGATGAATCAGCGTCATTTAGGTCAACTCCAAATTTTCACAAGTGCTCCCTATATTCTTCCATATATTATGCAGTGGTCCTCAGAGGTATTAATTTGTAGTACAGAGTCATGCTGGACTTCAACTTAAAATGGATTTGAACTCAAGTTTGAGGTGCCGGCCAGAGAGAATAAAGATGTTTGGTTTACACCCTTTGCACTGAGCAAGTAACTCAAACACTACTCCAACATTACTTGCCATCGAACAAGACTTGAATCATTACTTGCTCATAAAGTGCTCTGCTGTGCCAGAAAGAAAAAGCTACTTTTTCATGATTCCTCGAGTTGCTAAATCCTGGAAATGCCAGGAAAACTGATTAATAGTTTCTGCCCAAAAGAACAGGAAAACAAAATGTTTCCCAAAAAAGCAGAGCCTCTGATACGTGAGAAACATGGTACAAACGTTGTTAACAAGTAAACCCAAGGAAAGTAGGATTTCTCAGTCTCAGTTCCTCTGTCTCCCTTTCCCTCTCTCACACACACACACTTTATTTTTATCATCACACACATACATGCCTAAGTCTGATTTTAAGACAATTTGGTTTAGTGTTATTATAAGCATTGTCACTCACCCAAGACAGACACTTGTTCCCCTCTTAAGTTCAACTTCAGCCACAACGTTTGCACCTGCTGGTTCATGAGATACTATTCTGAGTTCCTTTTGTATGCAAAACTAATTAACTCAATGTATTATTTTTGTAGAAAGAAAGATATTTTGAGTGTTTACTAAATCTTCACACTAAATTCACTGTAAACTTGTTACTTACGTACGAGCTCACAAAATATATTTATTTCTAGAAGCAACCAAAGACCTATTAAAACTGTTTCAGTGTGTGTATATTAGAAAAACACAAAAACCAAAATCTATGATCATTATTTCATTAAAAAACCACACCAAAAACCCCGCCAAAACCATGCTGTGCATCTTATTGTATGCTTGTCAATGAACTTAATCTGTTCAGATTCCATGTTAGAAAGGAGAGAGATTTTTTTCCAGAAGCCATAAAAGCAGCATTTCCAGGGTACTGTTTTACAGTGCACTATCATCTTACCTCCTGTACTATAGTTCATAAAACAAAAGATGAAAGCTTTGAGTTGCAGAGAATATTAATGGCTTTTTTTCTTTGCATTACTGCTGGCACCAAGCATATTAATAGCAAGCAAATTACAAAGAAAGAAAAAAATAATTTTTGAAGTGGAAATAATGGTAAGTACGGCTTTTTTTCCTGTTTGGAGCTCTAAAAATAGCTTGTAGTGGAGCAACAGGTCTCTTTTTAGGTGGACAGTTCAGTTGACTGATAAACAATTTGGGGCAAAGCCTATTTTTCAAAGCAGATTACAAATATGAGGAATAACTAGCCAGTAGAGATCCCGTGGCTGAGTGAGGAAATCGTAAGTCTAGAAAGCTGAAAAAAAATGCTATTTCATTTTTCCTTACAATAGGACTGTATGATTTATAAGTTTCCAGAAGTAAGATTTATAATCTCTTAGAAGTCAGGCTATAAATAACAAGAGGGAATGGAGCTCGGGAAGGAGTAGCAGGCGTGAAGGAGAGCACAGAGGTGGGCCTGGACGCAGGGACTCTGGATGGATGGCCCTCTGGGGCTTTATTGAGACAGTTCAAGGGAACAAGAAGACTAGAAAAGAAAGGCAGACTGAAGTTGCGTAGAGCCTGGCAAATGAACCAAATGAAAGGCTCAGAGCAGACGGGGGATGTTGTCGCAACACGGTAACTGAAGCTTTTCAGCAGTATAGCACAACTCCACGCAGGCAGACCTCCACGGGGAACGTCCTATCCCCCCTCCCTTTGGAGGGTGAGGTTTCTGAGAGAAAGAGACCCGTCTTGCAGGAAGGAAGGCACACCAGGTTCAGTTCTCCACCACAGAAATTAAAGAGTGGTGGGTGACAGCAACCCATGTGCAAGTGATGGATTTCAAGCAAGACAGACTTCCCCCAAGAAAGCCGCGATCCTGGCACCTATTCTGCCTAAGCCTTCTCCTTCAGTCAAAACCAGGCTCCCTTGTAAGTACTCCCCACTTCTGAGGAAATCTTCCAGTGCTCCTCTGCATTTCCATGAGGAAGATGTCCCATCTAGGGAATCTTAGCTCTCTCCATACAAAGCAATCCAAAAAACCCCAACCCCCCCGGACATCTGTTTCTTACACAGGACATCTGCAGGGTGGGAGAACACATCAAAGCTTGGAGATGGGCACTCACCCGTGCCCGCACAGGAGAACCCTGCCCTTGCTGCTTTGCGATTATTTTGGCATGAGAACATGATGCAACTACATTCTAAAGTGCAAGCAGTTGTTCCAGACTCTTCGAAAACAGGGCTTGAAGCAGAAGTAGCTTGTGTTTTAAAAATAAGATCTCAGGACAAATTGCATAACCTGCAACTTACTGCTAATTAAATGAGCTGGGTTCTGCTGTAATTACTGTAACTACTTTTGTCATACCAGAAGGCTTGTTATGTAGTTTCCAATACATATCTGTTTACTGAGTTAACAACTTAATATAGTTTTACAATAGGTTTTATTTTCACTGATTCTGTACAAAAGCCTTGCTATACAGCAATAGTGACTCGAAGAGTTATAATCCTCTCTACAATGTGGTGACTTACATAGGCAAAAGAAGCCTTAAGCTGATTATATGATACCAGTTATAAAGATCACAACAAAAGACTTCATCTGTAAAACTGTGTCATTCAGATAAACGACACAGCTGCATATTTTGCACACTAGCTTATCTGAAGGGCAGAGTTTAAGGGTAAGGGAATCTTTAGATAGGATGCCCATCTTTAAATATCAGTGTTTCATTGGCTCCTCCAAAATGTTAACTAATCATGTCTGGGAAACTACCTATCTTCCATAGCAAACAGACTGCTCGCTCAAAAATGGGGTATTCAACAAACAGGACGCAAACTGACGGCATTTTTTGTCAAGCTAAGAAGCGTGGTTATTCTAGTTCTCCTCTTACTTGATTGATCCAGTTCAATTCCATTTACCACTTCAGGAACTTAAGATATCTGCAAATACCAGTCTCTGAGCCTAGAGTTTCTTAATGGTCAATTCTCTGAATGGTTAAAATCAATAAGAAATACTTAGAGGAAGAGTTTAGCTGGAATTAGCTTAGTTCAGTTGAAGTTTGATCCATTTCTTTTGAATATCTTAAAATCATCCCAGATGTGAATCATCACTGCAGATTGAAATGGCATCATTTAAGTATTATATAAATGTATAGATTCAAGCTGGAATGAAAAAGCTCATAAAATAAAACTGGAGCAGTCACCTTCTAGTTCCTGATAGCCAGTGAATATTACAGTGTTTTCCTTTGTCCTTAGTGGATACTTTTGTCTAAACAGATACTAAGCTTGTCACTTTAGGGGTTTACGCCCAAATGATGATTTGTAGGGTTTAAAGTATCTTTCTTCGAGTGGATGTTCGCTTTACAGAGTGATGTTATGTCACACCACAGAGAAGTGCTGCTTCCCTTTCAACATTTTTGCCATGGAAACCCGTCCTACAACTACCTGCCCTTCCTCCATACCTACATCTGAACGTCGGTATCACAGATCTCATCCACAATTTTCAGAATTTTATCTTTGAATTTAAAGGCTCAGATATTTCAGTTACTAACACGTCATATCACTGAGTACCATAGTGTTTCCAGAAGCGATGTTCGCACGATGCTGCTGGTCTGACGTGTGCCCTGCGCTTAGCTGCCTATTCAGCCTTCCCACCAAGTGCCTCTTTTCCAGCTACTGCAGCAAACAATATTTGTGAATGGAGCTCCTTTCCATATGCTGCGTGGGCCATGCTTCTTGCCGCTGGGCATTTCACAACAAAATCGCAGATGAGATTATTCGGCTTCCCGTGCTCTCCCAATCTGCACAGCTGATGTGTCACGTTAAGCCATTTCTAACCTTTAAAGCACTGACTGACCTCAGTTTTCAGTTTCGCATGGCAGAGAAATGCCAAGAGAAAGTATAAGAAACTAGGAATTTATTCTATAGAAATACGAGTTCTTGAGTAAGTATTTTTTGGTGTCTGCTGCAGCAGTGGAAAACAGTATTGCATAGGAGAAATGAAACCTTTCTTCTCTCTTACTTCAGCAGCTCTCCACTGACATAGGATTTCATTTTCCGCCCTGTTTACCCAAAACATGTAGTGGTTTTGGAGATGACATACAAATTAAACATAACATGTATTCCACTATTAGGCCAAAAGGCAGAAATATTATATCACATGCAAATGAGAAACTGGACTCATATCTGAAGCTTCAGTCCTCAGGAGACAATAAAATTATGAGCCCCTTAGCTAATACAACAAAAGCTTATCTCAACTTGTAATTATTCTTGATCGAGAATGATTCCTGCCATGCCTATTCGTACGATGACTATTCACAATATAGCCTTGCACAGACACAACGCTCACATTTTTCCTGCACTGTTTTCTTCTCCTGTGGCAAATGACTAATTTCAAGTGTTCAGGCTTGACATGTTTCAGACTAGTTACACTATAAAAAATTAATTTTAGGCCTGGATATTCGTGAAAGATACTTAAACAATAAACTGAACTTAAACAACCATCTGAACTTAAATGTAAAAATGTGTCTGCCTCCTGTAAGAGCCATGAGGCTGAGACTATGTGCTATATTTGTATTAAGGAAGATCATTGTCAGATATAATAAAAATAAGATGGGCTACCACATCCCCTACAAATATATAATTAATTGGAGTCTTAAAAGGGACGAGGAGGTCTGTTTAGCGAAATGAAGAGGTCATAAATTATTTGAAAGTTGGGAGGTAAAAGTGAGACGAGCCAACAGAGATTTGTAAAGAACAAATCACGTTAAAATTGGCTCATTTCCTTCAGCAACAGGGTATCCAGCTATGTGGTTAGGGAGAAGCAATAGGCATCATGTATCTTGTCTTTAAAACATGACATTATTTCACATTACAATCTTTTAAGCTAGGGAAACATGGTCTAGATTAAATTGCTATAAACTGGGTGCAATAGTGGTTGGATAGTACCTCCCAGAAGACTTGCCAACTGTTCTCTGTCAAAATGGAAGCAAATATCAAATGACTCCCCACAGGGCCTTGTCTTTCATACAGCTCTGTTCAATCTTTAATTAATGAAAGGAGAGAGAGAGAGAAGGCTTCTGAGTAAAATTAGAGAAAACACGAAGACAGGAAGGACTATGTTGCAAGTTGGGACTAGCAATCAAAGAGATCTCAGCGAAGTAGAGAAACGGTCCGGGAGCGATTCAGGAGGGAGAGGTACAAGTCGCTGGACTTCAGAAAAATCAGCGGCAGATGTACCGAGCAGGGAACAACCGAGCAGGCAGCATTCCTTCAGGAAAGGGCCTGGAGCTGATGAGGTATTACACGCTCAAGCGGAATTGGGAACATCATGGATTCGTGAGACAGGCAGACGTCAACGTGGGATGCGTAAATAGACATCCACCCTGAACAATAGATGAAGCGATCCTCCTGCTCCACTAAGTGCTGGCAACACCTCAGCAGGATGCTGGGCCTGGCCTCCAGCGCTTTGCTTCAGTAGGGGGGCAAACACCAAGGCAGAGCGCACGGGAGCATCAGTGGTGTCAAGAGGGAGACCTGCAAGGCACTTCTGAAACCACCAGGGTGCCTTCCTCCGGAGAGAGGTGGGAAAAAAGGAGTCCCAGGGGAAACAATGCAATCTTACGCCTCAGGTGCGTGAAGCGCTTTACTGAAAGGGAAGGGAGTAATCTCTTCTCCATGTACATGCTAGATATTGAAAAAAACTAATAGCTCACCTCATTTGCTCATCTGCAGTCACTTTTTAAATGGTTGGGATAGTGAGCAATCAGATCAGTCAAACTTCTGTCAAAAAATGGCACTAATGTTGTTGATCCCACTTTGAGGAAGAAAGACTGATTGACTTCTGGAGGTCCCTCTCAGCTAGGTGTTTTTATGACAGTATGTAGGCACACACTGACCAAGGTTTGTCTGTATCAACATATCTAATTCATTGGTGAAAAATTCATTTTCAAAGGATTGGATGACACCAACCAATACTTTGCAGTCAAACAGGACTGATTCTTATTATAAACATTTCTTATAACACAGATACTAAAGGATACGAAAAATTACTGTATTTTGAGTATGTATTTATGCAAAACTACATTCATTATTCTTCTAATTTATTTGCTAATTGTTAAAATAGTCTGGTAAAAAGACACTAAGAGCAGGCGTTAAGTGTTTAGCTGGGTATTTAACCTCAAAGTGATACTGTGTAAATAGGTGTATTGTAAATATTTAAAATTCTATAACTAAGCCTCACATTAATCCTTACTAACAGACTTTGAGTGTGCAGACAAGAATATTACCCATGCTCCTTCCCTAAGCCATATCCTGTGAGTAACGATGTTGACAAGCCCAACCTCTGAAAAAACAAGCATGTAATCTTTTTTCTGTTTGCTTCTGTGGTGTGGGTCACTGGGTTACATGCTTGAAGCTGAAGTGGAATTAGTTATTTTATTTATAAATACTATATACATATAATTTCATAGCTACGGTAAAGTGAAAGACGCGAGGTATTAAAGAATACTGTGTGTTCCAGATTTGCAATAAGTATCTCAGGTGGCGGGGGGGAGATCCCATAGCAATCACCATAGAGGTGTACCAATGTGAATTTCCCATGATAGTTTTTTTTTTTTAATAAGCAAATAGCAACACAAATATTTCAAGGTTCTTAAACTTTCTTTTGCCTGAGCATGAGAGATTTACCTGTTTGTAAAACTCTTACAGTTTACAGGGTTCGTTTTCCTGAAGGAATTCTGAATTTTATAGCTTAATGCATGGAGTTACAGCTGCATTCTTTTATTTTGTCTATAAATAAAGTGTCTATGTTTTGTTTTCTGTGTAAATTTTTTTTTTGTGACAAAGACAAATGCAGTGGTTAGCTGAGTTTCTCTTAAGTAAATATACCTCTAACATTCATATGAGCTTTTTCCAGATATTGAAAAACAGTGTAGTGCTTCATGCTTATATTACTGCTGAGACATCAAAGTAGCTTTTCATCTTTTTTTCCCCCCCCTTCTTCTAGTAAGTGCTAAAGAAAAACCCCATATAAAACCAGGCAAATAGATTAGCTTAAGGAATAGCTCCTACAAAGGTGAGTCACAGCAACGGTACAGGATGAGCTGATAATGAACAATTCCTGTTTATAATGCATATAAGCTCTATTTAGTGAGTTGACTTTTATTTAGTGTGATAGATCTCTCATTAGTGACAATTTTTAAGAGGTAGCTTTATGAAACCAGGGTGCGGAGAGGTAAATTATTTTTCAACACAATCTAACAACTTGCAAGTGAGCAGGTGATCACGACCCCTCTATTGTCATCTGCTTCTGATCTTGGATTAACAAAAGCACAGGTTATTTAGCAGGCTCAACTGCCCTGCCTCCTCCCTCCTAGCATTCAAACTCATAATAAAGGCATCTGACAAGCACATGCCCTTTGTGCATCATGCATTATGCACAGTAATCTTAAGTCTCCTTTACTGCGTGTATCTCTGAATTGCCTTTTGTCTCTCAAGTGCCTGGAGGACAGCCCCTCTCCTCTCCTGCTCCTCGCTCCCACAGTCACTGATGCCTCTGCCTGGGCAAACCCAAGAGTCATCCACTGAATAACATGCTAAGGGGGTCTCAACTGCTGAAAGAAGAGAAAAGTGAGAGCTCTCTGCCAAATAGGGAAGAATACATCTTACTGAGCAGCATTTCAGTGCTGGAAAACTATTACCACACTTCTATTAGCAATATTTGCCACCGGACAACTATTTGATCGACACTGACAAAAATATGCCAAGGCCAGCAAGAAAAAACTGTGAAGGTCAATTATGTGAACTATTGAACTCATTAGGTCAATCCACTACCACCTTTCTCTTGTGCATGGTAATATTTGTGGATAAAGTGAAAAATCCATACAGTTTGCTGGGACATGTGACAACAGAGTATCTCTTTGAGATGCTTTGTTGTCATTTCCTGGAGAAAATGACTGATCAATATTTGCTCAAAGATATTTAATCAAAACAATCTGATCTATGAATCATGAGGATTTCCAATAGGAAAAGTCCCATAATATACTTAAAAACAGCATATTTAGAAACCAACCTATTTTAGAGTTTTTTTTTTTAAGAAAACAGTATGCCTACAAATATGTGTTTTTGAGAGTTCAGTGCTTTCTAATTATAAAAGTGTTTTTTTTCCAAAATTCACTAAGGTGTTTTTGCTGTATGAATCCCATTGTATGTCTGCCAAAAGAGACGGGTTGTCAGTTATTTTTTTCATCTTCACGTGAACATTTAAAATACGCTTTCATGAACTCTGTATGAAACACAAGGCACTTTGTGCTCTCATTTATGCTACGTATTTGCACTACTTCTTCGTGCAACTTGGTTGACATCACATAACATTCCTGATACAAAAATAACTGTTTCATTCAAATCACAGTGAAGTCATCAGGAGTCTTTCTGTTATCTTCAATGAACCTTGGATCTGACAGGGATGAGTCAACTGAATGATATTAATTGATGCGAACAGGAAGAATGAAGGGAAGAACAAGTGCTGACTTGTGTACTCTACATCATTTATGTGGAGAATAAGATTACTGAGGCAACAAGGGAAATGGAGAGAGGGAAAAAAATAGAAATCTGGATGTTAAAGTAAGTAGAATATACTCTGTACCAAGCCACAGTCTGCACGTGAGAATGTCATAGCGAGTTATTTGTTAAGCTTTATATCTCAGGGAAAAGAAGAGCTTTATTACTGGGAGTGATTTCAGTATCATCCACTTGTGACAGAGGCATCATTCTTCCAATAATAAAAAAATAATCTGACAATTTCTGAAACAATTGTTAACAACTGTAGGTGACAATTTTTGAAGCGAGTGATCCAGCATGCCGGACTCTATGTCAGATCTCATCCTGGCAACAGAGAGAAATGGGTATCACAGCCTTAGAGCCTGCTCGCTTAAATGCCACCAAGGTAGCTCAATTGCATTTATACGCAAAAACTGTAGGTTCAAGCAAAAATCTCCTGCCTGAAGACATTCTCACAAGGAGGCAATCATTACTGGATGTATTACGAGAGAAATAGGGTAAGCAGGAAAACACAGCTGTGATATTTATGCGAACTTTTTGTCCCTGTCTTAAAACTCTGCCGAACAGAAGAGCCCAGGCTAATACAAGTAAAATGAAATCCCAGAATTCTTAAGTAAAAACAGACATCAGGAAGGAAAGGGGAAATCAGACAACAACAAAAATTTATGAGAAACGGGGAATTTAGAAAAATTCTAAGGGAAACAAAAGGAAGGAGGGATCTTATTGTCAGCAGAGCAAAAGACAATTGAAAACCTTTTATAGTGTATGTTACAGTTAGAAAAAATTTTCGTGTTTTACTTGGTCTTTTATAGATAAGGCTGCCTTTAGGACAGCTAATGAAATCATCAGCCAGACATGAATTTCTAGTATCAGATTGTGGCATAAAGAGCAAATAAAGCACTGCATATACAGGGGGCACCAGGTAGGGATAACAAAAGTGTTTTGCTTGCCAGTGGAATAACCAGTACTGACATAACCTGTCTGGGTCTGCTACATTTGATTTCAAAAGATTCTGTAAAATTGAAAAAGTAAAGAAACATGAGAATAAGATTAGAAGTCACATTTTGTTATTAAAAACCTCTGGCAAATCAAAGTCTATTTATTCCATCTGTTCAAAAAGGAAGTTAAAAACCAACTTGATCTCTAAATAACTTGCCTGTGGAATATTGATTTGATAATAAAGGGATGTACAGTCAGACAAAGATTCACATGCCAGAAACGGGTCACAACAAATTCAGAGGCGGGGGCAATTTGTCAGGCAGAAGTTAATCTAGACAAATATAGTCAGTTGGTAAAATGCAGACTTCTAAGTGACACTAATTAATAATTGAATTTGTGCATTTTATGTGGGCTAAAGAAATATATCTTATATTTGTAACCAATAATTCATTGCTATTCTGAACTCTTTGGTCTAATCAAAGACTTACTACCCCAGTTACAACAATACTAATGCTTATTTTCCAAATTATATTATTCTAGAAAAAAACTCATTAAGAGGATGTTTAAAGTTTTTATCCACGTATCTTGAGTATCTACCCTGTTTCACTGGTGTGCTCTCCCTTCCCCTGCTCCTTTGGGTCCTGAGGTCAGCAGTGAGAACTGTTCACAAGAGGAAAAGGTGGGGGAGCTGGGTCAGAGGTCAGCATCCTGCCTTCTTCACCATAAGGAGTATGATGCTAGTGGTGGGTTTCCTCCTCCTCCTCCCCCCTACCCCAAGGTCTGCATGACATTGGTTCTGATTGTTTTTAATGCATGCTATACCTGGATCTTCAGTAGTCTACAACTCCACATTACGTCTGCATATACTACAGTATACACAGTACATATTGCATATACTAGATATTTGGTTTTCCTTTTGTTTTGCCCTAAAACTGGTTTTATCTGATTTCCAAGGCTGTGTTCCTTGGCAACATTTGCAATGTTTACAGCACTGTTTATAGCCTCTGCTGTCATCCCCAGGCTGCACGTTCAAGGCCTTTGCTACCATCCTTTGGCTGTTCTCCTCCACTTCATATTATTATTTTGGGGTCAGAGATAGTTCACTCCACACAGAATAACAGATTATTATTACTACCTAGTAGAAAGATGCAATAACATTATTATAACACTGCACCACGCAATTGTACAGAGCTAACCTAAAGTTAAACAAGTTAGGTAATATTCAACCGCTCGTTAGACAAACAAGCTAAAACACATCTCCAGGCAAGGCCAAAGAAGGGCAGCCAAAGCAAGCCTGGCAGGGCTCAGCTCTGGGCTTTGCAGGGCTAATGCAACATCTGTAGCTTCTTGCTAGCGATGGCAATACCAAATTTACTGTACCGCAGAGCTACAAATCAACCAACCAATAATAAAATGAATTCTTTGAAATTTAATTTTAGATCTCAAATTACATATAAACTTGTTTAAATGAGAATTCACTCAGGAAGGCCATTGTTATATAGGTAATAAATGTAGATCACTGTTATGGTCCCTTTCTGGACTTACAATCTCTATCTGAAAGTTAGAATGTCCTGTGTCATGAAGAGCTGACTAATTCCTCCTCAGGATTCATGTTCACATGTAAAACACAGAGCTGGTAGAACAAAATAGACTCACTTGTTTCCTTTTCAATATTTTCTCTTTGGATTGTAGGCACTGTTTAAGATACCACAAGTTGGCAGCAGTATAATTCTCTCTCAGATGAGCTTTGCATGCAAAGTTCTAGCTTCATAGAGGAAAAAAAGAGCAAAAAAGGTTTTAAATATTGTAACATAGCTGTCTTTGTAAACAGAAAAGTAACTTTTTGGTTTTTCCTGTGGTCAGTGATCTTTAAAGACCTGGAACAAAAGGTGATGTGATATTCAGATCATCTGATCACACCTAAAGTTCAAAGTAAGACCAGCCAGATGGAAAAAGCAGGTTTTGGGTCACTAACTTTCAGCAGAAGGACAACTTTTCTTGCATGTATGGCTTCTTTTTACTACATTTTATTTCTCTACTTATTCTACACCTGTTCCCCTACATGTTGGCTTCTACTTTACAGCCTGCCCTTTAGCTGATAGGTGATACCTTCCGGGGTTTTATAAAGCAGTTCTGGACCAGGTGGCCTTGCAGAATTAATTCTGCACCAGGGACAGAGTCCTCTTTCTGGTGTGCTCATCTCATATTTGCTGCTGGATGACCTGACAACCTCTGCTAAACATAGGCACACTGTGCGCTACACCTTCTGCCTTCTCACCAGCCAGAAAAGTTCGGTTTTCCTTATGAAAAGGCGAGTCAAGACTGTGTTTGAAGTTAGCTTTGTGCTTTAGCTGTTCCCTTTTAGCACTGAACTTCAGGGAAGAGGCACTGCAATATTTAGTTGCTTTGGAACATTAGGTCTATGCAAATAAGTGCGTTACAATGCCATTATATTTACAAGAGCTGACTTAACGTGTAGTCATCTGGTTTTGTGTTTGAGCTTCTCAAAAAGGGGAATGATAAATATATCATCTCTTAAAGACTGTCAAAAGGTAAGTAGCAAACACTTTAGGAATCAACTGCCAAAATGGCTACTACAAAGTTGCTAGTTTTCAATTGATGTGAACAACATTCTGTTTTCCCAGGCTCCGAGTCTCATCATTTTGCTACTGAAGCAATAATTCAGTGAAAGTAGTTTATTGAAACACTGTTAAAGAGAGCTAGAAGTTCAGTAATGTGACCCTGTGATGTACACTAATTACCAGCACACCAATGACTGCCTATAGACCACGAAAGGCTCAAGACTAATTTCTTAAGAAACAAAGGTAAACTAATGAAATAATACTTTGTTAACGTACACTTTGTGCTAGTCACATTGCTCCAAAAGCATCTTTAGCAACATATCTTAATAGCATTCCATTAATTATTAGGACCGCTGCTGCATCCCAGGGGGGACGAGTTTCTCTGATATCTTCATCTAATACAGTTTTCTGCATGGCAGCAGCTTTCCCACCAGGAGTCCTCTTTAGTATTTCTCTTGTCAGGGTTTTTTCTTTCCCTTTGATGAGATGTCCCAGCCATGTCAGATACTGTTACGTCAGGGCCCTCCTAGCTCCAGAGTTATCAAGCACGGTGTCTTCACCCTATGACTACCAAAGTTACACCAGCTCCTCAGTGTGTCAAACAAGTTTATTATTTTATCTTTCAGTGACTTTTAGTTCCACAGAGTGCTTACTAAAAATCTTTCCCTGGTCTACCAACTGCTCCTGCTGTTATATGTATTAGCCTTAATAAAATCCATTAGTTATGCACAGTGCTTTCTTCATTAATGAAATATAATAGCATTGATGTTTCTGGTCTAATGTGTGGCTAAGCAATTCCAGGATTCTATTCAGTTTGTTATAAAATTGAATGCATGTAACATAAAAGGAGTTAAATTATTACTTCCTAGAAATTGTGAAATTAAATTCAAAAGAGAATTACATTCACAATGATTTTTAGCAGATTTAACCATTGATGTGGTACGGCCTTCATGTTATTTTTCCTTAAAATACTGTGAAAAAAAAACATATTACAAGTTTTCGGCTTCTGTTGTGTCAATGACTTAAGGTGAAAACTTTCTTAGCTTTGCTTGAACTAGATGCACTGAATACTGTAAATACAAAAGTAAATATTGTGGCAGGTTGAAAAATAAACAAGGTTTATTCCTGTGCTTTGCCCTGGGGAAACAATGTACACCAGAGCACAAAAGATTCAAAACATTGTTGCTAGAGTAACTGAGTGAAGAATTCTTATTCACTGGTGTTTCATCCCTGTGCACAAATATATACACACACACACGCACACAAAATTCTAGGCACTAAAAAAGCAAGCCAACAATGCTGTGAAGACAGCATGAATTGCTGACATGTTGTAATCTGGTAATTCCTTTTCTTGAAACCCCACCTAGCCACGAGATCATACACACATTTAAAAAATTTTCTATATCCAGAGTAGTTCATTCTAAGAAACCATGGAGGGGAGGGTGGAAGTCTTCAGTTACTGTATTTGTAGTATTCCGCAGTAATCTCTCTTCCCTCCTCCTAGAACCTGACTTTTTCAAAAAGGCAGAGAGTACTGGAGTTTCCTAGGAGAAACGGGCAACAGTTAGGAGCCAACTGCAAGATAAGCTATGGTCACCGGTGAAGTGAAGGTCACCTTATCATGCAAAGCACAGCAGATTACGAGAAGGAAAGAACAGGTTATGTAGAGGGTTTACCAAGTGTTTTGTAATAAATATGATGCTATTTAAGACAAATTACTGAGAATGTACCTTTATGCAGCACTAAAAAGGTCTGTTGGGATCATCTCATTCATCCTCCTTTTCACAGTAAAAAACCCTGTAGGGTCAAAGACTCAGCTACATAAATTCATAAAGATATGCAAGCTTTGGAGGCCATGTGGTCCATTTTCACATTTTGAAGACCCCTGCTAAATAGCAGAGACAGTACTGCTCAAAATCAGTAACAGTGTGCTCAGCAATCATGTGACTATCCATTTACCCAACTTGTCTTCAATCTTTAGTTTTCACCATAATATAATATTTCACCATCGGCAATTATTGGTAGCACTCATGATTCTTTCCTCTTATCTCACATGGCATCCAAGCGTATACTTCTTTCAAATACTGTTTTCCTTTCCAACACCCTCTAAACTCTATGTAAAAGCTACCTAAAACTATTACACAACACAAGCAGAAGCAGATAACGTACTGTTCTGAGTATATTTCTTTAACTGCCTTTGCAGCCTGTAGATGAAGCCTATTTTCCCCTGATCCACTTTAAAGTTTTTTGCTTTACTATTCACCTCTCAGAATGATTCAATTTTTCCATTTAGTCTCGCTTACAACACCAAACTCCAATCAAATGTTAATCTAAACATTGCCAGTACTTTAGTTGGTAGGGATGGTCCTAACTCTGGTCTGATAATGTGCTCCTCCGTATGCCCTGACAGTATAAATCATGCAAATAAATAAGAAGTTTGGCACTTCTGAGGGACAGAGCTTGTTGCCAAAGCTCTCAGTACTGATGTTGTGAACTTCTTACCTCTAGCTGGTGCCAAAGATGAGACCAGGTTTTCCTTTTCATACAAGATACCCTCACAGAAATGCCGCACTCCTTATCAAAGTGACTCTTTAGTGGCACAGAATACTAACATTTCTACAGAAGTGATTACGGTTTTGGCTTAGTGGAAACCTAGGTGCAATGCTGATTCCAGTTCCATTTAACAGTGTTTGACAGCAACTAAGCCCAAGGATGAATCAAAGCTGACATATTTAGAACAAAGTAGTGGAGCACTTGACTGAGCCAATAAATGGTTCCAGCTGGGACTTGTCCTGTGGTTGGTGATGAGGACATTGGGGGCAGTTTCTGTGGCAGATAACTTTAGCTAAGGATATTTGGCATTTACAAGAAACAGAAAATACTTTTTATCAATTATTTTTTTAAATGTAGATTTTTTTTTCCTCTTTCGAATCTTTTTTATTTTATCCCCCCTAAATGTGCGTTAAGTAGGACCAGCTTGTATTTATTACTATGCTCAGCCTCAGCTTTGTTCTGATTGAGAGTTTCAATCACTAAATGCAAAATAAACCGCGATACAAAGTTCCACTGAAAGAATTTGTAGAACGTATTTGGGAGAGATGGACAGAGAAGACAGAAAGTATTGGTCACTCTTTCAAGCCTACACATAACATTGAGAGTAGTTCCCTAGACACTGGGGGGAAAAAAAGAAAAAAGCAAACACCCTACTGGAATTTTAAATAGTCTTTTAACACTTAACCCTCTTCAGGTTGGTAACTGACTTTTCATGGTAATAAGAAAATTCTGTGATAAGTATAACCTGTAAATATTTAATTAGAGTTCTAGCATATCCTGTTCTGCTTACATTTTTTCTCCTCACCAGAACCTGACCACCTTTAACAACTAGCAGAGTACAACAGAAATAGTATTTAGAATCCACATTCTCTTTTGAAAATTGCATGTTAGACCTTCTCCTATATTATATACACAGAAGTATAATTTAAGGCCTCCTAATTTTTTTTTTTTTTAAAAAAAAAAAAAAAAACAACATACGTCATTTAGAACAAACAGAATAGGAATAGTTTCAACCAGTGGCCCAGACCTGTTGGGGTGAGGGGGAGGTTAATGAAATGTTTCTATATGCCACAGTTATAACCATGGGCATCTCATCGCTACCAAATGCCAATAAAATAACATTCCTCTACCTTCGTTCTCTCTTTAGGTTTAGCAGTGTACCAGCTTTTGAAAAGCAGCCATGCTAGGTGCTTTGAGTTCACTGGCTTGATTTTGTCATCTAGATCCCGCGCTGCATAATATGATGCATACAATACAGTATAACTTCGGAAAACAATGGCATTTTGTAGAACAGAAAAATGTCGTTCCCTGTTTTCAAAGTCTTCTTGTGCTGATTATGAAATCTGTATTCATACAGGCATTGTTTTGCACAAACATTTTCTTTCACCCGATTCATACTAATCTGCATTCCACATGCAGTCTCACTACATATATCACCTAAATTCCCTATTTTCTCTCTGGCCCGGCAAGAGATTATTATTAATATTACTTTTATTATTATTATTGTTATTGTTTTGTCCCTTCTCTCCAGATTCCAAATGAAATACAGAGAGCAGAAAAATTGCATTTTCTAGATTTTGGTCTACAGTAGAGAATAATGCAGCTTATCTAACATCATATAGTTCATATTCCAACCAGTTTTCAGCCAGATTCTCCTCAGTATTGTTTTGCTTTCCTCCATCTTCATACTTCCCTGTGCGTGTCCCACCATAAATTTATCAGTTTTCCAGCTTTGACTTGAACAGTAGCACCAAAACAAGTGTAAGTCAAACAAGAAGCGTGGTTATTTCCCTTGAAATATCTATGAAGCTTTATCTCTTACATCTCTAAAATTTGGTTACTTTTATAGAAAGCTTTCTGTTCTTCAGATGTGGACCGAGAACAAACTGATTTTCAGTTTGCAGTTATGCAGTAGGATTTCAGATGACAATATCGATGCAGTTACCAGCAGTGGGAAAAGAGAAGAGCTCACGGTCATGTCTCAGTACCAACCACTCGGGGAGGTGAACGAGGATGACAGCACCTATTGATAGGCTCTGCCTCCCAGTGATCCTCAGCCCCAGTCGTGGGATTTTGGAAGCGCTCCCTGCTGCCATCGAGCACAGCAGAGAGGAAAGGTACAAATCTACACACGACGTGGGACTTGCCTGTGCACCAGCAAGCGTTGAAGGCCACCGTCCTGCAGTAGCTCTCTGAAAATCTGTGTAAGTGGCATTACAACAGCTACTGCATCACTGCTCAGACTTTTCCAACAGTAAAATTGCTGAGCTGCCAGTCAAAATATAACTGCGGAAAACTTCCCACCCATGAGACTCCGGTCTAGCCAGGCCATTTAAGCTAGTACTGGGTCTCACCAGTGAGATGATAAGCTTTATTACTAACCATGCTTACACACAAGCCGTTGCAGAACACGGACTGACCAAAAACATAGTTTATAGGAGCCCTGTGTAAAGACATCTTGCTCTAAAACCTCTGTGCCTCATGAATTTAGGACTACGTGGACACTGAGAGAAAAGAGACTTAAGAGATACTTACACTACCTCACCAAAAAAGCCTTTAAAACTACTGAACTGGATCCCTCTAAAATACTAATTGCTATTGATTCAAATGAAGGGACTGAGTAGAAAGTACACATTAGGAAGGGATTCTTCCTAACCCTATTTCTTGTTTTCTTCTTCTCTCCCATTACATCTCTGGTTACAACAGAGGCAGTGTCTCGGTGACACTTTAAGTGCAAAATTTTGCAGTTTGCAAACCCCAGGAAGAATAACAGCAGAAACGTCACATCATTTTCTACCAACAGATGATTACTCCTGAGAGCATAGTCTTTGTTCAATCTAGCTGAATCTTTTACTACTTCAGGGCAGGAATGAGAAAGCAAGGCTGCTGAAGGAAAAATAATTAGCCACCGTGTTTTACAGTAGAATGCTAAAAACTCTCTTTTTCAATTTGACAAGCTTCATGTAGGGGTATATTTTTAACCAGCCCTTTCCTTACACTTGCTGAGCACATACAATACGGTGCAGATCCCAAGGTTCCCGCAGTTGTGGGGATTTCAGTCAGTGGAGAAGTCTGAAGAAAGTTGTCTTTCTGAGACCAGAGCCAAGCAAACTTTGATGGTAATAGCTTTAGTAAGATTTCTTTTGGGCTTGACCTGTTAAGGACTTGATGGATTTTCTATAAGGCCCCATCTGACATATTTTCAATATACTTTTACCTACTCAGAAGCAAGCATTGGTAATTACAAATCTGAGGATGTCTCAGCTTCAAATGAATCCAGCTTTCCCTACCAAGCTAAAATATTATCTCCATTAAACAAGTGTTCAGCATCACAATACAACATTTCTCCAATTAAATTGAAATGTGTTATATAGCGCATAATAATTTGGGGACTAAAAGTGTGAATACTTTTAATGTGGCATATAATTTTCTAATGCAGGATACTTTTCAAATACGATCTCCTGCTGAAAGAGTTCATTGTATCTAAAAAGTAGAAACCTGTCAATAATACCCATGTGTCCTATAAAATGTTTTCATTTCTTTCATGGTATGTTATGCTTCATCAGCTTCCTTAATCCTAGCTGCAGTTCACGTTGCCATGCTGAAACAGCTCACTGAGCAGTAATTTATCTCTTGACTGTGGCATAACAACCACAAATACAGGTTATTCTGGGAGCGAGGATTTGCATTGCATAAACTGTATTTTTAAAATCATTTTCAAATGAGATTAATTCATGATAGGGAAATTATTCCTCTATTTTTGGATCTGGTTTCCAAGACACTTGAGGCTGAGTCTTGAGTGTTTTGTTGGGTATCGGGCAGAATCTTCATTTGAGGATTAGGGATTTCTGTAAAAACGAAATGATACCGCAAGAGAAATGAGAAGATGTTTCCCCCATTTACTTTAATACCTATTTAAAATTGGCATTGGAAAGATAATGACAGATTGCATTTTAGCTGAATTTTTCAGCTGTGCACTAGATGACTTGTATTTCTTTTCAATTAGGCTGACTGCTTTAGCGTGGTAGGAGATTACTTCTCCCGCATGCTGAAAAGATATTAACAATTAAAATGGAGGGGGGAGCAAGTAGCAGAGGATTACTGCAGTTCTCTTTGCCAAATGACAAGGGTTTCTCTTTGTAAGTATCTTGTTTTAACGTTTGCCATTAAGCGAGGATAGTATGCATTGAGTAGATATAATTATTACGAGAAAGTATATTTATTTTTTTACAAATGTAAATATTTACATAACAGTGGTACTTAAATAGCTTGGCCTCGTGCTTCCAAAGGGAGTGAAGTTTTCTTCAGGCATAACACTGTGTGAAATGCGTTTCTCAAGCTTTCAAGGCCCAGATATAGTAAACAACACTTTTCCTCCTGCTTCTTTCCCCAAAGAAGGGAAGAAAACCGCGGGATGTGCGAGTGCATCCCCCATGGCGCAGGAGAGGCTGCAGGGCGTTGCCGGTGCCCCCACAGCCTCCGCGATGCACTGGCAGCACCTTCCTCCTCCTCTCCTTGGGGCAAACCTCACCCAAGTTCCCTTTACCACGTCTCTGCATTACTGAGGTACTGCTGGCTCCTTTCTACAAGTTATTATTGATTTTGTCACTGGGAATAATAGTCAGTAATAATAATAGCAAAACCCCACTTTAGGTACTAGGCAATTAACAAGACACTCTTCTCTAAACTGCCCTCCCAAGAGAGCAAGCAGAGAGTATCAGATACTCAGAGAGTATCGTAGAGATCAGTGGGATCCTGTAACTTTTATGTTCCCCCAAAACAACACCTTGTCTTTTTTTTTTTTTTCCTCATTTGATCACCAAAGTGTTTTTGAATATAGATTGCAGAGGTATTCTACATTGCCAATGTCATTTAAGAATCTCTGAATATCTGTGAAACACTGGCTTACCTTGATCTACTCTGTTCCCATCCTGCTGATTTTTCGATACAGGCTATATTAATATAAACCAACACTCATTTACTGAACATCTCAGCAACCAAATGAACATGTAGCAATCAAAATTCCATTTCCATCACAACAGGTAGTGACACAGTTGACTCCAAAAGATGTCCACTTCTATCCCAACTCCACACACCCAAATCCCATTGTTATGATTTATATAAATTCATGTCTAAGTTATGTCTGTATGAGGTTGGTTTTCTGTTTGTTTGGGGGGTTTTTTTGTTTGTTTTTTTTTAAAAAAAGAAATAGAGGATGCGTGGAGAGATGCCTACACACAACATATAACTGTGTTAAGTCAATAAGGTTCACTTTGGTTTTGTGTAAAATTACCAAGTCCCACATACAACTATTTTTTTTTTTCAGCCTTATCAGAACCACTCAAGACCTTGGTGAACTACACAGACACAGCAGTTTTTTCTTCCAAAGTTAAGCTAACCCAACCCAGCACTATTAACTTGCTACAGTAAAATTATTCCTAGAGGATCTTCTGAATTATTATCTAGTAACAATATTCACACCTTTTTGATTAATGCATATTTGAAAACAATCTCTAGGCTTCAGATCTTCAATTTCAGTAAGTTTGCACAGTGCACTTGATCTTAGATACACACCAATTAACAGTGTTTCAAAATGTAATTCTAGACTGAATTAACTCTGGTAACAGCTCTGGCAAAATTTTTCGTTCATGTGGTCTCAGGATAGGCAAGTATAATTAGATTAAAAATGTAAGTACTAAAGTCCAAATGACAGTGGATAAAAAAAAAAAGACTACTTGTGGCATTTTACCTTATACAAGACCTTCAAAAAATTCAGGAACAAACATTTTATGTTCTACACCCATTTTCTTTTCTGAAAAAGAAATTCTACTAGTAGCAAAGAAAAGTATGAAATTAAGTGTCTTGATATCTTTGCATACACAGAAACACATATACACATAATTTCATATTTATATTAGTCGTGTATCTTTAGCCTGATCTTCCCACATCCTTTTTACACTAGTATAGCTCTGCTCACCTCAGAACAGCGGTTCCTGATTTATATCAGAACTAACACTCATCAGCATTATATCTGCCCTCATCTTTCATATTGAAAGGTACTAGACCAAAATCCTCATGCCAGGTGAAGATCTTAATCTTCTTTTAAAGTTGTCTCAATCAATTTGAGTAGTCCCTATATTATGTATATATTATTTCACAAAACACAACTGAATTTTTGGAAGTCAAAGAGAAGGGACACACAAATTGCATAGGCAGAATGGATTTGAGACAAAACTACTCAATTCTCATTTGAAGCCAACATGGACGAAATATTTTTTTTTTTAAAGTACTTGGGAACAGTATTTACTAAGTAGGCTTAGAAACAAACTGCCCTGTGCAGTGGTTATTACAGCAATTACTATTAACCACCTGAACAGATGCATGTTGTGATAAAAGCTGCAGTTTAAAAAGCAGCATGAAGGTCAGTTATGTGCGAATCAGGTTTCTATGATTGTCAGGTTTGTCACCAAATTAGATGTTTTGAACCTGATAATGGTAATTAACCGCTATTAATTATTGTTCGTAACAGTCATGTGTCTATACGCAGATACTGCAACCACATAGAGATCTCTATGGATTCCTGGAAGAAAATTTCTGTGTGTCCTTATTGGAAAAAACATTTAATTAATTTTCTGACTCTTTTTAGTATATTTCTAACAGGTAGGATTGCTTCTGTAATGATAAAAAATTCTTCATTTATGCCAATTAAATTGATCTTACATTATTTTTCTTTGAATCCTAGAAAAGGAATACTCATTTATTCATAATAAAAGAATGAACTTGTATTCAATTCTATTTAAAGAATAAAAGTTATAATGGTGTGAATTCAAGAACTACATTATGATCTGAGACATTAACAAATAGACCATTGCTGTGCAGGAAGTCAGTAATCATCCAGAGTAATCATCCAATAATCATAAGTAAATTACCGAGGACAGAAATTAATGGTGGACATATCTAAAATCTGTTTGGGGTTAGTTGTGTTTATTTACTCATTAACAGCTCTTTACCAATCCTTAGTCCATCTTTCTTAGAAGTTTTTAATAAAAAGATTATTGTGAAGATCTTTACAGTGAGGATCAATGGTGCAGAAGGATTTTAAATGTCAAGTTCCCACTGACAGTCAATATTTTTGCTGTGTTATGGCACTGGGCTGTAACAACAGACACCTAGAGAAACCCAAGCCGCTAACTTGGATGTTAAACTTGGAACCAACCTTTGGTCAGATCTACAAATAACCCTTTTCTTTTCTTCCTTATTGTTGGATTTTGTTGGATATATGTATATATACTTATGTATATATGTGCATGCGCATTTTTTCTTCAGATGAGAACAGATTTAAGATTGTTCTGGTCCTGGATGTTTTGGGTTCCCCGCCCGCTCCAGAATAATAAAAGTACATTTGGACCATAATTACAAGCAACATCTATGTGCAACCATTCCATTTATACACAGGAATTCATGGAAAGAATCTGTTTGTCCCCTTGCTCTACTGTTAGAAAGAGGATATTATATTCAGATCACCCCCCTTAGTTTGCATTTACATGACTTGCTATGTGGCCGTGACAACAAAATATTTTCCCGTTCACTCTGGGATGACAGCTGAGAAAGAATAAGTATACTTTGTCATCACATGCAGGCTTGGTTTAGTTTATGTAAAATGAACATACACTAGACATTTTCAGTAAACTATCAGATAAGTACAAGAGGTATCTGCTGAACTACCGGAGATGTAAGACACCACAATAATACCTGGACTAAATAGCTCTCTGTGCACCTAAATAAGTTGCATATATGCACATACGCACAGAATAATTGAGATTGGGAGGAACCCCTGGAGGTCATCTGGCCCAATGCACTGCTTGGATCTCCCAACCAACCAGCACCTAACTAACTGTGAAACAAAGCAAAAGGAATGAGAGAAGGATCTCCTGGTGTGGAAAGTCTCCTCTAGGATTGTATGGAAGAAAAAAGAAAAACTTCCCTCAGATGGGGACAGCAGCACTGCTGCTCTCCATTTGCTGGTATGGCATTTCAAAATCATTCCAGGGAGGCAACTGGTAGAGGTTCTTTCTTGAAGAGTATCCAAGAAACTTGTCTCAGTATTATGGTGACACATCCTCTTTCTTATTCTTAGGAAGTTCCACTATTGAGTTCTTGCAGAGTTATACACCTGCAATGGTCACTGAAAATTCTAAATAAGGATTTCTGTAGACAAAATAACTTTATAGATACTCCCTAAAAGCCAAGAGGAAAGAATTATTTAGCTCTAAGTCAAGCAACTTATTTACTGAATACTGAGAAATTATGTAAACTACAAGACACCAGAGGAAAATAGAGACACTTCTCACTCACTATCAGGGCATTGAAATAAGTTTAAAAAACAAACAGACAAACAACACTTCATTTTGCATCTATAATTTATAGGTTTGGTTCATTTCACATTGATCTTACTTTGGACATCAACTGTTCAGCGGTGAAGAGTCTCCAACTGTTATCACCTACTTATCATCCAGCAGCAGTAAGCAGTAGGGTTCTGGTAATAATGTATGTATGCAGTTTAAGTTACACAGATCTCTAATCGGGGACCTGATACTCCATAAATGCACACACAAATTTATGGTTAAATACACAAATACAGAAATGAAAGGAAGAGAGGTAAGATTATGTTGAGGAAAAAGTGAATCAATGAACCATCAAAACAATATTCTCTCCAGAAGTACTTTCTAGACCTCACAAATGTCTTTTTAATTCCTTATTATTTCCAACCTTTAAAGCTTTATAAAATGGCTTAACAGTTTAAATAGTATATATCACAGCTCTCACTGCTTCACTTTTCCACATTTAATGTTTGTAATGGCACTCAATTTCAATGAAAAAGTAATACTCAAAAGTAGAAAGTCACAAGAAAATGACAAGAGCTTTTTATAGACAAACAGTTCCAGTAATAAGAAAGTCCAGATGTAGTTTTAAGTTCTTCACCTACAGACCTAATAGCACCATCGTGGCCAGTACTGAATACTGTTCATTCCAAACTAACTAAAAATACTGCTGCAGGTGACAACCACCTGGTCTCCTCGCCACTGCCAAAGTCAACACTGCAGTGGCTGTGAAAAATAAAGCTCTGTATTACTTTACAGGTAGACCAAAATGTTCAATATCTTATTTGACAAAAAAACAAACAAATAAACAAACAAACCACACACCAAACACCTCACACAGAGACATTTGATAAATCTTTGCATATCACCACTGTTTTCTATCCTCAACACTTCAGAACTGGAATACATGCACATATATATGAATTTATACATATAAACACACACGTATACACGCAAGCGCACACACACTTGTCAAGAAAGTCAGGCAAAATAAATTCCAAAGCATAACAGTTACCCCTAAAGACTGGCCTATTACAAGAAAAAGAAATTGCGATACCATTGCAAACCTGCTCAAGGTATTTGGTTTGACTCTGAAAGAAATTTCAGCAGAATATGCCTTTAACCAAACATGCTCTCAGCTGCCCCCAAAAAACAGCATTGCAGTTTTCCTGAGAACAGCTGAATTGAAAAGCTCATTCTGTAATTTTTACTGCAGAAACCCAGCGAAGCTGTTTGATCACACAGTTTCTGTAGACCACACAGTTTCTACTATATACAGATCACAGAAGACACGAGGGGGGATTCTGTCAGCTGCTTCTGAAGTGCTGCGAGCTCATGCTGAAATCCTTGAGAACTCATTTTATTGAGGTGCCTTAACTGCACCAAGTCCTACCAGCCACCAACATGTAGGCTTGAGGCCACGTGCAGCCCATGCATTCATTGTCTGGATGAAGACTTCGAGATTAGGCCCTTATTCAGAATACACTGCATGTCAGATCAGATAGGAGCAAAATTTTGTTGAGAATAAAACCAAGGCAGACTTGCAAAAACTCTTATCTTGATCCAATCTTATTTTCCATTTATGCTAACAATATAGAACAGGTAGCTTGGAGCTTTTTATCTTTTCAGTGATTATATCATTCTGTATTCTGCAAGTACTTCATTGTCCTCAGTTATAAATGAGCTATAACGGAATTGTAATAAAATTCAGGAAACATTTTCTGATTCATGTTTGCTATTAAATACAAGTAAAATGAAATTTATTATTTCAGTTGGGATAATACATTTAATACTGATAATGATAGATCGCCTAAGATACTCACTTCTAATCAGATGTTACTGAAATATGTTTCAGCTTATAAACACTTAAGTATTTCGTTAGGCTATGCTCTGTTTCTTTACTGTACAACAGAAAACACAATCGAGTAACTAGATTTTCTGTACTGTAACATGTTTTGTTAAATTCATTCAACCAAGCAATTGCAAGTTCAAGAAATTATTTGTTTCCTATCAAAGAGTAAGTCAGTGTAATATGTTGAGAAGCTTCTGCATGATACTGAGGGAAAATAGACATTGCACTTTTGCAAGCTGTATCTGTTGCAAAAACTTCCTCCTGTTTTCTTCGTATCTTACACAGGCTATTGAATCAGACTGCCTTGGACAGAAGTTACCTGGAAATATTGGGCACGTGCTCATTTACAGAGCATTAATTGTATGAAACACACAGACATGTAATGTGCACATATAACTTGTTCTGGTTTGATAATTACATAGTACAGACTCCATTTAATTAATCCTGATCTGGTAGCCCATGTAGATTATTAATAAAATCATTAATTACATTTTTATTAGTCAAATTTCAAGCCCATAAACCTTTATTTTAATCCTTTTCCCTGAATTTTGGCCACAGTACTGCAACTTTACTCTTCTTTTATGAACATGCTGTCATTGTCTACCTTGTCCCTTGGAGGGATAATTTGCAGATCAGTTATTTGACAAGTACTGGGAGAAAGCCATTTCCTCTCTCTTCGCCCAGCTGTTCCAGGCAGTGAGAATAAAGGGGCACTATAAACCATTTTACCTTCCTTAAAGTCCACAGAGAATGACAGATCCTGCTCCTTTGTGCAAACCCAAATCCCTCAGTCCCATATGTAAGTGATATTTTTACACCGAAGTTCAAAGGTTTCAAACAGAACTTAAAAATTTCATGGCTTTTTCAGCACCAAAACTTAGCCACCTTCTTGTTTCCCTAAGACTGCATAGAATCAAAGAATCATAGAATCGTTAAGGTTGGAAGGGACC
>RSEF01000004.1:30292787-30314834 GCA_003993805.1 Himantopus leucocephalus | reverse complement strand
CAGTACTCGAGATGGGGTCTCATCAGTGCCGAGTACAGGGGGATGATCACCTCCCAAGTCCTGCATGTAATAACTCAAAAGAGGAGACCGAAATTCAGAGCATGAACCAAATTCAGTGTGGGTAAAATTTCCGGGAAAAATGGACACATCCTTAAATCTGCTTTACAGCAAACAGAAAGTAGTTTTTCTTAGTGACTGTCTGTTGAGCTCAGCTGGGGACAATAAGATGCAATATTTTAGATTTGCTCTTGAGAATCCTGAGAATTTGCTAAGTCTCTGTGTTCAAATGTTTTCCTCTTTGTAAATGTCATAGCTGACTGTTATTAAATGTTTATCTATTGTAAAGTTACACTGAAACAAAAGCCATATTTAAAAAATTATCATTTTATTTGCAGAGAATAATCTTGAGCAACAACCCAACACAGAAGCCGGAGCCTTTTCTCAATATTTGTCCTTGCTAAATACTGACTTTATGCTACTGTTATTGCTAAGGGTGAAAGACGCATGCTAGCAACGTCATGCAAACTATTCAAGTGCTGAGATTTTTTTTTTTTAATGGAGTTTTAAGAGAAAGAAAAAAAAAATTAACATTGATCAGAATGAGATGGACAATCTATCACATACTGCCTGAACGAGGACAATGGGTAATTTGCTTCAAGCCAGTTATAACCCTTGAAACAAGCTAGCTATAAGAAAATGCTAGGATTTTAAATATAACTGTCTCTTCTAAGCACTTCAATTTCACACTGTTCTACTATAGGAAGTGATAACTTCACATATTGTAAGAGTCCATTTAAAGTCACTTAAAAGAATTTTAAAATATATCTCTATCTGATGTGATGCAAAAGCCTGGAAGCTTCTGCAGCAGGCTTAGATAGAATGCAGCACTTCCAATACTGTCCTCTCTGTAAGGCAGCGGGAACTTTGGGCACTGAAAATCAAAGAGCAAGTCACGACATCAGTTCTTTGGCCCACATTATCCCTGTGCGTTTCCAGTGCACCGCTTTACAGATCCAAAACTTTCATCACCAGTGAGTATTACCGAAGTATTTGCTGCCCTGGAACTATAAAAAAACCCAAATGTGTTAAAGAACAGTGACTCTTAAATTAGGTCAATGGTAAAATTTAATCTTTAAGAGGAGAACTGATCCTTCCCAGACTGTAACCAGTCCATTTCCAAATTAATAAGCAGAGAATATAGAACACGTCTTTTCCCATTTAAACTACATGGTCACTCGCAGCATACCACCGCGTGGAACTCAAATAAGTATTTCAAGCTGTCACCTTGTACCGCCCTGGGAGAGACTCACAGGTTTATTTGGTTGCACGGGGGAAACTGGAGGAATAAAGCATCCACTTATGTTCATTTAGATTTAAACCCTCAGCAACTAAATTAAGGGGGAAAACAAAACAGACAACTTGCTCTTACGGGTCAGTAGCTCTTGCAAAAACGGTGGGGATAGGAGGACTGGCATCATTCGCAGTTCCCAGTTCTGTGACAGGACAGAGCTTGACCATGAAAATAAAGGTTACTTGTCTCTCTAAATGAATTCCTTTCTTTGCAGGGGAGGTGAATAAGGACCCAAAAATCTCAAACTTCTGATCTGATTCATAATGAGATGCTCCTTTTTACATTTCTCCCTCTTCAGCACCAAACCCTCTACTCAACTAACAGGCAGTCCCCCTGCCAGCAGGGGCTTGGTGAGGAAGACCTGAGCATGACCTTCTGGCAGCAGACTCGAACGCTGGGATGAAGAGGAGGATAGGAACACCCCTACGGAGCAGGGATTACAGGGAAGCAGCACATGGCCATGCCTACACAGTTCCCGTTGTCCACAGTGGAGCAGCTGCAGCTGTAAGCCACAAAACTGTTTTGGGGAGTGCTTCTCTGAGAAGAGAAGTCTGTGGATCAACCCACCTTCTCCTGAGAGAACGCACCTCTTCCCTGCCAAAATCTTCCTTGAGGGATCACTGAAGAACTCAGGCTATTACCTAATGGAGTTATTTTCACTGTTTTTGACTTTTAGTAGATGAATTTGTATAAATATAAGCCCTGTCTGGCTGAAAGGGAAATAGTCATGAAGTCTCCTAACCCAAGAGTAGAGAAGGAGGATTGAAGATGTGGTTCAATATAACTTAGTTCGAGAACACTTTTACCTGCCTGAAAGTGAGCCTGTTTTAACATGACTGCCTTCCAAACTAACTCATATTACTCTTATCTCCCCACTTTTTCTGTTACAAATGAGAAATCACTGTACAGTTGGTCAACAAGAAATACTTTAAAAGGTTTTTCCGTATGAAGTTTAGTTTATGTGTTTAGGATGCTTAGCTAAAATTGTTCATGTAAATTATGAACTAGATATTGGTTTAAAACAGGTTTTGTTTAATGTGTTTTAATAGAAAATAATCAGTGCAGTATATACAGTACTTTTCCATTAAAGAGTGTGGCAGCATAAAAATATTTTATAGCATAACGTAAACAGTTTATGTTTACAATACATTTCCATTAAAAAGATCTGTGTTATAGAACCTGTTTTTAAAATCAAACAGTAAACAGTTTTCAGTATAGAATGTGCTTCCATTAACAGTCTCTGCATAAGGGAAGCATATTTAGAAAATTCTGGTGATTGTTTTGCATAAAAGGTGCATTAGCATTGAAAATTCCAGCAAAAATTATAATCTATTTTTGACAACATTTACTTACTGCATTCCTGGCAGAAGTACATACTACACTGGTGGTAGGTGAATTGTTGGTTTAGATAAGTGAAATATTGCTCGTAATTGCTGTAAATGCATTATTTTCTCTCAAAAGAATTTCTGATGGCACAGATGCTGGACTAGAGCAAAAAAAAAAAAAGGGGGGGGTGGGGGGGAAGAATGGACTCTTGGGCTAATATGCTTTATTTAAGATCATATCCACATCCTCACCACAACAGGGAAGAGAAGCCAGATCTCCACAGTTCCAATGAAGGCCTAGTAGAGTCCCATAGGATATTTGGTGTGTAATGTTTTTGACTGAGAGAGTAACTTCTCTTTTTAATGCATGAGACATTTGAGATGGCAACTGCCTTGTTCTCTGCTTGTTTTTATTTCCCTAGTACTAGCAATAGCAGTCTTCTGCCCTGTCAGTGATCTGAGACCAAAGATTACAGATTTACACACAGCCAACAGGGAATCCCTTCAAATGGACTTCAGGTTCATTTATCCTCACACAGATCACTCAAAAGCAAAAATTTTTGTAAATAGCTAATTGTCTTAAAACTGCACTTATTTTTCCACCTTATAAACAAAGGTTAGAGTTTGGGGCTTTTTTATTCTAGCTCACAAGACCACAACAGTCTTTTCTGAAACATTCATGATTTCAAATCAAATACATTGCCAGAGGTTGCTGTTTTGTGGATGGCTTTATAAGAGTTCCCCTCACTCCACTTGAAAAAGGCACAGGACAGAGATGTATCATAAGACTACGAGATCCAGGAATTGATTCAGAGATCATTTACACTTTTATAAATCAAAGAATTTCATTCAAGTCATCTTGCTATAATGATTATAAGCCATCAGAAATTAATGCAAAAAGCTAATACTTGTACCAAGAATGTGAAAAATATTTTCCAATTTGCATTTTGTTACTGCATTATGATATTTACACACTAAGGAGTGTATATGGTGTATAGTATTAATACTTTTAAATCAATTTAATATTCAGTACAACTACATTAATGCAATATTATGGTTAAGAATTTAAATACATAAATGCCAAGAAATTCTAAAGCTGTTTCCCACAGCAGACATAACTCAGTCGCATATAAATCTTAATGTAACTGGAATATTAAGAATATGTAAAATTAATTCATTAAAATAGGCTTTTTGGAAGATACAACATCTCTTCACTGATTGTTCCAATGATTTATAAGCATTTTGCTGTTCAGTAGCTACTAAGAGCCAAGCAATATCAAATAAGTCCTGCTTCATCCAGGTTTTGTACAACTACAGCAGCACAACATCACCTGCTCGGAACACCTTCTGTCTGTTCATTTGTGAGTGAAAGCAGAGTTATTCCAGGTAATGTCAAAGTTTCGATGAGGTGTATACAATTGTTTTCAATTAATATACGCCCCTCACCAAAGGCCAGGTTGGAAGAGGCTTTGAGTAACCTGATCTAAGGGCAGGTGTCCCTGCCCGTGGCAGATGATCTTTAAGGTGCCTTCCAACCCACACCATTCTATGACTCTGTTTAATTTTCTTGGTCTCCTCCTCAATCATTCTCTACCTCTGCCCAGAGGAATAAACTTCTGCAATCAAGGAAAGTGTCGGGCTCTTTCCGCAGCCGGGCACTGGATGGCTTCAGCAGTTCTGCTGCTCCCACCACCACCATTACAGTTGACCAGTTTGGGAGGGACAAAGTCATAATTGTTCTCAGAAAAGGACATGGGACAAATAGTAATGCTGAAGACCACAGATTATTCAGCCACTTCCTTTGGCTGTCACTACTCTTCATTAAAATTTGCTTGCCAATTATTTTTGCCCAGTATTTTTTTAGCTAGGGCAGGCATAGATTCTTCTGCAGTGTCCTCTATTTCTATTCAGCACGTAAGGATTAGAGAGCTTCCTCCCGCTCAAGGGCTAAGCAAAACAAGCCATGATTAGTAACGTGAAAGTGAAACCCACCAACCTTAGAGGTCCATTCATACTCCAAAATGCTTTATTCCTCCTTCAGTTCCCTTTGCCGTGAAGTAGCATGTGGCAGGTTTATTGATCAATTGCACTCCCAGGAATAATGATATCAAAGGAGCTGTGAGAAAAAGAGGACTTTGCAAGACCTGTAAATATAACATATGTGGAAGTATATACTACACCTATCAAATTCTGGTTTGGTGTTGAGCAGTCATGGGAAACATTTAGAGCAGGTTACGAGGGCATTCATACTTCTGCACTGGTAAGGAAAGTGATGTCCAGTTATGAAAGACTTCTTCCAGCTTTAACTATGAATCCGACAGCTGTGTCAAGAGCAAGCAGAACAGTAAGAACCTGTTATAATGAAATATTTGATGGATTCATCGGAGCTATGCAAGAGAAGAAAACTTTAAGAACAAGTGGGGGTTCTTATTAATATCTAGCTAAAATATAAGCCAGAAGATGCGGTAACGCATACCAGACTTTAGTGGCGATAAAAAAACCCTAACAGTTTAGAAGCAAACTGTAGACTGTGAAGCAAAGATAAAGAAGGGCCAGTTAAATACCTGTTATTTAATTACGTTTATCCTCATAAGCAGTTATACATAAATTGTTATAGGAAATATTGTATGCTTGCAAAACAGGAAAACAACCTACATGTACAAAATTCTATGACACATATTTCAGCTTGTTGCCATACTCAGAATCCTGTAGAGTTAGTAGCAGTAAGACAGCTAACAGTAAGACAGTAGACATTTCTTCTATAGGGAATGATCATCTTTAACTGAAACCTCAGACGTATTGCTAATGGCTCTATGCTGTCTAATTAGCATGTGCCTTTGCAAATAGCATAATTTTTTGCATAACCTGTATCATTGGGAACATGCCTCTTTCTACTTAAATAATTCTTAAAAGTATAATAAATGTGCAACATACAGTTTTAAACCAGCTTCCTGGGCAAGTTTGAAATAACTTGGAAGCACATTTAACACACTCAAAACCTAAAGTTAATTACTCACCCTATTAACAGCAGATGTTGCCTTGAATTAAAAATAAGCCATTTATATATACTTATTCACCACGTATCTAAGGCCAAATTATTTGTGTCTGCACAGTAACTCACAGAAAGACCTTCTCTCCCTACCATTGGCTAAAAACTCTAGTTTAAGGAACAAATATTTTGAAATCCCGAGCAAGGGTAGTTGATCAGCTGTGTGAAACAGGCATCAGCTCATACATGAAAGCACATGATGTGGCAAGTGAGGGACATAACAGGAAATCCTGACTTTCAAGCTGACGGGGTCAACCCATCAGATTGCTCGCATCTAACATGGGTGATGGGGTCAACCCATCAGATCGTGTGCGCCTTTTCAGATCACAGCACACGCACCCAACACCTTCCACATTCAGGGGAAGTCAGAAACCCTCTGTATCCTAACTCCAGACTAGTGGCCACGAGTAGTTTAAAAACCCTGGGAATTAACCACATACTGCATGGATGTACTCTGAAATAGCAAATCCTGAGCGTAGCTGAGGAGTCTGTGTGTCCAAATAANTAAAAAAAAAAAAAAAAAAATAGAAATCAATGTTGTAAACCTAGAAGCATTGCTCAGAAATAAAAAGCTCTGCCGCGCATTTTAATAGTAGGATTTCTACAAGCGTTGTTTGTGTATATTCTTACATCCCACAGAGCCCTTCTCTACTTGGATAGGAATGGTTTGTCACACTTGTCACAGACATAAGTCTGTATATATTTAAGAAAACCTTTTAAAGATTAAAGGGCAAAGCAAAATTGAGACAATAGCCACTAATTAAAGGAATAAGTAGTATAAGTGATTATTGCAATTCTTCCTAGGCACATCACATGGAGAGCACCTCTTTCTCAAGCAGTTTCCGTTTTCTCCTGCATAAGTTGACCATTGATGTAAGGAAACTGTGCTGCTAAAAGAAAGCTGAATTGTTTGTTTATAGTTGTGATCCAGAGCCCAGGGAAGACTGTACCCATGCTTATCCTACTCAAGGGAAGAGATGGGTTGACTCTGAAAGAGAATATAAAGTTTGTAGCATAAGTCTTTCCAATATTTTATGTTGATTCTAACTTTTATGAGTTATATCCCTTGAGTAAGGTAAGCGAACACACAGCCAGCTTTAATGTTCATACAAGCACTTAGCTTGTGGGATCGTTCTCTAGGTCAGCCACACTCTGAAAGCCAATTGATTGTATATATTTTAGTACACATCTGAAAATACCTTTAGAGCTACTGCAACTTCAGAGGGTTACTACTGTACTTTTAAAAGACACTTCCTTTAGCTTGGAAAGGTTTTGGACAAGGGGGAATTCCTTTTGGGAGGGTCAGGAATTAATTAGAATTACTCTATGAATAGGAATTTTATACAACAAAACCCAGCAGGATTAAAACTTAATGCCGCAGAAGCGGAAGGCACATGCTTGACCTATTATGGAAACCTTTGTTGGCATAATGTCTAGGCAAAATCTCAACCATTAAAAGGGCTCTTCTTATAATTATCATTTTAGAAACATATGGCAAGTGCTTTTATTAATGTTTGAAAGTACATACTTAAAATTATGCTCTTTTTAGACAAGCTAGTTATAAACCAATTATTAAAATCTAGATAAAACTAAAAAATAAAATGCTGATTTACTCTTTCTTCATCATATAAATGTATGCAAATAAGCTTTTTAATCTTATCTTTTATATTATTTTATGCATTGTTATGATATTTCTTTCCATTTTTGAGATCCATCTTCTTCTATCTGCAGATTCAGTGGTCTATTGCAATTCTTTCTCTTTTTAACGTGTTATAGGCATGACAGTTATTTTTCTTTTGCTACATATGTCTGTGTCTACTGAGGATATCTGCGATGAAAAACAAAAATCATCAAGAATGTTATAATACGGCCTCCAGTCATCACCAGAGTTGAGAGCATCTATTTTCTTTATTTCCATTGGCATAACGAAGTGTCCAGAGCTGTTTATTCTCCACTAGGTAGGAACCAGTTCAGGCACACTAATCATTATTACTTCTTTAAAGTCTCTCAACATACCAGTTGTTCTTTTGTAGGGAGAAGTCAACGGGACAAAAAATGGCCAGGGCTGGGAATCCCAGACACCAAAGAGCCTTGGCAGCCAGCACCCACTGAGGACCCACATCCTACCAAAACACTCCAACCAGGACCCTGGCTGGCCAATTTCGTTTGGGTTTTGTTTGGTTGTTTTTTTTAAAAAAAAAACAATCAGTGGTTGTCCAGCACTTTATTGCCTTGCAGTACCCCCACACGCACCTGAGGGTTCCTGCTCATACAGACTGCAGCTGTGAGAATAACTTTATACCAAAAAAAAAAAAAAGAAACCAACTTAGTTTTCCTAGGAAAAAGATTGAAAATTCAAGCTGCTTGCAACTCATCAGCTTGACAAAACCTCTTATTTCTACGTTCACACCCAGCCGTGTTGCACAGTCATTTGCTGCTGCAGAGAGCAGGAAAAAGCAGAGCTGGCNGGGGGGGGCAGCAAAGGGGCTTACAATCAACCTAAAGCAACACGCTACCCCAAACGTGAGCATTTTCTGAAGGCTCCATTCTGCACTGCACTGCAGGAGGGACAGCATCTCCGGCATGGCTCAGTGTCCATTGCCTAATCACTGGACCGCTTGCTTTCTCATGTATGTAAATCAGTGAATTAATATGATTAAACTGGCTTTGTAAGAAACTAGGGATTTAAATGACTAATGAACACTTCTGCATTTTTTTTTTTGTCCAAAAGAGGGAACACAGGCAATAGATTTTTTTGTGCAGGGTATGACGCCCTTAGACAAGCACGGTAGCACTTTTGACCATAGAAAAGATTACAGGCTAACATATCATTTACCACAAAGCACACACAAAACAAAAGGCACTACAAAATTTTTCCCTTTTTTTCTGAAAGAGCCAGATTAGTTGTCAAAGGCCAACTTATCCTCTGTTACCCACAAAACCTTGTTACATTTACTTACTTGGGATGTAATTCCACGCTCCGTTGATGAGGGCTGGCCATTGAGATGAACAGATACGCACGTACAACCAGACTCTACCTTTACTGCTTACACAGTTTTCAGCTCACACAAACTTCTGCCAATGCCCTCTGCACGTGAAGAAACTTCTATTATAAATAATGCCTTTGTTCCACGGTATATAGAGATGGATATTCTGAGTAGACAAAGATGCCCATGAAATCAGCTACCAGAGGATAAGCCCCCCCCATCTCACAGACTGGATTTCACGTTGCCCATTAAAATACCTGTATTATCTGGCATCTCTGGTTTTGACACTTTTGGTGCATAGATATTACAGAAAAAGGAACCTTTTAAGGCTTATAGCAATGCAGTTCTAGCAAATGAACCACAAACCCACTTCCGAAAATGGAAGGAAGAAGAAAGCCTACCCCCGCCTCCAACACGCACACAAGTCCCAGTACTAAAGTGATGCTACAGCTGCTGGGCTGAAATAAATTTTCTTTATTCTTTGTATTGTCTTATTAACAGTAATGCGTTTTCTAGCAGATGATCTTACTGTCACTCCAGAGAATACGTGTTTTATTGATGAGAAGAAGAGAAAGTCATTAGCAGTAATGTTGGTGAAGGTGCATATATTGGTAGCAGCGGAATGGAAAACACAAATAGAATATTAAATACAACAACTAGCAGGAATGCAAAATTAGTCAAGTACGAAGATGCGAGACAAATCACTCAAAAAAAAAAAAAAAAGAGTCAGTTCAAGTATTTACAAGTAGCCCAGCCCTGCTAGCTACAGCCAGTTCCCTGTTACCTGACATAATAGGGGACTGGAATACTCTGGGTAATGAAAAATCCAAGATTATAGACATATTGCGGGGGTCTAAATGGCTCTGTAGCCTCAGCTGGAATCAAGCAGGGCTCGTAAGCCGCAGTTCAGATCTGTCCCCAACTGACCCAGGCTGATTCCTCGTACAGCCACCGAATTGTCCCTGCGCTCTGCTCCTCGGCACTTTGCTCTGGTAGGATCTTATTAGCCCGAGCGCATTGATGGCCGCGAGCCGATGCTGTGAACTCCCGTGGCACGGTGCCGGAGCTAATAAGACTTCCCAGGAACTGAGCGTTGAGCTGTTTCGAGTGGAAACCACGGGACGAAACCAGCTCTGGCTGGCGGGGCTGTGGCTGAGCTTCTGCTGGCCCTATGCCGACTGTCTGCAGGGCCATCTGGTGCTGCTGCTGCGACCGGCTCCCCGGCCACCGGCCACCACGAGGGGCTTTGCAGCTGCGGCACCCGCCTGCCACCATCCAGCAAGCTCCCGGAGCTAACTGGGGATTAACGCTCCGCGGCGCTTCCTTTGTATTGCGATGCATTTATTACATAATGCACGTTAATAACAAAGGAGATACGGGTAAGAGATTAGTTCTGAAATTAAATATTTTAGACCAGACAGAGCACTTGATTCCTGGAATTTCTTACACGTGTCCAACAAGCATGGTATTTAAGGATGGCTGTAATTTTAGGCATGTAAGTAATCTCCTGATGTTTCATGTGTTTAAATAAATATCTGTCGTCACACACAAGAGCCAACCGGACTTAGAAATAATTTTGCTAAAAAAAAAAAGTTTTCCATTGCTTAAAAAAAAAATTAAAAAATGAAGCTTTACAAATAAGCTAAGAAAGAGACATATGAATACTTTCCTACTGAAATCTTACTGCAGTCTTCAGAAAAAAACCCCAAGACTTCTGAATATCCCTTTTGCCCACTGAGTATAGCTTAAAGGACATGTTTTCCTTAGACACTTGATACCACCTTCCAAATTAAAGTGAAAGTGAAACCTGGACTGAGACCAGAGATCTCAGTGGACTGCTCTGCTGGTGAGCACTGGCTGGAGCTAATTAGCGTGTCCTGGCGGTGCGGGGGCTGCCTGCGGGCCGGGAAGGGCTGAGGGCGCGGGAAGCTGCCTGCCTCTGCGCCCGGGCTCAGCCGAGACTTCACGCTTGATGGCTGTGCCTAGCAGGAAACTACTGTGCATAGTCATCAACAAAAGTTAGAGCTGGACAAGAATTTTCCACGCAAATCTATTTTTTAATAAAAAAAAAAAAACCAACAAACAAACCAAAAAACACACAGTCACTGTAAGAGTTACTGCCTCTGTTCCTGACCCAAAGCAAAAGCCAAACTTTCCATCTTCACAATCTCTTTGGCCTGGCAGGACACGATATTAACTGATGTTGAAACCAGTGTATCAGGGAAAGAACTGAAGAACACATTTTAAAGCCTGCCATTTCATAAACCAATCCATGTATTTCATGTATTCATTTAAATCTATAAAGCATTTGTTTTGCAGCGCATTTTATTCTATTTATTAGACTACAATTCACTTCTGTGTATATCATACCTACATTAATAACTTCATTAGGGTTGCAGTGAACTTATAAATATCTTATTAAACTTGCTGAGGTCAGAAAAAATCCAACCTCATAGCTGCTCAATCAAAACATCCATATCATCTAGTATAAGCATATTCCAAACTGATATGCCAAGATGTCATAGTGACCAGAAGAATTAAAAATAGGAACCAAAGGCAAACCACTGCGATGCCATCATTCTGCTCTACTCTGCTGTTACACCCGCTCCTAATGTGGATGCTGTGGCCACCCCCCAGCCCTGTGTCAGGGCACACAGTCTCCACTGCCACCTGTCTTGGTGGTGGGAGGAAAGCCCACATACGAACCAGAAGTCCTAGGTGCAATGTAGGCATAGCCTCTGGGATTCAATTCCTTTCTGCATGCACAGCTAAAAGTCTTTATATAGTCAGCAGAGTTTCCACTAGCTGATTGATCTAGCACCTTCCAATACTCTGCCTTTATTTGTAAGTTGTATCACTTGCAGGAACAAGTTGGGGGTTTTTTTTCCAGCAAATTCTACTGCTTGATGTTGGAATGATGTTTGCTTCCTTCGCTGTTATTTCATTAAACAACAAATCACTCCAAGTTGTCCTCCCACCCATGTCCTGAAGAAAACTCCTTTCCTCTTTTATTGCATTCTGTCCCCCATGACCTTGTTGATCAGAGTTTCCCTTTAGAGAAATTCTCAACACTCGCTAGTCCACACTGGTTGCAACTCGGGAGACACAGGCAGTTCAGGGAGCCAAGGAAGGAGAACGAGCTCGTGAGATTTCTGAAGTACGACTCAGTGGGGCAAATCAGTAGCACAGAAAGTGCAATTTAATATTGAAATAACTCTGAAAATATGTTTCACTGTTTTCTCATTGATTAATTTTTCCTGAGCTCTTATTAACAAAATTGTGTGAAATTTCAGTATTTTGACCAAATTTGGGAAAAGACAAGTGTTGAAATACTGGAGTTTCATACTAGATGTAAACTGTGATTTTGCTCTCTGCTGTGATCAAGATCACTTTGTTCAAAAAAAAACCCAAACAAACAAAACTAAACCCAAGAAACCACAATAATCTCAGGTTTCTCAAAACAACCAGTTCTTGCTTGAAGAAAATATTTGGGAATGATTAATCAATACAACACAGACCTTCAACCATATTGAATAAAGTCACTATGTTTTCATATTTATCTGTTTTGGTTTTTAAGAAGTGCGTTTTAGGACTTAGTTTGGTCCTAATTTGCATAAGTTCCATTGGCTGAACATATGTTTCTTGCTGTGATAACTCAAGATTTTCAGAAACAAAGAATGCTTTACTTTTCAGTTACTATGCAAAAATCACAGAAATTGGAAACCAGTAAACCAGATAAATGGTGAAGCACTGATTTAATGAGAAGCTACCTGTAGTTAGGCATAAACTAACAACCACAATTATTTTTTAATTACAACCTATGTCTAGCACTACAGATGTAAAGATCTTTGAATGCTGTTAATTCCCCTAGAGTATTGTAGACACAGGAAAACCTTTGCTAAATAACTCTGAGATTCAAAAACAAAAAACTAACAAACCAGCAGTTTTCAGCCTCATCTCAGAAAATATTTTCAGGAGTCTCAGATTCTGGAAATGATTTTGGTTTCTTGCCACATAGTTCATGACTTTTTTTCTTCCAAATTAAGAGTCTCAAACTTGTTATAGTATCCTGGTCAGTGCTTTGGAATAGATGCTCACAGTGAATTATATTGAATTTATGGTGAGATTTATTATTCTAGAGTTGGCAGAGAGCTGACTTTAGGTGTTTATGAAACAGAGAGACACCCTACTGTCACCAAAATTTAGTACCTGTAGGCACCTAGATTTAGGCAAGTTAAGTGTCCTCCTCCCTGGCCATGGGTAAACTGGCTTGTTATTAAGAGACAACTCACACAGGTTTCTGTTTAGATTTCAAACAGAATCACAGGATTACAGAATGGTCAGGGTTGGAAGGGACTTCTGGAGATCACCTAGTCCAAGCCCCCTGCCAGAGCTGGGTCACCTACAGCAGACTGAACAGGATGGCATCCAGGGGGGTTTTGAATGTCTCCAGTGTGGGAGACTCCACAGCCTCTCTGGGCAGCCTGTTCCAGTGCTCTGCCACCCTCAAAGTAAAGAAGTTCCTTCTCATGTTAAGATGGAACTTCCTGTGTTCAAGTTTGTGCCCATTACCTCTTGTTCTGTCACTGAGCACCACTGAAAAAAGACTGTTCCCATCCACCTGGCACCCTCCCTTTAAGTATTTATAAGTATTGAAAAGATCCCCCCTCGGTCGTCTTTTCTCTAGACTAAAAAGACGCAAGTGTCTAAGCCTTTCCTTGTAAGAAAGACGCTCCAATCCCCCAGTCATCTTAGTAGCCCTTTGCTGGACCCTTTCCAGCAGTTCTCTGTCCTTCTTGAACTGGGGAGCCCAGAACTGGACACAATACTCCAGAAGTGGCCTCACCAGGGCAGAGTAGAGGGGAAGGATGACTTCCTTCGACCTGCTGGCCACACTCTTCTTGATGCACCCCAGGATGCCATTGGCCTTCTTGGTCATCAGGGCACATTGCTGGCTCATGGTCATCCTGTTGTCCACCAGGACTCCCAGATCACTTTCCACAGAGCTGCTCTCCAGCAGGTGAGCCCCTAAGCTGTACTGATGCATGGGGTTATTCCTCCCCAGGTGCAGTACCCTACACTTGCCCTTGTTGAATTTCATTAGGTTCCTCTCCACCCAACTCTCCAGCCTGTCCAGGTCACACTGTATGGCGGCACAGCCTTCCGGCATGTCAGCAACCCCTCCCAGTTCCCAACACAAAAACCACAACGGAAAAAGAAGATATTTGAGTGGAGAAGGCCTGGCATGACAAGGGGTGAGTCGGGGTCTGGGGGCAGGGGTGGTTGTTATATATTCTGTGGCACTTTCTGAAAGAGAGACAGGTTTGAAGCAGGAAAACAGGGGAATTTGGAAGTCCTTTACTGGGAAACTTTGGGAGGCTGTTTTGGTCTGGTATCAACTTCAGGGTCAGAGCAGACACCTGAATTGGAGATATATATTGGATCCAGCCCTGCACCTGATACCACAGCACCCAACAGGATCACATCCCATATTGTAGTGGCTGGGGCAGGATACTGTGGCCAATGTCTACCAAAAAAGTGGCCCAGTGATGTTGGAATACACACTGGCTTTAAAAAGGTACTAAAATATAAACTCCTTGCTTATATTCATAGAACATGCTGATGCTGCCTCGTGGTGCTTTCCCACATGCTGGCAGAAAGGATTATGTACGTATTTGGGACTGCTCTGGCTAAGGGTGATGGGGCCGGCGAGATAACAGCATCACTAAGTCCTTTCCCTGACTTGAGGGATATCTAGGATGTCCATGGTTATAGCTGAGGGCATAAGGATTGCTCAAGACAGTCTTTAGTATAAAGGGGAGGGGGGGGGCAGGACTTGGGGGGAGGAAGTGGAGGAGAGAAATCAATTTCTTGAAAAACAGGACTGCAGCTGGACACAACAGATGTAAAAGGAGAAGCTCATTAAAGACGGGGCAACTGCTGCCAGCTTTACCCATTTGCTAGCAGAAGATATTGGTACATTGCCTGGGCATGCAGAATTGCTCATAAGAGGCATACGTGCAAATTTGAGGGCTACCCAAACATACCTGGGTGCCTAATTCCTTTGAGATTAATTTAGGCCTTAAAATCTCATTGTATAGACGTACCCAAGGACTGCATCTTATGACTCTAATTTTTCTGGCCTGTTCTTAATACATATGATGATATGATCTGTAAGGCTGACATTGGCCAGCAGTTCAAAGCCTATACCATATAATGCACAGTTCTGTGGACATTTCTTCCTAAAATGGAATTTGCTGTGAAAATCAGTATTCTCTGATATTTCATCATTGTATACCTAAAAGCTTATTCACATGAGTTATATGTGAAATGAATGGGTACTAAATATCTGCAGTACAAAAATAGTAAGGGATAACGTGAGATACCATGCAATTAAGAGAGACACAGACAGTGCATGTTAGGATTAGGCTCTGCCGAGAGCCCACTCGTCCTCTGACAGTGCATTACTGCCCATCTTCTCCCCCACTCTGCCCAAAGAGCTATTAAGAACAAATACCTGGAAATCAGCATCTTAATTTGCTGTGCAGGGTAAGACAATGAGTATTTCATTTTGCCAGTGTATACAGAATACAGCTGTATGTTTTACAGGTCTAATCCTACTGTGTCCACAGGATTCGTTATACCCATTGCACACCTCTATACACAACAGTAATGAGAGAGGTTTTTTGTTGATTTTTTTTTTTTCAACTTATTTCTAAAATTTTGATTTGTTTGTTTTCTATTTTGGTGGCATGAGAGCACACAGTATATACAACTTCATACCTCATACTAGCTCTGGTAGTTTTCCTAATAAAAAAAGTCCATAACCCTTCAGTGACCATATGGCATTACATATGTTTAGTGCGAACTGCAGATGTAACACTCACAAAACGTCGTCCTTTAGCTGATCTAGATGTTAATCCGCAAATTGAACAAGTGGAGAACCTCTCAACCCGCTATGCCTGTGAGCTACAGAACAAATGCTCTGTCATGTATGTCCTTACAAACACTTGCTAGGATCCCCAAAACAGTATCTAAGGCACATTCTTCTTTTTAAATCCAGTTATTTATTTTGACATTTAAAGAAACCCTGTAAGTTTCAGACATGCGTTAGATTTATTCTGCTGTAACCTATAATTTCAATGGAATGAGCAGAACTAGCTCCCAAAGACAGCTTTGAAAACCCTGGAATGAAAAATAAATTTAGCACAAAGCAGTCCTCCAACACTTTTGATCCACAACTCTCCTCAGGTGCAGGATAGGATAGTCCATGCCAGTGAGAACCAATCCAGACTGAGCAATAGCCTTCCCAGTACAGCATTTATCAAGAATCATGAGATCCCAGTTCATACACTTGTACTCAACTGGTTTACAGCAAATACTCTAAGTTTTGCTAGTAAATTGTTCTCTCTGTTCCTTTTATTTTTCAAATAATTTTTGCATTATTTTGAAATGTCTAAGGAGAAACAAGAACATATCAAAACCTTAAAAAGAAGGGAGAAGGTCTGGTCTGAACAGAGACCTTATCAGAAGGCAACCCTTCCTTCTCTGAAAGGCTTACAGATGATCCAGGAAAAAGAACTGGTAATTCAAGTAATAAATATACATGGGGGGAACCCATGAAAGTTGTAAAGATAGAATTTCACACTAGGCATATTTGTCCTTTTCCTGTGCCATTGTCAGGATTCACTCCCTAAATTTGCAAGTTAAGAACAGGGGTTTAGGTGATGCTGAAAAAAAATAACTCAGAGTAGTGCAAAACAGTGGAGTCTGAAATGATGCCAAGTACACAAGCAGATCAACATGCAGCAAGTGATGAAACAGTGGTTAAGTTTCACTCCCTACCATGCTACCGCTGCCCACAAGACAATCGCTTTGCTAGACATAGGAAGACAGGGGAAAAGAAGAGGCATGACCCAGATCCCCGGCTACCAATTGGTAGCTCAAACATTCAAGCAGACTGATGCGCAAGAATAGCCTCATTACAACTACATACAACACTACAACTAGTTTAGAAACGAGATGAACATTTTATTGTGACATCATGTCATAATATTGTACATTGTCAGCATTTTTCATTATGTTCTAGTGTACAAAGACACCTCCTCCTCCCACTTAATTCCTAGTTCTCTTTCCATTTTATTGGCTTTGACTTTAATACTGTAGAAGTCGTGCTCTGTTTTTTTGGCAGCTAGCACAACTTGTCCCAGGCAATTGGAAGCTGTTAGGTACTACATAATATGAATTAAATAAAAAAAAAAAAAGGAATAAGAAATAAGATGAGAGTGTGTCATCTGGAAAAAATATTAAGAAATATGAAATCCAAAAGCTCCAAAGAAACCCACAGCCCACACTCACTGAAATGGGGGACAAGCTATAATGAGGTATCCCAGCACAGGGAGTTTTATAATCTGTGCAATTTAGTCTATCTTGGTCATAAATGGGAGTCTCACAGCAGAATCTGAATTCTTCAAAGCATTTACCAGTCTTCTGATAATTGGGGTGCTGTTTTACAGTTAAAAAGTTTAAAAGTGATGATGGGAAACTGTTGGTTTTGTTTAGACTACAGACATTATTAGAGGCATTATTACAAAAGCATTGCCTTTGCAAACATTAGGTTCAGTAACTTTTTTTTTTTTTGCACATAGTCATTCTGTAGTTCTTCCCACTTATGGTAAGTCATGACTAGTTTTGTGTTTTCTACATGGCATAACAGTATGTTAAAGTAAGAAGAGGTTGAGAAGGTTTTATTTGAATTTTAAGCCTTCTGAGCATTTTTTTTCTCCCCCTCAACTAGTTTTCCACTTGAGCTCAGATTAGTTTTTCCTTGTTGAATCAGGGTGATGGGGGCAAGGAGGAAACAGAGATACACCTCTTTCCAAGGGCCATTATATTGCATGAAGTTGGACGTATTGTTAATCTTCAGAGGTTTTTTAAACACTAATAATGACAAGACCACTGCAGCATTTAGATTCCTTTTGGAATACTTTTTATATTGTGTAATATAATACCCACATATCTATGTATATTTATTATTATTGTTATTTAACATTTTCATTCTAGATTTATTACTTCAATTGTCAGATCAAAATGATTCTGATTTTTACTATTTAAAATTCTCTATTTCTTACATTTTCCTGTAAATACAAGTTAATTACCCACAATTTGTTTCCTTTCCTTTAGTTATATGAAGAAATGAGTGATGAATTCACAAAATACAGAAAACTAATAATTTGCATGCTATTTCACAGGGGAGTTAAAATGCATTTTCTTCGTTACTACAAATTAGATAAGTATTTCAGCCATTACTCTACTTGTAGCTGTCCAATATGGGTAAGGTATTTACCTAGTACAAATAATTACTCAAGAGAAATCAGTGACAACTACACCAGTTGATACTAGTTGATGAACTGACTTTGTGGATAATCCTTGGTAAAGGTGCTATCATAACTTGCTTTTCTTATATTGCTTGATTGAGCATCTAAACTACAGAATTTTGTCTTTTTTCCTCCCCAAGTTGGTGACTCTCCAATTCAAAGCAATGTTGAAACAGCAGAATAAACATTTTAAATGAAACTATTTTTCCTTAGATTAACACTCAGAGCACTGATCCCCCAAAGACATTTTTTTGAGAATAAGAAGTTCTTAATCATGCATAAAAGGTAAATTTAAAAAGACTGTAAGTGCTAAAAATACACTACTTGGTTAGTAGTTTTTATAATTATTCATAAATCTCCATGGTATTTCCTATTTACACAAATGATCACATAAATGTAAAAATTAAGAGAGATGGTGCAAGCATATTATGTTGTGTATCACTCAAAAAACATTGCCTCAAGATTAAATGAATTATCATCGGTTTGTCTGGAGGAGCAGAGTGAAGCTTGAGCAACCACAGACCGATAGAGCCAGTCCAGAAAAGGGCACACAAGTGCAGTTCAGGCACCATAAAACTGCCGTGCCATGCTCCTGTACATAGCTTCTCAGATCACAGTACCTTGTAGTACTTGTAATTTTCACAGAAATTCAGTAATGGAACACATTTATTAAATTAAGAGTTTAAAGAAAGTACAACAGTCAAACTATAGGGATTAATTCCCTGCAATCACATCATTATCTTTCTTTCCCCCCGCCCAAAACTGCATCTTGGCAATGTCAGAAAAACCTTTAGTCTTCACCAGAAATATCTTCCCTTACTGTTTCTTTACCCATTTTTCACAGGGGTTTTTTCCCATATACCTTTAAAGTAGACCTTTGAGAATTCATATTGTGGTTTTGATATATTTGGCTTAGTGTTCTAAGTTGTATTGAATTTAATCATGGGGTCACTTGAACCAAGTAGCTCTGCTGTTTCTAATCTACTAACTGCACATTTTTGCTGAGAGTGGAGAGGACAAGTCCTATTAGAATTCTGACACCGCAGGTCAATAACTCTTTATTTCTTCTATAATTTTATTTTTCATTGTGCCATGCTTTTCAGTTTTCCCAGTTCATACTGGGAAATTGAAATCACCCATCACCACAGCCAGATTGTGTTCCTATTTTCCTCATGTTTCGCTGAGGGCTGTTACTCTCTTCCCTCTACCACCTGCTTGTTCCAGGAGCAACCTGCATCCTTTTACCCTAGCAAGTCTACTGCTGGCACGTTTGTGCGCCTAACACAGAGTTGCTTTAGATGAAAACATAGCTTTGCAGGTAGAAAAGTAATTCAGCAGATTTCTCACATATTTCTCATCTAATTCTTTACATTTAACGAAGTTTAACCTCCTCTTCAAACTCCTCAAGGACATAAACAAGGAACAGTTGCAAGGACAGCATCTACACACAGTGACTGAGTTTTCTCCATCACAAACAACGTCTACTTAAACTTTAGAAAGGAAATTCTTAATACTGTCATTCAATATTATAAAAAGCCATTATGGCTGAGTTTATGCAATCCAAACCTCTCACCAAAGAAAGAATGAAAGGCCTCTCCTGTGTTTTTAAAGCTGCAGTCCCAAGATGGTTTTAAGCAAGCACATCGCACCGCCACTAGAAGAGCAAGCCTCGTCCTTGCACCCATAAGGGCACCCTCCAACCCCCACGACCACCCCCTCGCCACTCCTGCAGCCCCACAGGGACCCAGACCACAAAACACAGCACGTGGAAAAGGGAAGATGTGATCACAAACGGCAGGGAGAGACTTGCCGATAGTACCCTGTTTATGCACTGTAGCGCAGGGAGGTGATGGCTGTCGCCTCAGTCCTTGTTTTATGCGGTCGTACGCACTTGTGAGCCCACACTCACCCGTTTACATGCACCTACCACAGGTGTATATATAAAAAATTAAGCTCTTGATTGTGCAAAGCCATGATTTTGTAACTTAAATGTAAAAATAGTAAGCAAAACATTGAAATAAAACTCTACGTTTGACTTCATTCAACAACAGAAAGAGAAGCCAAGAGCAGAGGGTGAAGTCGTATTTGGTCAGACCTTGTTTTGTCCTTAACCTGTTTTGCTGTGTCTGTAGATATTGCAAGTTCACTTACAGCCTCACATACAGTTTTGCTGCTACTCTGATTAAATGCTATATAGCAGCCAGTCTTTGTGGCTAAATGTCCATAAGGCTCTATACTCTCCCTCTGAGAAACACAACTCTTGATAACACACGGAGAAAGAAAAAAGCTTTTTTTCTGTATAAAACAGTACTAAGTAAATAACAGGATATCACTATTAGAAGTAAAGCTGCAATACCATCTTTTTCTTACCAGCGCACCCACCAGTCTAATGAAACATTTGTCTTCTTACAGAAGGAATGGTTTCTGACAGACATAACTAAATTATAAAACCTTTGTCTATAAGCTCACTAGAAAAAAAAAAATATCAAAACGCACAATCTATGCTGTGCAATGAAGTTTTCTATTAGTAGTTGCTTCCTTTGTATAGCGTGTTTTGGTATGGCATACTCATATCCTGCAGCTTACGTTCAAAGTCACTATCCCCCTTTTTAGCAAGAAAGTAATGATCATTTAATGACTACCTCCTTACACAGATTTTGTCTTTCTGGTTCCTGCACCATTATGTTCTAGCGACAACACCAGAAGCGATGATTCTTATTTTGAAGGGGTGGGAATACACTAAAAATGACAAAAGTCTTCCATAGAAAACAAATAGAAAGCTAGCTCTGCTTAGCTGAAAAAAATGATAAGAAAAATAATTTTTAAAAAATCCTATCCTTTATAAGTTCTTCTCCTTTTCATACCACACCTCTGATAATTGCCAGGGTCTGAAAATTGACAATATCCATTAAAAAGCATCACAATTCCTTTCTTTCCTACCAATAGGGAATACACTATCCTTATTTCTCCCATATCACATAGAGGCAATATTCACCACAATGGAGCCTTGAAATTTAAAACAAAAGAAAATACCCTTTAGCTTCTGTCGTAACACAAGTAATAATACATAAACTGCTCAAACGGAGAACATATCAATGCGTATTGTATGATGATCTGAGTCAGAACACATAACTGGTTTCTTTTGGTTTACTTCTTAAATATGCTAAAACAGATTGGTAGAAAGTTAGAGGTCTTATCAAATACACAACAGCCAAAAGAAAGAAATCCACAGTTCAAGATGACATTTATTTTTGTTCCCTCCCCCCAATCAATATGTATGTTTTAGATATTTTACTGTATTTCAGTATTACACCTGAGAGTTTATACCTATATAAATATTTATATATATATATAAAAATATACAATATATACCACTCTCCCTATACATATATTTATAAAGAGGAAAAGTGAGATATCTTGGTTTTATATAAATGCATTGAGCTAAAAAGGGAAAAGGGAGAATAAAATTAGCTTGGCATGACTGTGTGAGATTAGACACTAAAATTATCCTACCGCAGTCATCTTTAGTTCTCTAAACAGCTTTAACTCATTTACTTAGGCACATTATTTTCTAGTGAAACTAATGAAAAAACATGTAACCTCTATGTTCATTTTTGGTGAATATTCAAACCTCTAAATGTAATAACACTTTTTTTTCCCTTTTTTTTTTTTTTAATCAGTTCATCTCTATAACACTCTCTTTGCTTGCTCAAGCTTCCATTTTGGGCAACAGCTTGTGCTAGAAGTGCTCATATTCCCTAAACATATTCATTTAAGGAACTTAAGTTATATTACATGACTGGTATTGTCACAAAAAAACCCCAACAAAACACCAAAAGCCCCAGAAGTTTCAAACCTGAACAAGACTATTTATAGCCACTCATAGAATTAAACAAAAATTGCCAATATCAGTGAATATCCCCCCCCCCCAAAAAAACAGGTAGCATTTGTTCACGTG
>RSEF01000004.1:30233970-30292755 GCA_003993805.1 Himantopus leucocephalus | reverse complement strand
GGTTTTTTTTTTTTTTTCTTTTTAACTTTGTTTTTCTCTGTTCCAGGCATTAGACAAGTTAGAAAGACTATTAGTATTGATTTGAACACGTACCTTACCTCATGTTACACATTTCTGAAAATTCAGTTAGGGACTAGCTCTGGACAAACTCAAAACATCCTACCTCACATTGTCACTAACTAAAAGAGCATTGTTTTTTTTTTCCTTTTGTTCCCTCTATTAATGTATTTTACCACATGCAAAGCAGTAGAAACCATCTTTTATTATCCATTCAGTCAAAGAACTTACAATTTCTGATGGCCTTTACTTGTGCATCCCTTTTTCTGTCTCATCCCATCAGCTTCCATGCCCCACACAGATCAACCAGCACTCAACAGAAAGGGCCTATAATAGTGAGGTGGGCTGGGCTTTCAGGCAGCCCAGGTACTTTAAATCATCCTCTGCTTCCTAAAGAGTCACCTATAAGGTTTGCAACTAATGACCTCACCCTACCCTACATAACTGAAAAGGTTCTGGTTAAGCAAAGACTGCTGAATGCCTTAGGTTTTTAGGTTTAAATAGACAGGCAAATAGAGCAATTAACTCCCCCAAACAGCTAGTGTCTTGGAAGTGGGTGTGTAATGCTTTCACTCAGCAAGAGTATAATTTTCTGTTTTCTGGTAGAACTAGTCTTCCAATGTGGTTACTACACAGTAAATCTTAGGTGTTTGTTATCTGCCACTGGACAGACTGATCTCCTACTGCTTTTGTTTACAACAATTTTGTTAACAGCGATTATTTAATTTTTTTATGTCAAATGGAAGACTAGAGTGTACCTTGTGAAATGGTTTAGATGAGCACTCTAGAGATGCCTGGCAGGTAAACCGTTCTGGCAAACCAAGGCTTTTTTGTCATTAGCAATACTACCTTGATGATGTTTCAGGGCCTCTTTTGTAAGTTAATAGCTTCTCCTCCATCCCCACTCATCCTTTAGTTCTTAATCTGTGACATATATATGACAGGCCTAAATCATAAGTAACATGATCTTTGTTTTGATAAAATCAATGTTAGAAAAAAGTTATTTCAAGCAACTAACTAGAAGAAGTCATTTTACCATTTTACCCTCTAATTGTAACTGTGTGTAAACTAAATACAGATTGCTTATAGAGAACGCTTAGCAACAGTGCTGCAATTATCTTTGTCAAACTTCTGGCAAGTTTAGATATTTTATCTGAAAATTATGTTTGGAAAAAACAAGTGCAGCCTGTGAAACATTTGTAGTACATTGACATAGATTTTTGTTTCAGTTTCCAGTAGTCCAAAAGATAGTTCAGAGATTTCAAAAGCGTAACGTAATTTAGCATTATAAAGGCTCCATGCTATCTTCTACTGTCATTACTAAAATCAACCCCAATTCAGGTAGCAAAATGTGTTTAAACAGGTGTAATTCCATTCTGAATGCAAAAATCTAGACCATATATTTCATGCTGTTGCTAAACACAGCTAGCACCTGAGCACTAATAAGGTGCTAATTAAGAACTGCCACTTTAAGTCTATCATGCTTTTGCTTGTGAACTCTCCATATGCTCTAGATCAGATTTCCTACTGTGGAAAAATTGAGATGGCTCAAGCTGATGATGTGCAATAAACCATTGCCTTTCAGTAACCTCTTCTCCAAAAACGCCTTTCCTCCTGTAACCGTAAGCGTAGGCATTCAATAAGATTACCATATGTTTCTGCATCTTTTTTTGGTATATTATATCTGCTCAGGAAACCTGCTTTGGAAAATTATGGTACAGTGCTAGAGAACTGTCCATGATTAATACCATGAGCTGGGGACCTGTCAGCCTGCTGGAGAACAAGTATTTATGTTCTTCCTAGTAATCCCTAGTAATGACACAGATCAAACCAGACAGTGTTGTAGAAGAAAAAATATGTTGGTCCCAGGCTAAACCTGAAGTAAACAACAGAAGTCACCCTCCTCCGTTGGCACTGCCCCCTGTTCTAGGTGCTTCTGTTTGATACACTGGGGCAGTAAGTGACTGTGAGAAAGTTCTAATTAGTTCTAATGTTATAGAGAAGATATGCACAAGAGTGTAAAACACTCCTTTAAAACGCTGGTCAAAAATAACATGTGTTTCTGATGTCCATTTTTCAAATATCCTACTGAAACAATGGACATAAAAGTCATACCTTGTTTGATTCACTACTATAGACTGGAATTTTAAAGAGTGTTCTTATAGCCCTTATTGGTAAGGGGCTATCAATCAAGCTGGACCCATGAATGAAACATAATTGTATATAGATTATACATAATACAAACCAAATTAAGCCTCATTTCAGGGAGAAAGAATGAAGTTTTATTCAAGGATTGTTCCTCAAAACAAGCGAAACTTCCATTTGTTTCAGTGGCCTTTCATGTATGTCTGAGTATTTTTATCATTAGCTCTCTAATTCTTCCCATAAATAAAAGCTCAACCACATGACGCAACATCAGCTTTGTATTTACTTTTTGAGACTCTTATATTACATCACAACTGATGTTCCAGGAGTTGCAATGGAAGAATACCTCTTGTACCTTGTTTGCAAGAGCTGCCCAGGCAACTGCAGCCTTGAGACTTTTAAAAGGGTCTATTTATTAATCTTAGAGATTTGCAGCAAAATTAATTCCATATTCAAACAACGCTGTTGTCTGTTTAGATTATTTTAAAATTATACTTCAGTGCCACTTTCTTTTCATGTCTAGACATCAAAGGTAGAAGAAATGCCTTATATTGCAGAGAAGCCACCCTGTCCCATACGGCTTGCACTTGTGGCTTTTTAATCCTACATTTAATCACAGCACATAGGAGCAGTCTTTTTCACGCTGCAGTACACAGACAGTTTTCAAACTATGTATTTCTCAGAACATAGGTATTGTATGCCGAGCTGAAAATGAGAAGACAGTTTTAATTTGTAAGCAAAACAAAACCCGCAAAGTTCAGTTTGACAGTCAATTCTGTGACAGTCAATATTTCAGCTTGTTGTTACAAAACTAAGCCATTATGCCATACCAAAGCCTGAAGTTGTTGAAAACTGAATTCCTTTCGGATGTTTGCAAGGCAATAAAATGCACTTTCTGAATAACATCAACAAGAATGTATCTTGTGTGGGTAATTGAGATATGACTTTATTTAGACTTGTTGGTTTACTGTGAAAATTCAATGCTCAATATACATCGGGATTTTCCATTTCTTATATGTGTTGATGTGGCCTACTGGCAACATTACACCGTGTCACAAAAAAAACACAGTCTTGGTCCTGCAACTCTTAGTCACGTGCATTGTCCCTAGGCATAGTTCCACATGGGTCCATTAGGAGAAAAGAAAAAAGAAAGATTTACAGGGGTAAAGGACAGAAGGTCAGACCCCTAGGGAATATTTAAGATCTTCTAAGACTATGTGAAATTCAGCCTGCCCTTCTTATTTGTCAACAGCTTCATGTTCAGTATCTAGACAAGATTTTTGTCTGCCACATTTGGAGAGAACAGACTAGATCTGTGTAGCTGTGATAGGGAGGGAGAAAAACAGACTTACGCCTTGTAGGAGGTACAAGGCAACTGACGTCTGCATCACAGCAACTGGAGAAAGGTAGCGTTAGCCACAGGGGCTCGCAGGCTCCACTCCGGCAGAGGTGAAGCTGATACGGCGCCGCAGGACAGACAGATACAGGACTAACTTAACTGTCTATGCAACGCTGTCATCCTTAACTGATGGCTCCTCTAGCTGAGGGCGGGAGTGTCAGTTTGCAATCAAGCCCATCGGCGGAAGAGCATGTAATTGCATTGCCCCCAAAGCAGCCTGGCTCGGAGATAGTGACTTAAAACGTCATAATAAGCCTGACGGACTCTCCATTGTGCTGGGCAGAAATGAGCTGACACATATCTGCACCTGGGGTGATAGATGAGCCAAGGAACATCAATGTCATTGTGCCATCAGGTACGCTGGTGAATTATGCTTCTGCTCATTCTTCATCTTCATCCATCTCTTACCACTTGTCTGCACAAATTGGGTTCTTATTAGCTCCCTGCAGCTCCCTCATCCCTGTCTACAGAAAGCTATAATAACTCCCGAGTTTAAAAGAGGAACGGAGCGACCTACTCCTCCCCACGCTTTTAACCTGGAACGCAGAAAAGGTCTTTATTTTGCCCATAGCAAGGCACAGCCCTTCATTAATGAAAAGCAATGCGCATTCCTCTCCTACCCATTCCTCAAAAGCAGCTTATGTGTTTTTCCACGTACTTAACCAAGAAATAATTGTCACACAAGAGAAAACACTGAAAAATAGAGTCTCAGAAGAGAAGCTTTCACAAACGGTGTTCTACAAGAGGTAATAAGTTTAAGTGGATATTATTGTACACCAAGTTAAAATCTTTCTTATTGTTTCTATACAACATAGTGAAAATTGTGAAAATTAATATTAAGTTCCTTCTATTATAGATCAACAGGAAAATGATAGTATGGAACTTAAAGTTTAACAGGGGTCTTAATTTCTGAATCAATGTTGCAAATTATGATAGCAGAGCCAGCTTGTTCTTGCTCAAAATAAAAAAAAAAAAATCAGTAGACCAATAGCACCATTAGATGCAATAAGGAATATCCAAGATTTGTCCGACTGGTTTATTTAAATCTTTTCTTGTTTACTGGGAGACACACAGGTTCGCCATAGGGTGAAACACCATCGCCTTTTAAGACAAAAACCTGAAATATGAAACAGACATTACTAATGGAAACCGAACAAGATGTCCAGGGCAATGGTATTTTAAATAATGTTTGAAAGTTAAAGAGCACAATAAGAGCACACAGCATAGAAAAAAGTGGAAGACAGTCCTAAGAGCATTCATTAAGTGTCTAAGCTCCCTGAAAAGGCATGGACACTCTGTCTGGGGAAGCGAGTGTAGTACGAAAACTCAAAATTTCAGGGTACCACTGATCTTTTAATCGCTTCATCCCTCTATGAAAACAAAACTAAACCAGAAAATAAAATACCAATCTTTGACCTGCTGTGCTTCTCTCGGGGCTGCGCTGCCGGCGTTTGCTGGTCAGCAGCCCAAAATCCAGACCTGAGAGAAGGGCCCCAATGATGCTGGGAGGTCGCCTGTCCCCAGGAGCCCCCGAAGTGGGAAGCCCACTGGTCTGCGCTGGTGTCACTCCCGCCCAGAAAAGCATCCTCCTCTCAGCTCACAGAAATATCTCCCAGCAGCTGACAAATTTGTGCTAGCAGACCAAAATAACTCTGCAGGGGAAGTTTACAAGCACTTGCTGGTATGTATAAATAAAAGTTGTTCTTTCCAAATTTACCCAGGGTATGCACCTTTCACATATCCTTGGGCCCACCCACAACTGCAGTTTTCCAAAACACCGCAGTGTAGAGCAGAGATTAAATTTAACTCCGTTAGAAAAATGCCTGGAGTTGGCATAAGAAAAAAGCGGTGATTTTATGCATAAGACACTGGACAAGGTCTGGGAAGGACAAGATCTGGCTCAGCAGCAGACAGTTTTTGTTCCCTCGTGCAAAGTGTTTGCACCTCCAGTCCTCACCTTTATAAAACAGTTCTGTCAGGTCTGTCCGTCTGTCTCTCCATCTTGCTGTTCAGATTGCAGCTTCCTCAGGCCAAATTCGTGCATGCTGTACGTAAAGAGGCTGAACCTGCAGCTAATATGCATTATCTGATGGAACTAGATATTTATTGTAGTGAGTTAAAGTGAGACTATGATTTTCTTCTCTGTAAGCAGGATCACGAGAGTACCTCCTGATTTGGGTCCACTCATTTAATTCCTGTGAACCAGACTCACTTTGAACCACCTGTGTCACGAACATTCCTGTTTGGATGAACTTCGACTTTATTTGGAGGAACCTAAATCTTTATTTTACTTTTTCAAGAAGATAACCTAATTTGAGGTCTTACATGGCTTACATTGGCCATGGAAGCAAAGCATCGGGAAATTAGTATTTTGGATGATGGAAAAACTCTCAGAGAGAACTGAATATGATAAGGGAATGAGAAAAACAGAAAAACTATCAAAGTTATATCACGCTGGAGGTGCAATTCAGGCAGCATATTGAGGGAAGCGAGGGCAAAAAGAGAGATATTAGAAACATTATACTTTGAAAGCCTCATAGGCTGAAACACAAAGTGCTGTCTTTCATTTGGGGTTAAAATTCACCCACTGTCTAAAGCAAACATGGGCAAAAATTGCCTTCATCCCCACCCACCTAAGTATTTTGTACCGCAGAACCATCCCTGAGCAGGTCTGCAGGGGGGAAGGGGGAAGGCAGGGGAGGAAAGGGAAATGCACAGGAGCAGCCGAGTTTGACCTTTCATTCCTTTTGGCTGAGCACCCTGGTAGGTCTTTCCTCTCTTGTTACCACCGTGCATTTCTGCTGCTGCCGTGAGGAGCGGCATTGTTGTTCTCTGCAGTCAGTCAGTTATTTACGGAACACGACTTTTTCCCTAATTTACAGCAGTTTCTCACAGAATACCTGGCTAGCAACCTGCTTATTCTTGCTCATATAGTTTTATTTTTTATAGTCTCTTGCAATAAATGTAAACAGACAAACACTATAACTTTTTATATCGATTTAGAGATTGAATTCCAAGAAAAGTAAAAGATAAGGAGTGACAGCTTGGTGTTACTGAACTCAGGAGCAAACCTGTGTTCTTTTCCTTGAAGTCCATACAACCTCGGTCAGAAGAGATCGACTAGTCTGTGGGCACGGGGCTCGCAGGACATTTAGTGTAGCTCATAAAAGCACAGTAAAAGTGACTTCACATAAGCATCTCCAAGTGTTAACATGGTCCCACCTTGCGTCCTCCAGGCCCTTTCCGTCCTCCAGAAGCACAGTAGATGTGGTTTTAGTTACCTCTCTGTGAAATATAAAAATGTCTGAAGTCAGAAGAGGCTTTACCCTTTGCACCAACAGTTTTTTGTTAGATAGGGCGGTGTTTCAGCACAGACCTGGCTGTAGAACTCTTGCAGTCATCAGTAAACACTTCCTGGAGTAGGTCCATGCATTTCTGTAGGGCCATTTATAAAACAAATTGCTATGCATGCAAGGTAATAAGGTAGCATTAATGACAACTGGTCCCTGCAGATAAATAGTGCCTGAAAGCTAAGAAACCTGATGGAAGCATTGCTCACTTGAATAAGGAACAAAGTTTGTGTTTCAAGTGTGAACATTCTGTTTGTTTATTCAAGTAGTATTTAATCCAACCATGACAACAATAAAACATTTTAATTCTATTTTTCCATCACTCCAGAGCCACGGTTTGCAAAAAGAAAAATGACTTACTGCTTTAGCAGTCATGCCCATTTCCCTTTCCTTGCGATGTCTGGTTAGTACCCATGGATCACTGCCGACTGAATCTTATAAGAGGTGCAAGTGAATAATCCTTCATTCATTATCAGTTTCTAGGAAAACATTTTCATTACCTGTCACTTTTTTTAAAGAGTCAACCAAATTGTCATGGGGCCTTGGAGGATAATGACTTAGCACCAGCTAAGCATGTTCTGTGTTAAAATACAGTAAGCTGTTCATATCACTGCTTCAAATCCAATTTTTAAAAAGAATCAAAACTTTGCATGCCACAGAATCAACAGGAAAATGGTAAGTGTTCAGTCATTAAAAATTCATTTGGTATTCATTGTAACAGCGTTAATCATAATGTATTCATTTGGCATTCATGTGGCTGTCACATGTAAGAGTTCAATTATAATGCACACTAGCTAATGAGCATATAAAGCGTTACTGAATCAACATTACTGTGCAGCATTTTCTTATTTGCATTATTCATATGCTTCAGGTTTAAGAATCTATCACCAACAAGCTGTTAAAAAGCAGCAATGTATTATAAAAGACACATTTTGGAGGCCTTGCTTTTGAAATCTGTTCAACTGTCTGTCTAAGCAAGTGCTTATGTAGCCTCTGTCACTGTCGCATCCCAGTACCTGGAGAGTTGCCCATGGTTTTCTCACATGCCTAAAACCATACTGTTAAAATGTGGTCCTATTATTTTCAACATGGACAGGACAGCGCAACATATGAGCCCAGATGGATTAAGGCAATTAGCTTCCCGTCATTTCAGTGGGAACATCTAAACACTTTTGAGGAGCTGAGTGCTGGTCTGCAGAGGAGGGAGCGCCTCCTCGTGATCCACACACGGGGTATGGGAGGCTTAACGAGACCGTTACAACAGGTAAGGACCCTGTCAAGTTGTGAAGCGTACCGGTAACTTCAGCTCTCAGAAAAAAGTTTAATCAAGTCTTGGACCCTGAGGGATAAAGGAGGGGAAAAGGCTAAGAAAGAGATAAGAAATCCATCTGCAAAAAATGTTATCTTTAGGAACTCATGTCCTCCTACCCAGCTCAAGCTGAGGTACTGTTGCACCGCCTCCCATCACCACAGGCAAGAAACAGACCCCCCCAAAAATAAAATTAATTGTGCTCTGGAAACCACAGAGTAAGCAGGGTTCCAAGATCATTTTATAAGATTGAACAAACTTGGCAGGGAAAGTCAAGGAATTTTGTCTTGTTTGCCCAAGGCTGATTTTCACGTGAGGGGAGCCTGACCTGCTCACGCTCATGCTCAGGAGCAGCGTTTGTGTCCACATGGTGCCAGCAGCTCAAGTACCTGACTCAAACCTTAAGTGAGGTAGAGACTTTAAGTTATGCATGCAAATTATTTCAGGATATCTTTCTAGTTTGGGAGAAGCCTAGGCTGCACAGAAATCACTGTAATTTTGGAGATCTGCAAATACAAACCAGAGAAAGAATAGAAAAGCACCTTTGAAAGGAAAACAAAAATGAAGTGCACATGTGCTTTTCCATTATCATTTAAAATATCACTATTTTCTAGGCACCTGCCGCTTTCCACCCACTTTGTGTGCATTGCTTTATACAAGATCTCCAACTCATAATCTTTTACATTAAGGTTTTTTTTTTTTTCCAAGGTACATTCAATTACCCTCATTCTTTTTACTTGCATCCTACATACCTTCTTCCTACAATGTTCCTGTGTCACTTTTAATTCCTACATTTTGAAAAGAAGAAAACTGGATTCACGCTCATCTTTGCTTGGTGGGATGAGAAGGGGAGTAGCCTTCTCTTACAGAATAATTCATATTTCAGGTAACTTTCCAACTTTGTTGTTCACAGTGAGATTTTAATGTGGATTCACTGAAAGTCCCTGTTTCAGAATCCGTTCAGAAATTCTGAAAAGTCAGCAAATTCTCAGGAACGGTATCAAGTATTTCAAATGTGCGTTTTCTTAGAGGCTTCTAATACATCCACCCTTTCCTATAAACTCTGCAGCACTAAATTGTTTGAAGTTAGCGGAACAAGATTTTTTTCCAGGTGTTTAGACAGCCTAAACCAATAGTTAGAATTAAGCCTACATAAGGAACTACTCTAAGTAATTAGGTCATTTTCTTGTTGTCTGAGCTGAAAACTTTTAAAACGATGTAAAATTAATAAAAGCTTGTCACGGCTACAAGTGTGATTTTGTAACTGGCTCAAATGTAGTAACTTAAAATGGATACAAGAAACACGACTTCATTTATATCAGAGTTGTTTTTTTCTCCATCACAGTTACCATGCTCCAAGCTGTGTGTGCTTAAGCATTGAAACTTATTTGGGCCTAGTAACTAGCTAAATGACAGTATTTCTTCTTTGTTAGACTTTAGAAGCAGCATAATGAGAAGTGGAAATCTTTATCAGACAGAATTATCGAAGCCTTGCCATCTTCGAGGTAGCACAAATATTTGCATGAGATTGAAGAGAATGAAGACAGAGAAGAGAATGTAAACACATATTAAAAAATTAGACTATAATTAAGATACTGTAGTAAGAAAAAGAGACACAGAAAGTTAGAGGGCTAAGATATTTTGTTATCAAAATGAGAGTCCCACATCAAGGGAGAGTCAAAACGGCATCTACGATATCTCTTTTCAATCTCTAGTATATAAAGCACATTTATTACAATTTTAAAATAAGGATTGGGTATAAAAATTGCCAATATAAGAGACTGCTTTCAGTGTACTGAGGCTAGTGTTTTTATCGCTCAGCCTCCCCTGCAAAATTATCAGCATACAAAACCTGAGAGATCTCCGAATTCCTGCTGTCTGGTGAGCTGATAAGACTGGAGAGAGCTGGAACTGCCAAAGCAGAAGTAGTGCTGCTTTTTCTTGAGGACCCCAAAGCTGTTTCCATCCAGCAGCTGAAATATTGATTACAAATTAGATATACCAGGTGAATATTACCCATAACGTGCAAATATGTGGTGGGTTTTAGATGAAAGAATCCTTACCGTGTCTACTAAATCTCTTCTCTTTTTTCTAAACATATTGCTTTCTTGGAAAACATTTCCCCTTTCACATCAGTGATTCTATTGCCAGGTTCTATCTGCTAATTGCCCATAATTCAATTTTGGGAAAATGCTCAGCTTCTTAAATTCTCTGCTCAGCATCCACGCATTTGGTTTTGTTTCTTTTCTAAAAATTAGGAAAGTGTCTCATGGTACTGAACAAGAATGCAAATATAGCTGTTAGCATTTTAAAACATTTTCCTCTAATCACGTAACGGCAAGAGCGTCCCTATAACCAAATGCTGCTCCCAAATCAGCAGTCACACCTGTGATCTGCACGACTGTTCTGTTACTTACAGATTGTTATTTGCTTCAAATGCAACTCTACTTTATTATGATGTTATCAATTACTGCTTTTTGCTCCCTCAGTGCTTTTGGTAGAGGATGAATGACTCATTTGGTAAGTGTTAAATACAGGAAGGTAGAGCTGGGTCATGATATCGTATTCTGCTGGTTCATACTAGAAAAGCGTATGCAGCATGTGATCTAACCTTCAGCGCAGCAGGGGTTTAGGCTTTATTGACAAGCCTGAAAACATTATCTCATAAATTCTTTGCACAGAATTCCCCAGTAATCAAGGAGTTTAAGCATCTTATGTATATTTTAAAATGAAATATGCATATTACCGATTGAAAATAATGAATGTTATGATTGGGAGAAATGTATTACTTATATGTACTTCAAGCCTTCAGCCAAACCCTTTCATTAAAGAAGATTCATTTCGGGCTAAATATAAAAGAAGTTGGGATCTCTTTTAGGTACAATTCTCCATTTCGTGCTTTCTGATAGCAATAAAAACTACATTGCTATTTGCTTGAATATAAAATATGTTTAAACAGAACATAAATGCACAGTGAAGTCCACCTGAGATCACAGCAACTCTGTTTAAGGATGTACAATGACAGAAGCAGGGTTTAAAGCATTATGTCCACGCTCACCGTTTGCTTATATTATTTCACAGAGTCCAAGTTTGCAAAGAGTCAAAGGCAACGTAGCATCTGGCCCAGCTCTCATCTGACTCCCCAGCGGATGCAAGGCAAGGTGACATGCCAGCGCCCTTACAATAGCCCTGGCTAACCCACCTTGAGTCTCCTGAAATCCCATAGTGCTTGCAACATCGGACCTTTGTCCTTGATTGCAGACATCACTGCAAGATCTTCCAGCATAAGGACAGTCAGATGCTGAGCGTCCACAGCGACACCCAGCACCTGTCCCTCCACCCAGCAGATCAGTGTAGTCTGAGACCTTCACTAAGTGGCAGCAGAAGCTCAGCTTTTCTTCTTTTCGTATTTCTGAGCTCTCCCAAAACTGGTGATTGATCTTGGGTCTGCGTTCAATTAGTTTGGATTATAGGAGATAATTTCATCTGCCAAATACTGACTTGTGCAATATAGGCATGTACATTCAAACTAGTTGGCTGGATGCCCTTTACGGTCAATGGAAATAAGTAAGTTTAATTCATCTTACACTAAATTAAGACAACTAAATCACTGCCGACAAATCACTAAACAGCTCAGAGGACAGTGAGGCAAGGAACATATTTAATTTTCTAATAAGATTTGTTATTTACCTGTTCTCTACATAAATTACTGTGTCTTTTTCCTTGTAACATTATTATTTGTTCACTAATACATTATTCCCTTATGTCTTTATTCTCTGTCCATTAGAGGAATGAGATTCTTTGGATGATATTAGTAAAGAATGAACACTGCCAATGTCCACTCTCATTTTCATTAAATGATCTACGCCTTTTTATAGATCCTATTCATCATATATCTTGTGTGTAGTGGTAAGCAACAGGTTTCATAATTTCCCATGCTTTCATTTGTATTTTATTCATTAAAACTTTCCTTATATTTAGGGAACATGCTTCATCCATATAATACATTTCAGGCGTCTATTGTTTCTGCACAGAGAATCAGGATAAAGGACAGAAAAAGGCAGTTGTAATCAGGATAAAGACTAGAAAAGATAGTTATACTTGGAGAACTTACTGTACACATTTAGATGGTTCTTTTAGAGACTGTTTACTTCCATAGACTGGGCTCAATCTTGGAGGGACCTGAGTTCTCCTGACATCTACCTAAGGACGTTTGAATTCGTATAAAATTGGGATAATTGTACTGCCTTCCTCCTTTAGATGAGGACAATAATGTTTTACTCAATATTAAATAATTTCAAACGTGCTCTATGAGCTGGAAAAAAAACACACCACCTTAAAACTCCAACTCTCTGGTTCCAAGGAGAGAGAGAAACTGTACTTCAAAAGGCAATAATATTGCAAATCTCAAAACATTTGAAAGGTCTGTGAAGAAGGTACAAGTGCAAGTCAAATTCTGCCATGCTGTCTTTGTCCTGAGTAAAATAGATCTAAATCGCCAAGATTAACCAATGTAGGATAATTCTCTAATGACGAAAGTGTCCAGGATTGCCAGGACGAACCTCCATAGAGGTGCTGCTGAGCATTAACTCACTACAAAAACAGGTGAATATATAGCACAACTCTGTCAGACTGCAACCCTCTGGGACACAATGCCTCAAGCCAGTTTATTCAGCTCATTTTCTTCATCTTATTCATTGATGGCTCTCTACTACGAAATGAACTGATCAAGACTAAATGTGGTCAATACCATGCAGTGGCAGAACCATTCCATTCAACAAAAACAGTCTTCTGGACCTTTTCTGCATTTACATGTTATGTGGCATAGTCCTCATTCTTCTGCACTGAACACCTCTACTTCTGCTTGCTTTCTTTGTCTACTGGAGTAATATGTGGTGACCCATCTAATTCTGCAAAATATCATAATGTCAGTGGTTGAAATTCAAGCAAATATTAATATTTAAAATGCAATCTACAAAATATCAATTTTAATTAGTACATTTGACATATTAAAAATCAATACTTAAGTAGTGAAAGATTCTGCTGTTTAGGCTGCACTCCACATGGATGATCATTTCTAAATTAAGAGATGCAAATTTAATCAATAGATTTAAAACTTTACATCACTTGAGGCACTTGAATTGCTTCTAATCAGCCTGGTAAAGTGAAAGCATCATTTAATTGTTGTTTTTCCCCCCCTCTTTGAAAGACAAACCTACCTTCAGGCAGGATTTTGCTCAGAATAAGCCATATTATCTGCAGCTTTTGCTCTTGTTTGTTATTCTTAGCAACTAAAAGTATATTTAAAATGTCCAGAAAACAAACCTTTCAAAATCCCAGAGGTCATTTCATCATTTAAGAAACTTCAGCAAAATCAACATCTTAACTTGGGTTTTAAAAACCAAAATTGGTAAAATTGCCATACTTTTAGAAAAACAGAAGTATTTTGTTGCTGATATGAAATCAGTCTTCATGTATTTTACCGTGCTTGCTTTCCAGAATTATTTTTAAGATTGCTCACTTTGTAAAACAGGCCACATAAAATTCTCATGCTTTGGTAACGGATACCATGAACCACAAATTATTGAAATTTAAAATTCCTTCTTTTTCTCTCCCTAGTTTTAATTTTAAAACCCATGTGATAACACGATTGTCACAGCCATCTGTCAAAATACCTGCAAGATACCTTGAAATACAGCTCATACTAAATTTTAGCCTTTAAATACATTTTATCTTTTCAGAATGTTCATCAGGAACTTGTTGAGTTTCCTTCTGCAAAAACTGAAGAAAGGCTAAAGACCTATTTTTACCTTTTTACATGAAAAGTCACACTGACATTGACAGGACTGCTCATGTACTTGATGATTCTTTACATCTGGAATTGGCATGAATTTTTCCATTGAACATTATAGGATTATATCTGCATGGTAATTATTACACTTGTAGTTGAATGTATCTTAAAAGCATTTCATATCAATATATCCTGAAGATTTTCAGGTTAGATCTTTTGATAGCATGCATCAGGCCCATGTTTCTGTTAAAAGGGAGTGGTGCCAATTATAACGGAGAGGAATATGACTGTCTTATTCTTTTTTCTTAAAGCTGTCTGTGGATAGCACTGCATGGAATGCACCACACTTTCCAATGGAGCAGTGTAACTTCTTTATAAAATTTGGCATGCAAATGTATTGCAATTACATAAAGAAATCAGTTGACAACATACTTAAATTGCTATTCATCCAGTTTTCCCATAAGCCACCAGATTACATAAATAATTATAACCTGCAGTTACTAGTAGCGTGTCTTCGGTAAAAAGTGTGTTTCTGAATCATAGGCGACAGGATATTTAGACATTTGCATGATCTGAACTGGGTCAGCAAGCTTATCTTTCCACAGATTTCAAGGACAAAAATAATGTGGCACATGCTTAAAAAAACCCTGGGCATCGCAACCGAATCGTATTCTATGTATTCGATGATACAGATGAGTCACCCCAGCAGGAGTTTCCGGGGCAAAATATTTTTGGACACGGGAGGGAAGCAGAGATGATATTTCATCTCTGAATTGCACGCAGACGGTGCACTGCAATTGCACGGTTTCAGCATTGCGAGCACTGTGGCTTCCTAGAAGATCTGAGCTACAAATAGCCACAGATTTCTGACACTGAAGTCTTCAAGAAGCAAACAGCATTAGTTATTTGTGGGGTTGTGAGGACATTGGGTAATGTATTCAGTATTACAGGTGTCTCAGTGTAAGGTAAACCGTGAGTATAAACTCACAGGCTGGTGTGAAGGTAATGTTCTTTCTGTACATGCAAACCCAGCTAGTATTCTGACTGAAAATTTGCGTTCTGCCCTATTTTCCTATTCAATACAGTATAATAAGGACAGTTAGGGTTTAGGGAGTCAAACGCTGTATTTTTCATTAACTCTTCTACCCAGTTGAGTGCCTACAAGTCCCATTAGGCTATGGAAATCTTGGCTGAACAATTCATAGATATACTGGAACCTGGCAAATTTATTCCCTCAAACCCAGATTTCTTGGCTGTCAGATATTAGGGGGAAAAAAAAAAACCCGCCCATACAAACATATTTCAGCTTTACTGTGCAAGAAACTGCATCCCCAAACCCTCAATGAATGTTGCTAGCATTAGTAGAGGTCTAGCAAGCAGCTTTTGAAGGAAAGGCTGCAACTAGAAAGCGTGCAGCCGCTATTTCCATGTGCAGCAAACTGTCAGACCCTTTCTTCTTATGCTACCAAATGGGAACTACTTCCTGTACCATCTTTTATAATCCTTTGACAAGGGTGACAAAACTGCCCAAGTGATGGTGTGAAACCCACCCCCTTCCCTTCTCCGCTACGTACAGACATTATGTAGAGTGCCTGCACATACAGGTCTTGTCATCCACGTTCAGAGAGGGACACAGGAGGAGAGAGTCCAAACAAAACTGAAAAAGAAAGCACAGAAAGTCCTGAACTTTCAATTTGATTCAATTACTTTCTTTCAAGATATTATTCTTCACCTATGACCATCAATTGTTCTTGGAAACCCCAAGTCACAGCACAGCTCTTGCAACGTAGAGTATGGCTTGCGGCATGTTTAGGTTTTTCCATACTGTCCAGAATGCTGCAGAGATTACTTTTAACATAACGGCTTCTAATTCTTTTTAAGGTCTGAAATGGTCATCTGGCTTATGTATGTTTCCTTTCGTTACCCATTTGACTGGAGTGCTTCCCCATGAAGCATACCTTATGCTCTTTTTGCCTAAGTTTCATAGGCGTTCTGTAACAACTAGGAAGTCTCCAAATTGTCAGGTAATTCAAAAGGATCATCGTTCTTTCCTGAAAGTTAATGTATTACTGTGTAAAAATCCATACTGCTTTTATATTCTTATAATTTCCACCCTGTATGCAATAGTTAAAATTAGGCAGCGTCCAATATCTTATTTGTTAATAGAAAGATCATTCAATACTATCTCTAAAATCTTAACAGCTGTGTTCAGGAATCTATATATTGTCCAGAACTGGCAACCAAAGTGCTTTTTGCTGATTTTGTAGAGGCTAAAATGCCAATTATTTATTTATTTTACTAGATAATGTATGAGCAATCAGTTATCCTCTGACCTCAGATCCCCCGAGCGCTTCCCATCTGTCAGACATTTCTGTAACTACACATGTTCTTTCCCTACGTCGGTCTAATGCACCAGACTTGTACACATCCCTTACAACCAAAAAGCTGAAATAAAGACAAGAAAGGTGCCACCTCCAAAAAACTCACCTCTGTTTTCCCTGTTCCTCTCCAAAACTCCAGGGAATCATTGTTTTCACTCTCCGTTTGAGCTTCATTATGTTATATATATTTTTGAGACCGTCATATGTTCTTTCCTCAGCATGAGTGAAAGCTTGAACTCTTGTTCACTAAGGCAAAAACATCTTTACAACAAGGCAGGACCTCAAGGTATCTCCCGTGAGGCTCTGTGGCAGATGCGTCACAAACGTGAGCCGTAAGGGTTGTTTATTTTCCTCTCCTTAATTCTTTGAGTAGGTGATTTTAATGAAATACAGAGTAATTGGACCTCTTTAAGAGGTTAAATGGGGAGCTTCCTGGAAATGTTTTCCTTGTGTATTTACACAGGATCATCTAAAGTATAAATATAGTTCCCGGATAGTTAGCTCACATTGTAATGAATTTAATACAGTGGTTCAGATTCACAGTTGACATAAATGTTTTGCAAATACAGGGCCATTAAAGTCAATGAAGCTAAGTCAATTTACACCAGTCAAGGGTATGACAGCATGTACAGAAGATTTTGTTCACTGGCATAATCATCCTGGCTTTTACAGTTTCATAGGGTGAGGGAGCTTTTAATATGATGGTGGGCCTTCCCATGAGAAGGATGTCTTCTCAGACACAGAGGAAACGTATGGGAGAAAGGAGAGGAACTCATTAAAAAGTCACATTATAGTAACTGTAGTGGTGAAAACACCTGCGTTATAACTTATTGGTGGATGCTTCCATTTTCTAGGTACGTGGGTGGCTGACTTGGACTGCCTCAGCTGTTGGAATGCACAGTGGTAGCCTTGATATGTTTTGTTTTTCTATTTTGCCCCAATTCATGGCCATTAAAATAATTGCACACCTCACTCAAGCACACATGTTTTTTAAAAAGTTCTCTCCCACGTGTTGCAAAGCAATAGCACACCACCCTGGGAAGGAATCACCGTCAGCTTCCTGAGGGCAAGCTATGAAAAAAGAGGAAATTTGGATCCATGTACAAGCGTGGCTTTGACTCACACAAACCAAGAAAAACCTCTAGGAATTATGTCTTTATTTGTATTTTTTTTTGGTTCATTATTTTCCCCCAAGATCACTTGCCTTTCATTTTTGTGATTCATTGGTGAGGAGCTAACAGCATCCACGGCATGGGCCTGAAAGAAGTGACATTTTTCCTTTGCTGGGCAGGTGGAAACACTTGTAAGTGCACTGCTCATTTGTGCGATACGTCCTTCCAGTCTCATTTGTGCAATACATCATTCCAATTTGGAAAGTTGTTCTCTGTAAGCAGCGAGCATTAACAGGCAAGTAAAATTGACCTTTTCCAACTATTCTAAACAGTTTAAAGTTTTCTTGGTGATTATAATATGTTTTTCACTACTGAACTCCCTCCTCTAATCCCCATCTATGCAGAACATATGCCCTAATAGCAAGGGCTGGACACCCAACAGACACTTCTTAAATATATGCCGTTTATGTATACAGCCTCTTTTTCTGATTTATTTCCTCTTGATGCTGAATTCTCCTAGTCTGGTTGTCATGACCTATACCTGTTGCATAGATTCCAGGAGAGTTTTCAAAGTAGTAAATAGCAAAAGTTACCTGACAGACTCCCCCCCGCCCCTACTTTATTTTTAATATAAAAATATTAAAATAATAACAAGAACTGAAAAATAAAACTGCTTATTAAGATCTTTTATCCCATTACCAAAACAAAGCCTTATTTTATTCATTATCTTTCCCAATACTTTAAAAATTAGAAAAGGATGTTTTGGGAAGTTAAGGTTACTTTGTTTTGTTATTCGTTATGAAAGACAAAGGTCTAGAAACTACGTGCGTCAACCTCTTTGCTCAAGCTGTGCTGGGAAAGGTGGTGGCACAGACTGGGTATAAATGATAGCAGTAAGTAGTCGTTTCTTCAGAATAACTTTCATATCTTTTTCTGTATTTTACAGGAGCTTAATAAGACTTCATGGAGGCATTTACATTTTCCTTTTGGTAGAACAGGAAAAAATTCTGGTGTTGAACATGAAGAGAAGGAAATCAAAACCCTACCCACAGCACTGATGAAAAAAGAGAATCCTCTAAAATTTGTTCATTCAAATTAAAAATATTTTTTTAAAAAAAAAAAGTATTACAAATAGATTTTTAAAGTGTTGGGGTTTTGACTTAAAAAAAAATCACATATAATAGCCTTATCTGACACGAGGAAGAGACGTAAACCAAATCAGAGGGAGTACTGTAATGAGTGGAAAAGGAGTTCTGACGCGGTTATACTGTGAGAAATAACAGATCTTCTTGCAGAGAGAATATTCCACTTAATATACACACTTTTTAAGTTTACCAGTGGGAAAGTTATGTAATGCTACAAGGCACGTGCACCAGTTTCAGTATACATTTTTCAACATGCCTTTTAAAACACAGATTGGTACATACCTACCCAGTTTTTACTCATTGCTCCAGGATGCAACTACATTTCCCTTGATATACTTGGATAATAAAACAGTTGGTGGTAATTATCTTAATGATTTCAGCATGAAGATTAGTAACCCTTGTAATTTTTATCCTTGCTAGTATAAATTAGTTTACAAGGGCTCAAAATACCTGTTAAGCTGCCAAAACAGTACACACATTTTCAGTACTCAAATTAACCTCTGACTTTAGAACAGGAAGACTTTTGTGTAAGAAGTAAAACCTCTCCACTTTTTGAATAGGAGGCATTAGTAATTGAAATACTAGTTTGGAACAGACTGTGGATTTAACGCCCTTGTTCCAGAAGGCCAGAAAGAATGGAGAGAAAGAAAAAGCTATCCTTCAAAACAGAAACTGAGATACAAATCATCTGGGGAAAAAAAAAAAATCCGTTTCCTTTGTTTTTAAAGAATGTTCATACTTTGGAATTACCGTAAGTACTGTAATGTTACATTATGTGTATTTTCTATATACCATATGTAAACACAATAATACTGTGTATATAATATGTAACGATTTATTAATCTGCATCAATACAGACCCTCAGTTTAACACAGTTCAAAGGCACTTACTTAATTTGAAATGCATGTTGCAGCCCCTCTTTATTCTGTAAGTCACTTAAATAAATGCTGCTGCAGCGTGAGGTTAAGTAACCCTCTAACCTGAACGCACAAACACATTCTGCAGTGGCACCAAGAGTCACTAGTGTAGTCCTCATCTGGTTACAAAAAATTCCATTAAGGAATTACTCTTGCATATATGAGCATTGAAATACAATATATACACATTTGCAGAGATGAAGATTGCAAGGCAAACACTATTTTAAAAAGAGTGGTAGATACATACTTTTCCATTACTTCAATTTTCTATTTAACTTGTGTACTTTCCAATTATATAGCCAATAATTAGACCGGGTCTCTTACCTAGAAACTTCTTCAAAAATACAGTTCCAACCTGTGATTTTCCAGCACAAATCAAGAATCAGGGTGTAGCCTGTCTAACAAGAAGTCTCTAAGTTGAAAGGAAAGTTTAACATTTAGATTTTCAGCCCCAATCACATGTAAAACTGATAGCAGCTTATCTGTCTTACACGTTCACTTAGCCTGTCCTTGCATCCAAGACACACTTGATTTGTCAGTAACCAAGGAACAGCCTGAAAGATGTTCTTTTATTCTTGTCAAAATTAATTTTCCTCTTAATATCTCAAATATGAGATTATCAATACATAAATATAATTTATATTGTTTTCATTGGTTTTCTTGTTTTCAGCCCTATCAACATGCATTGACTATTAAAGGTCTAAGAGTAACCCCACAACTTTGTCTACAAAATACTTTTCAGCAACTTTGCCTTTGTTCATTTTCATTTTCTGCTTTACTTAGTCTTTACTATTTTTCATTTGTCTATAATCTATCTTGTATTCACTATCCATGACATAAAAACAAAATAGGGGAAACTCTTCTTATTTCTTTCTATACTCTCAGTTTGAGTGTACTGTTTTTGACAACCATCTGCTTAGATTAGACTTCACCTCCTTCTCCCCTTCATCCCTGTCATAATAAAATATTGACAGAAACAATTTCTTCCAGGAAAATAGGAACTTAATAGATGGGTGAAAGCTCTACTTGGTTTTTCATTAAACTCCTGATGTACTCTCACAACCCGTGTTGTATTTATTTATACGATCATCTGAAGTTGTAAAAAATTAAAAGGTAAAGCTCCAACCGAGTCACTGGATTTCACAATGGGATTCAGACTGTATCTCATATTCGCAAATTACTGTAGAGATTTTGCAAATAGGAAGTAGCATGCCAGATGAAAATCTCTAGGTGCAATAAATAATAGTGTAACAGGAGGCTCTTTAGCGGCAATTAAAGGGGACAAATGACAGCATTGCCCACACCCAGGTTTACGTAAATGAGAAAAAATTCGTAGAGGCAGACAGGCTTTACATAAATTCAGTATTTCTAAAATAGTGCTATTTTTGCCCCTGTTCGAGCTGCAGGCAAATGAACAGGCCAGTGACTATCCCCAGCCTGAGGTTTAATGAACGGCACAGACATGGAAAACTGTGGGATGTGATGTGAGAAATCGCTGCACAGGAGAGACAACAGAGTGAGAAGCAAAATACTGACCCGGACAGCACTGTGGGGGGTGAGGGATTTTGCAGGTGGTTAAGCAGGGGGGTAGGGTAGAAACAGCCAAACTTCACAAACACTCAGAAGGGAGCACTGGGGGATTCTGGGGAGTTGGGTTTTGCAAAGCCAATAGCACTGAGGTACCTGCCTCAACGCTACCAAATGTTGAGGAGGTTACCTAGGCGACTATCAGAAACACCAAATTTCTCCCTCACCATTCATGGAAGAATACCCACAAGAAGAAACACCTATCTGGAGACATCTTGTTTTGTAAAAATCTTCCCTTTTGCAGCCAGTTCGAAATTCTCAGCAATCTGATTTTTCTCTGTTTTGCTGGTGGCTTTGGCTGCTGTATGCCAAGATCCAACTTTTGATGTTCTAATGATTTTGGCTGGAAGGTTCCTCAACATTTTTGTAGTAGGTATACCAATACTTATTTGATATTCTCTACTCAAGGATCACATACCTTCCCGTAGTTATAAAAGGGCTCTGGCAACTTGCACGCAGTTGACTATTAGCTTGGCCGTGACCCCAGGTCCCTCTCCAAGTGGTGTGTTTCCAGGATATCATCTCACGCTTTGCAAGCGTGCCCTATATTCTTTGTCCTCAACCTTGCAATCTTGCATTTGGCCATTTTAAAAAAAGAGCATTTTTTCCAAAAGAAATGCCTTAGAAAGCAAATTAGACCAGTCTATATATATGAGCTATCTTCATAATTATTTACTGTTCAGTCAGCCGTAGTGTTATTTGTACATTTTTTCAGTAATAAGTCCATATATTTTCTTCCAGATTTTTTGCTGATGTACCTAATAGCACTGGAACAAGTCAGTAAGGATTCTCATTAGAAACATCCACAGCAGATGATGATATAATATTAGACAAAGTACTTTTTGCCACCTACTACTTTACCAGTGTGATTGAGCACCTTAGTCTTTTAAGGTTGTTTCTATTAACCCTGTCTCCAGCCTCTTAGAGGTGCTGAATTTAAGAGAAAAAACTCAGATGTAAGAATCTATCTAACAGTTACAATATTTAAATGGCTAATAGAAAACCTAAGAGATTTTGCAAATTATTTTTATACTTGGAAGCTGATGTTAATCAGGGGAACTTAGTGATAAAAACTGATCAAATTGATTAGCGAGAATCAGCTGGGGATGATGCTAACAGAGTTAACTTGTAAGGAACATAGCTTCGTACTGCTCTCAGGAAATGGGAGAGAGAATTAAACTGGCCTCTCTTGTAGCCCTTGTTCCTGAGAAAGAGGAGAAGAGGCGGCAGAGAAAGAAAGGAAGTATCAAGACAGACGGACAAATTGGCTGTAGCTATTTTATGAGATTTGATAAGAAAGCTGGATCAGCTCCCAATTTCTCCTGTGTCCTTTGTCCTTCTTGGTTAAGAACGTACCACTGAATACTAAGCCTAAAGCGCTGAGATGGCTTAATTTGTAATTAATGGCTATTGGTGGCATAAAATAAATAGATACTTCAGTTTTACTGGGCATTCCAGGGTAGAAATGTAACCAATGAGTGCTACTAATTGACTAATTAAAATCTTAATTGCTGGGGTTTTGTGTTGAATATAATTTTTAATTGGATACCAGTTACCTTAAAAACCTTTCAGTTACGCCGCACCAATAAGTTCACAATATAAATAGACGTTAAGGCCAAACATTATTATTTGATCGTATCCTCAAATAATAATATACAGGAAAACTGTTCTACTATTATTCTAGGAAAATAAAACATTGGTATAGTGTTTATAGAAATGACAAAGCTTTAAAATTTTCCTATACAACATAAGTAATGCATCTTTAGGAAAGTGTTTAACAATTCTTGTGGTCTCTTCCAAAGATTAACTCACAAGCTCTGAGAGAGTAGTGTTCAAGAGCATAGATAAAAGTGTACAATAAAATGCTTAATCACTGGTTTGATTGCAAACCTGAAGGCAACTTTTAATGTGGAAATCCTCTTGCCTTTCCATTAAATTTTCCCTCTTCTGAGCAGATGGGGGAAGGGAGGAGGAATGATTATTACTGATTTAATTAAGCTACTAAGATTACTGGTCCAGTCCATCGGGAAATGACAACTTTGAGATTGCGAATTAGATGTAATCATCTCACCTCATTACTATTTTTGTCATGAAAATAAATTAATTTTGTATATTTTCTGTTCTCATTACTATACTTGTCATAAGAGGGAACTATCAAAATTCTAATAATACCTGATGTACTTTGGTAATTACGGGACTATGTTCCACAACTTTGACATTTTCAACCCTGCGCTTGATTTGCTGGCTATTCCACTCCTCCCTGTGAGGTTAATAAAGGCTGTAAATATGGAATCAGCTAGGTAATTTTCTACAAAATGGGATTGCCCCATTATATCCCTTTCCAGTTTTCAACTATAGTTTGGGGGGGAAACAAACAGAAAATTCAGTTGAACTGCACTGGTATTAGTGCACTTTCAGGTGTCAGAATTTTTGTTGAACACTGAATTAAGTTGTATAGTAAATGTGAAATAATATCTCTGGATATGGAGTTTACATTGAAATCCAAAGATTAAGCTCTTTTTCTGCTAGTAGGCAGGTTCTGCTAATGAAAGCTAACAACAATTGCATGGGTTACAATCAAAAAAAGGTTTTTGTCTGTTTAGACATAGAAACATTGTTTCTGTTGACTAGAGAGAACATCTTGGAGATCAAAATTTCCATCAAAAGCAAAACAGAAAATCAGAAGCTTCAAAATAGAAAGTTATGTGCTGCTCTTACATTATGCTCCCGTCTCCTGTTTCTGGGCAAAATAACTAAAAAATGGGAACATCGATTTTTCAAAAAGCACCCCGAACGCTTTGGAATATAGCCCAAACCAAAGAACTGCAGCAACTTAGGCGGTCTTAGAAGAAAAACCCTGTGTCCATGGACAAGAGAGACCTACCTTCCTCACTCCTAGCCCGACAGGTCTGCTCTGCCTCTGTGTTGCTGCTGTGGTGTGGCTGCCCTCTGGCCAGCTGCCTTTGTTCTTCCTCTTCTTCCCCATCATTGTAGGTGGAAGCCAGCTGCTGCCAGTGCTAGGGTGACAACAGGACTGGTCACACCTGTGTATCCCACAAGGTAGTCTCTAGAGCAAACTGCTAATAATCACGGTTTTGTGGCAGGAGCACAGGAACCAGTGATACGCACCTCGCATCACTTTCTCCAAAACGAGCTGGAGACCCATGGTAATATCTCTTCCTCCCCCTTCCAAAGGCTTTTGGTCCATGGGTCACATTATTCAGCCTCTTCTTTGTGGACCTGTGGCAGAGAAAATGACATGAGACAGAGTGGCTTAGCTGTCAGCAGTGTTCCAGCAACACCACTTATTTTCAGATGAGGCAATTTTCGGTTTCACAGAATTTTCAGTTCTTGAAATGAGAAGACCTCTTAGCTTGTCAATGAAGGAAAAAATAACTAACACAGAACTAAGAAAGGACCAAAACAATTCTAGATAGAAGAAATTCTTCAAAAAGATGTCCAGCTTTTCCTCCAACAATGGCAAAATCTGCCACTTACAGAAGTGATGCAAAGTTATACTTCGAATGATAAAGTTTTCCAAAAATATCTTTAATCATCCATACCTTTTTAGAAATGTGTTTCTCCTGGGTGAAGGCATAGCTACACTGATTCATGCATTTGTACCTCTATGCTCTATTTTTGTAATTCATAGGTAAATCTGAAAGTCAAAATTACTTACAGCCCCTGATGGTGCCTATGTGGCCGCCCTCCTTCTTGCAGGGCTCTGGGTTTAGTAGGAACACGAAGCTTATGCTGAAAACCTTCCACTGGCATGCAGTCACGTTCTTATACCAGCTGAAAGCCTTGGTTCAAGTTTTCAAAGCAGTTAAGGGATCAAGCTCCAGCTACATGAGAGAATGCATTTTGATCTATAAATCACAGAAACAGTGATATTTTTCAGGGAACACAGAGAGTGAAGATCACAAAAGCCAGAACAAAGCATGCAAGAGCCAGGGAGAATGCATTTTCTCTCTAAAGAGATGCAGCTCTGAAGGGATCCTCTGTCTTTCAGAGGACACCAGATAGAGCAGGTCCGATTGCCTTTTAGAAGCATCGTATGGCCCCATTTTAAGTGACAGAACACATTTTTGATCTCTAGCTCAATAATCCTCCCAGAAGACCTCACCAGCTGCACTCACAAACTAAAAATTAAAATCCCAAGTCCTCATAAAGTTTTGGACTCAAAAAGGCAAAAGCATCAAAGCCTTCATACATTTTATGAGTTATTATAATGTTATGAGGATATATGAAGCCAGGTGCTGCTTCTCTACCACTGTCTTCTTGATCAACACCAATGAGAAGTTTCTTCCCAGTGCCTCATAACAAAATGGGCAGTCTCAGGCACCAAAAATAAGAAGTTATTTGGTAAAAATAATACTAGTGAGCAGAAGAATTGGACAATACATATTAACTGTAGAAATACCCAGATGCTGAGATGCTAAAATCTACTTGGCACTTAAACAAAAGTGTTATTACAGAATTTGACATTACATTGCAAGCAACTTTCATAAGTGGCTTATATGAAGTTGCCTGAGCATTAGTGCACATCTTGCCATAGCACTGGGATTTCAAATTACGTGACAGTTTGATGCTTGTATATTCTTTCTTCTTTAAGGATTAAATCTCTCCCATATTCCAAAATTCATGTAGATGTCCCACCAGTCTAAAGCTTTCTAGCACATATTCTCTAATTATAAAATTTACAGCTTTCAGCAAATGCCTGTAATGAAAGAGGAAATTCTTAAGAAGATAAGGGTTATAGAAACAGCATCAGATAAAAATGATGAACATGACTACTTGCAACCACTGAAACAATTTCTATGGAAAGGACTCCAAGTGGCTAGAAAAATCTGATAGTAGAGAGAAAAAAAATGTGGCAAATTATTTTTAGTAGATATATTAATCATTTAGAGCTTTTAAATCAAATGAAACAATACTGTAGAGACAAAAAAAAAACTCTTTCCGCTGAAATTTAAAGCAATATTGCCACTGACCTTAATAAAGTCAGTGGGTGTCTAACATGGTTCTGCTGTGTAGGGCTTATTATTTTGTCTAGACAAAAGGCAAGATCATATCTGTAAGTCACATAACAGTTTTGTATCTGTTAGGGAACAATAGCACTAAGCAAAAAGATTAGCGATAGATTGCAGCAAAGATTTGGTTTCTTCTGAGGGCACGTGACCTGTGCAACAAAGATGCGCTACGCATCTATCACCTTGTAGAAGAGGCTTCCTGTGACTCCATGAACAGAAATAATTCTCATGAGCTATACTTTAGCTGTCTTTAATGAACAACAAAGTTGCTTTTTAAGCAGTTGGGAAATTCAGAATTTGCAGGCTGGATTGTGCTACTTTTTTGAGCATTCTGAACAAGCAGCAATTCATTACCTTTTTCTCTGGTACCCAAAAGCTCTGAAGCAGGTATTAAATACTGCCATTTTCAAGCATTCAAAGCAAATTCACAATGTGTTCCATATTTACTAATTCACTAAAGTTTGATGGTCACTGGAAAGCAGATGTTCAGGCTCTCCTGGTATTGTAAACATCTGTGTTAGCTATGAATAAGTAGAGCTCTTCTAATACAAAAATCATTATGAAAGAATAAATCAAAAAACCCTTCAAAGAACTTCATAAAAATTAACCTGTTTTAAGCAATGTATTTTTACGGAGGTGATCTGAATGTTAATTCTTTCCAGAAGATCTAAGGAAGCCTCAGGCTATATTTCCAGACAGTATATACCAGAAAAATAACAGTTACATAAATATGTGTAGATTATTAGCGGTTGCCAAATAGATTCATTTGATATTTTTATGATCCAACTGTTTTCCATTTAGCCAGCAGACACTGATATTTTTGTTCTGCAGAGAAAAACCATAATAGACCAAATAAAATATTTTATACAGTAAAGCTGTTCTGCCCTTAAGGTACAGAGTTTTTCCATATTGTTTCCATTTGAAAGTTTATTCAGATTACGAACCCCCTGCTGACACTGATACCTCTGCTCTCTCTCTCCCTTCCCAACTCTTAAGTCAAATAGTTGGGTCAGCACTTGTACTTTCACTTTGATTATGTGAAGTCCCTGTGGAAAGATGCAGTACATTCTAAAACGTCTTTATTTTACAGTCTGCTGTGAGCTTACATATTTGAATGCTTAATTTACAGACGTGCTCAGGGAAGTGTTGATGCAAAGAAACCAGCTATTCATACATAACCCAGATCAAAGCGGTACTTCTCAGTAACATGCGCTCTATAGCATCAGTTAAATAATTTAGAAAAAAAAAATCTTCCCCAAAACATCTGCAAGTAATTTAAATTAAATTTTAAAAGTCGGTGGCTGACTTTTGCATTACTTTGCCTTTCTGTCTCTTCTGTAGTCTGATTTTTTCGTTACCAGATGACCCCGTGCCCTACCCACCGTGCTGACTACCTGAATGATGATGTTCACGCGCTCAGAGCGCTGCAAGCGGAGCCCAGCAAGCACAGCCTCACACCTGGGCAGACCAGGAGAAGTCCTGGCCACTCTTTCAGCTGACCAGGACCTACATACGGCACCAAGTTCAGGCCTCTGTGCCTTTGCCTCTCAGCTGTGCTCGTTAGCCTGGGCTTGCCATGCCCTTGGCTGCGCTCACACCGCATCCATCAGCTTTTTAGCTAAAGCAAATCAGCTTGCACCTGCCTGCGATGTACTGCGCAAAGTCTAGCCCACTACAGACGTGTCCGTAACAGAAAATAAATGTGGAGACCCGAGTTAGGTGCCTTTATGCAGATGTGATTACCAGCTGAAATGCCTTTTTGGACTTGGGGGTCAGCACGGTTGCAAAGAAGCATCCACCTCCGCTTTGCGGGAGGAAGAACTAGGCTGATGGAGCTCAGCGTGAGCAGCCTCGGTGCAGCCGGAGCCACAGGGTTGCAGAAACAGACATCTCATGTCTATTTACATTATCTGGGCATTAAAATGTTATGCTGTACAGCTCTTGCTCCAGCATGTGAGAAACAACCACCTCTGTAGGCAGCCCTGAACCAGAGCAGAGAATGGATCCAGCTATCAAATAACACACTCACCATTTTTTCCTTAAAGAGGGGAATATTTTAGCTGCATTCCAGTTCGGTTCACTTCACAGTATTGCTTTGGGCAAGAACAAACAGTGGGGATGAAATATTTTAACCCAATATTGCTGCCAAACACTTTTTAATGTTGAAAGACACCTTGAGCTATGGGTTTTTTATTCTAACTGAATCAAAATTCAGTATTCATATATTGTTAAAAGATGTGCTCAGCATTTTAGGATTGCTCAGCACACCAGATTAAGAAATTACCAGCAAAAGCAAAGATTTTAGTGAGGCCACTGTTTAGCAAGCCAACAGTAATCCCAGTAATGATGCTTTAGGGGAGCGAATGACTTACTCTCTGTGAATCACGACTGTAAGTCATTCCAGGACATGGTACAGTCCTCTAAGCACGAGCAAGGGCTAGGTAGAAAATCACAGCAAATGCAGTAGAATTTATGAACAAATTTTGAAATGTCAAGACATTCTTTCACAAGCTCTTTCATGGACCGGTAAAATAGTTGAAATTTGCTGTGGATTTAAATGTTCTAATAACTGCAGTATGTCAGGTGGATTTTCACATTTGCCTTGAAGTAGACTTCGGTTATATGACTTTCCTCAAAATAAGGAAGAGTAAAATAAAAGCAAAGAGATACAGTTGACATACCAGTGATGGAAGCAGAGTATACCTGAAGCTAATATTGATTTAAGTAGTCCAGTTTCCAGATAATCTATTTCACTGTCCTTTTAAAAACCCAATAAATCCAAATTATCTTGAATATATATATTTATCCCATACTTTTAACTCTATGTATCTCAAAATTTGATTGAAGCTGAAAAGCAGAAATGCAAGATACCATAAAAAATATGAAACCATCTTGCAAGCTCCCTTCCTCATGAACTCCCACTGACTTCAGTGAAATTATTATTGCTATTGATTACTAGAAATTACTATTGCCATCTTCTGGTGCAATTGAAAATTGGAAGTTGTTCTCATTAAAACACGTGTTGAGATTGCTGATGCTATCTAATGCTGGGAATGGTACTGTTCCTTTTGGAATTGAACATGCAGTGTATAATAGGTGTGTTTTTCCTATAAATAAATAGCTGTGGTTTTCCCCAAAGCTTTTTTTGTAAAGTTGGTGCATATAGAACTCAAGATGGGTCTTGGAAAACAGAAAGAAGGAAACAGTGATGGTAGATCAAGCTCGCTAAACTTCTGCACTTTAATAAAATTCTTTGGGGGTAATTTAATGGTTTGGCGTACTCTGGCTAAGTTGCTAAGAATAATCAAAATTTCTGTATACTACTATTGACAAAAATTACCATCAACCTTGTCTAGGCTTTCAAGGATTTGAACTCGGTAGCAAAACCAACATACACCTTGCTTGCACCTTAGATGGGTAATAGTCAAATGTCTGATGCTAAGAACAAACATTCATGTTCCTAGATTGAAAAATAAAAGGGAGATCTTTAGGCACATTCAAAATACCCTTGTTTAACTTTTATCCTTAGTGGGGAAAAAAATAGGCCAGCCCACTTAAGAACAATCCACTTGCCAAAATAACTCATGAAGATAATAAAAACCACCAAATCAGGAGTTAAATCTTTTTCTATGAAAGGCTGCTAGAAGTGTAATACATATTCCAGGGTAAAGGATATTGACACATTTTTAAGTATTTTATAAATATTGCAACGCTTCATGGCTGCAAAGTAAAATCAACAAGTTTCAGCTTTGAAACAGGTCAATGAATATCTAGTCAGTAAGGACCAAATCACCAGGGAATTTTGCATTATTTGGTGGCTTTATATCACTATGTATACACTTCCACTTAAGTATAACTTTCATGCACCAGTAACTTTGTGAAATTTTATGGCCTGCATTATATACCCAAGGTGTTTTCGGGTTTTCAAATCTGCACATCTGTAAACTAATTATGCAGAAGGGAATGAAATGCACTTGCTTACCTGCTTAGGTTCAGTAGACTGATTTCAGAGTTTTCAGGGATTTAATTTCAGGATAAAAAATAAACACAGAACTTGTTCAAGAAGCCACTGGGAGCTTCTCCACTGACTCCAGTGGCACTAAGTGCGTGATATATGCTCCTTTGTTAACAGGCAGTGCTACTTAAAAACAATTCTTAAATTACTGGAAATTATTCAGCAATAAAAGAGGTTTCTATTGGCTGTAAGATTAAATACCTAATACCCTCAAAGAAGCGTGGGGGAATAAAAGGGGAAATGAAGAGAAAATCACATGGGATGATAAACTGATCCCTTTTTTTCTTTCCAGATCTAATAGCAGACTAGAAGATAATACAAAAAATAGAGTCGTTATTATGCTTACCTAAACAGAACCCAGAACAAAGATACAATCTTTCTGAATTATAGGCAGGGATTGATCCGAAACAGTTTCTCAGTAGGAGGAAATCATAAGATATGCAAGGAGTTGTTCAACTCTGACTTGTTTGAGTGAAACCCGCTCAGTCCAGGTCCTTCAGTTCTCCTCAGGACATCACCATGAGCTTTGAATGGGAGCTGGCTTCTCTTTGTCCCACTGGCAAACCTAAAGAAGTAACCAAAAGGGTTAGCTGAACCTAAAAGCCTTCCAGGTCCCCAAAAGGCAGCTTTTTGACACATCTGTCTTTTTTCTCCAGCTGAGGATGCTGTATTACCAAAGACAGCAGGTCAAGCTAGCACGTAAGGTCGTGTTCCAAAAAAAAACCAACCACCACCTGTCTTTGAAGGTCCTGACCCTACTGTTCACCTTCCCTGGCGTACCCCTGAGAAGTGCCTCTTTCCCTTACTCCCCTGGCTTGTGTACCCTGAAATGCAGAGGTGCTGACCCATATGGCCGAAACACGTGCCCCAGTGAGCTCCATCCTTTCTTCGAGCAGGAGTGGAAGCAGTAAATTTCTAGAGAAGAAAGCTGAAGAGGGTCTATGCAGAATTATTGGTTGTATGGCAAGAGCCTTGCAACCTGAATTCGATTAACTACAAGACAGATAGATCTTTTACCCTCCATAAATTATGCATTATCAGGCAGCCACTTAACTGATACTCTTGAGTTTTAACCAAACCCCATTAGAACTGAAGAACCGAGCAAATTTTTTCTGGCCTTCCTTTCTTGAACACTTTTGCTCTAAGGCTGCTCCCAAATTTTATCTGCTAGCTGGCTGCATGCAGTGTGCATTTTCTATTAGGTCTAGTCAAACTAATGGTTAACTCTGACTCTGTCTTGCTTATAATTTATAATTCTAATTTAAAGAAAATATAGACAATGAGTTATATTTTTATAAGGCTATTTTAACCTATTTTACATTTATTTTCAGTTTCATGAATCAATTTCATTGCCTGAAGTGACAAAAAAGTAGCAATTTTTATGTTGCTGATGTATTAATAGTTGTCTTTTATTTCTTAATTCATGTACATGTGTTATGGTAGATACTGTACCAGTCATCTATATTATGGATAGAGGACTTCTCAAATGTCATCCCTCAATTCTCAGACATCCTTCCTTTCCTAGATTAAAACTCAAATTAGGCTATTTACCCTGGTCACACAACAGTTTGGGGACCATTCATCCACCAGGAAACAGGGGACTTCCTGAGTACTTTTGAATTTTTTTAAAAGGCATTCATTTTTTATTATTGTTGAAGCAAATCAATTACTCTAATTTTAAAGTTTTGCTGGATTCGAGTCAACCATTGCTATTGCCTATCATCTGCCAAAGACACATCAAATAAAAATTTAAAACTCTCATGGATGCCAAATATTTTGGCAGCCATCCACCAGCCTCTAAAAAACCTACTTAATTTTTCATAGCAGTCAGGGTTTTCTGAAGTTAATCAATTAAATACACAATTACTTTCAAATAACAGTAAGCCAATGACTTGAACCCTTCGAAGCAGCACAATTGAATTTGAAGACAGTTTTGCTGGAAGGGGATATTGCCGAATATCCCCATTGCAGCAAGACTTCACTAAGCTGGATGCTTTACAAATCTAGAACGAAAAGGTGGTTCCTGTCCAGGTCTCAGATCTTAAAAAAAGTATTTGATTTTCTATATTGTGGACACTTTATTTTCCGTGAAAGACTGATAAAAATTGGCTACCTTCCAATACCATTTCCCTATGGTTTTTTCAATAGAAGTATATGTTTCCCAGATGACATAGTTTGATTGTCTTCTTGATTGCAGCACTGACTCTGCAAGTCATTTTAGGAGAGTACCGTTACATACCTGCTTCTCAGGTTGCCCATATATAAAAAGGAAAAAATAATGTCTATTTTAAGTACTTTGAGACTATGGCTGGAAAGTGTTCCTTGTAAGCAGTTATTACTTAGAAACAACAACAGAAAACACTTTAAAATAATAAAACAAAATTTGAGCACTTCTGAGGAGGATTTTTTGTTACTCTTCACTCCCATACGCAACGTAGTACAGCAGCAATGGGGAGGTTTGTTTAGCATTTTTTCCCCACACTTGGTACACTTACCATCTCTTTCTCTCTCCTCACTTTCAACTACCTTTTCTACTTAATTTTTAAGAGAGTTGTTCTTCTTATATTTTATTTATCATTTTTATTTTTTCCATTTTAATGATCTTTCCTTTGGTATTAACTTTTTAGTTGATGTAAAAGAGCACAGACTAAAGTTCTGCGTAAAATAAGTTGAAATAAAAACTGTAAGTATGGTAGAGAAAATTGCCTTTGTTACTAACACACAGCATGCTCTAACCAAAGTCTGGTCTAAAAGTCATTTTCCTCTGCCCCTCACCAGCACCCTCTTTTACTAGAAAGCGTGGGCACAAACACAATTTTTGCAGGTATGCCCCTAAGATCTGTGAAGAAGATGCATATTTTCCTCACGCCCCTTATAAACCTCAGCTCTCACATCCATTCATAAGATCAGTGATTTAAAGGAAGGAGAAGGAGAGGGACTTACCAAGGCTTTAGCCATTTGGAGGGTCGAGGCAGGACACTTACCATTTCATTTTACTTCACCAATCTCTTGCATTAAACAGGCAAAGAAAACTAAGGTGAGCAGAAGAAGAGGAGCAAAGAAGTTCACCTTGTGCTGTTTTCCTGGTAAGAAAGGGACTATGGAGCTTTCCAATAACCTTATGAAGAAAGGTTTTTAGGATGGTTAGGGCATGAGACTAAAAAGAGACAGTAGACTGATGGGGATTTAGTAGAAATTTGCTAGCACACGTACAATGCCCCCTCAACATCTTCCCAGATCTCCTCTGGTGGCCACACTTATTTGTCTCCTGGCTTTTCTATTCAGAATAGTTGCTTGAGGAGACAACAAAAGGGAGGACAAACAAAAATTAAAACAAATCATAGTACCATTTGTACTCAAACAAATGCAGATTTCCATGTGGGAAAAGGGGAAAAACAGAGGCATTTGGGACCTGAAAAACAAGAAATAATTTACATACATACTGCTGCATGTTCCTCCTTTCTGCGACTGGTGTAGTGGTTTCTCATGCTACTGAATGTTTTTAGATATCGGCTACCTCTTAAATCACCCATTTAAAGCCTTTGCTTATTACTGCTCAAAATTCCTGAAAAATAAGTTTTGTGAAGGCAATGAAAATATTTTGCTAAATAGGCTGGCTCTAGAGTTTGAAAACTGATTGGAGAATATTTCACCATTCTTATTCTATTTTGTACATGATAATAATAAATGAAAACAAATCCTCTGAAGTATCTTACATTACAAAATAAATAATAGCTGAGTATTACATAAATTTAGCCTGTGTGGGCTTTACTTTATAAAGAAAATTCACCATAATATATTTAGACTCAGTTTAGTTTGTAAAACATCTGGAGGAATGTGGATTTTTTCTGTGCATTTAGTGGTTGTTTCTATCACTGTAAAAATAACTTTTTTCACAAGCTTTTCTGGCTTTATTTTCCTGAAAATCCTATAATCTTTATCATAAGTAATGTTGCATTCAAACAAATTCTTAGCAAGAAAATGCTAAATATTTTCTGTATCATTATATTGCTAAAAAAAAAAATATACAAGTTTATCAAAGAAAACGTGACACGTAGAAATCCAGTACCCTTCCAATAATCCCAGTTTCTGTTTTGTGCATAGAAGCCTTGTGTGGTTTGGTTAGGTGGGGGGGCAGGCGGGGGGGGGCAGGGTTTTGTCTATGAAAAATGTAATATGGATTCATGAGAAGTCTCAAATTAAATTTTGTGAAAGGAGGGTTGCTTTCCTTTGTTCTTTGGTGATACAGTTATACTTGTATTTGGAATGTTATCCAGCTTGTGGTACTGTAAAATAATATTTTATGTAAAGTAGGCTTATAAACAGACATGAATCCTTTTTATAAGAAGGCTTTGCACAACAGGAAAAAATATGGGGTTTGGTGCAGGCAAAAAAAAAAACAACCACCAGAAAATTTCCTAGCCATGTTATCATTGTTGAGGCTACCTCCCATAATGAAATTTATTTTTATTGGCCAATGTTTATTCAGCAAGGTAAAACTTGTAAATAAAATGCATAGACAGTTTCACTGTAGCAATAAATATTGACAGATAATAAGTACCTGGCATCATGGGAAGCAGAACTGAAGCACCAATAATCGGATTAAATTGCAGTAAGAAAGAGTAAACGACAAGAGAGGACAACGAGCAGAAAAAGTTAGTATCCACTATGATAATTAACAAACACATGGAAAAAATGAGAGAGGAAAAGAGCTTGTTTCAATGTGAAACAAGCACAGATGTTTCAAGACTGACAATATCAAGTGCATCTTTAAGTGGCAATAAGATCTATGTGTGCTTCCTGGCAAATTTCTCATCACTTCTGGTCCAAATTTTTCTCTTGTAGGGCTATTTCCACAACCATAAGCTTGTTAAGAGTTTGTGGTATTTTTCATTGAAAAAAATGATTTCTCATGATATGACATGATTCCCCAATCAAAGAAATTCTGTGTTTATTCTTATGCTGCTATGCCTTTCCTCCACAGATTCAGAAATAGGGACAATCTGTTTGCTAGCTGGGGAGGAGGGAAAAAAAAAAGTAAAAAAAAATGCCAAACTTTTTGTTCCTGCAACAGTTTCCTCGTCCTCTATTTTTTATTGTCTTTCTGTACTCACTGACCTTTCACAGATTTGGATTCTCCTTGGCTGGTTGCCCAAACAGCCAGTAACGCTACGAGCTCATTGATGTTCTCCGCAGAAAGATTTTTGCATCTTATGCAAATAACGCAAGCTCTGTTTTACCCTTCCCTTCCTTCCTCTGTCTGAGTTCCCCCTTACTCCCTCTGACAGCTTTCATTTTGGAAGTACAGTGGGTGTCCATTTGGGATGTTATCATGTGCATTGCGTCAGTCAAACTTGAGGGTGGGGATGGAATTTTTGGCTGAGATTTATTTTTTCTTATCAACTGCTTGGAAAAGTTGGCAGGTTTGGGAGTGGGTTTTGGCCTTGTCCTCACCAGGAATCCAAAAGATCAGCTTGGGCAAAAATTTTCTGCTGCAACGTGGGACCACTGCAAGTACCAATTCTACAGCAAGCCCAGGTCCTTGGTACGCTAAGACTGAGAGTCGGAAAAAGAAGTCTTTCACTTTCAAGTCTTACATGTAAAGGAAGCAGAGTAATGAGGAGCAATGGAAGTGAAATATAAAGGTAGGAGAACAGGAGTTGCCCTCTGTCAAAGGATCAATACTGTACAAGTTATCTGCTTGCTGCTAGTTGTGGCATTGGATAAAGCTCTAGGGGTTTTGGTTTGGGGTTTTTTTAATTTATTTGTTGTCCTCGTCCGCCCCAAGTGGCAGCAAATTGCAGATAAAACTACACATACACTTCTTATTTTTTTCTTTTCCACAATACAGTATTTTTTTCCCTTGCATTACTCCTGTAGAACAAACAGTTCTGCACTGAGTGAACTAGTTTCTTTCCCTTCTTATGCATAATATTCTCTGAGCTGCATGCAAATCTCCATTAACCGTGATTACTATCAGCAAAGGATAAACCCACAACCACCAGATCCCAGGCTTTGTAGCCTACCATCACCTCCTTCTTCTGTGGTATTTAAAACCTACCACCCCTAAAGCACAATTGGAAGTCTGGTTTAATTAATCCTTTTCAAAAAGAAGCCATTGGTTTGCTCCAACTTGTTTCGTACACTACAAAGAATAAACCCGAGGCCATTCTCTCCTGTTACCACAACATGATAGCACGCACTTACACCGGGCCATCTGGCTATCTAATTGTATCTTGTAAGCATGAATCTAAATGAAATGTTTCTGTTTGTGGATAGCGCACTTTGAACAATGAAAATACCAGATGATCATTCACCAAGCTGATATTGCATTAAAACTTTATAATAACAAGCAAACTCATGCTGACAAGCGCGGTCTAATAACATTCTGTCATTCATCATAATTAGGAGCTTGTGATAAATTTAATGTTCTTCTCTTTGTATATACATCCCTTTTAAATGTACTCGCTTTCATTTTAAGATTTAGTTTTCTTTGGAGATCATTAGTCATTGTGTTCAGACAAGGAAAATAAGGACCATAAACACCAAAACATGTTAACTCTCCCGTGCAGTTTGAAAACACAGTGGATCACACTAAAAGAACATATCAAAGAAAACACATAGCGATTAAAGGTACGCATTTCCCTGAGAAAAAGAAAGACTTTAAAATCCTTTTAAGTTAACGTTATAAAGGGTTGATGTCCTCTTCTTAGTATAGAAACAGAGTAATTTCATAAATTATTCAAATAATTTGTAGAAAAATTTGTAGACTGTAAGAGAAATTCCACCCCACCAGGAGGCATTAGACATTTTGATCTATATTGCCTCATACTGACCTGCCTGGGACACATTCCTTGGAACCACCAGTGTTAGTTATCTGTGAGTTTAGGGGGTGCTATTAAGCATAAGCCACAAACTGTATCATTAGCAGGTCTTAGGATGGCTTTTAGGAAGTACCGTTAGTTACATGCTTGTGGTAAGAATAAAGTTTTTGGAAATATTTTGAAGATATATTCTCAAGCTATCAANAAAAAAAAAAAAAAAAAAAAAAGAAGAGAGAAAGAAAGAAAGAAAAGAAAGTGGGTACAATAGAAAAAATGTTATATATACTCAGTCTACAAAAGCTGAAGACTCTGGCTTGTGAGGGAGACACAAATCCCTAGTCTGTTGGGATCCAGTCTTTGTAGACTCGATTTTCATGCTGGATTAACTCCTGATGATGACTTCAAAAGGACCAGGTTTTCACCTCAAGTGTTCAAAGCAAAACTGAAAAGAAAAAAAGCCCACACAAGACTCCCCAACCTGTTTTTGATGTGGAATGTGCTGCACAGGATGACTGGGACACACCGAGCGGCCCTGATCTTCTAATCTACATTGTTCAAAAAAAGGACTTTGAAATGCATTTTGTGGTGTAGAATTATTTTGTGGTGCAGATGATGTAACCTGATATAACCTTTTATATAATTTAACATGTAATCATCAGATTCTGTACAAGGGAAATATAGCCAAAATGTGTGGGATAATATCTTATTTACAGCATCATATATATTTGCAAATATATGTCTGATGTGTACTCTGTACTCTGTGTACAGAGTTTTAGGGATAACTTAGCTACATATGTTATACCAATATATTATATTTTTATTCTTAAATATCGCGTTCTGCAGCTTTTGTGTACTTCAAGCTTTCTGTATTTTAATTTTCTTGTCATGTTTAAAGCAATATATCAAGCTGAGCTTCATATTTAAGTCCAAACATAGAACAGGTGCATCTTTATGTTTTGACTAGGAAACATTAGGCTCTGTATCAAAAGCTGAGTAAAATCTTTTCAAAACAGAGTGCTTGTTACAGGGGAGCAAATTACAACAACAACAAAGAATCATATTTCCTCTTTTTCAGCAAAGCGGAGGCGGTAATGGTACTTCTAATGGTAAGATCATAATCGTCATGTAGTGTTGTAATATCTTTGCTTGGAGGTGCTTTTTATTTTCATTTTTTATCACCTTTTCTGAAAGGCTACACAACCTATAAATTAGGTATTATGCAAAGTTTGGGTGAGCAGAGTGCGAACGCTGCCCAAACTCAACACTGAGCCAGGCAACAGAAAGTTCATTTTGTGTCAGGAGCACATCATTGAAGATTCCAGCCAGCAATCAAATGGATGCCGAAGGATGAAAGGTGATGATAACCTTGAAGATTAAATGAAGAAATGTTTCAGAACACAATTCCACATATTCTAATGAAATGACAAAGTTGTTTCCACTTTGGAAAGTGTTTTTGACAAGGCTCCGCATTTGAGGTTAATGTCTGTGTCTAAAGGGCAAACGTTATGGAATAAGAGAAAAGTTGGTTCAGAAAATTACAGACCAAACAAAGAAAAACAAATGAGTAGTTTTAAATGGGTCCATAAAACAGTAAATCATAATGAATCATAAAAACAAATATATTCTTTCATTTAAATGCTAATATCGCCTTTGTCATCTAGAAAGACAGACAATTAATAAGAACAACATTAGTGTACTTAGATCAAGCTTAACAACCAGTAGCTACCAGTGGGGTATTTACCGCTTTCTAACTAAATGGGACGTTTCACAGCTATGTAATTTTGCAGTTCTTTGAACTGAACTAAACATCATCCCACAGTTGTCCTTGTTACTGGTTTACTCTACTCCATTACCCCAGGGTGAAGCTAAAACATCCAGGAATGCAAACAGGGAAAGAACACTCCGTACAGGGGCCCTTCAGCTCAAACAGTGTGTGGTTTGGTACAGAGTCAAACACGCAGAGCTCCAAGCCCAGCTGTGTGTCCTCTCTCATCCAACAGCATCTGCTGTGGCTTTTCAGGTGCATCTTCACCAAAATGTTGGTGTGGATGGAAAACACATTCCCGTTCAGAACAGATACAATAAAATAAGTTGTTCTGAGCTGACATTCATCTTGATAATGTTTCTGAAATCTCTCCCAGACCTTTGCACCCAAGTTGTTTGGCATCTGCACTCAGCTTAAATGCTGGTAGCTACAGGTAGAGCAATATGCCTCCCATCCTCCATGACTCTGGTCAACAGCATGCAGATACGCCACTAAAAGCTCCCTTTTAAACTGTTTCTGTTCAGGGGTGAAAGAGAGCATGAGTTTAGGAGCTGGGGAGTAGCTGTAGGAAAGGGAAGAGCAGAACATGAGAAATGGGGGTTGGGTTAACACCTTATTGCTGAAGAACCAAACTAAAATACTTGTAAAATTATTGCTATGATAAATCAGTTTTCACACATTCATCACTAACTCTCTTTTCAAGCCAGTATAAAGTTCACCAGGCACATGCCCTACAAAAGAAGCAATTTTCCTGTCTTAAGATTTACAGGAACATACTCTTTATCCACAGGCCCTGACAGAATTAAGTAAACAGACTTATTGCTCCCTTGTGAGGCAGGTCACCCCTCAGGCAATTAACTGCAGCAACACTCAGTTTCTCACTTACTGGGTCTGAGCCCATCCACAGATACACAGAAACAAATGCAGGGACCCAAGGTGCAACCCAGCACTCACACGTTTGGACGGGTGGCTGGGGCAACAGTGGGGCTGGTGGCCACCCCCAGGCTCTTCCCAGGCACAGCGAGGAGGTGGCACCAAAAGAGAGGTGACCATCCTCATCTGGAAGCTGCCTAGGATGGTCACCGTCGTGCCACACTGCTTGGTGCGAAAGGCTGTCTGGCAGATGAGAGTAGGAAGCTATAACAGAGATATCCTCCACCGATAGCAGAACGCCACACTTCCCTGGGTCCCTCCACGCAGGCATAAGAAGGTGTGCTATGAAGCTGTGCTTAAAGGCAAAAGGCAATGTGTTTTCACCCAATGCATGCCTGCAGGAACCCACTGCTACATGGTTTTGTGGGGATTTAGATGACCAAGGGGTACAGGAGAGGATGAGATATGTCCGTGCAGAAGGGTGCACCGGTGGCTATTGGAGGGGTTAGCTCGGGTGTAACTTCTGACCAGAGATGTCCCTGAACTTCTCTTTATGACCACATGGAAGGCAAGAGGGAAAAGACTAGAAAGAAACAGAAAAGGACTATACAAAGGAAAAAGATCACTTTTTACATACCCTCTTTTTTTTTTTTTTACCTTAATAGTTTGAGTCTGTCCACCAGTAAACATGAAAATTAGGCTACGTATGTCTTTCTTCTGACCTGCTATAGGATATCTTTATGTATTTAATTACAAAACTATGATGTGATACCACGAAACACTCAAATATGTCAAGGACATATTAACTGCAACCTAGAAGTACATTTCACACACACTGAAGTTTGGATGTTCTCAATATAGTATGTTTCATTAAAATAATTTCAAGTAACCATTTATCCAAGAAAACCTATCTATCAAGTCAACTAGCATTCAACCTTCTTGACAAAAAAGTACAAATAGGAAATTAAAGCTACAGCCTAAAAAAAGATTTTTAACAGTGGCCCCAAATTCATTGTAACGCTGTTTAGTGAATCTTACATGTGGCTATAGGAGCGCTCAGAGTAACAGCATCGCATTTCCAGCACATAAGAAATTGCATCCTAAATTCTTGTTGTGTCTTCTCACTGTGATGCCTCGGTCTACAGTTTGCATGAGAAAGAGCTCATTATGCCCCACATGATCCCAAATGCCCAGCAGAGATAACAGTCTAAATCATTTGTTCTCTTTAAAATAATTTATTCATAGGTAGGAATATGAAAATGTGCCCTTTATGAAGTTTATCTGTATCTATAGCAAACACAACTTAAATTAATTCTTCATCTTCAGGACTGAGAAAGTTTGACTAAGGCATTAGGGATTTTTTATTAACCTCCATTAATTCAGTAGTCCTACCACTTTGATAACAAATAAAAATGGATGGCTAAGAAGTTTCTTCTTATTAAAAGGTGTGAGTGAGTGCAATTAAACATGCCCTACATATCTCAAGATATATTACATATTCTAATATAACTCCAGGGTTAATAAGGAAGTATGTGAAGTTTATTAGTCTGTTGACTAGTGATGGCGTATAGTACATCATTTCTGTGGTAGGAGGAACACACAATGACTGTTCTTCATTTCCTTCGCAGTTTTGATTTTATTTTTGGCATTTCTACAGAATCCTGAGATATCCCACTGCAATTTAATTTTAATTAGATCAGTAAATAGGCTGATGAAAGCCTTTCTTTTTTTTCATAGTATTCAATGAATTGCCTAAAGATCTACAAACACTACATACTACTATATGAAAAAATATTGAAATCTGTATGTTTTACAAACCTTTGCAAACCCCTTGTACTTCTGCTCATTTTCAATTCAGACAAATCTAGTTTTCCTTTAATCTAACTATTTTTGAGTGAGTGTCTCAACAGCTTAGAATCAGTCCTCAGTCCTTACCTATTTTGATTTAAAACAAAAATTCTAGTCCAAACTTTTAGCATTTTTAAGTTCACTTGCTTTCAGGACCAATCCATATTTAGCATGTGAGAAATAAATTCAAATAGTCCAGAATGTGACCATATAAAATTTTAAAAGTGAGAAATAATGCATAAAAGAACGGGGCAGAAAATGCCGGCCCACGCTATTTAACATAACACAATGAAATGGGGAGAGGGGAAAAAAACTCCCATGAAAATACATCAGATGATGTAAAGAAAATGGATACACTATGCTACTAATATTTTGACATTGAAGAAAGCATGCAGACAATGCTATACCATTTAAAAGCTAAGTCAAGATAAGCCTGCTTTATGTGTCATTTAGAATGAATAAACTATATTAATATACAGTCCCTATTTTAAAATTACCTCTAAAATAAAATGAATAATGCTTTTGCTCCCTTCACAAACCAAACTCCTTTATCTGCACAGTAAAACCGGAGTACTGAGTCAGTTAAAAAATAAAGCTCCTTAGCTTAGATAAAAATTCAATGAAGAAAAGTCATCTCTCATGATGAAATACTGAAAATGAATTATTTTAGTTGCTTTTGCTCCTTGCTAAAACACTAATTATAAAAGCATAATTTAATTTTGGGAAGAGATTTGTTAAATTTCAAAACCTAATGCGAGTTCATCAAACGTGAAGGCTCCTAAATGTTAGGTGCTAAATCTAAAGCTCAACCCCTTCTTCTAAACCACTTTTCTGCAGATGTCTAACTTATGATAGCTTCTCACCTCACGCATGTATATGTTTGTGCATATGTTTTAATAGGCATTTGGGGGGGGAGGGTATTTCTATGATGAAATATGCAATATTATAGCTATCATTAAACAGGAGTTAGTTGAATTTGAATACAATTTTCAGGTAATCTGCATTTTCTGACAACCTGCTCTCATTCTCTATGTGAGCTACCCTGGGTTCACTGGTCCCACCACCTATTCAAAGGAGACAGAAGGATCAGCGACCATCGTGTTTGATGATGGACAGTGCCTTCCTGGTTGTGGACATTTGCTTTTGTCTGCAAGTCCAAAATTCTTGGCCAAAACTAGCAAGGACTCTTCTATGGCAGAGGTAAATAACCATTACTTTATAGTAACCAAAACCACCGTGATATAAATTGCTGCAGTGACCCATTCATTCAATTATGCACATTTATTTTGCAGCTTGGACTGGTCAAAAAGGTCTGCTGACATACTGACTCCCTCCAAGGCAGAAGCAACCAAGAAACTCCATTGCTTTTACAATAACATCCAACTTACTCTGTTTTTTATAGAGAATCTAAACGCATTACCCCATATTGACCAAAGTGAATACGCAAACAGTTCTCAAAAGTAAAATTACACATTTTAAGGTAATTGAAGTTTTTTTCTCTAGTCTTTTTTTTTTTTTCCTTGGCAGCCTTTTTCTGCCTTTTTCTTTTTGACATTGGAAAAAGGAAAGAAAAGAAAATACCTCAAACCCAAATAAGTTAAGACTGCATTTTCTTTAAAAAATAGATTATATTTTCCCTTTCAAATCTCTTTCTTAAAAAAGAATAAGAAAGATCTCTCATTTAAGAAACTGCAATCAAAACTAGTAACAAAAATCATACATTGTTTAAATATTATTTCCCTAAGCAAGTTTTTTCACTAAACGTGTAAAATAAAAGGCAATCTATGAAATAACATGGTAATTTCTTCTATCAGCAAGAATATAGAACTAGATCTCTGAGATTATTTGTGATTTACTGAGAGGCATTAAGACACTACAGTGATCAGAGAACGGAGACTAAGGGGCCAGCAGAAAATGCTACAGGTAACAGTAGGTATGGCACCTATCACAAGTGGTATTCACAGCCCTCCGGAAAAGTGAAAACAGCCTAATTATATATTTATGTTCACATCTGTACATTATTCCACTGGAAGGCTTCATGGGAAGTGCTGAACTTTAAGACTATTGCAAGTAACTCCTTGGACGCTGCATGTTTTCACGACCTCCTGGTCATCAAAGGACTGCTGTTGTAAACTGAGACCGTGTTTATATTTTCCTCTTACTCTGTCATGACTGGACAGTCTAAAAAATTATTTGAAACCATTATATTTTGGACCCTCAATTTAATTTCATTGCTACACCAATCAATTTTTAATTACATACTTTCATCCTTTCAAGAAATACAATTTTTAAGAAGCTCATTAGATTTTTTGTTGTTGTTGTTGCATGCAAAGAATTCAAATACGTTGATTACCAAATCAGTTACACCTCAAATGCATTATAGCAAAACCTTTGCTTTCTGATTTTTCTTGACACTATAAGGAACAGCTTGAAACTAAAGATTGCAAAAAAAAAAATTGTGTTTTATTTTTGGTTTTTGATGGAACAAGTGACAGGCCTGATCCATTGCATTTGACAGTTTATATCCCCAGAGCCTGAGCTGAAAATCTGGTTAGGATTGAACAGATTTATCTGGATTCCCCAGACTCGTCTTTACCTTGGTGATATCAGTCTGTGACAATAAGTTGAGTTTCTCTCTCGAAACAGAGAACGACCCTGGCTGACGCCTTTCCTTTCACTGCTGCTGGCAGAAAAGCTCTTAATTTTATAGCATAAAGCTATCCCCACCAGTGGATGGGGCAAAAACATGCCAAGAAGCAAAAGGGTGTCTCTCCTCAAGACAGTCATTGCCCACCCAAGGCACCAGCGGCCCAGGGCAGTGGAGGGGCAGCCCTAAGGGGTCTGTCCCAGTTAGTTATTTGGGCAGCGAGCCCAAATATAACAACAATATTTCTACACCAAGCCCCTACACACCCTTGGTAGCACCACAGACCATCATTTTGGACTTCTGCCCTGCTGCTGTTACAATCAAAGGACAGTGCTGTATGGCACTATGGCATTAGAAGAGGTATTACTCAATCTTCACAGCTAGGCTCTTCCAGGAAGAAGGGAGTCAGCGGTGGGTAGGAGGCAACACCGTGTCCCGAGAGCTTTGTGAAATATTGAAACACTCAACCCTTCCAGAGAAACCTTGCCATCAATTACACGTGTGTGTGTGTACTTATGCGCACATTTAATTTCCAGTTTAAGAAGCATCTGGGTAATGGTATCTTATATTTTTAACTTTGATCCCTTAAGATGAAATAGCAAGGTGCAATGCTGGAATATAAATAAATAAATAATGAAGACAACAGTTATGGGGTCATTAAGTCACCCTGGTCGCCATCTGACCTAAGGGAATATGAAAGGGTTTGTGCACTAGAAGTATTTAGTTGCTACATTCAGAAGAAACAGGACATATAGAATCAAGTGATCAGTGGTCCCTAGAGATGAGCAAGTCTAGACAGATATAGAAATTCAGATGTAAAAAACAAGTAAATCAAGTCCCAGAACTATGTTTGGATTGTTTCAGAAAATACGGGCAGTGACATTTATTAATTTTTCCCCTTAATTTTTGTCATAACATTTGTGGATAAATATCCCTGCCTCAGAACGGTATTGCTTATAATAAATATTAGAAATTACATTTCTCTCATGTATGATATTTTACGTTGAACTTCAGCAGTAGTGTGCACTCAACTATTGCATATTTCCAGATTAGTAAAAATAACACATTTTTTAAGGCCACCTTAAAGACCTCTGGAAATTAGACTGAAGACAGCTGAGCATGCAAACCTCTTGAGCAACTTTGAAAATTGCACCTGAGCACTTCTCATCCCCAAGTCTTCCTTATTGTCACTGCAAGTATAGAGCTGTTGGGGGAAAAAAGAGGAAAATAAAAGAAGCAGTATACTATTGTAATAAACATCACAGTACATTATTTTGAAAGAACAGTGAAATGCAAAGTAGCAAAATGTTATTACTCAGTTTAGGACTTTATTTTGTCATTTTAATGACTGCTATTCTTGTTTAAAGATCCATGGAATCTTAAATAACTCTGAACTGCCAGAACCTCAAATTTAAGTCCCATTTTAGGAGATTTCCAGCACTGCAGTGCTCTCTAGAGTTACACTGATGAACTAGTTCTGCTCTTGCCTGATGGTTGACCATCACCCAAGGAAGTCCCAGGGCAAACCTCAAACCAGTCAGCCTTGCTGCCTGCTCAGACAGCCAATGTGAAGAGGAATATCCGAGGAAGGGTTCTCAATAGCTCAGATTTGGTGCAGGTAAGTCACTTGTTTATTTAATATTTACATATTTCTAGTATCCTGCCTACTGTGAAACATTGGTAAAATTCCTACACAGACTATTCTCTATTTACAGCCTTCTGGCTCTCTGATGTCTATCACCTTCTCTTGAGAAACAAAGATATTGATGTTTCCCTGCCTTTCCTGAAGTTATTTCAGTTTCCAGCCTATTTCCAGAGATAAAGACTATCAAGTGATTCTTTTGCTACGTACATGGCATGTTCATGACTGATGACAGAGGTTACTATTAAACTTCCTGAATTATGGCAGCAGACTTTTCTTTTTACATCTTTTTACCAATTTTTTTACATGTTAATACAAAACAGTGAAACTTTAGTTTTGTCAGCAAACCCACAATTTTTGCTTTATTTCAGTATTTATGTTATATTTATGTAAAATAATGGAAGAAATACACTCTTTAAGTATAAATTGTTTGTCAGATCTATACCTAATATCTCAAATAATCTTTTATGCTGATTTAACCAAACTATTAGAAAACACACCTCTCTCTTTCCGTTCACACTGTTATAAAATTAAAGGACAAATACAGTAATTAAAATTAATAGTAACAAATTGATGAAGTGCATAACAAATATAGGGCAGTACTGCTAGAGTAAAATTTTAGGGACACAATTTATTATGAAACCTCGTCATTAATAAGGACCTTGTTTAACAGCAATTATATTCTTCAAGTTGCAGCATTGCCTTCTTTGCACATCAATGTAACGTAAGAGGAAGGAAAGTTTCATGGTTTTCAAAGAGGCCTAAGGATATTCCACTTGGAAAGATAATCCAAATTGGGCCTAAACCTCTTAACTATCTTTCAAAGTCTCACCTTTAATGTGGAATATTTTTAGAGACTTTGCATTTTAAATTTCTAAACCCACTTTATGATCTTTTTCCATTACAAAATGTTACTTTTTCCTTTAAAAGAAAGAAAAAAAAAAAAGTTGCTCTAACAACAGTTATTTAAAACGACGGCAACAACAAAATCTTGTAAGTAATCTTCTGTTGAATCAGATCTTGTCCCAGGTAAACTTCCCTGGAAGAACCAGCCCTGTCTAAACAATCCATAGGGAAATTCTCATTTTCCTTTAGACAGTACCCATTTATCCTGACGTTCCACTCCTGAGAGTTTTCTACCCTTTTCTCTGCACCAGCCCTCCTAAAATGATTATTGCAAATGCCTTCAGTGCCTCTACCTTCCTGAGAAAAACTGAGCTGCCTTGATAATGGACTCTGAGATATCATTTGAGATATCAGATCCTGAGTGTATACCACAAAACTCTTCAGATCAGTTCTCAGCCCTCTTTGTTCATCTTTTGTGATAAACTTTCCCTTTCTGCCCTTTAGATGTACTGGGCAAAGACCAACAGTGTCACATTCATTCTTTAAAGTGTTGATTTTTGTCTCCAAAGCTTTCTTTTAATAACATTCATTATGTCTCGCAGCAGACGCTGATGGCAAGCAGGCAGCAGACCGACTAGAAGTATCCGAGATCGGGTACAGCTGCTGTTTTTTAAGACTCAGTTCAAAGAGCTTAATCACACGTTTAAATCCTATTAAAGTCAAGTGTTTACTTCAGTTTAAGCAGGACCTGAGCAAAGCAGTTTGTTCTGAGGAAAAATAAGGGCATGTTTTGCGTGAGCAGGACATGCTGTGATGGGCATCTCCTCCCCATCGTTTGCGACAGACCCAAGCCATGAGATTCATATTCAAACCCAGAGCAAAAGAGATTCATGTTGTTCTTTCTTCCATGTTAACTCAATAATTGTATCTATGGAAATACTTCAGGCTACTAAAGCTGATATTTGAAAAGCACAGCAGGCTTCATTAGGCAAGTCAACAACTAGAGGACCATAGAAATATCAACAAGCACCAGATTTTGTTATTGAAGCAGAAACTTCCTTTTACAATGTTGAACCTTAAAGTCAAATTAAGAAAAACAGCATAACTTCTTTATGGTACACCTGGCATTTGAGGTATAAACTTCGGAGATACAGAAAGGGCACCAGATCAACATCACAATTCTCAGAGGATTTTTGGTAAATTATAATAGTAAATGCCACGTGCTCTTAAGTTGTATTATTATCTCAATTACACTATTTGCATATAAAAATTACCACTGACAAATACCCCATGACTCACTTTGTAACTGACTTTGAAATACTTCCATGAACCCCTCCTTGTTGAATGCACACTTTGTATTCATTGGGCAGATAACTGTTCAAATGCTCCAGCAAGTGGAATGCAAGTACGCCAAAAGTTGCTTAATTTGGTTGGCTATGTATATCACAGGGTATTTTTTGCCCTCAGTGCCGTCAACCATAGAGATATTTCAAGTACACATAATTAATTAGTGGTTTACAAGAGGCAATTAGATACAACAAAACACCTCACTTGCTCCAAGATTTAAACAAACTGAACTTGAAAAGGGCACTAGGACAGTGAGAACAAACTCAAGCAAAAATTAAAAATAAATGATTGCAGATAATTTTTTAATAGTTGTCGAGGTCTTGGGGTTTGTTTTTTTTTTTCCTGAACGTGTATTCTGTTAATATATATATTTGCTTTTCACTTATACAACGTGTATTTTCCATTTCAATGACTATTACAATTATTTATCAGTTTCTCTCAAGGGTTCAAGGCACCTTACAGTGCTTCAGTAAAACAAAATACGGGTTTGCATGCTATGGAAGACATAATTAGACATACTGTCACACAGAACAAATACATTTTCCTTTACTCTGACAAATATTAAAGCTCCCTCCCTTCCCTGTATTCTGAATAGCCATCTTTAGACTGTTATTTTGGTAAATAACTGTTCAGAATTGTGCTATCTTAGTCAAATGTTCTAATCAAAATATATCCATGGACAGGGCTTTCATGATACATCAGTTTCTCCTACTCCTTCCTTTTACTTCTCTTTTTAATCCCCAATCTCTGCTTTACAGCCTCTCTTTAGTAAAAATTATGCTGCTGCCGTCCATTGGGAATTTGCTCAATTTTTATACTTCCCTACAACACTAAATGTTTCATAACAGTTAAGCTTTCCCTATGATACATTGATTGGTTATTCTCACTAGTCCCCCGTATAAAACCAGAATCAATATCCCTTTCTGACTGTTCTTTAACACATTCATAAATAAAGGGTTATGCCTTCCTCTGACATGCATGGACTTACTTGATTTATAGCAGCTTAAGCGTCTGGGAAAAATCACATACCGTTAACCTAGGCAAGTACAGGATCTTTGTGCAGAGATTCTACAGGAGAAGATGGGGGGGAATCCTGTTTGCCAGTTCTTCCTGTAGTAGAAAATTTGCATGGTGAATGCAGTGCAGTTGCAGAGATGTGGTAGCCGCCATAAGGCCTTCGAGCTAATATATGTGATTAAAAGAAAAACAAGCAAACAGCCTTTTGATCCAAATATCCAGTGATCCACATCCAGGCCCCTTCTGCATTACAGTCAAAAGCATCTGAGATTAACACAGGGCAAAGGAGGACAGGCCTGAGTGGATTCTTCAAATCCTGGTCTTTTACCTGAAAAGTCTGTCTCACTCATTCTTTTCTCCACCCCGTGAAGCCACACATACTGTTTGTGAGCACCCTATGGTAATAGACCAAGAGCATCTCCAAATGACAAAGTCACCTGGCTTTCCAGTTCAGTGAACTGCCATGCAATACGCACAATAATTTGCACGGTGAATCTAACAAAAGTTTAAAAAATATTTCATACGTAAGTAATGGTCACCCTTTCCATCCATCCACAGGGTGGGGTTTTTTTTCTGTAGAGTTGGAAGAAATAGCACCCAAAAAAACCAACCAAACAAACAAACAAAAACAAACCAGGACTATACCTCAATGTAATAATGACCAACTGCTTTTCAAGAAGCAATTGTAAGAGAAGATGCAGAACAATACGAATGCTGGGATGTATTTACTACAGAATACAAATCTGCCTTAAGCAACTCCATCGACAGATTCCCTTTGTCATTAGGTTTTTGAGTTAAACTGTTTCTGTGTAGCATCAGAGAATAAGCGTTAAGTAAATGCCACCCATGAACAGCACTTAAAACTCACTTCCACAAAAGAGTTGAACTAGAAAAATTCCTATGTAAAGTGTTCAATTTGTCCTGATTCTGGATTTCAGGCAGCATCTTGAAACTTAAATAATATTTAGAAATTGCATGGATTTTTTTGAACATGTTTGTCCCTCCCTTTTCCCTGCTTATTCCCCAAACCAATCAACTTACACACACTCACTTCTGAAGCTGAGATGTCTACAAAAAAGCAGCAATGAGTCATACAGAGGACATGTTGGTGGTATAATTATTACTGTCTCGGTGTCACTCCTGTAAAGCCATTGCTATTGAACGTCTAGGGATGATCTCACTGGTCATCAATTTATTTAAAGTTGGAGCATTTTAAAATACTTAAAATATTGTTATTCACAGTAAAAGGTTTCACCCAAGTGTAGTTAGCTGTAAAATGCCAATATAACTTCCTCAAGAAGTCGTTTTGATAATATTTTAAATTTTAATTAAGAACTTTATCTCAAATACCAACACAAGATTTTACAGTTTCAAAAACTTGTGTTTATGTGTATGCATCAGGGTTTTATTTCCATATATCTGTGGGTCTGAGAACACCAGAAAGCATTTTATTATCATTATTAATGGAGATGATTACTTTAATAATATTCAAAGAAAATGACCCTGACATTTAAAGCAAAATGATCTATGGGTGGTCAATAATATATTTTTTTAATTATATTTTTGCACTGGATGATGTTAATCCCTCACTATTTAAAGTAAATATACATGTCATGCATATAAATAAAAATAAGTGGATTGTTTTCAAACGTGAATAAACATTAGGAAAGGAGGTGCAGAGTAAGAGGCTTCAGCTTATTTTATGGTGGATTATTATACAATAGGAATGAAATGTAACTCTCTTAACAAAGACTAGCTGAATTTAGTTGATTAAACTATCTGAAGAACACTTTTTAAAAAGTTCTTGGCCGATCATTCCATACTAACAAAATGCAACAGACCCCATTAATCCAGTCAGGAATGAACTGAAGCACAGCTAGATATTACAAAACGGACTCTGTATATTTGACATAATAAATAAGGTCAGAGTACAAATAAAAAGTGTTTGACTACTAATAAAACAATCTAAACCTCAAATATAGTGTTTAAAAAAATTAGAAGTTCTGGTAAGAACCACTGTCTTCCAAAAGTTGGTCATAGACCAAAACTGAAAAGGCTCTGTACATCATGATCTCTGCTGATAAAAGATATTATTTAAAATTATTCTAAATCTCTATCAAATTAATAAAAGTTAGGGGTTGGGAGGACCCTTTAATTCATTTCATACCACATTAACCACGGGCTCAGTGCCGTACAAGCCACAAAGGAACAGTACTGACGCATACAGCAACAGAATAGGTTTTGGGCGCAAAACCAGGTCTCCAAGTTTGGAAATGCAACTCTCAGCCAGCAGGTTTGCTTAAAAATAACTCCCTATTGCATCCATCAACTCTTCCTTATGTAACTTGCACATGAATACAGGTAATTTGCAAAATATAAAGTGCTTTTTAAAATTTTTTCCCTAAATCTTGTCGAAGGTGGTGAACGCAAAAGCTGATGCTGAAACTTTGGCAATCTCCTGACATTAAGTAAAACTGTAAATAAGAACAAAGAAATGTAAATGGGCATGTTATTTTCACTTCATTTATTATAACATTTTAGCAGTGTTGCAGAGGGTTGTTTTTTTTCACCTGCTTTGAAGTTTCGGCTTTTGTTCTGAAGGTGGTTCCCACCCAGGGATTGTCCTCCCCTCGCCACTTCCCTTCAGACCGATCCACCCCTGCTGTGTCAGCAGCACATGAGCAGTGCGCTTCTGAAGCTTCCTGTAATTAAGTTCACCTTGTTGTATTAGAGGTAAACATGTTCGGACTTATTTTGTATACATATGGGAAATAATAGCTTTTGAGAGTCAACGGTGAGAAGCAACTTGCGCTACTAAAATAAACTGTGGCGAGGACTGTGTCTTGTAGCGCTTTTACAAGCAGCAAATTCCCTTGGTGTTTTGGTATTTTTATCAGAAAATAATGAACATTAATTTCTGTTGTTTTGCATCAGAACTAACATAAGTTTACAATAATGATTGCATTTACACTGTATTGCTTGCGCCTGCACGTAAGACAAAAGCCAAGTACATGGTTTCATTTCAGACATCCTTGGCCATCCTTTCCCGGAGTTTCTGGTCCCCCCTCAGGTCCCCTGTCATATTTCCCAACCCCATGAAAACATTTTCAACATCTGAAGTTGCAGCAGGCACATGTGTCTTGGCGACCGGTTCCTACCAGAATTACGTAAACTATGACAGAATAATTTTCTGGCACAGTTTTATGAGTGGAAAAAAATACTAGCACAAGATTCCTTAAGGGACAGAAACCCTGATGTTTCACACCGTGACGCAACAACTAATTGACCAAGGAAAAACTACGCGTGTGTTTCAATCGTTGGGGTTTTCTTCACCCCTAATAAGATGCTAATACATAATTCATTGCCAGGTAATAACAGGTTGCCTTTGCCTCTTGCCAGCCGGGACACGGAGTTCAGCAGCCAGACTTTTTGGCTTAAGAATGTCAACCTCAATAAAGAAACAGTGAAACAGCTGTAAACAAGACACGGAGCCACACAGCCCAACAATCCAGTTATCCCATGGCTTGTGCCAGGCTGGCGCGCTCATGGAGCCAGCGCTGGGGTCCTGCGAGAAGGTGCCACAACCAGCCCTGTCCCCCATGAGGCCGAGCAGGGACGTGCCGTCTCCACACAGGCAGCTCTGGGCCAGCCTCAGCTTCCCCAAAACACGTGATTTATCCCACTTAGATGGCAAACACTGCATCGGTTGCACTGCCCAGATGGCAAACAGAGCAGAAAGCCATCCCCGTGTTCCTGCGGCCCCTCCTCTCTCCTCCCACCGCAATGGGAAACACTGATTTTTCAGAGAGCAGGAGGGACTCAGCACAACACAGCCTAAGCACGCACATCTGATCCCTTCCACCCATGTCTTCACGCAAGGCTTGTCTGAGCTCAGCGCCAGCAGGCTGCTGGCCATCTTTCCGGCACCAAAACCAGGACTGAAAGCTGCTTTTGGCCCCTCCGCGGGGGTTCTGAAGGCACTATTTTTCTCTGCCTCAGGGAAGGGGAAAAGAAATTAGCCGCAACTGAAATGAACCCTTTGCACCCATCTTCCCTTTCCATTTCCACGATTACATTAGGTTTTACTAAATCAGGCATCCTCAAAACATTTCGCCTCCATTGCCTCGACTTCCTGTTTTGCCAGTGTAAATCAGAACTCGTGTGGTGTGCCGCATCCTCAGGCAACATAATGCGAGATGATATTTCTGCTTTGTTAAAAGGACTATCCCACTGCAAGCTGAAAAGAACCCAAACATATCACTTTCTCGAAAACATTATTAAAACCTCAACTGTTTCGACTGATCATTAGGACTAGCTGAAACTATTACTGTAAATGGGCTTCCAACTACAAAGTTTCACAGGGAATGGCTGCATTTCTTGGAGGGGGGAAAAAAAAAATAAATCAGTTAAAGTCTTTCAGTTCATGGCTACTTTCTTGATTTTTTGAAATATTAGAAGAAAGCTTTCATATTTCTATGGAACTTTCTTTTAAAACCTCCATGAAAGGAACATCTTCATCTTCATTAAAGCTGGCCTTGAAACAGCGACTAATGGGAATGCTCAATATGAAGATCCTCCTTTGGGGGACAGATTTACACTCCAAGGCAAACCACACAGGCATTTAAAAGATTTTTCAAAACCAGGGCACAGAAAGCTGAGGAATCTCAGCGTCTGTGAGAATCTGACTCCAATTTGTAACACAGAGATCACTGAAAACTATGGCCTTTATTAAGGAAATAAAAATGCATTCTGACTCTTTGATGTCAAACTTGCATTAGAGGAATCTGGAAATCACACAACAGGCACTGAAGAAGGGGGAGGAGAGAGATACAAAGAAAATATGTAAGAGAGGAGGGTAATAGGTTTAAAGAAAAAAACCTGACGGGTTTAAATACAAATGTACTATGCAATGTTATTCCTGCTTGTTCTGTTACTTTGTTGGTCTTGTTCCGCTACGTGTTTTTCTAGAAAAGGAATGTGTTGAACCTTTTCGATCTATTCACTTTTAATAGTAAAAGTAATTTTCTCAGGTGGGCACTGAACAGTTGCAATTACAGTTTATTTTGCCGGAGAAATTCTTTTAAGACACTAATGGTAAGAGACATAGGGTAAAGAATAACAGCACAGCATGTCTCCTAAGCTTGATACCAGCAGCTTTGTGGAAGACCCAGAGACACCAAATGGTATTTTCCTGTTGAAATCTCAGGGTGTTTTATTTCAAATGTTCTTTAGCTGAGGGTGATGAAAAATAATGAAAATATTCTAACTGTGCTCACGCAGCTACTGTTATTCTCGTTCACAAGATCCATTTAAGCTTTAGCACAGTTGTCTTTGGGCTAGCAGAAATATAAGAATTATCTTCTGTCAAAGACTAAAGCTTTCACAATCTAATTTTCATTCCCATTCGCTCCACAGCTGCTTAAAAAAACAAACAAACAAACAAAAAAAAACCCCAAAACCAAATCAGAACACATCATACTTAGTAATTAGGCTACTTCTTGTAAAACACCACTCTAGAGGTCCCCCTCTCGTTTGACACAAAGACTGCTTAAACATCGTATTGTACATGATTGACAGGCAAGTGCTACAGACAGGAACTAGTAGCAAAAATGTTTTGTATTTTTTTTTAACAGTTGTTTTCTTTTAGCCCACTGATGGCAATATATCTCTTCAGAGAGTTCTGGTGGGTTTGAGTTTTCTTTTTTGAGGGGTGGGAGGGGGTTGGTGGATTTAGTTTACTTTATCAACTTATGTCAAGAAGCAAAATAAATCTTTAAAACTCCTGGCAGATGTTTTTTCACTGCTGAAGAAGTTATTTGTAAGTTTCTCTACTTATTTAGAAGTGGATTTGTTTGTTTGTTTGTTTTTTAAATTAATTTCTTCCCACACATCTACTAAAAGTACACTAGAAACTAGCATCACAGTATGATAAGTGAATGGCGCGGAAGACAGGATAAAGTACTTTTTTTTTTTTTAGGTGAGGAGACATGAACAAAGGGAGAGTTTAATTCCTGCTACTTGGGCAGTTCACAGGAGGTCACCTTATCTCTGCGATACTATTTGGCTTTGGTTTGGTTGAACTTTCCAAGCATCTTTATGATAAAGAAAATAATTTTGCCAGTACTAGAAGCCGCTGACCTGACAGCTCAGGGTCTCAGGTCTTGTCTGGGTTGTCTCGGCTTGAGCTGATTTTAGCCTTTAAAAGACAAAAAAAATCCCAAAACATTATAGCAAGTGCTGGTGGCCAGGTAACTATTGTCAAAATGTGTTTCAGATTTCCTTTGGTTTATAGTGGTAATGAGGATTTATTCAGGGTAGATTGAGTTGTTTATGCTTCTAGAATAAAATGAGGTGGGGAAGGGAGCACGCGCACAGGCCGGTACCAGAGGTGCAGGGGTATTGACCGAAATCACAGCTGGAATTCACAGGTCTCTACAGGAGCACAGCCTCTCATTGTTCAGGTGAAACCAGCTTTAGAACAAAAAGGGAACGGCTGGGAAGCAATAACACAAGTAAGCATGTAAGCTGTGTTAAGAAAACTTATAAAAATGAAGCCCACGCGGACCCAAGCCCACTGAGGAAGGAACCTTTCTTCTCCCGGCAAAGGGAAGGAAAAAATTCCCTGTGACGGGACCACACACCTCCCAGTGCAGACCTCAGGATGCTGACGGCTCATCCTGAGCCCCTCTCCTTTTCTCTTCCAGGAAGGCTGAAGCTACCGACCCTTGGACCCAGGGGGGCTGAACACACTGCTAGAGAAAAAAAGGGTTCCTAGGAAGGATTTTTTTTTTATTTCCCCTGAAAAGCAATTTAACTGTACCATTAGAGCTTTTCTGTGTTAATTTGAATTATGAATGTATATTATCATAACTAATAAATCAGACTATTATATTGTTGAATCATGAGCTGGAGTAACAATAATTTCCTGGTTCCACTTAATGACTGTACTCGTCTTTTGCTCATACAAGATTTTGAGTATAATAAGCGTGATAACTATATACACTTACAAAAACCAAACACCAAGTTAAACAGATCTTAGAACCATGAATTTAAAAGCTGTGCATCATCCTAATTGACAGGAAATATTAGAAAATTAAAAGAAATGTGTGATCACCTATAGTTCCTAAATCACATGTGTATTTACCCTGTCAAAACTTTACAGAAATATTTTTTTCTCCTTTGTTATTTTATCCGTAAATAAAAAATGACATAAAGCACAAGCAATATCATAAAGTCACTGCAATACGTCCTAGAAACATTGAACGTGTTTTCGTGGTCAAATATTTTCAGCCAGAAAGGGATTTGTGTTTTGTATAAAGTATTTAACTAAATACAGTGAAACTGATGAATTTTCAAAGACATGAAATACTAATTTATAAAAGCGTACATTAATAGCCAATTTTGTGGGAACACATATTCCATCTATGCTTCAGAGAAAGAGGAGCTTTGTGAGGACGTTTTCCTTCCTTTTTTTTAGACTTACTGAATGATAGTTATGCAATGAGACTGCATACAAGCTTTTGGGGCGTACAAGTTCTTCTTTAGATCTAAAACAAAAGCAGTAAACTCAAGGTTTAGAATAATTATGTTAATTATTTAGCCAATTTGAAAGAAAATGATGGTTGTTGCCAGGAGAGCAGAGGGTAATGTCAGCAAGCGAAGCAGTAATAAGTTCAGTAGGTCTGGTGGGACAGAGAGGTCAGGCAGAGGTGCCACCTGGAGAAAAAGACGAGGTACCAGGAAGCCAGTATCTCGATGATTTTTAATGTCAAGTACAGCTGTGAATGTTAGTTATGAATATACTTATTTTTTGTAGTTATTCCTTAAGGATCAGGGTTGAAAGATCAGAAATGCAGTCTTCCTTTCTGAGGTACTGCTCTTCTGCTGGTAAGTGGACACATTTTACCTTCATAAATTATTTATAGAAGTTCATGCTAGTGGCTATCTGATTTTGTCCACAGAGTCTCCATAGGGGCTTTTGGTGCAGTATTAGGAAACTGCATTTCTGATAGCTTTCTTGCAAGAGACATTTAATGCTTGGAAACGTGTGCTAGAAGTTTTGCATATTTTCAGCTAGCTCAGGCTGCTATCACTTGGTGCACATTCATCTCTGAAGGTGAGCTTAAACAAGGTTAGTAAGTCACCTCAAGGCCAGGAGAAGGGCTCCTAGGAATAGCTAAGATGTCGTCTGCCACAAAACTTGCGATAGTTCCATGGTTTTCTGTAAAGGTTCCAGCACAGTGAGACATAGTGTTTTCTTGGTGTATAGCTACCTTGTCAAATCAAGTGATCTATTTGCTAATAGGAGGATCCTTGTTGCAAAGGGTAAGCTGGATGTCACGAGTACTTTCAGGCGGAAGAAAAATTTAAAAAGAAAAAAAAAAAAAGAAAAGAGAGCACCTTTTAATAATCATTTGGCTCCTTGCCAAGGATTCTTTGTACACTTCAAATAACTGCAAGTTTTTGTTAGGGTAAATACATTGGTCTTACATAAAGTAGATGGTGTTCTTTCTGCTTTATGAGACACACCAATACAAGTTTGGATACTTTCCAGAGGCAGTTGAAGGTGGTACAGTTGCTGAATTGATGTGCTTAAGATAATTGTTCTAAAATTAAAATCACAAATCTGTTTCAGAATCTGATGACTTGGTAAGTGATTTTAAAATAAAACACATCAAAAAAAACCCCACACCCCACTCTGCCTTACTCTGCTTTAAAGAAATTCAAAGTGAAAAGCATTTTGAACAGAGGAGACTTTCCCTTTGAAAATTGTTAAAAAAATCCTCTGTTGACAGTGGTTTTCTTTTTTAAATCAGAAGATTCAAAGATTACACTTTTTCATTAGCATCTCCAGCAAAAGCTTTGTCAGAAATTCTCCTAACAACCGTATCAGTAACATATACGCAATCATCATCACACTATTTAATTGGGACAGGTACAAGAGTCATAGCTGTTTCCCTGAGAGTTTCAAGCTAAATTACATTTTTGATTGAGTTACTTCAGCGGCAAATCTCCATTAGTCAGTTATACATTACATGCTGTGTTATCACTTTCAGAAAAGCAAAACCTGCATTCAGTATTATTATAGCTCTCTATGAAAGAAGTTTTTATATGAAATTCACTACATAGTTTCTATTTGAATATTCCCCCACCATACAAAAAACCAAAAGCAAAACAACACAACACGCATCACAAATCAGTAGTGTCCACTATTTAAAGTATTAACTGTTATTTCAAGTATGGTAGCTGTTAATCTTTTTAATAAATAGTGTGCTCAAGTATCCTTGTCCAAGTACTGCACAAATGAATATATATATAATTTTTTTTAATCCTTACCACAGGGCTATCTACCTATGTTAGTTTAGAAGTGAGAATTCTACTGAAATGAGAAGAAGATTGGATTACAAGTCCCTTTCCAAAAGAGCCAAATGTGTATATATGGAAAAAGTGTTAAAAAGCTGAACTTTAATATAAAGTAAGCAGTATCAGTACGTTTACCATATAAATATACTCCTAAATCCATTCTTTGGTGAATGGTTACAGACTGAAAAAGATCCATATCAAGTTAATGAACTCTACTCTGCTGACTTACAGAAAAGAATATAAAATAGAAGAATCTACATATATTATTTCAAACTGCTTATTAGAGAGACTTATCTATAATATATATATTAGGCACAAATTATATTAAAATAACATTTACAGACTTGCGAAGAAAAAGTTTCACAAGTTAGA
>RSEF01000004.1:30160023-30233962 GCA_003993805.1 Himantopus leucocephalus | reverse complement strand
CGGGGAATCAAGGTTGCCTGCATAACCTCAACTCACCCCTTCTGCTTAGACGGTATTTTGTGATCTTTAGTTAAATCATCTTATGACATAGCAGATGTGGGAAGTCAATACAGAAGAAGAACGCTAGGAAGCCAGGAGAAATGGAGCAAGGATAGACTGCTGACACTCACCCATAAGCTGGTACAAGCAGGATGCCATAGGCCAGTACTGAAGGAAGCAGAAAATTCTGCTGCTTCATTAAATCCCAGACCTAGAAATCCGCAAGAGGAATTTGTGGTTTGTAATTCCCAAAGTACAACATAATTAGCTTCAATCTAACCTGCTTAATGTCATGATTCATTGCCACAGTCTAGGTTGAATAAAAACCAAAAAGTCCCAGAAATGTCGTGATAAATCAGTGCCTAAAAGGTAGGGGGACTTAGAAACACAAAGCAGAGGCTTCAAAGAGTTGATAAATTCTTTTTGAAGAGCGTGGCCACCAATTTGTTGAGAGGGAAAGCTAATGGGACTGGGCAAAAGGACTTTAAATTAGAAAAAAAGAATAAGGTATTCAGCAAGGAGACAGGAAAAAACAGAATGAAAAGCTGCTAGTACACAAGAAAATCAACAAGAAAGATGTATGAATAGAAAGGAGAATAGAGGGCACCAAACTGGGATTTAGCAGGCAGGTAATTTAGGGTGTTACTAGAGAATGGCAAGGGAGATAAAAGCAAAACTGCGCGAGATGAAATAAAAGAAGTACACATGAGGCCGTACGATATCTCTGTTCCAGTGAATTGAGATGTTCTGTTTGGGAAAGTAACACAAAACCCCAGAAAATCTTACTGTGGGATAAAAATAAGTAATTGAAATGTCAGCAGAGGAAAGCATGGCCCATGAGACAGATGAAGAGGAGTGACTGCTACATGTGTACACTCAGGAAGCAGCCCCTACTCCAAGGCAGCCATGGAAGTAGGCAGGAAAATGATTTTTTTTAATCTCTGGGTGAAAATAAAAGCAGACAGAGAAAGGCAGTTTTCTGTGAAGTTTATCAGCAAAACATATATGAGATGAAGTCCTGAAGTAGACAACACATACTGAAATTAGTCGAAGAACCATTAAAAGACATGCTAATCTTAATAGACAAATTATCTTAGAAATAGAAATATACAGACCAGAACCAATTATTCTCACATTCATTCAGCACGTATGTTTCCTATAGACAGCACAGGGAAAATCAGGATCCTAGAAAAGAGATTCATAAGGCAAACAGTGCTAAAGAAGGGTCTAATCGGAAGATGTGATAAGAAAACTCCAGGGAAAACGCTTTTAAATGCTCTCCCTCTCCATTTACAGATACCTTTCACTGCTGACCAGGGTGATGTCAGCCTAGTCATGCTTTATAGCTAGAACTAAAAACTAAGATGCTTCTTTTTTAATTATTTTTAAGCACTAGAATTAAAATAAATAAAAAAAGGAGGAAGTCTCTTTTCACAGGTATCACTCTTACCTCGTGCTTACTGAGGAGGTTAGCTAGTGCCCATCTCCCGTAAGTGCCCTGTAGAGAGAGGAGTAAAACTCATCAGAGAACCAACAGGAATCCTAAATCACTTCCTTCTGGGGGAGTTTCCCCTCTGTGAGACAGGTGAAACAGTGTTTCTGACTAATTTAATAGTGAATGTTAATCTGCAGAAGATAAAACTGCTTCAAAAGAAATCTTCCTGAGGATCCAATATAGTGATTAAAAACCAAAAGCAAGAACAAAAGCCCTGAGCTGAGGGAATCTTTAGCTTTTTCTTGATCTGGAGGTGTAAGGAATTCGAACAGGGCAGCATCTCCAATTAACTCAACCAGGTCCCGTCCTGGGATTAGAATTGCCACTCTGATTCCCTTTGCCGCAAAGGAAATGTAGACATGTAGCTCTGAAATTTGGATTCCTTTCTGGAGACCAGATACCTGAAAATCATCCGTTCCGGTGCTTACTTATTAAATTCCAAAATTCTGTAGTTTACTAAGACTATCCCAGCTGTGTCTTCACCTTCAAGTGATTTCAAGGAGACAGGCGGGCATTCAATACAAGTCTCAAGGTATTGCAGAAGCTTCAGAGGAAAAGAAGCAAAAAATTAATATCTTTCTAAAAAGACATAGAATATGTAAATCCACCAAGCTTCCCACTGCAGTTACTAGAATTAAGTGAGGCAGCATCTACACAACTGTTGCACAGCACCATCAGTAGGGAACTGTTGGGGTGATCAGTACAGAAGCACAACTACGACACGCATCGCTGAGAAACAGCAAGTGATTTGATGACCTTTTTTTGGTGTCTTTTAATGTGTTCCCTCAGCCAACAAATACTTCATCTTAAATATAACTACAGAGATTTCATTAAGACTATCTTATGAAAAATATGTTTTAAGAAAAAGAAGAATCTTTAAATAGAGAGTGGTTATATCAAAAACACCCACAATATTGTATCAAAACACTGCTGACATGGATCAGCAGATCAAATAACATCAATGGGTAGAGCAAACGGAACGCCTTCTTCCAAACCAGAAAGGGACTTTGACCAATGCGATACTTTGACCGAAAGTTTACTACACGTTTCCAGGAAGATTTTTCTTTCAAGAGAAAACATTGCAAGAAAAAGGGATAAGCATGTCAGAGACTATTTTTGGAAGCACATGTTGTCTTAAAGGCTAAATTTTTACATTGCTTCTACAAGATATCAGTTAATCAACTTAAAAAACCAAGTGTTTAATATTTCCAAGTTCCAAACAGTACCTATGTCATTACAACATTTTCATGTTTGAATAGAGAGGTATCCACAAAGAAGGGTCTTTTGCGAAAATAAGTGAATTTGGGGGTTTTTTCCCCTCTCACTCGCTAAAATTTTGAAGAATTACTTGGTTTAGAAGCTGAGGACCACTCAGTGAATCCACAACATATTTTTAAAGATGCTTTAATGTAATGGTAGATAATCACTTGCTCATATCCGTAATTGGTATACGCAGATCTGTTTCACAGAATTTATGGTTCAAAGATGTTCTGGACTGGAAAGAAATTCTTCAGATTGATTTGTGTAGTCCTGCCACCTGCAAGATTTGTAGGTGAAATTCTAGTTACATAGGTCCACAAATACCTCCTGGTCTCATAAAATCTGCCCTTCCTAAAGGCAAGATTCTCCTGAAGGATCAAATTCTAATTTTGTTTTGTTCCCAAATCTACACAACTTGTTCACATAGCTATAATATTTTCTATCTAAAAGCATTTCCCATCAGACATTGATCTTTATTGCTCTGAAAATATATATTTATTCCAGGCTATGAAGCCTTTCTAAAAACATCTTGCAGTCTGAGATTTCCTTGGCTCTGTTTGCCTTGTGCTCACTTTTCTCTCTTCTCTGCAATCAGACATAATCTTCATTTTCAAATTAATGGCATCAATTAATAGTTTTGAATTACATCTTATTTTTGTGACAGAATTCCCCTTTAAAATGGCCCTGCACAGTGACTTGGTCACAGACGTATAAGAACTCAGGAAAGGCTGTGACCTCTTGCAGTTCTCCCTTATCATGACCTCCTTAATTGCACATATTAGGAGACACGAGTGAGTCAATAGCCATCAATCTCTTCCTTCTGTTCAACTTCTAAGGTCTTATTTCAGAGTGGACGAGACACCAGTTCAGAGAGTTCGTTTTTACTCCTAGATCAATGACACTTAAACGTATTAAATATTTTCAAAAAAATGCAGCAGTCTGACATCCCATCAAACTGACCATGAAAAATATTATTGCATTACCTCTTGTATGTAATGTCTGTGTAGAACAACTGACAGAATGCACGTTTTTGATATATGAACCTCAGTAAACCCAGTCTATTAATAAAAGAAGATCAATAATGTACTCACTGTTTGGGGGTCACACTCTGATAATGTTTCTGATAAAATAAGAGAAAAGAAAAATATATGAGCTGCAGGTTGTTCCACTGGGTACATGGCTCTATCTCAACTACCATTTTGACCAAAATCCAAGCACTGGCAGACTGCATTTCATCTGTTTCTACTCTCCTATCAGTTCTCCTTATTGCTGTCTATTTCCTTGCATATTTATTAGGCTGAGATTTCTCAAGAACAGACTGTAGTAAAGCAGAATATTTACTAAGAGTACTGTTTTTTAAAATGCCTCTTACATGAAGAATCACATACCAGAATGCTAAAAATTGGTGAAAATGACCTTACGCAAATCAGTCTGAGGTTTAGTTAACTGTTCTGGAACAGCAATGCCTCCAGAAGCTCATTAACTTACCTAGCTAGCTCTAACTTTTTTTTTTTCTTTAATAGAGAAAGGAGGTGCTGCATCTGTCAAGAGATTCTATAATTATTTCTTCTTATCAGGCCCGAAGTTCTGCTACTTAGTATGTCATTTCTTCCTGAAGTTTTTTATGTACCTGCAGAATTCATACTGCTTCTTGATTTGCAAAACTGATTTAAAAAAAAAAAAAAAAAAAGAAAAGGAAAACACTCATAGGATTTTTTGGTTTGGTTTGGTGGGGGTTTTTTTGGACAGGACTTGCCTATTTAAATTGGGATCAATTTCCTGGCTTGTGGAGATCCAGTATTGATGTGTGCCTTTATAAAAATGGTAGTGTCTCAGTTCCCAGATCTGCTCACTCTGAGTATTATGTCATATATATTTTCTTAAGCTACTAATAACTTATCACCATTTCTTATATGCATAAATATACTGACAGCATGTGTAAACATTGAACTCAATTAGACTTTCATGTTATGTATTTTTTTCTACAAGATTTCTAATCTAATCTGTTGCATTTCCTTGATCTGGACTGAGGACATGGCTAGGCACAACGATGAATATTTTGGTTTACTCTGCCTGTTTTTTATTAGGAAGATGTACAAGAAACAAGTATTCTAACCTTTTTGGTAACTTTTATTTAAAGCTGCTGAGTTTTTCTATTCCTTTTTGACCATAGCACTATTACTCTAAAGGCTACATATGCTTGTTAGCACTAAACAAAGTCCAAATTTATGCTCGATATTTTTTAATATATAATAAGAAGAATTCTTATTTGATGCCTACCCACAAACTCTAACAGAAGCTGGCAATTATAAAAACAAGTGATACCCATAAAGAGCCCAACCCTTGCTCTGTAACTTCTATAAACTCCAACTACAGAACAGATTCAAGGAGTGCAATGAAATCCTAAAAACACTGAAAACATTATGGAAGTTCTTTTTACAAGTTATGCTCAAAGTCACAGTAAGGACATGATTAGTTCTGTGTCCATTTTGAAGCAAAAGTCTCATCAATTTTACCAGGAATTCAGTCCTGGTATCCCATTTGATATTAGTGGAGGAGGGCTTAAATGTTTCAAAAAAGACACGTAGCATAAGACAGTATGTCTGATTCTAATGATTTCACTGCAGCTTGCAGGCAAAATAATCTCAAATTTAATGGTAAAGAAATAATTGCTAGAAAAGCAAAATTAATGACCGAGATGAAGCTGAGCTCAATGGTGACTCTAGCCCTCCAAAATACTGTGCTTATCTTCTGGACTAAAGGCATTTAGTTTGCAAGTGAAAGAGGAGACACTGGCTGTTTTGATAAATTTCATTCATGCATACTTGAACTTATTAGTAACATGTATGTTTTTAATGAGCATCATTTTAAGGATGTCAACAATAAAAGCTTTAAAAATTAGGAAAAATCTTAGAATCCTGGAATGCTATAAATCCTGAAATATTAGTTTTATATAACATCCCTTTCCAGCAAAAACCTTGGAGTCTAAAGGAGTCTGACTAAGCTTTTTGTGTTTTTGACGATGCCAAGGGTGGAAAGAGAAATTTTAATGCCAAACAGTAGAAAACGAAGATATGAAGCTTTTTACTCACATACTTCACATGTTGGCCTTTATTTTCAACCCTAGAGCTCTTATTTACCCCTAAATCTTATAGTAGATTTTTAACATATCAGGCAGTATGGCTTAAGAAATTCCTTTGCATGAACAATGTAAGTTATAGCTTAACAATATTGGAGTAAAAATCATAGACAGTGTATTAACAAACCAACAGCTAGCTGATGTAAGAATAGCAAAAAATACCAGCTCTTACAAGATTCAAAGCACAGAGATGAGCCATGAGCAGAACTCAAAAAACAATCTTAATCTTGCAGAGCCAATATTAATTTCTTTAATATAGAGCTGGATAGCTTCATATTAATAATAGCCACAATTCTTTGCCTTAGATAGCTTAGTGTGTCACTATAAATAATAGGCAATTGCTTGATGCTTGTTAAGAAAAAGTTATATTAGTAGTAGTAAGAAAAGGACTTTCTTCTGCGACATAACATTTGTTCCTCCTGCTATTTCTACCTACAGATTTAGTTTCAACCTCTTCTTCTAGGAAACCAGAAACATTTGGATTTTTGATCCCTGATTAGCAGAATTTAGCTCAATATATATGGGGTTTTGCACTTATTTTCAATCTTTCAAGGAATGGTCTTAGAGAGAACTGCTAAGCAAAACTGTCCCGCACTTCACATTGCTCGGATACCCTCAGCTTTCACCTCTCTTCTCTCTTCCAAATGTGTGTTGGGAGTTGCATGGTCTATTATTGACTGAATTATTTCATGCCATAATAACAGTAATTTCAAATTTTTTAAATATCATTTGATAAAAATACTCCTTTTTCTTAAACACTTACATTTTTCAAAATGGTTCTGAAAACTACATTTTTTGTTTCCATTTTATCTGCAGAGAAATTTCATAAGAAGCTGTTGTGTCAACTTTTTGGCACTAAACAGTTACTATAGTCTTTTTTTAAGATACAGTTCACTCGTGTATTGAGTCCACCACCACTTAATTTATCCTTAGACACTTTGAGTCTCTATATTTTATAAATAGGAAATGGGCAGTAATGTGCATTGATGAAACAATTTCGAGCAAATGCAGACTGAGACAAATCCTTCTCTATCCCAGAGTGGAAAGCTAGCAACTTTTCCTCCTTATATTATCCTACATGGACTCTCTGAGAAGATAGCAGAGGACCATGGAGATCCCACCTCACCAGGTAAAACCACAGTATTTTTGCCCGAAGGCAGATTTCAGACATACTTTCTATCTAGCTAGCTGTAAAACTGCTTCACGGGCTCAAATTCCATTTTCAGGTGGGCCAAGAGACCTGTGACCCTAGAACGTTAACATAGGTTGGAAAGTATTTCAGCGCTCATGGACAAGTCACACACAAACTCAATTAATGATGAATATAGGGGTTTGAAACAGCGGTAACAAAGGGGCTGTTGTAACTCAGCTGTTCATCCTTTTCCCACGGTGCTGCTGTTGACCCCTGAGATGAAACTCGGAGATGGACGGTGGTCCTACTAACTCTCCACGCAAAGCAAACAGGCGTTGACAAGCCATCGTCTTGCATCGTCGCACTGTCCAGCTGCTCTAGACGCAGCTTTGCTACACTGCAATAACCAAAGTAGGAGACTTGTGGATCTATAGTGGAGAAAGCTTTTTTATAATTGTGTAATAGGTGGCAATGAGGGCCATGGGATAGATGACTCACTAATCTCTTAACAAAAGATTTATGTCTCAACCACAACCATGAGCAATATATTTTGAGTGATTTGTTAGAAGCGTGAAAAATGACAGTAACTGGCTAATAAGAAGTACAACCCTGAAAGTGCTCTAATAGTTTCCATTAGCATATATCTGGCATACAATTGCAGGTAGCCACAGGGGACATGCGCGGCCAGTAAAGCGACTGGATAAAGACATAACCACGCATAGAAAAAGGAAAGCGTTTCTCACCTCTCTGCAGGCATTGGAGTGGAAGCGCCTTTGTGAGTAAAGCATAAAATTAGCCTCTGATCAAGGGGTACAGTACAGAAAACCTCTCCAAATAGCACTGTTAGTGTCCTGATGCTCAGTTCTTCTCCCAACAGAGCACAAACTAACATGAGGTGATGGTAGTTTGTGTTGTTTATCTACAAGTTTGTAGATAATCAAAGAACTTGTTCATAAACTGCATTATTACAATGTATGACTGCAAAGGTATTATCTCAGTGATACACTCAGAGCGCTTAAGTAGATAACAATTTCTTCAGGACAAAACCTCACCTACCCTAATCTAGAAGTTAACTCCACAAACCATAGCACACCAAATCCTGTCGTTAACTGTAATAAGTACAAGAAACAGATCAAGCTGCACTCTGAAAGGAACTGCAAACACCTTTAGTCAGGTATGTTTCGAAGGGCGGAGAAACAGCAACTCTCAGATGAAAACCCATGGAGCAGCTATGCCAATCTGTATGTCACAAAGTTCAAATCACACAAACTGATTACTGTTTTACCAAAATTAACAAATTGCTTTATGTTCTGTCACCAAAAATGTGTTTTATTGCAGGCTTACCTGTATAAGAAACGAGTGGTTTGGGGACATCCCTTGAGCTGCATGAACCTGCAACCCAGCTTTCAATATTCAGCACGGGCATATCAATACAGGTTCATAACGCTCAGGCCTAAAATAGCAATGCTGATAAATCGTAAAAAATGTAATCATTTTTTGTAATCATTTTTACCTTTCCAAACAAAGTCTGTGAAGGCATATGTTTATTCTTTATAAATAATTTAGAAGAATGAAGCACCAGGAGGAAGAAATACTTTTGAAATCAGAAAAATCACCTTGGGGGGAAAAAAAAAAAAAAGATGGGGACAATTGACCATAAGAGGAATACCTCTAGCTTCTGAATCAGCAAAGTTCCTAGACAGGACTGAAAAATATTTAGAGGATCTTTGATCTGTTTACGGAAAGGATGGGGTGATATTGCTGACTGAGATAGCAGAATAGAGAGCTTGACAATCCCTTGCAGTTCTGTGCAGCTGGTGTTAAAATAAACCAATATAAAAAACATTATACAAATGACTCTTTTAAAAGTACCACAAGCAAAATATCATGGAAAGCAAATTGTTAATGAGTTCACACAATGAAACATTGTGCAGAGATGTAGTTTAAGTACTGTATAATTCAGGATGAGCTGGCACTTTCATTATGAAATCTCTGTGCTCAGCTTTAGAATGAAAACTTTCAGCACATTTTGTGTCAGACAGGCAAAACTCCTTTTTTCTTTTTTACTGCCTGAAACACTGACCGTTGCTCTTTTTGGGATATGCACGTACCGTATTTTCCACAGTTTGGTTTGATTTACATTCACATCATCAAATAACTGTCCTTCAGATAAAATTTTATCACTGGTTATGTCCTTCGTGAAGAAGTGCCTTCATCTGCTGAGAAATACCAAAGTCATACACCTGATATCTAGTAAGGTTGCTTAATGTGGCTGCCATCTCAATACCTCTCTTTATACTGATTAAATTATTTCAGTGTTCTACGTAACAGTTGCAAGCAGCAGGTGCCTTGGAAACTAGCTGAAAGAAATGTTAATTTATTTAGTTGGGCCTTTTCACAGTGCATTACTCACGGGTGTTGTAGAGGGTGTGATGCTTAAAAATATAAGTATCTATACGTATATATCAACTGCTGACTAATCTTTAACACATTTTCAGCCCGAAGTTTATGCCTACAGTTAACTGGGATCATAATGATGTGCCCAAGCACATCTTTGTAAGTATATTACTTTTGTCAGCAGACCCTAAGGAAGTAATAAAGTACCTAAAAGTGGCCATGTTCCCTTCCATTAGTTCCTAAATACTGTTTACTATTGAATTTTCTGCTATGCGCTTCCTTCTCTCCTTCTTCTCAGGCTCCGGAAAAAAATTAAGGAAAATCTAGTTTCTAGACTGCAAATCCCTTTCTTTTTTTGAACTTCTCCGACTTGTCTGTGAGCCATATGAGTTCTCTAATTGGATGCTAAATATCAGTCTACATACAGAGAACTCTTCACATTAAATAAAAGGTTGCTTAAAGTCTACAAGGTGTGATTCAGGTAACTTTCGGCATAACGGAGGTTCAGCCTATTTAAGTGAAAAGTGGACTTTCTTGGGGGGCTAAAAACGGTGACCAGCATCACAACATCAGTCACTGAAAAGTGTAATTCTTGTTTCTTCAGAGAATTCTTGTGAGCTTCTTGTGAATGAAAGCGTAAGTCTCATCGAAGAGTCGTCTTATTTTTTAGGTATTTTTGAAAATAGTGGTCAGAATATTTGCATTATTCTCCAGAAAAGTTCCTATTTGATTGAGTTGTTTCATATTTGAAACTGCCAGCCCCGATTTGGTAATATTTTAAAGCAAATATGTATTGAAGAAAAGGTTCGCTAAGCCATTTCCTTGGTAACATAATTCCTAATGAATCCTTTCATATAATCATGCATATTTTTATAAATATATCCTGAGCAATAAACCATGATTGAAATTAAGTAAAATACACTCTTAAGGTTGATTTAATCTCTTTTACCAAATAACCATTAAAATGAAAATTCTCTCACAGGATGCTCAAGTCAAAATGAGGAACATGATAATAAACATTGGGTAATAAAAATAAATTAAAAATCAAAGCTTTATGATATATTTTCCTATCAAAATGAAAGTGGCAAATTGAAAACAATAATGGTGTTCCGTAGGAACTGTAACTGTGGATGAGCATCTCAGAATTTGATTTACAATTAGTGGCATCTTGAAAATGAGCCATCATTTTACATTTAAAACCGCTACCACTCAATCCATCAAGTATTAAAATCTTGATGTTGATTAATGGCATTCTCTCATGCTGTTTCTCTCGATGAGGCTTCGCAGAAACCAAAGCAATCCTGTTCACTATGAAACGAGCATATTATAAGGTTGCACACCTCCTCCATGGCCAGCACAGTCGCTACCACTGTGTTCATAAGCAGCAGGTACTTGGTGGTTTGAGAAATTTTAGTATCTTCACTGGGAGATGAGTATAGGATATACATTTTGGTGGCTTTCAATGTTATACTAGCCCAGGCTTCAAGCACCCGGAGTAAGTAGGCCGAATACACACACCGACTGCAAGAAGCAGATTTCCAGCTGTGATGCTCTTCCCTAACACGTTGCAATGACCAAGCAGTACCATGATGTTTTCCTGTGGAAGCATCATTATTAAAAAAAGGGCTCAGGAACTACTAAGATCCATTGCAGTTTGCACCCCTTGTGCAAGATGAAGGTATAAGGCCCAGTAGCACACAGGCTTGTCTCAGCAATTTCCCTAGTGCCATTTCGGCTTTATTACTGCTGCTCAGTTTGTCTTAGCTGCTGAGCTATGACGTTTCGTATCCCATCCAAACTGCTGTTACAATGGTTGATACTAATATCCTGCATGTTTTTTGTTCACTTTGATGTTCAGTCCCACTTGCTGTTAGTATCATCCCTGTTTATGGACAAACTAAAAGGAATGGAAAAGCCCAATTTAATTTTTCTTCCTCTTTCACTTATATTCTATTGCAGACTCTCCGTCTGGACTTGGAGAACAGCGAGGAGAAACTAGAAAATAGAGAGGACAGAATATGGATATCCTGAAAATTGTACCTATTACATCAGTGCAGACTATAAGTAACACAGTTTCCTTTAATTTACAGAAAAATAGTTAATAGTAAACACCCTTTTTTACTCCTATATGTTTTAAATGCTGATGCGAGTAAGAATGTTTACAGATTGCCCATTTCAAAGAAAACCCAGTGTAGTTAATAAACTTTTGACTTGTGTGATGACTGAGACTAAAACCTTTCTTCTGTCAAAATCTTCAGGAATCTTTAGTGCGTAAGAGTAACTAGGCACAGACACTCCAATTTAAATAGTAAAAAGAAAAAAAAGAAAGCATTTATAAATACCACTATATTTGCAGGCTATTTCATACCTTTATTCTTTAACGCTTAACAATGTTTAGGAAATACATAGTTATTTAAATTGGACAAAATGCATGATTTTTGCTATATGTAATATTATGTAAAAATAAGCTTGAAATAGAAAATTTGGGTGCTAAGATTTTTTTTAAAAAAAACGTAAAAAATGCATTTTAAAATAGGTTAAAATGCCATTCCATCCTAAGTATTATTTACTCATTTGAAGTGGCTTTCCCAGACTATAAAAATAATTACAGTATAAAACCAAATTAGTAAATATTAGCCAAGCTCTTACACAATCTGACAAATTGATTTTGTATATTGCATTGTGACTGGATCAATTAGTACAAAATAAACAATGAAACAGTCTATTAACGGCTCCAGAAAGAAGCTCTGGGTTGGATTTTGGGGTTTTTTTGAGCCTGTTCCTAATCCTCAAGGAGCTTGGGACATCAACCTTAGTAGACAGATGATGAGATATTTAGTGCTTTGAAAATGGCTTTTGTAAAAACTTTTTCAAAAGATCTGGCTTTTTACATGGTAATATGGAATAGCTGTGACTAAGCAAGCAAGAAAACATCTTTAGAGTTTAAATCAGCTACACCCTTTTGTTTGAAGTGACAAGGCCTATGATTAAACAGAAGAATTTTGCTTCTCTAGCATAACAGACACACCAGCAATGCATTCTCACATTTTCTTTCTTACTATTATTACCTTTTCACATATAATTGGTTTCACACATTTTTGAGGAGTCTAAGCTGAAAGCCATTTGTTTTCTCCCTAACTTGCCCAACCCTGCGCCATCACAAAAACTTTTTAAAAAATTACAGTACTTCAGTGTTCATCTTATGAATATATTCCACATCCCTAACTACTGCCACGCTGTTTTACCTCTGTAGCAAGTTTTTCCTTCAATATCGTGCTTGCTAATATAGACCTTCCTTTATACTATTTCAGAATACAAGACCAGCCTCCAGCATTGTCATATACTGTTTCTTTCCTTTAATTTAATCACCATTTCTTAATATTTTTGAAAGAAACGAAAAGGAAAATTACTGTTAATTGCTGAAAGAAAATACAATTTGCAATATGCACACATATATTACACAGAGCGCACATTAGTCTTCAGCCTAACTCCTTTCAGAAAACAAGAAACTGCTGATGAAGAGCGATGCCGAGAGAGAAGGGATAAGAGGAAAAGCAGAGGGGGAATCAGAGGAAAAACAGTCTATTTTTTATTTCTAATAATCCATAAAGTGTAGTACAAGAATTCAATTAAAAAAAAAGGAGAGGGGGAGAAATTAGAAAGTAGTTTCAGAAATTAGATAAAAATGGAAAGAAAACAAAAATAAAAGTCCTCCAAACAGAACCAATACGCAATCAGAGCTGCACATGAGAACAGATGATCCACTGGAAGACTGTGGCGGTGGTAGGGAGGATGGTATAGTACGAGGCAGCATGTTTGCCTGAGTAAGGAATCAAAAAGCTTCAATGAGGTGTTGGTCGTGGTCTCAAACCCAAGTGGGAAAGCTCTGACAGTACCTAATCCTAAACTTTCCCTGTATTCATAACCTATATGGATGTATAATTGGGGTTAAATCCATAAATAGGGTAATATCTGATATAGGCAGTAACACATGCATGCAGTGTCAGATACCATGCATGTTTAGAATATACATAATATACGTGACAAAAAATTCTAACGTTCGTGATATAGCATATACTCATTAGTTATGTATATTATTAACGTATTTACAGTCCTCAGGTGATTGATTAATATCAGATTTTTAATGCTTGCTTGGTGCCTTGGTCTAATCAAACAGAAAAATTGTCAATGTAATTTAGTAAACTTCAAATGGGAACAAGTAGTACTATTTGGTACTTAACGGTAGATGGACACACCAAGCGCTCCTCTTGAAGGGGGAGGATACAAACACTGCTAAGACCCAGGCCAACAGAGCTGGGAGAGACACGAAGCAGGCAAGCGAGACTGGGACCACTGAAGACAGCTACATTCCTGCAATTCCTCATCCCTGCAACCACCACGAGTCTCCTCCACTCCAAATACAATCACCAAATGAATTTTAGTACCCCCTAAACATCAAAATTTATGTCTCTACCTGCACATAGAAACACATTACTCTGGTCTGTGGGCACAGGACGATGCTGTTGCACTGCGAGTCCCGGACTAAGAGGACCAGATAGCTGCCAGCCACGAAACGAGGGAGAAAAGGTGACTCTGACATGAAGAATGCAGGACCCGCGTTCATTCTCACTCACTATCAATAGAGTGGGGCAGCTGGACAGCCCCCAAGGGAGCAGAAAGAAGGAGCAAGAAATATGACAAAACCACAAGACACAAGAAACAAAAGCCAAGGCTATCAAGGATAAATCAGAGCCTGCAACTGGACAGAGGGAGCTCCACAGCAATTACGAGCCCAAAAGAAAATCCGAATGACAGCAATAGAAGAGCACAGAAGAAAGCAGAGGGAAGGTCCTGGCCAAAGAACGCCAAGAGAAAACACAAGTATCCAGATCCCACTGCAGAAACACGTACAATTTAGTCAATCTTCCTTAACCATATTTATTAACATGTTTATTCAGGAAATTATCAGTCTAAGAGGCATTTGGACAATGCTCTTAACAACATGCTTTAACTTTTGGTCAGCCCTGAAGTGGTCAGGCAGCTGGACTGAATGATCATTGTTTCCAACTGAAATATTGTATTCTGTCTTAAAATCTTAGACTTTGATAGCAAAGTCACACTACAGGTGACTAGTTACACTGTGTATTATTCCATTTCCATTTTAGTGTCTGATAAGCTAAAATAGCTTTTTTGCCCTTGTGAGGATGACTCCCTTGCCATCCTCCTTCATGGAAAAGGGTAAGTGAATCTAAAGCCAGACGGAGTCAGGGGGCAAATTGTGGTGGTGCGCCCCTGGTGTGCAGCTCCCCCAGTCACCACCCTTATACAACATTAAGGTTAGAAAATTTAACGCGTTTTCAGCCCAAAGTTTATGCCTACAGTTAGAAAATTCTCCAGGAGGAACAAGTGGAAAATCACCTCTGTCATGTCCTCTAGTTGCCAGATGGCGCACCAGCTTGAAGAGACAAGGGTTGTTATCTGAATAGCCTTACTGGAGGACAAAATCTGGATATGAGCAAGGGAGAAGATGTAGAATTGAATTTGCTGCCTGCAAAAGATGTAAATCTCAGGATTTTCACTTGCAGGTGGATATGCCAATATATATAAGTGCTTAGTCAATAATTACCCCAGAAGTCCAAATTCATAGCAGGGGTTATTAACTCAGCAACAGCATCCTATTCATGTGGTAACATGGTTTCTGAGAACCTCAAAGAAACCTCATGGTTTCTGAGAGCACTTATTTGTATAGAGATACTCTAAAATTACATGACAAACAGAGCAAAGAAGGGGTTGTAAAATGCTTCCAAAATGCAAATGAGACCAAAAGAGCCCCAAGCAGTAGCAGGTGCTTTTACATATCAACATTAAAAAAAAAACACACACAACTTTTTTTCTGAATGAATACAGTCAGTATAGCTGATGAGAGAAAAATACAGCATTGATGTGAAGCATTATGACTTTAAATTTGTGAAACTAGCACTCTTTCCCCACCCACACATCCCTCTAAGTCAAAAAAAATATTCTCTAAATTGTATACTGATGACACTGGAAACCAAAGCCACCTCATCATCCTAATGTTTCCCTGTCATGAGATGAAAGAGTTCCTATATGGCATATACAGCCATATATTCAAGATCTCTGTCAAAAACGTCAATAAAATAGAAAATTAAAAATAAATTAAATGCCATTTTGTAATCAATAAATTAGTGCTTCTGCTTTTCTACCCATTTCTCAATGTGCAGTTCCACTTACTCTCTCTTTTCCTCTCTAGCATCTGTTTTGTTTCATTCCTCTTGCTAGCTGCTTAATTTAACGGAAAATAAGGATTTTTCCCTTAAAAAAGGAGGAAAAGAGACAAACAACCATTTACCACTCATTACATTCCCTTAAACCTCATCATTCTTTTCCCTATGTCAGCCTTTTTGTCACCGAAATTACTTCCTCTTACACTCTTCCTTTACAAGTAATAGTCCAAATCTGATGATCTTTTGGAAAACATTACCTCTCATAATGGCATGTGTGAGTTCATTACTTTGTCTCTCCCAGTTATATTATCCCATCACAAAAAACACACTGACTTCTGAACTTCAAAACTTTTTCAGCCCTACAGGAGTTGATGAGCAGGGGAGTTTTGTTTTGTCTTTCTTTGCACTGAATCAGAATAGATTTAGCATCAGCTTGACCTGGAGATTGAATTGAATCATTAGGCAAAATTGAACACTTGTAGAAAATATGTAAAGTAGTGTAGTGATATATAATGTAATGGACTCCTTCAAAAGCTCTTCTGCAGATGTTAAGAAGGTTATTTATTTTGCCTCAGACTTTCATTCTGTTTGTTCTTTATGAAACCTTCCAGATAAATTCATATAAGTTCTAGAGACGCTTTTTTTTAAACAGAATTCTTTGTAGCATTGCCAATGATACTTCAGTATACTTAAAAAACAAAAAGGCCCATTTTCCTTCTTTCTGAAATCCATTGATTTCCAAGAATTATTCTTTACCTCAATAAATATCTATAAAAGTATGCCTTCAACATAAATATGTATGTACTTTTATAGATTTCTGAAATAGACCTTTAAAATATTATTAAGAAAAAGCAAAAATAATGTTGTATCCTGCATAAGATATCAATTTACCTGTCTGACCTTTGATTAAGTATTTCATTAGTCTCTCACTCCTATCAGGAAGTGTTCTTTAGACATAGCATGTATGATTTATTTCAGGAAAAGAAATCCAAGATAAAACAATTTTCACATCTTGTAATGCCTTGGCATAATGGAGAATCTTCTATAGATCACCTGACGGTTGACATAGTTCTCTGATTATTCAGTGGTGGGACTTTAGTTGTTACTCACTGGAGCTTTTTTATTTATTTATTTTTCATTTGTGTTGGCAGTCACGGTAGGGTGATATACTTTCCACGACTTTCTAATCAATATGAGTTCTGGAGAAGTGGGGGTGATGCCTTATGCAGCTTCTTTTCTCACCATAGTTGCTGGCTCCGATTTTGGGCGTCATCAATGACTTCTTGGAGCTAAGTGAGAGGAAACCACAACACATTTGCTGCTGTGTTCAGTTTTTCCTCAGTTTTGCTTTCAGGGAACATTTGGGATTCTTCAAGCATTATTTCTTCTATCTATACTCTGAACAGCAGCCACGCAAAACGTCTCTGCATATTTTAGAATAAGAGTAAGACTGCATTAAATCTATTAAACATTATTGTCATAGTTCTGGGTTTACTTTTTAAGTGTTTCCTTTCCACCCAGCTTTTACTTTCAATATTGCTTCTTTATTACATTCCAGTTTGGTTTCTGATGCCTTCTTCATAAAGTTTTATGGAACCTTCTTCGACACAAGTCTTTTGAAAGCTTTCCTGTCTGAGAAATTCGTTTCTTTCCCAGACTTCTTTTCTGGGTGATACTCTGATGAACAGTCAGCCTACCTTCAGCAAACAAGTTGTGTTTAGGTTCTTACAAGTAAATACTCTCTTATTTATTGTGGTACTTGTCACGTACTGTTGGAAAGCTAACCTTCTCCAGACTTAGACTGAGCATTGTAGTCTAAAATAAACAACATATCATGAAGACCGACCATAATGTCAACTTCCAAATTCCAAAGAAGAACATACTGCCTTTTAGAAAAATATTAATTTCTCCAACTGTCAGCAGTTATCCTAAACATCTAGGAAAACAGAAATGGAAGGCTGCTTATTTAGATAGTTTCATTACATTAGTCCACTGAAAGTTATTAATCCTTCCTTAAAGAAGGGATTCTGTCAGGCTCTGCTCCTTGGTAACACTTCACACAATCTTCTCAAACAAGGAGGACCAGGAAACAGTGGTAAAATGCTTCTTGTATGAATCGCAAGCGTCACCAATCTAAACTGCCAGTTCTTGGGAAAACTTGAGCAAAGGTTGCTTCTGTTCAATTTTATCAATGAAACTGAAACATAAGAGACTGGACTACCTGTTCCTTCTTACACTTTAACTAAAAGCTCTTGCTTTTAGTTACATTATTTTCAGCTGTGATTGTCTTCACTTCTTCAAAGCCAATTGGGTTTTCTGGGAGAAACAGAGTTTTTTCCCTCTAAAGTGGCTTATAGGTAACTAAAACACGGGACAATTCCTTTGGCTTGAAAAATAGATCGTTAGCTCTCATGTCCTGATATGAGTCAGAACGAAACATGCAATCAATGCATTTTTTGAGCTAGAGAAGTTAATCAAATAGACCACTCAAGTCCTTCTAGTGGAGTTTCAGTCTTGCATCCTGTTGCCCATCTCCTCCTCTCAGTGAAGAATAACTCAGCTCTTTGCCTTAGCGTATCTGAGATTCTCCTCTCCAGCAGGATCTCTTTTTCCACATCTCCCGATATGAAAAATCAGGCAAATACACCAAGACAAACAAAAATATCCGAAAGAAACTAAAATAATATTTGTAACAAAGACAAGTAAATTTGGCATAACAAAGCAAGCCTATTATACTTACCAGATGCTAAATAACGGAAAATACCTCCAAAATAGCCACCTTCCAAGTTATGTTATATGTACCCTATAGGAAATTACTTAACTGAGGCTGGTATTTTTAAAAGCTTTCTGCCATTTTTAATGGCAGCCACTTTTTCACATCTATTTGCATGTTCTAAATCAAACCAAGAGCTGAAGGTGTATTTGAGAGATTGTTTTCCAGCTGTTTAAAATTACTACTCAGAGCTAAAAATCAATGTTCTATCAACAACTTGGTTTAGAAAAGTAATTTTAAAATACAATTTCAACTGTTAACTTCAAGCTGCCCTTATATTCTTTCTCTGTGCCCTCTTCTTTCCTTAAATCTGCCACCCATTCTATCTCAAAAACTGAAAATTAACTGAGATATTATTGCTTAAATGCACTGATAATTATATTGTTTAGGTTTAGCAGTGATTACCTATTGCCTTCTCACAGTCAAATAGAACTGGAGTTTGTTTCTTGTCAATTCTTGCTGTCTCTCTGAAAACCTGTATTTCCAGCTGTGAAATAACAAATAACCAATCTTCACCCCTTCTCTACTTCCCGAATTTCCCAGAATGTTCATATGTGAAAATTAAATATCTTAAGTGTGTCTGCAGGCTCTCATCTTATTAAGACTTTTTATTCTTTTTAGTAAATAATTGAGGAGAGCTGTAATGCCAAATGTAAGTATGGAGGGGAAAGGAAGGGAGTAGATAAAGCGTGGAAAGGTGTCACCTGAAAAGGACTCTAATACTCAATAATCTTCTATCTTCTCAAGTAAAAGGCAAATCTTCAATACCTACATTAACACAAAACACCTCTGCCTAGCTTGAAAGATACATTCATCTCATTTTTCCACATCCTTATCCTGTTTCTACTATTGGTTCAGAGTTGCCTGTCAAAGACGTCTTCAGCAATTATTGGAGGAATTTCACTGCATCACCTGTACAGACTCCACATACTCCATACCTCCCCACGTATTGTCCTCACACCTGTCTCTCCCAACAGCCATAGGTCCTCTTACATCCACGAGTGGAAAAATCAACTGCTTCTTCTGTATGACCCGCATAAGCAGATCTCTGTTAAGTTGAAGAAGTTGCATACATGCTGTCTGTCCCTACAGAGCTAGTGGCAGAATTGAAACATGTGCCACTTGAGTATAAAGATGCTTTTCAACCCTTTAAGACTGCAGTGTCTAAAAAAAAAAAAAAATCCATGCAAGAGTATTTAGCTGTGAAAGCCACTTCATTTTAACCTGTGAAAAATCAGAGTGAGGTACTGTGTCTAGAGCCATACAATAATGTATCTGTACCCAGCTTGGAAACATAACAAGATTTATGATACTTTAGCTTTAAAACTGCCCAATGATTTTTTGCTGTATTTTCTAAGCGTGCAACAGCTAACTAGCAAACTAACTACTTGATTGAGGAAAGTGCTTTCATGAGATGATCCTCATATAATGAAAATCCTTAGCTGAAAGCCTTGTCCTCTCCCTGCATTTATAAAAGAAAGATGCCCACATATTATTTCTTAGCTGCATTTTAGGTAGGTTTTTTAGCAACTAAAACTGCCTACAAAGTCAGCAAGCTCCCTGGAAATTTTCATCATCCCTCATTTTAGCTGTTGGTGAAAGTGTCTTTGAAGAATTAACAGAAACTGCTGTCAGTGAGAGAAACCAGTGGATTGCATAAGTAAACTTCAATTTTACTTCCAGGGGTTGAAAATGAGAATTAAACCTGTTTCTTTCAAACAAATGATTTTTCACTCAGCTAAGATACGACCCCTGGGTGATTCACCACTGCGAGTCCTATTGATATCCAAACAGGAATTCATCAGCTTTTAGTAGTGCCACAAGAAGCATATTGCAGCCCTGACAATATCAGCAAGGGACATTATAGTCTGATGAAGTAATCCTTCTAACTTCGTCTTGTGTTATTACATCAGAGCACCCTGCCTACGCAGGTACAGGGGCAGACCAACTGCATTTCCAACTCTGTCATCAGTTCTTGCTACGTAAACATCCTCCAACCCCTGTAGCTCCAATGCAACGCTAATTTTGCAACGTTAATTACAGCTGATAAATATACTGGGAGAGAAATATTTGAATGCAATAGCTATTAGTATGCGTTAACTTTTATCTGAAATCAGTACATATTTTCATCTTCATAAAGATCAAGTTACAGTATTTAATCATATTTTTAAAGGTATTTTGAAGAAAAATGTGTCATTTTTCTTTACCATTGTACTTATTTTGCATCTTGTTTCACACATAAAATTAAATTTAAAATGAAGTCTCAAGACACACTGACTTAAAAATACCAAGCATGCAAAAAAAAATCCTTTATGAAGATGAAGAAATTCAGAATTGTGGCTTGAGCAGGACTTTTGGGGGGCAAGCTGTTATTTTGATAACTACAGAACACCCATAAGGCTCTAAAGAAGACAATAAGGATTCTCACTTTTTCTTCACACCACTTCAAAAATCCACAAATAAAAATGAGGATAAGATATTTGCTGTTAGGAACCTGGAATTCAAATAGACCAGAAGAGGCACCAGTACTATGTCATTTACGTTATTACTTGTACAGGAGCTACAATCTTGTTTTTTAAATGGAAGAAGCCTCCAGGCAGATATTACAAAGAATTCTGAAACCAGAAGTACAATTAGGCCGAGGGCCAACAGCCTGAAGCATGACTCAGTCAAGGGACATCAAATCATAGATCAATATCTCTGATAAAAAGAACAAAAGCAGAATTAAGCAGGCTGCATACAGGCAAAGAAGTAACGAGCAGCAATATTTTCCTAGCCTGAGTTTGAAGAGGAAAATAAATTACAACAGTCCTATGTTGATATTATTGCTAGATTTCTTTTCCCCAAAAGAATACTTTAAAAAACAAGCTAGGACTGGGCTATTTAATGCTTCTCTACTAACTGCGAACCTTAGTGATTTAACATCATCTTCAGACCCTATAACTGCAAACCCATATACATAACTTTACCCATATGAATAGTCTCAAAGATTTCAAGAGGAAAATGCACATACTGAATGCATGGCCAGTATTTATCTGGAAGGAGTAAGTAGAGTGTAACATGAATAAATAACACAATGAAAAGTTTTGAGGCAACATTATTTAAAAAAAAAGTTATTGGGCCATTTGCAAGACAAGCGCCTTCAAATGTGAACAGGCGCGATCTGCTGGGGTCCTTTCTTTTTGCCTCCATCGCCTCAGCCGCCACCTCGGAGGGAAGGGAAGCTGCTGAACCTCCCCTTCCTGGGACACGGCTGTCGAGGATGAAGGACTCTCTGCCATACAGCCCAGTGTGCTTCACCCGGTGCAAGTCCTCTCCGAGGCTAAGAGACAGCAGGAGCAGTAGGCACCGCAAAGCCAAGAGTGTTTTTGAAGGAGGCAAGTTTCTGTTTTACTCTATAGAAACCTGAGAGTATTCGCGTTAAGTGAGTGTTGTGGTTACAAATCTCCTTTGTTTTGGAACTTGCCTTAAGCTGCTATTAGAGTATTATTTCCTTTTTTGACAATTTGCTGGCGTCCTGCTAGCATGGGTGAAGTCATAACTAAATTCCCTTCTCAGGACTCACTCTAAACCCGATGGGAAAGTAAACACCTTTGCACAATGTTTTTTTGCTTGTGTGTTCCTCTAGTTTCTTTTGCAACACAAGCAGATTTGCTCAGCAGCAAATCCTATTCAAGCAGTTATTGTGATTGCCTGCACTAACATGAGACACTCATTTAAGAAGATTACAAAATAATGATGAAATTGCAGCATTACAGCATCGTAAATCTCATCGGTGAGGACAGAGAGGAGCTCTCAGAAAGTAACAGATTGCTATACCGAGTTTCTCCATTTCCATTATCTGACTTCTCTGAACACAGGGAAACTAAAAAATTTGATATTTTAAACTTAATTAAATACTTCAGAGGAAACTGTGTATATTGCCTATATTGTAGTTTAGAAGTTTAGTTTCACCCCAGAGTTAACAAATAATAGCAGGCGATTAAAATGCTATTTATTGTACCAGTATCTTGTTTCATTCACATGTATGCAGGCAGTTTAAATTACCTTGCGAAAGCTGGGTCACATCGGCTTGTGCATCAGGCATTTTTGTACTGTATCAGGTGTTTGGATTGGAAGTGCTTAACACTATGAAGTGTCAGTCTATTGAAAGACACAGTAAGACGGCAATACTTCAAAATTATATATTGTTAGCAAATATTCAGCAAAACAAAGTCACAAACTTAGATTAATTACTTTAACCAGATTGGGGAGGCACCAAAACCACGGGATTTAAATGTTGGATTGCTCTTACTGCTCAGCTGAGAGGCCCAGGTTCAGACGAAACTGAAGACGACTGAAACTTATCTAAAACTTCAACCCCGTCATGAAAGCAAACCCGCTGATCTTGCTGCAGGACACCTCACTCCCTGCAGACACTCTCAGCGAAATATTTCCCTTTTCTTCCCCCTAAGTCCCCACCCCGGAGGGGTTTGTGCCCTTCTGTGCTGCCCTGTGGCCGCGTGCTCTGCTAGGGAAATGGGTAAGCTGGCCTCCTGCAGTACGGGGGGGTAAATGATTAAAAGAAAAAAAAAAAAGAAGAGTAGCTGTTCTCAGCTTGGATGTACTGGCGCTATCATCCCAATAGTGCCATGAGTTACTGAGAGTATTCCGTGCTCACTTGCCCCAGACGCCTTTTCTGAAGCAGTTTGTAGAATCAGCTGAGCAATTTATGCCCTTATTCACAAGTGGTTCGTCCACCCAGGCTCTCACTCAAAGTATTATAAAACACATTGCCATATGTATAAATCTTTAAGTACATATATATTACATATATATTTATACATAGATATGTTTTATTTTAACATACTTTCTGAAAAGGACAAATCTGAGCAAGTGAAATCCTATTGAAGTCAATAGTAAACAACCTCAAAAGTAAGCCAAGATTGGGACATAATGAGAAATATTTCTGGACTTTTTCACAATTAAGCCTAGGTGAAGAGCTGTTTGGGGTGACGTTTCTGCTGAAGCTAGTGAAAATCCCCATCCCTGGAGGTGTTCAAGGCCAGGCTGGATGGGGCTTTGAGCAATCTGGTCTAGTGGACCTCGCCATGGGACAGGGGGGTTGAAACAAGATGATCTTTAAGGTCCCTTCCAACTCTAACCATTCTATGATTTTTTGAAATAAATGGTAGTTGATGACGGAAATCAAACGTTTGCTTCCCTATTAGCCCTCGGAGCAAGGCAGGTACTCCAAGGACAGGAATTTGCTAGAAAAACTGCATATCTTACATGCAGACAGAAAAAAAAAAAAGTAGTTATCCTTTCTCATTTATCAGGAATACTCTAGCCATGAATAGAGCTCCATCTGAGTTATCTGTTCAGGTAAATTATCTTGAAAGGATTTTTGTATTATACAATTAGCTGAGAGCTGGGTTGCGTCTCTCTTGTGGGTAAGGCAGCCAGCAGGATCATGTGGTCTCTGCACTCCGGGTGGGCTGCAGGTCTCTGCTGCCCCAAGACCCTCCGCTCTGGGCCTTCAAAATACACAACCATTATTACCAAACTATTGACTCAATTTGTTAAACATTTCAGGAAGGCGGTGGCAGAGTATGAGTTTCCATCGACCTCACAGCAGCTCTCGTGAACAGTACTTGCTCATTTAGAATTTTACTTTATTTCCATCCAGAAAGGTGAGCATGTTTTTGGATGTAGTGAGATACTTGCAAGGATTAACCGGTAAGGAAACCACCTTAAACACTTATTTTCGTTGTAAGGCACAAACACTTTTAAAATTCTTGGTTCGGTGTTCCTATTCTAGTCAGTTTAGTTTTCAAGTAATTTGAGAAAACACATCTTTATAGCTTAGAAATATGCCTCAAAAAATTGACTTTATAGCCAAATTTTAAAACAGTTGAACTTCTTCGGAAAAAACGTAATGATTTACAGTTACAGTATCCCGCAGTTACAAGGAGCATTTCACCCTAAGCGTAAGTGGTTTACATTTGAAAAACAAAGTTAAGCAAAACATTATTCTGCTTTCAGATGAGTTTTGGCAGACAACATATGTTCCCCAAAAGCATACTTTGGGGACTTGGGCCTTGACAGAAGGGAAGCGCTGAAAGGATGAGCAACCAAGTGATATATTCCATCTCTGTTTTCAGCAACGTTATTGTTTGTAGTATTTACAACAACAACAAAAAATGATTATTCTCAAAGCCACAGCTGTCCTTCTCTTCAAACTACTCTTAAAACTCATGTCTATCATGATGTTTACAAAAATTTGACAATGGTTAGGCAGATGATATTCAGCAATTGCCACTTACTCCAAAGATGAGAATTACTTCATCCGTAACTAGTGTTTCTTCTACCTCCATTTTATATTTGCCTTTATGTATAGGGACTATATTTTGCCATACATTCCAAACAGATAGGTAATAATGATAGAGACCCCAGATATTAGAAATATTAAAGGAACACAAAACAAAATCATGTTTATTTTTACACTAAAGCGCAAGTTCTCAGTTAGAGAACTAACTAAATGACAGCAAATGGCTCCTGTATTTACACTAGGTAATAATTTACTCCAACATGTTATGAAATTACACCTAATTGTTTCTCTTAGGTAACTATATCATATTAAATAATCTGATGTGTGAAATCAGATTTAAGTGTCAAGTTGAAAGAAAGTCACCTAACAGGTCTCTCCAGGTATCATAGGAATGCTAATGTTAAACTGCAGATAGGAACATAATTAACAAACANAAAAAAAAAAAAAAAAAAAAAAAAAAAAAAGACATTTCTACCATAGCCCCAGCAATCATTTTTGGGATAGAACACAAGAGAATTTCAGGCATATAAAGAACTCTTTAGGTGTATTGCTGAGATTCAACAATATCAAAGCAGGTAGTTTTCACCAGCTGCCTTAAAACCCCTTAGCTATCGCTGTTGCCACCACAAGTCACAGAAAAACACACTTGATTTCAAGACTGCTATGTTTACAGCTCCAGAGGTAGAGGCAGCAAGATTCATCTGCCACCTTGTCTCCACCTAGTACAGATCTGTCTGATAGGTGTTCTCAAAATATCTTATCACACTGGATTTCTTAACACACAAACCCTGAGGAAATATGGAGGTGAAAAAAGCTGTCTTAAAATGCCAGTGCTTCAAGGATCTTCTTGAATACTGGAGAACTGGGTTCAAAATTTCACTGAAATTTGAAATGTCTCTCTCTGGGACAGGGATTTCTAACTCCCAAGACAGCAGCCCAATCCTCAGGCTGTGGGCATGCTCTGACAAAACTGCTTTTCTCCAATTCTGCAGGTTTGGGGACAGGGAAGGAGGAAGAAGAAATGGAAATACGTTCTCCATCCATCTAAAAACAACCCAATGATCAGATTTTTTATTCATATCAGTGAAGTGTTAGAGAGCTATATAGAATAGTCTAAAGATAAAAAAAATCTCCTCTGAATATGTATATAAAAGCTTGAATGATTTTTTGAGTGCTTCAACAACTTCAGTAGTAACCCATGAAGAGCTGGGATGAAATTGTTCAAACGGTAGCCAATATTCAAATAACCCATCGAAACTGTATTTGCAACAGACTGGCGTCATGAAAAGAATATTGGATAAAGGGGAACAGATGAAGAGAAACCGCAAAGAGAACTCAGAGGAGCTGTCAAAGTCCCCCAGGACAGTTTTAGACAGAATTAGGACACCATTTGCAGAGAAAGTTGTTGTTATGGACACTGAAGGCTCAGCCCCAGCTCGGCATGAAGGAAGCAGTTGGAGAGGAACCCGGCTGCACAGCTCTGATCGGAATTAAATTTACATTTAATTTTCCTGTAACCTGTTAACTCCAAATTTTAAAGAAGAGGTCCAGCCTCAGACTAGACTTTAATCTTGGATACACATCCAGGTGAAAGAGAAGAACCTTGGGGAGTGCTGTCCCTTGCAACTTTAAACAAAATGGAGATACTGAGGCACACACAGGACCCAGCTCTACGGTTCAGCAACACGAGAGTTAAAGAACAACACTCTAAGCTAAATACTGACAGATAGCATTGGGTAGGTGCCAGGACAGGTAGAAAGACACCATCTGGGAGGTGTAAAGCGATGCTTTGGCAAAGTACACCCCCTCTGCAAAGAGAGGACGGCACGTGGAAGCTTCACAGCCTCAGCGTGGTGTTTCAGAGCTTATCTCAGCATCCCTGCTGCTCAATCCCAACTATAAGTTGCAGCACTGACTTGTACCTGATTTTCCCGTGTCTTTGGTGAGTGCTGCAGGCACTTTCTCTTCCTTTTCCCTCCTCTACAGTCTCCATGGCCCAAAGCTTGGCATAATTAATCTTTGATTAGAGATTAAAAATAGTTTTAGAAGAAGTAATCGAGGCAGATGGTTCCCAGAATACCACAGACTGTGGTGCTAGGATATTAGCAGAAACAAAAAACTTTTAAGTTCTCCACCAAATGAGATTAAAATTTTTATAAATTCCAGTGGGACATTAGACCACAGATGCAGATGAGCCTTTTTGTGATGAAAAGGAGGATAATCTGGCACAAAGTCCAAGGGGCGCTTCGCTGTTAGGAACCTCCATCCAGCACAGCTGGGCACAGTACACTGAGCAGTTGAACCCGGACTTCTCACTTCAGCCCTTCCAAATGGTTAGATTCAACCAGCTTCCCACCCCAGCCTGTTAGCACCTCTGCAGCACTCTTAGGGACCTTCCAGCAATGTGGGTGTCCAAATTTCAATAGACGATGCAGTGTCCAAGAGTCAGGGGACACAGCGACTTCTGTAGCTTTAGGTCTTTGCCGGTACTCAGTCACTGGTTTATTCTGTAGTGATACAACAAATATTTTGAACCATCTGCAGAGTGGCTATTATTGGCTAAACAGTCAGTTTATCTAATTACTGTATTTCAAGATAGTGGAGTCAATATACTCTGGCTTTCTGACAGACAGCGGGAGTAGGAGGAGCAGAGCGAATATTCCCCTTAGTAAGTACTAAGAGACATCATTATAAATACACACGGAAGTACCGAACACCAGAAACTAGCAACCAATTAAAGCCCTTATATCTCTCTCTTTCTTATCTCTATCTCAATTCTTATCATATAAACCCTTTGAATAGAAAAGACAAGACCATTCTACAGGCAGTAAGTGGAGTTTGAGGTAGATAACTGATTATAAAGTCTCCAAAGGCACCTGGGGCTCTCAGAAGTAAGGATATAATTTAGAAGTTGATAATCTACCTCTGAGTGCTTCAGCCACAAAACTCTCCATGTTGCTCTAGGTGATCTAGAGATACTGGCAGCAAGGTAGTCACCTCGGTTCAGACCTCCATAAAATTGCCTTCTTCCTTCCGGAGAAGGGAGTCTTGCAACAGCAACATACTGCGCGGTATGGAGCCCTACAAAGACACTTGGCCTTTCAGCAGTAGCCTACATGGTAGTGTACAGCCTAGAGTGCTCGAACGGATTTGATAAAATGAAGAGATGGTGCAAATCCTACTTTCACCAAAAGAAGAATCTTTAGTAATTTAGGCCAGTGTTTACTATGTTAATTTTTAATAGAGGCTCACTGGCTAAAGGCCAGGTAGGTACAGCAACCACAGGCACAAAACTTATTTGTACCAAAAAAAGCTTCACATCTTTAAATCTGGCCTTAAAATTACAGTGCAATAAAACAAGGCACAGTAATGTGTCAGACTACAACAATTTCCCTAAAACCAGAGCTGGCAACACATTCTGCATTGCTGGCTTGCACAAACACCTCTTCTTCAGATGCTTTAATGAACCATTCAACAAGTCATCGCAGGCCGCTATGAATTTGGGTGTATTTCAGGCAGCGGCTGTTAGGAAGCCACACAGGTCTACATGTAAATCACAGAGCTGCAGACTTCCTGGGAGAAATTAACACAGGTCAGAGCAAGGTACTGCCTGTGTTAAAGGAGGGAAAGGAAATGTAAAACTAGGAACTACGCTTCGTTAAAGTAATGCTGCAGACTTAGGGCATTTTCTTCAACTGAGTAAAGTTCACAGACCACAGCTTCAGTTAAAGAAACTGACTGGAAATAGTCATGCCTCAGTTTATACTTTTTTTTTTTTTTTCAACACAGCCTCAGGATGGGGTAAAAATGCTTTATCCAAAACTACATTTTAATTAGAACAAGACAAAGGGGAAGATAGTTTTTATGTATAAATAAAAATGTTAAAGACAGCAACACACCTGTCTGATCTAAATTCCAATCAGATTGGGCTAAGTTTGAATTTGAGAGCTGAATTTGGGTTAAAGCACAAAGGTTTAAAAAAAACTCTATCAAACTCATGCAAATTTAGTCACCTCAAGGAACAAGTCTGACCTGTTCTCCGAAGCCTTCTGGCTTTCTGGATGAAAATCTGAACTTAGCCACTCTGAAAAAACAAGTTGTTATGGAATTGAGACAAAAATCTTAACGTTAAGTTCAGGCATTTAAAAGTTTAAAAGCTGAAATCTATTCAAAGCTGGTCATGAAATTCTAGCAAACTTTGACTATCTGCTAATTCACAGCAATAAAAAAAAAATTACAGATATGAGTTTCCCAGAATAAACAAACAGTTTAAGTATTAAGAAAACTAACAAGCCAGAATGCTCTTGAAAAAGAAGGATATGCGTTTCAGAGAATTTCTGTATGCAAAAACTCCTAAACGGGCATTTACAAACTTCAAATGCATTTTTATGAAACTATATTTTTTTATGGAGAGATCAAAACTTTGTTGTCTCTCTCCCTGTAATATTGTCTATATCTTCTAAGCACAACACCTAGACCTTGTCTTAGTTTAGCTTTAATAAGCATGAAAATAAACCAATTCTTCTGTGTAGAGCCAAAATATGGTGTTTCAGATTCAAACTGTAACTCGCTGAAACTGCTGAATTCAGCTGCATTCATCCACCTTTAATTAAGATTGCTTCAAATGTAGGTATTCCCAAACTGTCCAAAACATGACCTGCTGAGGAAATCAAGTAACTAGGGTCAGAGACTGGAAATTGGAAATTATTTTGTTCATTAGGAAGATAGGAGGGAAGATAAACATGGCAGAGATGGGTCAGCTAGAGAAAAGGAGTACCCGGGCAGACCCTGGCCAGACAGCACTACAGGGGGTTGGTCCCTTGGGAGACGTGGGGCAGCGAGAGCAGAGCTGGGACCAAGCGCCTCCTTTCCTCCCCTCTTCAGGGAGACACCACTTTGTACATTTCTGAGGATGAACGGGAGAGCACCAAAGGTTAACCTGGCGACACAACACAACATGCAGTGCCTTGACTGCTGTCCACCTCTGCAGGTCAGGGAGCTAACGAGGAAGAGGCTGTCAAACGCCTGGGCGCTTTCAGTTATTCATATCCCTTTCTCTCAAGTATATAAATGTACTGAAAAAAATGCAAATACATTTTTAGTCATCTTCACACTGCATGCACGTACATATATAAAAATACACACACACACAGACACACACACACATGGTGTCTCTTTGGAAGCCATGAAAACAGATAAGCCATTCTTAGCACCGCTCCAGAGCCTTCTGGAATTACACCGATCCTACACACGTGCACTCGGAGAGGATGCCGTCACAGCAGAGACCAGTCAACCACCAGCCAAGCAGGGAGCAAGCAGGAAACAAAACTAAGTCCTCGTTCCAGAGCGCCTGTAACTAAAACACAGGATGCAAAGAACTAAAGGAAAACTAAAGCCTCACAGATACTGGGAAAAAAAAAAAACAAAACCACAACAAACAGGTGTCCTATTCTAAAACTTCTACTTTTAATCTGTAAAATGGAAACTTTTGATTGACATCAGGTTGCGTGTCCCTCGAATGAAATATGGATCTACAGCTTTTATGAAAGTAAAGCATTTCAAAGAGGGCATGGAGGAGAAAAGACATTTTAAATATAATATGTCTCTCAGGAGGAATCTCAGTGTCAGTTCATGACATTGCAGACTTTGATGCTGCTTTGACAAATATTTTCTCTAAGGTGAACTATAAGTTGCTTTAGTTTTACCGTTTTTCCCCCTTTTAGTTTATGTAGGAATTGCACTGAAATGACAACCTCTACTCCCTCCAATTATTCAGAGATTGGAGAAGAAAAAACATTTGTTTTTATTAAACTGCTACCACTTCTTATTAATGTTAGCTAGGCCATTAGCTCATGACAAAATATCTTGTTCAATGTCATTTTAATTTTAACTGGCAAGAAAGACCAGCAAAAAAGATACACTTGAAAGAGCAGTATAAGTTGCAGTTCTCAATTTCCTTTAAAAAAAATAAAATAAAATAAACCCCAGTTATTTGTCATTCTGACAAACTAATGAAAGATGCCCTGATATTTTCTTTTTATTCTTCCAATTTTGGAGTGGCCTGCAATTTTCAAGATGTTGTTTTAAAATTTTGTCTCAAGTTCTTGGCTTAAATTTTTTTGTGAAAAGCAAGCTCTCTCTTCATTCCACATTGCTTTCCAGTCTCAAAATAGTCATCTAACGTGGAAACACAGTGAGAGCTGTAACAAGGAGATCTGCCAAGATAACAGCAAGAAAATCCATCGAATCCATCCTCTCCTTTTACCTTGGTGCTAAGATAGACAGCGCACCATTTTTAAATATTTTGTTTTAAACTGGATATTTAAAAGCCTAGATTGAGAAAAGGATAAAACAGGTGATGGTAGCTGTGCCGTCTGAAAAGCCTCATGGCCCAAAGCCAGAGTTCAGCTTTCTTTTTTTCCTCCTTTAATGCATTAGGTTAGGAGGAGAAATTATTTCCCTTTTCAGCCAACTCAGTCACTCAGTTTTGACTTCATGCACAATTCTTATGGTCTGCCATCTCTATCTCCTCCAATTTTCTCCTTCCATTCAACTGCTGTCATTCCTTGAAGCATAATGTAATGGCAACTTACGCAGTGGTAACAGAGAACGCTTTATTTCTTTGCTCTTGCTGTTTAACAAGGAATACTTCTTTTTCTATGCATACGTTGGGCCTTTTCTGTAAAAGGATTGCAACTCTTGAAGGCTCCATTTCAGCTGTGAAATTTTCTCCAGAGGTCCCCTAAAAACACTTATGTGTAATTGTACCTTCCACTATTTTAATGCTTTCCGAGACTTGAAAGCAGATGCTTTCAGTTTTAATGGAAAACAAATCTTTTTTTCCTAATTATATGAGACTATGTTTTCGGGTCCCTGTGTTTCAGGAATTTATAGTCATGACATTTTACCCACACAAAAAGTTGTCAGTGGTCAAGGCTGAAATTTACTCATTCACACCTCAAACACAGCAGCTGATACGTAGAAAGGAAAGATCCCCCAGTTCTGGACTCAGAATGCTTTTAGCATTCTTAGAGGACAGATGTAGAGCAGAAACAAGATGAAATAGTTCCAGCAAAATAAATGAAAAAACCTTTGAGACATCTCTCCAAACCATTCTATTAGATATGTTCTGATTTATCATAACACAGTATAAGTGGAGATTAGTATCTTTTTCTTTAAGTTCACAAAGAAAGGTAGAAGACTGCAAGCACAGCTAAGAAGGTCAAAGAGTAAAAGCAAGCTACACCATTTCCAGCACCATAAAAGAAAGTATTTGATTCAGAATAGCAGTATTTCACAAAAAAGGCTTTTGTAGATTAATTTCTTTGCCAAACCTCTTTGGCACAGAACCGCAGGGAAGCATTTTCAGCTCCAGCCTCGTTTTCTCAGACTTGCAATTTGTGCATTCAATTTGAGGGCCAAGAATTTGGTATCCACCAATTCTCTAGTACTGTAAGGAAAGTAAGAATATAACGATGCTAACAAAAAAGTCTAAAGCGAACCCTACCTCTGTTCTCCCCAATGCAGCATCAGTATTCATAGAAGGATGTCAAAGAACTGTTGAAGTAAAGGCCACCAAACCAATGACAGTTTCTCCAAGTGTTATTCTTTCTGTAGTGTTTGCCAAAGACCATTACACAGCTTTGCATCCCATACATAGACAAAAAACTTAACTGCACAGGTATCACCGTGTATTAAACCAGGTGGTATTAATGAGACAGTAACTGACAATACTCTGTGTTGTAATGCTTAAATAATAAGAATCAATGACAGCCATATAATTAAGGATGCTGAGGTCAAAACTGATACCCCAGACCATTTGGGAAGGAGTTATTGCACTAATATGGCTTAAAATAAACGATCAAATTCTAGTCTTAGACTTTTTTTTTTTGTTATAGAAGATGGATGAAACTTGACGCAGTTACAAATAATAGATCTTCTTAAACATGATTAAAGATTTAAAAGTAAACAAGTAAAATTAGATTGTTCGATGAAATGGCACATTTTAATAAAATTATGATCAAATTGTCTTCTTGGAGTGTAAAGCTTACCAGTTACTTCATTTGAGGAAAGAAAGAGAGATTCAGGGATCAACAGTGGAGTTGGTTAGTAAATCTTAGGCTTCTTCCTCAGGAAAATATCTATTCATCGAAAAACTCCTAAAATGAGAGAATAATAAACTGAATTCAATGCTATTGTCAGTCTAAATGGGGCGGGGAGGAGAAAGGAAGCTTAAAAGTTAACAAGATCACTTGAGCATTTTCAAAATAAGACCCAAAATCCTGCATTTCAACAGAAGGACTTCTTAGATAATATTAAGATCGTCAAAATTGAAGACTTTAAGGAAGAAAAACATTTTTCTCAGATCAAGGTGTCTTTTTTCTTACTCCTCCTTCCCTAAATCAGGAAAAATACTGTGCTAGGACAGTAACGATTATCCTTCATGGGTCTGTTGAAGTGAACAGTATTGTATTCATATAATAAACAGCGTTGACAAAATGAGAGCCAAGTCTTTTATTCACTCAGCAGTTCTGCTGGGAGATGGATTTCCTAGCAGAACTTGTTTAGACTGCCTATCTCCACACGATTAAACAGGAGGCTGTCGCTAGTAAATTTAAATACTCAAGTATATTTAAAGGAAGGGGTGACTGGAAGGAGAGAAGCAGCATCCACCAGAAGACAGTGTTTCATAGTATTAAATGGTACTGTAATTCTAATATCTAGACATACCGATTAGATACCATACACACTATTAAGTGCAGATCGTAACTCCAATTTTATTCTTTGGTTGTGAGCTCTTCTTATCCAGTTCCCTGCTCTCCTCACACACCCCAGTTCAGTAAATAGCATTGTATGAAGTGTTACAGATTTCCCTTTCTATTGCCTAAGTAAAAGCAAGGGACAATGGATCAGTGATTCATATTTTAGGAGGAGATACCAAGAGGTGCGTGAAGAGTTGATCTTTCATATTCCTGTAAAGTATTGATTTTTTTAAGTAAACATCTAAATGGCTGTTTTTATTTACTGTTATGTTAATGATATTATCCCAAATATCATGGAATCATAGAACGGTTTGGGTTGGAAGGGACCTTAAAGATCATATAGTTCCAAGCCCCCTGCCATGGGCAGGGACACCTCCCACTAGACCAGGTTGCTCAAAGCCCCATCCAACCTGGCCTTGAACACCTCCAGGGATGGGGCATCCACAACTTCTCTGGGCAACCTGTTCCAGTGTCTCACTACCCTCAGGGTCAAGAATTCCTTCCTAATATCTAGTCTAAAACTACTCTCTTTCAGTTTAAAACCATTACCCTCGTCCTATCACTACACTCCCTGATAGAGAGGCCCTCCCCATCTTTCTTGTAGGCCCCCTTATAGGCCTCTATAAGGTCTCCCCGGAGATATTTCTGACACTTTTTTTTATGCTCTGTTCCCATTCTACCCCAAAGAGCTGGTTTTAAACAGGAAATGATGGAGAATAAACTTTAGAATTTACTCTGGTCACTGCTTTTGGACTCTGCTTAGTATGAGCCAGCAAGAAACTTCCACACACACATTAGTCCTGTGTGCTATATGCTATACTTCAACACATGAGTTAAAGTTAAGTTTTAACCCTACTATATTTAGGCTTCTACAGGAGCCCTATTAAAAGAGAAAAATCTTTTTTAGATATATTACTGAAGTGAATAATGCTCTCATTTTCAAATCTCCTACTGACCCCTTCTTGAATTCTGAATGCCTTTTGAATGACTCCTGACCTCAAGTTACTATCTGTGTTCCTCTTGAATCACAAGTATTAAGTATTGTATTCCCCAAACCTTGCCCTTTCTGTTCTGAGCAATATTTTATCATTGGGTTGCTTTAAAGTCGAGTTCGTACCATTTATGAAACAGGAAGGACATTGAAAATATATTGAAACAGAAAAATATTTTTGAAATAAATAATAAAATTATTTTTAAAATTTCAACTAATAGTAGCATCATTTCTTCATATGTTGCTTAAAAGTAGCTTTATTTGGGACAGATAAGCATTCAGATCATCAAAACCTAGAATGAATTATTTACTCACAATCCTAAAGTAGTCTATGACATAGTTATGAACTTTTATGCACAACATCTTATATCTGTGGTGAAACTACGTGTCCTGGTTTGAGGCAAAACAGAACTATCCTAAGCTGATACCCTACCCAAGGAGAATGGATGATAGGCTTAGTTACATCAAAAAACATGCCAGACCATTCCTACAGCGATACACTTTTTTTTTTAGCACAGGCAGAATTTGAAAGGTGGAACCCTAAGTCTGCTTTAAAATAATTATAACAATAGTAATGCAATTATAAGGTAACTGGTAACCAAAACATATCCCCGAATGCTGAAAAAGCATTTTTTCATTCTAATGGACAGCTAGAGGATTTTTATTTAAAACCTTCAAAACTTTAGACAAAAGCAAAAGATGTTTTTCACCTCAAGAAGATTAGTTAAGGGCACATCAAGCCTTTACGTGCTGTGAAAGATAAAGATAATTGCTACCAGAGAACAACTGCTGTTAGTCATTGGTATAAAAAATGCTGGCCTGACATCTTTGAAAACTGAAACTATCAGCTTATCCAGAAGAAATTCACAACAGGGGCAGGAGCAATGTAAAAATTCAGATCTCCTTACAATCATTATGACTAATTCTGATGAAGGAGAATTATCTTGTGCTTATATTTGTAGAAGTCTCTGATGTGCAGATTTTCACCAAAAAAAAACCCTAAAATATAAATATTGCACTTACAGCTGTTCATGTTAAATATGTCTAACTATCAATTTATTTAGGAATGGGAACATGATAGATACACCCACTTCCGTGCACATAAGCAATGATACATAATGACTAATACTATCTTCATTTGTTCTTTACTCATTGAACCTTTACAGATCAGTTTCTTCATTTGCAATTGCATGTTTCTGCAGTTATTGGCATACAGAAAAGTCTATTACTGTTTCAAGTGCATGAGTTCTTAAAGAATTTGAGTGCATACGATATAGCCCTTTGGGAGAGAAGGGGTAGAAGAGAAGGAAAGAGAGGGTTACGATGGTGCTTCTCCCTGAGGACTTCTGCAGTTTAAATTTTTTATTATGCATTTTTTCCATGTAAATTTAACTTTTTAGCAATTTTATTTTAATTTAAACCAAATTAAATTTAATAAGATTTCACTAATGTTATCATTTAAATTTAAAATTACATTTATTTTTGATAAGGAGAGCAAGACAGTAAAGAGGGGCACTTAGAAACATCAATATGCAGCTTCCTCCCTCTCCCCAGACTCAAGATGGTAACCAGCTACATTTTCATGAAAAGAGGGATATGTTCAGTGTTACCCAGGAAGAATCTGGAAATAAGCAGTTGTTCATGTGCCTTCTGTCAATGTACAAGTCAAATCACTGCCAAGTCCTCCTCTTTCCCGTCACGGATTAATGGCCTCTGGGCAGCTGCCTGGGGAAGAACAAAGGAGATGCCCATGTCACCATTTGAAGCATTTCATAGTAATTCCACATCACTGCACTGGTATCTACTGGTGACAACGAAGGAAACCAATAGCTGCTGGCTCTGTTGCTGAAGCAGACTCAGCGTTGCAGCCAAAGAGTCAATATTGTCAAGATCTGAGATGAGTATATTAAGTAGATGCATTAGCTTAGCTTCTGGAGTTGCTTTTGCTCAGCCTGCATAAAAGCTGACCCGAGAACAGTAGATCACCTCTGAAAAGTCTCTTGTTGTATGAACCATAAGTCCACTGAGCTATTTAAAATCCCCTTTTAAAGGTTGCAGTGACCCTTTGATACTAAAGTTTCATTGCATACGAATGGAAATTTTTCCCACCTTCCTCCACCAGCCATCTTGCCCCATCCCTTTCTCTAACGAAATTTTCTCTTTTTCATCTCTTCTCAGTTCAGTGGCAGTCGACATCATAAAAGATAGATGTAGAAACCTGCAGAAGAACACACTAACCTTTCATGCTGATAGAGGAGACCTTTTAAAGGTTTGGCTGCAGACTGTAGACTTTACCAGATAGAGATTTGTGCTATCATCTCCACAGATGGATGATAAATTTCAAGTATCCAAACATCTATACTGAACAAATCTTGTTTTGTTGTTGAAAGGGACACCAGGAGACCTCCCCTAACTCCCATACACAGATCTTTCATCTGAAGATTTTATGAGGTTCTGCAGAAACCATATTCATTTACAGGGACCAAAACTTTTTTTTTTTTAAATTATTGCAGCAGTGTCAAAAGCAAACTGGAAGTTCTTTAAAAGACAAGGCTCCCCTTCTGACACACCAAGTAGTTCCAAGAAAATCCTCATTTAATGCATTTTACATTACTTTCACCACCTTAGTGTCGTGCACTCAGGTCATTGAAGTACTTCTGATTTCTTTCCTGTTCTACTTCATTTTGTAGCACCTCCTCAGCCACGTGGGCTTTTGTGGCACATAACTCAAACTCATCTCTCAAGCTGGTCAGTAGGCCTTTATGTTGAAATTGGCAAGGAAGGGTTTATTATTTTTATGTTACTGCTATACAAGCACATTTCTTCATCATGGGCTATTGAACCGCATTTCAGTGTTGATTCGAGCAGCATCACTCCATCAAGCCAATATGATAGCTTATGAAAGTAGAAAATTATTCAGAGTTTGATAGGCCTCAGAACAACGCTGGTGAGAAAATCGTGTGGCATCACAACTTGCAAGGCAGCTGGTGTGTTTAAGTTTCACTTTTCCATAGAAAAAGGAGCAAATGCCAATTGTGAAGTTCAAAGGATTGGCACTGTCGACAGGAACAGTTGAAGAGTTCATCATCATTGCTTTTCAAATATTACATATGCACAGAAGAAGAGGGAGGATTTCTTTGAAAAAAAAAAGGGATAGTATAATACACACAGGCAGTTGGAGGAGAGAATTTTTAGAGATTAGACCAAAGACACTGATCTACATCTTGTTTATGACAGCATTAAAAAAAAATCCATTCATGCTCCCATCAGTTACATGCTACCAATTTAAGTTTCCTATAATAATCAGGGCTATATTCATCTGATATTGAGCATTTCAGCATCGATACTATAACTCTACATTTCCAGTGTTTTATATAACTGAAAGACACAAGCATCTCCTATCAAATGTTTCTCAAGGGAAAAAAACCTTCTGTGACATGGATAGGTTTTATAGTAACGTCACTTCTTGTTGTCTTTGAATTTTGTATAATAATTTAATAGCTTCCCACCATCCCTCCCTAATAACAAAAATCTCATTGCTATAATTACAGGTTTATTGTGTCCTTAAATAATGAAACAACCTAGGTAGAATTTGACATTGCATAATGATTTTCAGCCTTATCATTTCAAGCAAAACTCAAGTAGGCAATAAATCCAATGTTTATGAAATCTAGGATGTGTCAGAGAAATACGTGACCTTAAATGAGACTGTCCGGTATCTCTTTATCTTGGTATTGCTTAGGAATATCATATGTGAAGAATCAAGCTGAGCTCCATCCCTCTGCTGCAAACTCCCTCTGATTGGGGTGGGAAAGAAATGGAAGTAGCAGCATCTACAAGAATGTGCCTGTGCCACTTTTATCTCTGAATCATTTCTTCCTTCCTTCAGTTCAACTACCCAAGTTATAGCAGAATAATTTTGTACAGTTTGTGCAATACTGAAAAGCTTTTTTCTCTCTCATTTGCATGTCTTTTGCCACTTTTTTCAGCTCATGAAGTCAGAACATTATCATAGTTTTGAGCTTCTCAGCAGTTAGGAGAAAAAAAACCCCATAATCTTCTCTGTTGGGAGAGCAAGGAGGTAGAAGGAACAGATGCAGCAGCAAAATGTAAAATAGTTGCTTTAGGGTGATGCCTTTCTGGCTTTGCTAGGAAAAGACCTCATACAAATAAAGTGATTAGCTCATTCTATAGATCATTCATAAAAAACAGAACTTCTCTAGCAACAGCTCACTTGAGGAAGGGCTGCTTTTGGAGACTCTCATTGTTCATACATCAGAGTCTTGCACAAGTAGGAAAACTAAAAGGAAAGTACAGGCAACTGCTGCTTATCCCTTCTTGATGCACACAAAAAACTAAACCAACGGGTTGCACTGAGGACTAAGCAAGCCAGCTACAGGACACCCACAGCTGCAGCAACACCAGAGACGTGTTGCAAAAGTTGGTAACAACTGTGGGAAAATCCATCTAGCAGAGGCTGAAATTTCATTCTTGCGCAGCAAAAGAAGGAGAAGAAAAACTCTAGTCAATTGTCACTTCGAAGTGAATATAGGAGTGACTGTATTTCCTTACAGGATGTCTATTTAGAACAGATGTTGTTCCACCCAGAGCTCATATATCAACATGGGTAACAGGTCAATTTTATCTTCAATTTTAAAGCATCTAGAGTTTGCTTTAATGTAACAGTGATGAGAGATGCAGTACCACCAGCTGTAGAGCAGAAAAGGCAGAAATATTTCTCTTAAAACATCAAACAAATAGAAATTGTTCAAATCACTTTTGGTCTGCATTTTATTAGCACAATGAAACCACAGGTTACTCGCAACACTAATCACTATGGGAAAAAAATGCTCTTTTATGACTAGCTGTTATGTTCCTTTATCCCTTTATCCCATTTCTACATGACTATGTAGTTACCTCCTGAGATTCAAATTTATATGTTCCTTAAAGCAAGTTTTTCCTGCTCATATTTTTTTCAAAGTAGGAATATACCGCTTTTTAATATAGGAAAGGGCAGCGTGTTCTGCCAAGCCGTTCTAAGATTATCATCAGTGCATTTTCTGGAGAGACTGATCTGCTAAGTGTGTTCTCTGCTATTGGATCAGTGTAGTCTTCTGACCCTTAAGACTACGAATTGCATCCAAGGGAAGTGAACCCCTTGTGTCCAGAACTCCTGTACTCCATTGTGCATGAAGTTAACAAACCCTGAAGAAATAGTTATGTCAACACTTAGTTACACTGCAAAATTTAATTTCATCTCGTTTAAATATGACTGAAGAAATGAAATAGCTTCCAGAGCTGATTCGTCACAAGTTTCATCTTTATTTAGCGGCTTAGGAGCTCTGAAGCATAAAAGTGAATCCATGAGAAACATCTTTCCACCACCACCTCCTCACAACAAAACAGCAGAAACCATAAGGACACAAAAACAGCCAGAGGAAATCCTTACTTGGAACCACTTCCTTTTCAAATAGTATTTGTTGTGGGTTATTGGTCATTTTCTAGACCTATGTACCAGAATGAGGTGTTTAGTAAATAAATCCTGCATGCTTTGAAGCGAGTACACTCCCCTTATTGTGAATAGTATTTTGTAACCGCACTGTAATGAAGTATTTTAAAGGATACGTTGCAAAATTTTAGAACACATTTTAACATCATGTATTTATAAGCTTTAGCAATTATGAAAGAAATGTAAACTATTCTGCATATGTTACAACCAGGGAGAAGTTATTTTGCTCACCGGTAGAAGAACAAAGGAGAAAGGCTTTTGCCTCTTTCATTTTAAACTTTATTTCCCTGATACAACAAGTAGTACCATAATAATAGTGCCATTAAATGCTTCTAACTCAACCACCTAAAACCAGGATCTATATTAATTACATTCATTATATTTAATTGAACATAATCATCTAACCTAACAATTCCTCGTACACTAATAAACCAGCATGTCTTCTGGATCAGAAATGCATTAATTTATTTCTTACAAAGGTAAGATATTTAGGGGACATAAAATTTGTAACTTCCATCACTACAATATGTGGACAGATTGTTAACTTTTGTAATCATGGTGACTGTTCAGGGCAGTGGATCTCTTAAGTGAAATTGAAATTTCATGCAAATTTTGCATTTCTAGTGTGTTGGCGTGGGGTTTTTTTTCCCTCCTTGGTGACATTTGAAGAGAAAGACATGAATCAGCAAGGTCATTTGCATAAAAACACTGCAAGGAGTCACAAAAAGTCTAAGAAGTGTCAGCTATATTATGAGCAATGTTCAATAACTCTACATTTTTATATAGCAGTGTTCAAGTATACAATGTCATCTCCTTAAGCAGGTAAAAGGTAAAGCATTTATTTGATCAGTCAGAAACCTGGACAGAACAGATGGACCATCCCAAAAAATGCATAAACCACTTTTTCTTCCAGCAGCGATCTCATGATATCTCATGAATTGATCACTTGTGCTGGATCACTCGAATAGCCACTGATTTGTCTTTGTTTCAGGGTGTAAAATGGCTGGGGGGGGAAGGCAAAGCTTCAGACCTAAATTAATATGCACACGGAATAAAGCAGTCTACAGTTCTGCACTTAGAAATCCACACTTGACTATTGCTTACTTAGAAAAAAAAAAACCAACAGAAACTCAACTGTGTCTTAGCCTTTGATAGTTAGATGTCTTAGGCACCTGCAGATTTTTTTTTCAATACAGCCAGAAGTGCCTCCACCTTTCCAGATCCGAGCTGCCTCTCATCTGTTGTTCTGATAGGCCTGAGCCCAGCCTAATTTATCCACCTTGCTCTTTAGAAACCTGATTTGATAGATATTTCACCCACAATTTCCTTTCAGGAAGGACACGGCTGAACAAAAGCAAGGAATGCTTTCATCCTGACATTGTGGAATGAAGATTATCCTCTGCTAGAGGAGATGGAAATAAAGATGACCCTCAGCTTGGGAAGTCATCCTAGAAACTGAACAATGGGCGTCTCTAAGAATTATTCTTTAACCTTCTTATTAAAGTTATTATAATGTTTAATAATAATTAAGGAAGCAATAGGCTAGAGGGAGAAAGCTCTAACCACTTTGTCATTTGGTAGCTATGTAGGTCTGCATCCTAAAGCATGCATTTTATTTCATATTGAATAAATAATTTCAATAATATTAATAAGCAATCTTTGAAGAAGGAAATGGAGGAACCAGACCTATACTTAATAATCAGGACACTTCCCTGGGAAGGAGAGAGTAATGTGCATTTGGCCCAATTAATCTTTGATGTTGCTCCACTGCTCATAACAAAATTAAATTCAAGAGCTAGAAATACCACAGACTAACTCAGCAAAATAGTTTAGAAGGCAAAAACAAAAGCAAACAAACAAAAAACAGCAGACACCCATCACGAAGAAAATTTGCACCTTGATTTCACATCCTACGTAAATATACTAACCAGCGAGCTATGTTTGGTGAACTAAGCAGGGGAAAGGGTGGAAAAGAGGAAGGGGGGCATATGTTTGCATTCCTAAATCTCTTGATCCATTAAAGAAACAAAATGAGAAAAAACAGGGTAGTCATCAGCATTCAGAAAACAACTCTCTTTTGTCAGTCACAAGGCGAAAGCGCATCCCCCAGAAGAACCAAGAAAGGGGTCTAAGTTTTAGCTTTACAGGAGTTTAAAGACCCATTCCTACTCTCAGCATTTCCCTCAGGGAAGTTCAGCAATACATTGTCCGTGTAACTCACACTGACCCAATACTGCAACCAGAAGCGTCCGACTCTCCACATATACCATATAAGAAGTTTAGATGCCCAACAGTTCCAGATCTCATGTTGGAAACTGTCTGGCTAAACTGGTAGCTATTCAACATGTATCGTAAAATAATCTTCCCACAACTACTACCGTCCCTTGAAATTATTCAGCACACTTTCTGAACTTGACCTGGCTTAAGTGGCTTGTTTGAGGGATACTATTTCTGCACAGAATAATCAAATGCACTTTTTTTCAGTATATTCACTGTATGATTCAAATTCTCTCACTGGAAAGTTAGACAAGCTACACATTTGAAATAATAAAAAAGTCCACATGTTCTTATAAACACATTAGTACAAAATGGTAGGGTCGGTCATGGCAGAGGTAGGAACAAAGTTCAGTGGTTGTGTTTCCCAGATCTGAACTAATTTAGTCAAATTACACAGACATTAAAGAATTACTTTTTTAACCTTCTTCCTTATGAGATTGACTGACTAGAAGTTGTATATTATTCACATCTGGATAATGAAAAGATTTGGTATTAGCATCATTTCAAAAAAAACCATTCTGTTCCCATTTCCTTTATGCTCCAACAACACATTTTAACTGAACAAACTTCTGTATTGCGCAAGTCATCCTTTACACCAATATGCTACATCCTACACGAAGAAAAAAAAGAAAAAAAAAACATTCTCCTGAATCTCCCTCCATTCTCCTCCTTTTCTCCCTCGAGCCGTTTCATTAGCAGACCTTTTCGGGCCTCTCTCTTCACAGCCTGTGCCTCTTTGAACAGGTAAATGCTGGGAATCATCTTACAAAACTTCACCTAGGCTGTCCATGAGAATCTTTGAACTCTCTGTGTACTAAATACCTGCTCTTACATACAGCAGAAATGGATAAAACACAAACCAACTCTGATTCCCTCAAAATACATTTAGAAAGAGCACACACTGTCTGTATGTAAACAGCCATACTCATCTCTGGTGAATTTAGCTACACAAACTTGATTTCAGACCAGCCACATATGACCCTCTTTCCCTCTCCCTCCCACTCCTCCTCAACACACAGAGCTCGTGAGTTTCTGGCCAAGATAAAATTTGAATCTCCTACTGTTTGAGCTAAAAATCTTGCAGAGACAGCACATCAATTTTCAAGATATACCAGATCCAAATTATAGCCTATTCTGAACTCTGGTCCCTATTTTGGATCCTAATGTCATTCTTAGCTTGTAATTAGTAATATTATTTCAGGGCCTTATTAATAACTAGTGCCACAAACTAAATTACCATAGTTTCAATCAAATCATCTCTCAGACCCAGTAAAACAAACAGTGTAAAACACACACATTTCCTAGCTACAGACAGCTATGTCATACCCCGTGATTTTTAATTTCATAGGCATAAACAGATCAAGTTTGACTACCCAGTTATTAAGTAAGCGATTATACTTACTAATGAATTAAGCAACTTTTTTTTTTAAAAAAAATATAATTTATAAGTAGTATTCATGAATCCCTGGTTTGGGAGCTCCTGCCCTTTCCCAGGAAGCGCGCTGCAAGTCACACCCAGCCCCGCATCTGCTCTGGCTTGCCTCTGCAGCGCAAGCCTTTGGGGGAAAGCTCTGTTATCTTTCGACACTCGTAACTGCACAACACCGCACCATCTGCGGCCTTACACAGTATGAATATTACAATTCTTTTTCTGCAAGTGATCTCAATGTAATTTGGGTTTCATTAAAAGCATTAAGTCCTGTTAACAGACCTCACCTGATGCGCTGGGTCGCCGTAGTGCAACAGGATTTCTTTATAAGGACTTTTAACAGGAATCCAAGGCTGGAGGGTATATTCCTGTCCTGAAAGACTTTAACATTTTCGTGATTCCAACTGTTCCATGACAACAGGGATTATTAGTACCCAGTTTTGTTTCTGTCATTCGCTTATTTTCAAGCAAAGCACTGCCTTCCTTCAAAAGCGGTTAGAAAGGAGAAAAAAATACTTTTAAGTTTTAATTTCTTTAGAAATGTTCGTGGAAATCAGTTACCAAGTAGAATTGAGGATGGAGTGGGATGTATTTGCTGTGGAGAACTATAAAACTGGGATATGTTGAAACTAGCTTAGCTGGTTACAAATGTAAATCTAAGACACTTATTTTGTGCGCTCCAAAACCAAAGAAAAAGTTTCATTTAGTGCTGAGGAGCCAAGAGTGGAAAAACTAGTTTCCCAGCATTGTTCCTCAAAAGCCCAGAGGAAAATTTTAAATTGTAACCCAAATCAGTTTTGCTTCCTGCACCCCCCCGCTTAAACAAACAAAATACTCTCAAGGCTGGCTCACCTTATTTAATAGCACTCTTTAAAAGACATTTACTATTAGAGTTTGGCATCATTAATTTTTCTGGAGCACACTGTCAGCATGTGAGCAAGTAGAAATGCAGAACTCATGCATGTGTGGTACATGGCACAGAGCTTGCCTTTAGCATTTCCCCATTTCTGACAAGCAGGAAAGTAATTATCAAACTAGTTGATGCAGGAGCCTGAGGCTATAGTAACCAGTTAACCCAATTTAAATTTGGCTGGTTTTGCCAATATGTAGTTGGTTCATTTTTTAATGATTAAACTGCCTGTTGTTTTTTTTTTTTTTTAAATGACTGTCAGCCTGGAAGTGTTATATCAGAATTCCCTTTGTGTAACAAAATGCCAACAAAAAAGAAATAAAAATCATTGCGAGTTCCAGTTTTCCTTCTCTGAAAAAAAGTCATTACATGTGAAAGAAGTATTCCTAAATGGAACTCAATTAAAGAAAAAAACTTGACTGCTGATTCAAAAGCATGCTCTGAACCCATAACTAATTTTTGTACTCCTTCCTTTTTTCCCCCCTAGCCAGGGAAGAAGAGCCAGTGCCCACTGATCTGCAGTCAGGCTGCAGCAGTACCAGCAGCTTCTGCCCCGGGATGGCTTCCCGACCACCCCTGGTTTCCCATGAGGAGCAGGAGGTGGCAGGGAGGACCCCCAGGGCCAGGCACTGGTGCCCCAGCTCTGCCCAGCACCGGAGGCTGCTGCTCCCCCCGGGCTCCGCAGTGACACCCACCCCAAAAGGCGCAGGGAGGGAGGGACAGGATGGGGGTCCTCCCCCGCTGCTTGGGTTTCCCCACTTGGTGGTTCTCCTTCCTGAAGGAAGGAAGGGCACAACCTCCCCGCTCACCACCCTTCAGTGCAGTGAGTTAAACAGGTGCTTTTTTTTTTTCCTCTAATTCAACTCCTTTTGTTTCTCTTTTCCCTCTTGAAATCTCTTTATTTTGCAGGCTTATATCATGTTACCCCCTATCTATCATCTCTTTCCAGCTGAGAAGCTCGGGTTTTCCACATTTGGTTGTTCCTTAAACAGAAACTATATAACTATATATAGTTTATATATCATATATATAATATATTACTATAAATAACTATAAAACCCCATAGCTTTACAGTTTATTGCTGTCCTCTGAACCTATTCCAGACGTACTGTATCCCTTTTGAAACGACAGGAACCGGCACAACGTATGGTACTCAACAAGATGCAGGCAAAACAGGGATTAATACATGATGTTCTGTTTTGTTCTCTGTTCCCTTCCCAACAATCCCTAACGCTCTGCTTTCTTTTCAGATTATTACCGCGCTGAGGTTTTCACAGAACTATTTATCATAAACTCTGAAACTCAGTCCTTAGTGATAATGAGGCTTCAACCTCAGCAACAGAATAAGCACGCAGAGCAAGGACAGCAGCAGGGCAGCGGAAGAGAAATCTTTAAAGACATACTTTGAGAGCTATACCCCAGGGCTGGCTTCTCAGTTTATGAAAGTTTACATTAAGAATTCAAAATTTGTTTCCATTCTCCACGAGCACAAAAGCAGGACTTAAGCAACTGTCAGCAAAAAAAAAANTTAAACAAAAAAAAAAAAAAAAAGAAGAGAGGGAAGAGTAATGGAGCAAGTCAACAAAGAAAAATAAGAATACAACAAGAGCGACCAGCGCAGCACAGAATGGTTCAGAAAGCACCGAAACCTAGAGGGTCCTGTGTCTCCCACATGCCAGGCAAGCACTGCTCCTCATCCCTGCAAAATGGCACCTCATACTGAGGAGCTGCTGCCGAACCAGAGCTGCTGCCAAACAATCCCAGCACCAGCTCTCTTCGGCAAGCAAAGCCACCATCGCACCTCCACAGTGCTTTGTGGGCTAATCCACTTGCCCTGTCCATGCGCTGGGCTTGGGCGCAAGCCAGCAGGACTCCCAAAATCTGGATAGTGATAGCTAGTGAATTGCTTCACTTGAGCTTTAAAGGCTTCCTCTCAGCAGGATTTACGATCTCAGCACAACACCGTGCTAACTGCAGTGACATAGCTGCCTATTCATAGCTCCCCAGAGGGCGAGAAATGTGCTGAAGTCTGCTAGGAGAAGACCATAAAGACAGACCGTGAGGACACGTACATCTTTTTTTAAATGAGGACTGCTTGTTAGTGGACTAAGCAACTCTGGATGCTAGCCCCTACTTGCTCTTTGCCTTTGGGCAAGTCAGCTAGCATCTTGCCTGGATTAAATTAACTATAAGCACGAGGATGAGATAAAGAGTGACTCGTCTCCTCTCCTTCATTGGTGGCTTAGCTACCAAAAAATTGCCGTAAATGCCCTGAGTCACATGAAAATAGCAGTACCCAAACCAGACCAAGCTACTTGTTATGAGATGCTGTTAACACTCTAGAAAATCTTGTGCGAGAATGAAGCACTTGAAGAGTACAGGAACATTCCAAATCTAACTTTTACTTTCTGAGAAAGATTATTTACATTCGTGGGATCACACATCTTGTGGCCCGTGTTGAATAGCCAAATAACATCACGAAGGGAACACCATACATTTGACGCTTGTGATGCTTTCTGCTATGAAAGGCAGATAATCTCCCTCCAATCCTTTCCAGGGGCACTGAGTAATAGGAGTACTCTTGAAGTTACATAGCTAAAAGTGTAAGAGATTACACTTTTTGCTCTTTTGGTCACCAAGAAAGTTGTCACATTTACAAAGAGACACTTCATAAATCCACTGAGCAACAAAGAAAACTGATAAAGTTTTGGGGAGAATGATGCACCAGAAGATTATTAGATTTTTCTTTTCCTACAAACAAAGACAGGCGGTGTTTACCATCAGATCAACTATCATGCATCTAAATCTGATGGATCCAGTTGACAACAGTGAATAAAAGTTCAAGTGTTACCAGTGCTATCACTGGCTTGCTTTGTCACTTTCTAAAGTTTTGTAGCCACTGAAGCTGGTTGATAAATGGTTGCCCATCAATAACGATCATCCTTTAACTTCTAGGTTTGTCTCAGCAAATGCCAACTTTTTCTAAATCACTGAAGCACTTTATCAAAATTTAAAGTGTGCTCATTAATTCAGGACTTCCCAGACAGCCATCTTATCTTAATTCACTATATAAGATACTTGTCAGGTATTTAGAAGAAAAATTGACACCAACAAATCTTGAGGGGTAATTAAAGAAGACTTGAAGACTGTCTTACCAATGAATCCTCAGCTGAATATTCAACCAACCACCCTGTGCCAGAAAATGGCATGGGTGTATCCAGAATCTGACACAAAAACAATCATGTAAGACATAAGCATTATGTGACGCATTCATTTTTCTTGGATTGTCGAGAGAAGATGACAGACAAGATTATCTTCCTTTCAGGTCGTTGACAGACTTTAGGATGAACAACACAGGAAGCCAGAAACCATTATTTGGAAAGAAACCGGTATTATTAAAGAGAAGAATCTAAAGCAACATGAAGGTCTTGATACTGTACTTCATGACCATTTAGCCAGGTGGAAAGCTATACCCAACCAACAGAACTACAAAGATTTTCTACTTGTTAGTAGAAAGCACAAAACATGCGGCAGTTTCACATTTTCTAGCTCATGGGTTAATTTCACTCACATACTTTGCTATTGCTTTGTCACCAAACCAGCACTGAAACTTGTTATTTCCACCGTGACAAATGACCAAGCATAGATACTAATTCAGTTCCACATCACATTTGATAAGGTTGACAGCTTCAGAAGGGGGAAAATCTGTAACTGCTTATTTGGCCAGATTGTTGTGAAATGATGTGGGCATTTGCTGCACAGCGGGGGATGGCTTTTATTGGACAGGAGCTCAGCGGACAGGAAAGCTGTGTTTTGAAACTGCAGATCTTGAGTTTCAATCCTGTTTCCTAGTGCAGGTCATATTGAGACAGACCTCTCTTTGTAACTTGTTCCACCCTGTTGGAACTGCTACCGCAAGTCTATTTGCTCACATACATTATTAATATCAGCCTCGTGTGTCATCCCCCTTCTAACCTTCAGTCCGGCTATTTGAATTTCATTAGGCTATAACTAGAGTCAGTTGAAACTCGGCACTGAAGACAGACAAATCACAACAATTCTCTTACCTCATTATTACAGCATAAGATATAAAATTTACAAACTTCACGTTTGTAAATGGGGAAAAAACCAAAATGTTCTTCTCCGATGAGGACGAAGGGTAGCGCTCCTCAAATGTTATTTTCTTCTTATATTATTTTAGAAAACCTTGTAGAAATTGGTCCATTCCTTCAGAAGGTTGCAGTTGCAAAGAAACATAGTTTTCCCAATACAAGAGCATTCCTTTGGGACACATTCCAGCAGCAAGAAATCACAGTAACACATGGGTTTGAGAAACACAGGGCATGAAGAGTATATAGGATGTCCAGCCTAGATCACTTCTTCTATGAAGCTTGAGAGATACAAGATTAGAGACACTCTATGGTGCACAGTAGCACAACATATAGCATTTCCTCCAAAAAGCCATGTCAACTTTAATTTTTTTATTTTTTTTAAGTTTCAAAACGATGTCTCAGCCATTGTTTTAAAAAAAAAAAATCTTCAAAAACTAGGCTCAGATAAAGGTTAGCATTTCCAAAATGTTTTATGTTATGTTAAAAAAAGCTTTGTGCAGAAGTAGGGTGGTTCCATACTCACAGCCATGCAAGCAACCAAGTTCCACAAAAGAACCTGTTTTTCTCTTTCCATACTTTCACCCACTGGAAGTTCCTTATTTGACAGTAGTAAATTACATCATTAAAGTTTTTGACGAACATTGCTGGATATTAGGAAAAACAGAGTGGTTAGCCTTTCTGTTAATCATAAACCCTGTTTATATTTGGTGTTAATGACACAGTAATTCTCCTGTAGTTTTCTCAGTGGATGTTTGTTTTCCCTTTTATCATTCACATTCGTGTTCTGTTGGGTGCACTAGCTGTCCTTGACGTTCCCTTATTAGGTTTACAAATAATCATTAATTTGTTTTGTGTTCTGCCTCCTGTTTCAGTGATATATAGGCATGTCATTACCTTTCTAAAGTGTATTCATTATTTTTCTTCTTCAAAAAATGTCCACTACTTTCTACGCAGTGTTCAAGGCAATTTGCATGGTATACACATAATGGTATATACCGTTTAATGCATCTTCACTAAAGTTTATGAAATCTAAAGAATAGAACACGTAAAATAGACTAGTGATCTGAAGTCTCTTTCACTGTTTGATTGCTCTTTCTCTTGATTCATTTGAAAAGCATTGCACTGTAGTGAATAGAATATTAAACTTGGACTCAGACTTGATTGTTATTTCTCATTTTGTCCCAGGCCTTTGTGTTGCACCATCTCCACTTTCCTTCCACTACAGAGGAAGCAAGACATTCATAAAATACGGGTTTGTGCAAGGGGTTTTTTGTTTGTGGGAGGGGAGGGTGTCTGTTTGTTGGTTTGGGGTTGGGGGTTTTTTTTCAGCTTTCTTCTATAAGTTATTTCTATTAGTTTAGCTCAAGTTTTTTTATGAAGAGGTTGCACCGCTTCGTGGTTTGAGCTCAGCATTCATACCAGTGAATGCAGTATTAGCAACAATGGTAATTTTATCGAAGCTTTGCAACATACTATAAAATGCTAATACCAATTCTATACATCAGGTGTCCTTAAAATCATCAGTCAAGTTTAAAGCCGTCCTCAGATTTGTGTCTCTCCTACCCTGAGGAGGCAGCTCAGGAAGGCTTGCTTAGAATCTCAGCACTCTACTCTGCCTGACTTTACCAAGGGGGCATTTACTGGCAAGTCATCCAAAATTTGAAGCCCCAAAAGACAAATATGAATCTTTTTATTATATACTTCCCCCAACCACCCCCCAGCAGTTTTCGTAATGTAATTTATAGAGTACTGTTGTTCTTAAAGCTTAAAAAAATGCACACATTCCAGATAAACTTGTTCAAAATATACTCTTAATTAAAAAGTTAAAACCACACCAGATCAGTTCAAAGTTTCACTCACATTTCTTATATTTAGATGCTATATTTCCTAAATTAACAAAAGTTTAATAGCCAAATAAAGAGATAGCTATGACATGATATTCTTCTAAAGTTGCCAAGAAGGTCTTGAAGTAGTATGGGAAGAAGAACAAAGTAATGAGCCTGTAGCCATTCTCGGCAGAGTTTGAAGATGTAAGAAACTCTGGAATCAAAGGTCCATTTGTTCATAGTATCAGTTGGATTTGTAATTATAAGAGAACTAAAAATGTACAAATATGATTTCTGCAACTGATGGAGCCCATCCCCTCCTGAAAGTATACCACCATGTGTTTTATGTGGCTGACAAAATTAACATGCTATTATGGAATTACTCAAAAGTTTAAAAGGACCCATGGAAAAAACAGGAGAGATTTTAATATAAAGTGGTGTGGGGGACAGCTTGTCCAAAATTGGGTCCCACAAAAGACTGCAAATGTCAGCCTCATGAAATAATCCCATGGAAGTTTGTACAATATTAGAGGCCGTATGTCACAGACACTTATCCATAGATATTAGAAAAGCCATCCTGAGGAACAAAAGACACCAACCAGAACTAAATAATTTTTGCTGTGCTCTCAGAAAGAGTCATGCATGTTATTTAATACATGGTATAGCCCAGGTGATACTGGTTTATCAGTTTGATACTGGAATTGAACACGTAATTATGCAATTCACCTTTTATGATAGGTATGTTCACAATAGATTTCCAGTGTAGTGACAGCATAAGACCAGCACTAAGACTTGTTGGGATTTTTTCCTAAGTTTCATGAAGAGAAACAGAGAGACCAAGATACAAGGCAGATCACCCTCACAGTGACTTTAAAACAGCAGAAGTCAGATGACTTCAAGAAAGGCACATTAAAAGAGAAGTGATTGGAGCAAGATTAATCTGATTTATACTGAAGAACCAGTGTGAATCCAGATCTCTTATGTTCTACATTAAAAAAGGTAACAAATCAGTTGTGTTGTGTGTTGCATTTTTTCTTATGCACACTAAGCCCGTACTAAAAAAAAGTGGTGTGCCTTGTTCTGTTAGAACCCCATAATCAGCAATTTATTCAAAGAAATCATTAGACTTCATATTCAACAAAAGGAATTATCTGTCCCGTACTCATAGTTCTGCACATTGACCTGATGCGTGCTGAATATCTTTTATCTCTTTATATTACTTTGTAAGGAGCCATCCTTTATTTTGCCCTGAACCTTGTGTCAACATCTGCACACGTGTAAACCAAGTGTAAAACGCAATCATGTCAGAAGTGATAGCGTTTCCCACCCACTCTGTGAGAAGGATTATGGTGTATTTAAGGCTGTTGGGGAATCTGGTCCCGAGCGTCTTGTGGCAGCCTTTTCCAGCGCAACCCAATTAAAATGAGCCCTGTGCTGTCCTCCCTGTAATGTTCTAAAACCGTAATGTCAAAATTAAGGACCTCAGAGTTGAATGAGATTTATTTGTAAACTTGTGTTTCAATCGGTAGCACAGTGCAGCTGAATAAACTGCAATTATCATTTCTTCCAAGAAACAAATGTTGAAAAGGGTTAGTTATTGCAGTTTCTTGGAAGTAATGTCTTATAGTGACAGATTTCTTTTCCCCCTTGTATACTGTATTTGTACAAATGACAACAAGAACATGCAGCAGCACGTAGGATATTCCCAACATTTTACTAGGGAATTATATTTGCAATGTGTTTTTCAGCATTTTCCTAATAGGTGTCTTTATTTAGGGGTTCATAACCCCAGTGAAATTTTGATCTCAGCTGGAACTTGGCAAACAGATTTTCCACTCAAGATCTTTTTCATGTGAGCCTTGGAAAAAAAAAAAAGAGGCCATTAAACAGGAATACATAAGCATAGCTTATTGCAGAAATGACATTAAAACTGAGAAGAAACTATACTCATTGTATCAGTTTATATACCAATGGGAATTCTATAAGCTTTAGAACTGGAAAGCTTTTCTTAAGAAGAAATAAAAGCTATACAGAAAGAATATTTCATCCTTCCTGAAAGACGAAATTATTAGTGTAAGCTTTAAGAGAAGAATGGAAGAGTATTTTGAAAGGTAAATGATCACATATCCATTCCTTTCCTTGAGTTAGCCAGGTCACAACTACCTGTACCTCTGTTAATATTTGGAATGTCTGAAATAAATTGCATACAAGATATAATCAAGAATTATGTAGGTATATTTGACGAATATTTGAAGTGAGGTTGTAGCAGGACACTCTGCCTAGCATCATCTTGAACTTTGCCCTACTTGTACGCTTTTTGGTGGAAAGTTACCAGACATGTGGGGAGGTCATACTGTCCTTAGTGTTGAAGAACACTGAGGATTAGCCTGACACAGCAGCCCCAAAATAAACGTCACAGGGTAAGATGTGAAACCAGATGCTCCACAAGGTAGGATGTGAAACCAGATGTTTTCAGGAGGAACAAAAGAATGAAATACCACTTATTTTCAGTCCCTGTAGCAACTTGAAGGACTACTTAGTTTTTCATCTATGTTTATGGGAGTGTGTCCAGAGGAGGGCAACTAAGATGGTGAAAGGCCTCAAGGCCAAGACTTACAAGGAGCAGCTGAGGTCACTTGGCTTGTTCAGCTTGGAGAAGAGAAGGCTGAGGGGGTGCCCTCCTCACAGTCTACAGCTTCCTCATGGGGGACAGCAGAGGGGGAGGTGCTGATCTCCTCTCTCTGGTGACCAGTGACAGGACACTGAATGAAGCTGCATCAGGGAAAGTTTGGATTGGACACTAGGCAAGGATTCTTCACTGAGAGGGTGATCGGTCACTGGAACAAACTCCCCAGGGAAGTGGTCACGGCACCAACCCTGTCAGAGTTCAATGATCATCTGGATGATGCTCTTAATCATTTGGGATTCCTCCCTTGACAGGGGACACCTCTCAAGGTTACCTCTCAGAGGCTGAGCAAAAGAGAGCAACCCACAGTTGTCAACTTCAGTGAGTAACAGCAATCTCTATAATAATTATTTATCAAGTTAGCTTTGAATTATTGATTTAGTAAGTGATAATTGTAATGAATAGTAGCTATAGCTTCTATACCATGTAGATGTTCTGATTAACATCCTTTGGCCTGACCACACCATTAACAATCAAGATAAAGTTTTACTTTGTAACCTTTGGCCTGACCACACCATTATCAATTAAAATAAAATTTTATTTTGTTTGCATATATGTCTCAGTTTGCCACCCTTAACTGTGCAGTACAGAGGTCTAAAAGGTAGAATCAATCCACAGAAGATTCATGAGCAGAAAAAAATTCTCACTCATTAAATAGGTTTTTCTATAGATTCCAAGAAAGTGATTTACAAAACAAAATACAGTAGGGCTGTGCATTAGCAGAATTAAAACCTGTTGTTCAGTAGGACTAGCACAAAAAAAAAGAAAATAGAAGTCAACATATAACAAGTTTCAGCCACTTTAAAAAAATTATTTTTGTTTATCCAGTAAAACTTGACTGTCACAATGCAGTCAGTGTCAAAAAACAAATGACTAAGCTTCCCCACAGCGTTTCAATGGAATCAAAACCTATTAACTGCCTGCACATCAATATTCTTTTGCAACGACCACTTTAAATCTCAAGGCTAAAGACACACTCTCAAATGAAGTACATCATCAAGTACCAAATAATTTAAAAGGTCATGAAGAAAGTTATGCTTGAGTAGTGTTGTAACAAATAAGCAAACCAAACAAGCAATAGCTCACCCACTTCCCCTATCTGCCTCACTTAGCACCATCCCTTCTTCTACACATTAGGGTTTGAAACCTCAGATAATAAAAGCTGTCATGTGTTTATTAAGGTCATGAACATACAGCACCTGAATGATCTTAATATCCTTGGTACAACTCCTGAACTCTATAAACCGGCCACACTTGTCTTTAAGAGCATCAATAGTACACATTTTATAACACACTTATAACTTTGACAATGGCAATATTTGCACCCTTTCTAAGTGTTTTAGAGAGGGGGAAAAAAGTGGAATTCAAACCTCTTCCATATTCATGTACTTGCATCACATCCTACTGAAGACGACCTCAAACATCATACCCTAGATTACTTATGTATCAAAATTCTCTAAGTGTAACCTATAGCAGCTTTGAGAATCTAATTCAGACAAGCTTTCATGCATGACTGACATTAATCAACTTATAAATCTTGATGTAGAAGTTTAGCTTAAGAAAAGCACAGTAATTTAATCAGTGTTGTATGCTGCAGTTATATTTTGTTCATTACTACCCATAATACTGTACCATTAAGCACGTTTAATTCCACATAAAGCAGTCAAGCAGTGAACGCTAAAGCCTTCCTCAGACATCATTTAACCCAGCAAGCCTCAGGCACCACTGGAAAAAGCATGCAGTTCAAGAACAGGGATAAATCTGAAGTAGCACAAGTTTGGAAATATTTCATGTCTCAATGACCAAACGCAACAAGCTTGTATTAATAACAAAAATCTCTCATTGATAATACTAATTATTCATAGCAAGACATACTCCATAAGAGGACGGTGAACTTTTTAGGCATATATTACTATGTTAAATATATAAATGCAAGATAAATACAGGCTAATTTACTCCCCCATTATCCCCCTTTTAAGTTCCAGTGGCATTGCTGTAGTGAAATGTGGACGCAAGACCCTGAATGACTTCACCCAAACCTGGGAAAATATCTCTCCTCCACTCTCTTCCTCTGAAGCAATCAAACAGGCGTCCTTCAGCCTCAGCAGGAGGTGTAAACAATGTTTACTGCTCTGTCCCTCACAGGTCACTTAATCTTATCTGTCCTCAATCAAAAAGAGTGCAATGAGGAGGTCAAAAAACTACATCCCACACATGCTCTCAATCTGCAGCTTGTTGTTATTTCAGATTTCCATGAACCCTGAGGGTTCATCTTTCAAAATGTGAAATGAGAACTACGCAGCGTCTACCCTATGTAGCAAGAGAATTACTGAGGAAATCCTTATTTTCTTATTACTCTAAGAGTTACAGACCATCATTCTCACATAGCAACAGAAACCCACTGAAACCGAACCCTCCATCGTCCGGCAACGATAGAGGAAAGCACAATTCATCTCTGAAGCAGCCTATCAATTGTCACTGAGCAGTGACAGCAGAGAAAATGCTTTCCTGGGGAGTCCTGAGTCATCGGCCTGAACTTCTGCCATGTTCTTGCATTAGGCATTTGCCTGCTGAGCAGTTATTTGCCAACGCAGTGAGAGATAAACATGTTAGCCATGGGGAGAACAGAAGGGGGAAAAAACCAATAAACACACACAAAAACATAGGGAAATAGTATAAAATCTTGTAAACAGACACAAGAAGTGGAAGTAATCCTCACCCCAGCACACATAAAACACGAGAGGTTCTGTAATATGCTCCTCTGAGGATTCAGAAGTACTTGCTTACATCTAGTTCTTCAGTGTTTATACACCTCCATTTTCACATGCTTTTTGACCCAGCAATTTTTGTTTGTTTGCTGTTTTCTTACAACTTCATCAGGCAACAAACCCCTGAATTTGCTGTTCAGATCACTAACTAAACTGAACCATTTCCTATCAACTGAACTCAATTATTCTGTTTTAATTAACCACAAAAATATCTAACCCATTAGAAACAAAGATTTCTCTTTCATCTTCCAAGCAAGTAACAGTATAAACATCAATCAATTCTGAAATGCCAGCTAAAAATGAAACTACCCAGATGTTTTATTATTTCAATATGTGTTGATGCCTATTGGAATAACCAGCACTCCTGCAAGAGGCCCTCTTCCCCCCCATTTCATTAATAGTGAAGTCTTTAATGCAGTAGACAAAACAGACCACAATGACAAAATGAACATTTCCAGGAGTCTGTCGATCAAGCAATATCAAAGTAGTGTTGTCAGGAGGGAAGGTAAAAGGATCACATGGGAGGAAAAGATTAGGGGTAAAATTAGTGGATAATTTTTAACTTGGAAAAATTTTTCCAAGGAAGGTACCGCAAAAGCCTACGCATTGGTTTGTCAAACCCTTTTTTCTTTTTTTTTTTTTATTCCTGTAGCCATTGTCTACAGCCCTTCAGTGCTATCTCAGGTGTGACTACATGGTCTACACAGTCATTCCAGAGCTCAGCCTGATCTCGCTAGCAGAAGGTGTGGGCATGTTGGCATTGTCTGACAGCCTGCAGATTTTAGACTAAATTATATATACAATTATGTAATGGCCTGTTTTATAGTCCATTATGGAATTTACAATACAGTCCCACAGAGAACCTACAGACGAGAAGAAATGCACTTTTTCCTTTTGTGAGTGAAATCTAATTATACGTTCAAATCTCCAAACATTTGAACTGCAATTTAAAAGAGAAGAAGGTGAATTACAAAGCAGAGATAATAAGAATTAAACAGTTGTGAACGTCTGTAGTATGGCTTGGCAATGACTGTTTTACTTAAATCATACACATTCAAAACAACACTCTTCACAGGTTAATGTTTTCCTTGCTCACCAACAAGTAATAGTCCAGTTCAGTTCACTACAGCAATATCTGCTGTTCCTTAAATGGGAGCTTACAAAATATTCTGACAGACTCCAACTTAATAGAAACTCGTACAGTCAGTGAAAGGTACAGGGAGGAGATAGTCACAATACTGAGGATGTAATTTTATTCAGTTTAACGCAATCACTGTGAGCCATCATTCAAAACTCAGAAAGAGTCTTCATGGATTCAAAAGACAAATATTGAACAGTCCCCTCCCTTTTGGGGGATTAATACCATTCACAAAACTATACTCTAATCAGACACTAAAAGTGTCTTCAAAGTCATCCTCCTCTGCAAAAGAAGAGGTTGCTATCTGCCATTGATAGAAAAAGAAAAGAACTTCAGTTTTACTCCCGGGGTGAATTCATCTTTATTTAGTGGCTACATTTATTTGAAATACAGATGAACAAACATATCCATGGCAAACAACTGGAAAATGTAGATTCAAACTCTAAAGCCACTGTTAAAACTAGAAGCCTTCCAAATGAACATGCCATATCTCGTCATATTTGCAGATATCTGCACTCTGTCATCCTGGCCTCTGTGTCAACTTTAGCTTTAATAAGGTCCGTACATTAATTCTGAATGACTATTGAAACAACTCCACCACAATTTAAAGCTTAGCAAGTCTTTTAAACGCTTTTCAAATATGCATAACTAATCTATAATTTTATATCCTGGATCTGTGATCTTGTCACGAGGACATGCAACTGCACTGCAGAGAAATCATGATTCAGATGATCACAACTCCTCCCATGTTTCTCCCATTATGTGAAGGATAGAAAATTGTTTCACCTGCAAACCTTTCTTACACTGGTTTTGTAAAAAAAAAAAATCTTATTTTTTAAAACTCAGTCTTTCAAGGCACGTTATCTGAAAAAGTGTTCTTTTTAAATTTCAGGTGAGTTTTCAGTCTTTTTTTTGGAACTATACTTGATGGTGTTAGCTGTGGATTAAAAAAAATCCAGAAGTTATGAATTTTTTAAAATTATGTGCTTTAAATCCTCTTCCCCTCTCTACCACTTTTCATTAAGCAGTTTTGACTCATTACACGCCTAATAAGGAAGAACCAGTGTCACATCTTTAGCCAGTTCCTGGTCATCTTTTGATTTTTGTTTTTAAAAAGATTTTCAGAATACAAGTTCCTTCCTTGTGTGACTTAATGACAGACTAGTCTTATGAAGAGGGAATGAAGGTCCTGTCCTTTTTGCTAAGACCAAACTCAAGGCCTTGTGTGAAACCTGTTCGTGCAATGCTTCCTTGGTGGGCAACTAGGGACAGAAAGATTTTAAGCCCAGAGAGCCTTCCATGGAACATGATCAGTGCTAATTAATTCTTATCACTTTATAGCTCTGAAGGACCAAAATACAGGGAAAGTAATTTGAATTTTACTCCTGAAAATATTTGCTGCTTGTACAGTATACAACAACACATTAGTTACACATCGAGTTTAGGGACGTAATTGGTCATCACCCAGCCATGAAATCAGTTCTGAGCATTAAGATCTGTTTTGAAGGACAACCTTTTTTTTTTTTGGAAGATACTAAGAAGTTGCTTGTGCCAAATGCATGACTGACCATGCCACTGACTTTGAGAGAACGTATCCAGAAATGCAGGTATATCTAGAAGAAAAAACTTAAACAGTTAAAGATTTCAGTGGTATAAAGGTTTTGTAAATGTTTGTGTTATATTGCACATTACTGGAAATAGTCATACCATTTGGAGAAGCATTAATTTAGGATTTCCATATCATACATTTGCAAGATTTATTTTGGCATATGGGACCTGGTTGACCTTTCCACCAGGGAATTAGTTGAGATTAGCATTTGTAGTGCTCAAGATCTCTTTAAATGACATACCATCTCCTCTTGACACAGGCAAGAAAGGAGCATGCCAGGCCTCACTATCTTATCCTTTTCTTCTCTCTCAGACACATTGGGAGATGCAATGCTTATACTGTAGGCATGACATACAGAATACTGGGAGCTGCTTAGAGATACACTGCCCTGTAGCAAAATTCCAAATGTAAGTTTTATACAGAAAGGCCAGAAAATGCTTGTGTTGAATCTTCCTCCATAACCTCTAAGGTGAGCAGTATTCAGTCTTCCTATCTATCTTGCCTCCAATAACTCCCTGGCCTATACCCTCAGAGCTGTTTCTCTAGAAAGCTGTACCTCCAAATTAGGCTTTGCCTGAATTAAGGCAGTATCTGTAATGAATATTCATGGTAAAAGGTGCACCTATCTTAACAAGTTTGGGCATGCTTTCCAGTTAATAGTGCTTTTAAATTAAGGGCAGAGCCCATTATCTCATTACTCTGTCTCTAGGCTTCCTTTCTTTTAGGCTTCCACTAAAACGTGTTGATGAATCACACACACAGTACCCAGGTCTTGGTCAGTGTCATTCTAGATCAGTCTTCCTAATTAGAAACTGCATCTCTCTTTCTAAACTTAGTACAAAAAACCCAAACAATATAACCTGCTAAATACTTTATTAATAACTTGTGATCTTTCAAGTGCAAGGAATGTTAGTTAGTGGCAAAAAATAGAATACTATTAGTAAAAAAATAATTAAATGAATCTGACACCAACTACACTACTTTGTCTTGTATTGTTACCCTAGAGGCAAAAAAGCATAGATGTTTTTGTCTTGCTATCAACATAGACTCTGTATACAGACATTACATATTTATTAGATATACAATAGAGTAGGTACCTAAAGAGGAATGATAAGAGAAAAATAAGCTTAACAAGCCCCACCAATTGGGTAACTCTTGCATTTCCAGTTGGGCATTTCCAAGACTTTGCCTCTCCCATAAAGGACACCTAGACACTTGACCAGGGGGTGAAGAGATGCCTCCATCCTCTCAAGACCAAGACTATAGAATTAACCCTTGAGGACAGATGATTGGAAATATACAGTTTCCTTTTTTACAGCCAATCAGAAGTTTTCTTCTAAGTGTCACATGTAATGTTGTTCTTTGACCAAGGGACCCAAACCCTCATCTTTCCAGTGCATACCTTTAAACCATAACTTGACTCAAAAAAAAAATCCAAAACAATATACTTCCGTTAACATTGAGCCATTAGGTAGTGGAAGACACAAGCAAAATCCAGTACAAATATATCCTCAACTGGTATATTAGCAGGGCCAGAAAGATAAAGAGTAATGGGTATAGCAATAGCAATACTCAGACAGTGTGAAGTGTTGATACCGAGTGTCTTCACCATGTTAAACTGAGCACATCAGACAGGTTGTATATTTGGATAATGGAAAACAGAGCTGTGAAACGCCTTAAGCTAAAAATCCACATTTTCTAATTCTTAGATATCTTACATAGATGTAGAAAACCTTCTGTGAAACTTTACTAGAGGAGGCTACTTACAATTTTACATTCTATTTCATGAATAGTAACTACATCAGTGCATGCAAAGAACATTATGAACTGCTTACTGCATCATTCAAACTGTTTCCATATCACAGTAAGATGTGTGAGGGAGCTAGACGCTCAAATAGTTAGGCAAAACAAGTTTAAGATGTAGAAGTTGAGCTTCAAAGCACTCAAGTCAGGGGGGAAAAAAAGTGCTCAACAAGGTAAAACACATCAGGTTTAGGGACTGTGCGGTAGAGTGTTTTTAAATTGCAATTATTTCCAAGTCAAAATCACCGTCATCTACATCTATTTTAGAAAAAGGGAAATGTGTTTTGATTAGTTGTTTTAACTCCAGCTGTAATGCTAAGCAATCTATTTTCTTAGTTCTTGAGAGGGCAGCTATTTACAGGATAGCAAGGGATTTTGTTTCTGTAATACACGTTTTCAGTTTGTTTATGTACACTCATGAGCTGCTTTTTATGCTCATTTGAAGTAGTATTAAGCGCTTCAAAAATACTACACATTTGTGTACAAAAACAAGCCTTAATGCAAGATGATTTCTCCAAAGAGAACTCTGTAATAGAAGGCCATTCACTTAAAAACAAAAGTGTTAAATTGTATATCGGTCTACTCCTTTCTGATGGTGTTAATAATAGAGTATGGATAGAGAGAAAGCAAAGCACATGTACAGTTTAATATACAAAGAATATTTTTTTTAGTGAAAATTGTTAGTAGCTCCTTATTTCAGGTACGTGCACGTTCCACTTACTCATCTAATCCTGTAGTGATTGTTTTCTAGGATACATTTTACAGTCTTTGAAGAAGTGAATAATTTCAAAAACTGGGAAGCAACTATTATAGCATAAATTGCCATAACTTTTGAAGTTTTTCACCAAATCAGTTCTACATCTACAGTAATATTGTATAACGGATTATAGAGGGAAGGCTCATTAGATTTTTTTTGTCATTTGAAGACCTAATGTGGAATCAGTAAGTACCTAGTTGGGAAACAAAATACATACAGTAATTAATGTACTATAGTATGCATGCATTGATTTTTACATGGACTATATTTTAGCAGTAATAATGTCTGGCACCAGACTACAAATCAATAGGAGACACTATTGTGCTGTTGGTTTAAAAAAACAACTAAGGAAAACCATCTTTTGTTTAACTGGCACCACCAGAGTTCCACATCCCAATGTTGTTATTGTAATGCTTGCTGTTATTTAAAATAAAGATTCTCATTCCAAACTTATTTTGCCAAATAAATACCCAGTCTTTGTACTAGTTCTGTTTTTCTCAGAAGAAACACACTGTCAAATTTAGAAAAAAGCAAAACACTAACATCAGATGGAAATGGGACTAAGTCTTCTGCATGCAAATATTCTTGAGGATTTGCATTTGCCACCACAGTTCAAACACCATAGTGTTATGCTTTGCTTTCCTTCATTGTTTTCTCTTAGAATTGTTAAGCAAGTTTCAGACTAATACGTGAACAGAAGATGAGCAAGAGACACTGGATGAGTTTCCTGAAAAGGCATTACTGAATATTAAGAACAGAAAAGGGAGGAGTACTCCACCAAAATAAGAAGAGTGAGCAATGCTTTCATTAGATCCAAAAGTGTTTCTTGTGATTATGGCTGGGAAAATCCAGAGTTTCAAACAGTTGTAGTCCAAAAGCTACTAATCTTCAAAGGAAGAAAGAAAAGTTAATTCTGAAAGTTCTACATCTCGTTTAATTCTTGGAAGACCCCCAGGCTGAAGGGAACATGGCAGGTAGCATCAGGGAATAACTTCTATCTTCGCTAGCTGTTCTTTGGTAACTGCAGAGGTGTAGACTCATAACCTTGCAGAAGGAAGCATCCAATGACCCCACAGTACAGGGGGATAAGTTAAAAGCCAACTCCAAAAAAGCTGTACTGAAGCAAGTGGCAGGCACACGACCCAGCATGGAGGCTATGGGGGCCAAACAAGAAAGGCCGGTGCAGTCATTTCATGAGCTCACTTTCATAGACTTTAAAAAAATAATTACAGTTCGTAGGCTGTAACTTCACAGAACCCCATGAAAATGAGAGAAGGAAAGAAAAATATTACACTAGCAAGAGTTGTAAGGTATATAGAAATCCAAGGACAACTATGGCATATATGAAGGATATTTTGCCTTATGCAAGAAATTATTTTACTTAAGACTTCAGGTCAGAACAGCCTCCAGAACAGCATAGCCAATATTATGGCTTGCTAAAAAATATCCAGGCAGAAAAAAGAATACTCAATTAAGATTCCCATTACTGATAACACAGCCCATTTTAAAAAGGAAGGCCTGGAAAAAAGGAAAATAGCCTTAATTTAAGGAAAAAAAGATCAGTCTAAGCAATCTCTCTCTTCCAAGCACCTACAGTTCTTTTACTTCCAAGGCAATACCAGGCCTGCTTCCACTGTCTTTTGCTACTAGTAGTATACAGCCAAGAAAAGCTGGCATGGGTAACTTAAAATCCACTGTCACTATCATTTGACATAGCACACAGGACGAAGCTGATGGACACAATATATTGTCCACTTTTTATACTGCAGTTAGTATTTCAGTATTTTTAGAATAAAGAAAACAAATGGGATTATTACGTATGTTTATAGTATGAGGAAAATAATCTAAAAATTAAATTAGCACAATAACCTTTAAGAGAAAATATGTATGCAACCTCTGTAAAGGTTGCTGCTAATACAAATGAAAAAAGCATTATTGGTTCAAGAATGTCTTTAGATTAGCCCACTGGTTCTCTTACACACCAAAAGATTAGAGTTTAAAAGCTATTAGGGACCTACAGATCCCATTTCTCTCAGCAAGTGTTACAAACACACAGTTCTGAGGGAAAAAAAAAAAGGAAAAGAACTCCTGTGATCTCACCTTACAACTGTTTTCTAAAATACATTGCAAGTTTCAGAAATATTCGGCCAATACTTCCATAGAGAGTTGAGATTTACCTGTTTTACCATATAATAGACTTCACCCCAGCAAGACACACTTAAGTTTGTTAAATCAAGGACCTAATATTAGGAAATACTCCTAATTTGAAATTCTACCTTGGAGTTGAGGATTGAAAGCATTGAGCAACTCCCAGCATTTGACTTACTATTTTTAGCCAGGAAAGAGTGTGATCTAGTGCAGCACCATTTGCTTTTTTAAATTGATTGCGCTGTCTTTTCACTGGTAATAAATATACTATCCTAACACCATTTACATAAAAATCTGGAGCCAACACAGCATCAAGCTCAAATGCAGAACAGCAAATCTGTGTTTGAGTGACCTTTATGTATAATGTGCCCACAAAAACCTGCTAACAAATAAAAGCTCTTTCAGGGCTGTCACATTTCACCGACACAAGTTTAGAAAGGATAAAATCGAGACACAGCAGAAAAAGGAGTAGTATATGTTGGAAAAATAAAACAAAGCTGCGGTCTTCAGAAGACAGGTTAGTTAAAGAGAATCCAGCATTACACTCCTCTGATCTGCTGGGTTTAGTATTCAAGTGGTTGAGACAGTGAGCATTTACATTTCAAAGAAAAAAAACTGAGGCTTGCTGATGATCTTCCACAGAGTGTGGGTGAGACAGCTGAATTCTGCATGACCCGTATCCATGGAAGCAGAGGAAGCCCCTTCAGAGCCCACCCTTCCCAGTATCCTTCATGCTTTGGGTGAGAGACAAGACTCGAGTTGCAATCACATTTACCAATATAAAACCCGATTCAAGCACAAAGGTAAATGTTTCAAGACAACAAGGTCCTTGGTACACCACTTTAAGAGTACCAATACACCTAGCGGGACTAAGTCCAGGAAATATATATATATAATGGCAAGTTGTTCACCTGCAGATGAAGAAGTCAAGAAGTGAAGCGATTCAGCTAGCATGCATCTCAACTTCACTGATTCCCCCCCCCCCCGCAGGTGCTATTAATGCACTAAAACCAATAGTCTAATTGTTGATGTTTGTGATGTTCTTTTGACTTTGCCTGTACCTACAGCAGATGTCAACACCACCACCCCCAACACTGTGTAGCACTAAGTTTCCCAGAGGAAGATCAGAGCGCCTAATTGCCAAATTTCACTATCTTACCACCTTGGGGGCGGGGAGGGGACACGCTTAAGACCAGAAAACTCATCTAATGGGCCAAATTGTTGTTGTCTGAAGACAAAGGAGTGGTATATACTAAAACTGCATTTGGCCAGTCTTTTTGTTGACCTTTAAACTAGTATCCAGTTTAGTGCACATTTGAAAAAAGTTTACTTTGGTTTAGTTTCCTGGCAGGTTTCTCCCTTGCTCACTGCATAAAAACAGATCATCTGAAATTAGGTTTTTTAGGTTTTTCTAGGAGAATAAACATGTGTGAGATGTTCTCTTTAGAACCATGGTTGCTTCCATCAGACAATACACGATGAGACAATGCACTTGTTTGTTTTCCCTCCTTTTACTCTAAAGGTATCAGTTTATAATCCACAATTCTTAGCTGGAGACCCTCTTTTCCTGCACTCTCAGAAATACATATAAATAGATATGAGGAGATAAGTAAATAAAAAAGGAGAACACAACCTTTACTTCCTCCTTGGCAACTTAATAGTTTCAAAAGAATGTCTTTGAGACTTTTCCTGCCACTGACAGCATACAACCAGACTTCCGCAACTTCAGGCTCCTATTAAAGTAAATTGGGCACAACAGTTGTACCTGCTCTCTCCACTGTAATTTTAAGTTCCAGTCCTAAAACAGAGAGCAAGTGGGGTGTCTTATCTTCCCCAATTCAAGGAGTCCCTCACAGTCAAAAATAGCCTTAGTGAACTCCATAACAACTTGATAGATAAAACAAGAGTATTTACATTTATCCTGCCTTTCTCCAACCTCACTGCATCTAAAAAAAAACCAAACAACAAAACAGCTTGTGTCTGTCTGAAGAATCATTTGAACAGAGTATTTAGTCATTATAGGTTTAAAAAAATAAAACAAACATTTTAAAGAGTGAAATGTAAACATTTCAGTTTAGTTCTTTGTGGGAGTAACAGAAACAATGTTCATCTTTCCCCCCTTCTCATCTCCCCTCTTTTTCTTTCACAAGAATATCCTATTTAGTTCCACAGTCTGAAAATGACCTTTTATTTCAACAGCTCTGTGGGCTCCACTGTTTGCAGAAACAAACATTTTTCTTCCTGGCACAATAGCGACTATTTTAATATTCTCTTCAGACTCTCTCTTCATTGCAATCCTAATAAATGCATTCAGGTTTACGATGAAGAGAGATCCTACCAGACAAATGGCAGCAAGGTTACAAGCTCGAGCTGGTGACCTTCTGAAAGCTTGTTTCCAGAGCTGCCTGATGGGGTGAACATTCCAGCAATGTTATTCATTGAAACAGGAACTCCAAATATTCCCCTTTTCTAAACAATGTCATTTTACCTTGACAACATATCATCACTGGCTTTCTTCTGTTCATCTCCTAGGTCAGGAAAGAAAGGTGAACAATTTATCACTCATGAATCCCTGATTTTAATGCAGATATTAACTGAAATTCAATTTCCATTGAATACGTATTTTGAATATTATATACACATACATATGCAGTAGCATTAAGGCACAAAGGCTAAACATCTCTGTCAGATCTGATCTAAACTGGGATGGAGATATAGCATTTTTCAACTACAGTATAAAACACTAGTGACTTATACTTTGCAAATTCCTGATTTTTCTAAAGCCTTTGAGCCATTTAACCACTAGAAAGCAAACAGCTTAACAGGTTTTCCAGTTTTATAATTCATTTGACTTCAGCTTGCAAGAGTTAAAGAAGGGTTATGGGTTCACCTATTCTGAATACCAAATCTGTAATGATTTGTCTGCTTTCTTTTCAGAAGGAGGATCCACAGTTTGGATTATACCCCACAGAGCTATACACAAAGGTGTCCTTCCATGTGCTAATCTCCCTCTCTTGGCACAGAGATTTCACCTCTAAAATACTCCCTGGATGACAGAGAGGGGCCCACCGTTGTTGTCCCACCCTGAGCAAGCTGATGCCATCATTTCAGATACATACGGGTTTCTTATTTTGGTACTACTGCAATCCAAACTTAAAAGCTACCTCATGAATCTTCAAGTATTCCTCTTTTCTGCCTGAAAAGCAGACAGATTCGGTCCTTACCTCGCATCCTAAAAGGGCACCTTCGATTTGCCAGGAAAGGTTCAGAAATTCAGCTTGCTTCAGCACAGAGAATTACAGGGTACAACCCCAAGCAAATTAATAACACAACAAGACTAGAAAAATAAGGTCACAGTGTCTTTGACATGGTTTTGAATAGGACACTCACAGTTGGTCTAGATTCTTGTGTTAATACCTTCTTTGAAGGCACACTTTTAATTAACTGTGGTAGAAAAACTGAATATGCCAAGTATGGAGAGCCAGCCTCGTGTTCCTCTACCCACTGTAAGTTAGAGAAGTAAGCAGAGTCTGATTTTATAGTGTCCTTTTCATACAGTTCCTTCCAGACCACTGAAGGAAGCTGAACCTGGGATACAGAGTTGGCTACAGAAGTGGCATCTCCATCTACGTAGACATCAGTGGTTTTCTATAGCTCTCCACTAAGTTCACCAGCTATCACCAAGGAACATTGCTGTGCTTATTCAGCAACACAGGGGACTATAAAATAACAGAAGAACAAATGAACACTTATCTACTTTGTCTTTCTCCAGATCATCCCAGAGATTTCACAATATAGCTCCATGTAGTTTAGATCTGTATTTGTGTATCTGCCAGTAGGCATGTATATATTTTCTGTTATGTTCTGGTAAGTCATTAAGTATTCTGAATAGTGCTCTGCAATACCATGTATTCATGTTATTAGTATATTTCTCAAAAAGAGGAATTTTCCCCCCTTCGGTGTCAAAATAATCTTTTGTTGTCATCTTTTAAAGTAACCAGCTGCTTCCTGACAGGATCTAGTTTAGACCTCAACTGGTACCACTACAAAGTTATTTCTTCAAAACATTAAAATTCAGTGCAGCTTTATTTGTCGACACTTCTATAATCATAAAACTACCTTTGTCAGTCTACACAGCCCCTACGCATGCGTTGTCTTGAACCCATGCAGCGAGGACAATGCAGAACCTCTGCTTGCAGTTACATTTTGTTTAAAGAAGTCTAACTGGGAAATGGAAACAAATTATACCCAGGACATTCCAACAACGCAGAGAGACCCTACAGATCAAGTGGCAACAAGTGTCAGCGAGGTCAGCATCAATGTCTCAGAGGGTAAATCAGAAAAGAAAGTTAGTAAACAATGATCCTACAGAGTAACAGGGCATACATGCAGAGATGTTCCTCAAACAAACAGGCTTAGGTGAGCTACCTCAAGATCTGGGCTCTTCCGATCCAGATAGTGTTTTCTCAAAATCACAGCCTCTTAAAGACTACTGGAATTATAAATCCACTAATAATTTTAAAAGGTAGTTTTCTTCCCCTACCAAAGTCAAGAGGATTTAGTTGTCCAAAACCGCAGTTCAGCACCGTATCTGCATGTGGCTGAGAACAACCCTTTATAAAAACAATCCTTTAACTTTAAAGTAAAACTAGAGGTATTTAGTATAGTTCCAAGCAAGCAACTCTTGCCAAGTGGCTGCCAGGTCAGAATGCCATGCAATATACTTGACAGAAAAGCTGGTGTAGCAACAAGAAACCAACCTGAGATTTAGTACTGGAATAACCCAAACACTACTAAAAGAATCACACAATAAGTGCACCCTGTAACAGAGATTTTGGGATTCTTATTCATGCACACCTAGACTCTCACAATTATGATCAGGTACCCTATTGTTTCAGGTGCTCCTCAAATTTAGCTTTAAGACTTATACTTAGGCTACCCTTAATAAAAAGTAAGCATTTTTAGTTATTTTCCCCACTGTTTTAAAATACGGAAGGAAAAAGTCCATCACCCCCAAATGCTTGAAGAAAATAGGACTGCAGAAGTACAATAGTCATATTACACAGCTACTCTAATCTGCACAATTAGGACATTTTTACAGATCCAAGTAGTTTTTCCATTTATAATTCAAGGGCTATCTACGCTACACTTAATGCACTCCCTTTTCCCACTTGCCCCTCTCCCCAGCTCCGTCACAGTTGTGACCTAAAATACAGGCACACCATATTGGTGTGAAACCAGTTAATTACCAGGATTAGTCATTCTGATGCATAATCTGTTTTGCAGTGCACTTGTATTAGGCAAATGCATTTATATTAACGCAAATGTCTTAGTTGAGACATACTATAAACTGAAAGGGAAATATAAACATTTCAGTGATTAGAACAACAAAACATCTGAAGGTGAGGTATTAAATATAAGAGGACCGGAGCCGGAAGTCAAATTAGCTTAAGGGCTTAACTACACCCCTGGAATGAAGTGGTATTCATCGTTGGAAATACAAAGCAGACTCTGACAAGTCTAATTAATGAATAGAATTCTTGTGTCTTTTACAATAGACCTTTAAAGCCTTCCTACTCAGCAGGCTCAAAATGATTTCACTGGGGGGTACAGGGGCTATTGAGCTGAAATAGCAGCTGTTTTGCTCAGCGCTCCTCGCGTCATACCAGAATCCCAGGGAGTTTTGTACTGCATGCTAGCATCCCCCTCACGCCTCCCCACCAAAAAGTAAACTTCATCATAATACACATCCAAGTGAAAAACTCAGGAAAGAAACCGTTCACATCTCTACACGTGCTGTTTAACACACTTCCAGAGATACTCAAACAGGTTTCAAGGTCTACCTTCCCCTCCCCGATCTTGCCCAGGCACGCACCAGTGAAGTACAACCTTTGCACATTCACGAATTGCCATATTCATAACTATCAAAATGGAGGTCTGTAACAAAGACTGTTTCATGTTTAGGTTTCCATACACCCATCAAACATTTTCTGAACCCTGTAAAAAGCGCCAAACGAAGACAGGTCATCTAAAGTTTATTAAAGCATCTGTGCGTTCCAGCATGGAGTTCACGAATCTTGAATGCAACATTATTCAGCCAATTTAACAAGATTAGCCAGCCTGCTTTTTCCACTTTCTGTCACTACTTCTTCCATAACAAGCTAGCTTGTAGCTAAGGGAAGCCAAGATCTTTTAAAGCTTTATTCTTTCACAGCTAGTAGAGTGCAGCATTTACAATTGGGAGCTATCATGTCAGAAGCCCAGTAGTTTCTCACGGGTCATTCAAAGTGTGCTACACAAACCAAAACCAAGAAAATAGAAAGGAGACCAGGAAGAAAGGAGACTAATTAACAGTTCTAAATTTTAGTTAAACTCTGTTCAACCTTCTGCTTCTCAGATCCAGCTAGACAGCTAATAAGCCTCGTGGAATTCCGGCTCTTAATTAACACACAATTATTTCTCCAGAAGGATTAGAAGTTTCACCAAATGCTCAAGAAGTCAGTTTCTACAGCTCAAATTAGATTACTGCCTACATTTAAGAGCAAGGGTTACTGCTCCATATTCTATTTGTAACAGACTGTTTTTAATGCAATCACATCTTTAAAGGAGATAAAGAACGCCTGCATTTTCATTGCACAAAGCTTCCTTCTGTGTGAGCATGTAACATTCCCAACCAATAATTCAGTCATTTGACATGAAAAGATAACAGCCATTAATGTAAGCATCCCAGTTATACATTAACTGTTTGAAAGCAGAACAATCTGTGAGCAACCACCTTTCTGAAGGCTAATTCAACATTTTATAGGCCAAGGTCTGAGACTCTTTTGCTCCCTAGCAAGGAGCTGATCATCACAAGCAAAATGCTAAGCAAAGCAAAACCAGTGGCACCAGCAGCTTACACCACTAGCTTCCACCAATATGAACGATGCACTGTAAATGACACCCCTCACAAGGCAGTCCCCCTTCTTTGTTGGAAATTAGTCCTTTCTTGACTTCTGGCTAAACACATATGGTCCGTTTTAAAGCCCTGCCTCAGTTTTGTGAGAGCAGCAGAAGAGACGAGTTTTAAATCACAACGCTGAAGCACTTAAGCACTTGCCCTTAATGGGCCAGTCAACCCTCAGACCTTTCTCTTACTTTTCCCCCCACCTACAGCTGTCTTCAAGCCAAAGACAACTACCAGAGTCTTACGGTTGCACACATTTCTTCCTCAAAAGAGTAAAAAAGCACAACCATCTCCTTTCCTCTAAACACACTAGCTTTCTCCTGCTCTGTCTGGCTGCAACTTTACTTTGTCAAGAAAAGCAGCTCTACGCTGCAAATTGATAGGTATTATCTCAATATATCACTTAGGGAATTAAAGTGCATTATGCTAGAAAGACTTAGAAGATTGACAAATCAGGCCAGCTTTAAACTTCAAAACAAAACTGTCCTAAGCTCACTCATTGGCAGCAGCATGATAATGGTTAGCCCTTATACCTCGTTAATCATTTTTGCTGCATGCAGAACTGTCAGCCTTTCACACCTCTATCCTAAACCAGCTACAAGGGGCACACAGTGCCACAGAGCTGATGGTGGTTCTTTATTATTTTTTTTCCTAGAAGAAAGTTCAAAAAACCCTGAAGATAATTTGAAAAGCTATGTGTTATTTCTGATAATACAACCCAGATAGAAGCAAGGATTGCTACTGTATTTACGCTACTAATACTCAAGAGTTCTTCCTCCACAGCACTGATGTGATTTGCTGCTCCGAACTATTACCCCCCCCCTTATTCCATCCACAGACTCATTCTTCAAATCCAAGAAATACAGTAATAATGATTTGCCTAGCATATTTTTGTCTATGACTTACCTACTGTGATAAATGACACAAACACTAAGCAAACACACACACAAAAATATTCTTTTCTACTATTTCTACTTTGGCATCAGTTGTTTCACCTCTTTCTAATTTCCCACATCCATAAGCATTTTATAAACACAGATCCGACTGAAGAAAAAGAATGAGTCCTTGGCCCACATTTCGAAGACTGTTTGTTTATTACCCACCTCCCCCAGAACGCAGGCATGGAGTTGAGATAACTTGGAATCTTTAAAATAGGCTAAGGAAAGTTGATTTTTTTGCAAGGAAATTAAACAATATACTCATTATCTGAAAGCATGAATTTAATTTAATGATACTTTTTTTTTATTATTTCCCTTACACCAGCTCCATTGTGGCCTGCCAACAAAGTTTTCAAGCTTGAAGTCCTGAACCTTGTTGAGTTTGTCTGGAAAAACACCTAAAGTTTGATGAAGACACAGAAACAGGACCACAAGCTTTGAACAGAGTATCTCTATCTGGGCCCAGTATTCTGGTTGTCAAGGCTCCAGCAAAAACCCAGAGGAAGAGATGGGTAACTAAAACATAACTGCTCGGATGTCAGCTTTCAAAATGAGCTGATATATGTACTTAAAGTGCCCTTGTAAAATGAGGGCTTTGCTCCAAGCAAAACTCAATACCTACACTCCACTCAAGCCTCTAAACAGAAATAGTTGCCCATGTAATTAGAAAAAAACCAACAGTTACAACCAATTAATCATATAAGTTTGCCACAAAAATGCAGTGTAACTTATAACCCCTAAGCCTGTCCCCAGACCCCAGTTTCATCTCCGTCCCTGACCCTACTAAGCCAGCCACTAGTGCCACCAGAGACTGCTGGCTATAGACCAGCCACTGTGGGTATACTTCCAGCCAGCTGAAGAGTCATGGTATTGCAGTTTGGGAGTCCTGGGCACCTTGAGAGGCAGCTAAAAAGGTTTTCTGGCTGCACAAGGCCTGAAGAAGTCCTGTAACAGGGTCCATAGACTGAAGATCTACCTCCAAAACTGTCAGCCTGGTTCCTGATCCCAAGATAGACCTCTCCAGGCAGCATGCTCTCCCTGGCACCCCTGCTGGTCCAGCCCCAAATCCTCATCACCCACCACAAGTATCTGTATGCCAACTCTGCCACAGTTCCTAATGCTCAGTCATCTGCCAAAACCAGAAAAATACATGAATCAAGCCAAACCATCAACTAGAGGAAATATATGGATCCAGTCACTCATTTCCAACCTCTCTGAACCCTGTTGAATGTGAGAGCACCCCAAGCACCATGGCAAAGACAGGGCCTGCCCTCCTGCACCCCACCGCCTCATGCCCACAGAGAGCAGGACCTGTTGCAGTGGCCGTGCACCCACTGAGGTCTTGCCTGTGGCCACCAGGCCCCTGTGGTGCCAGCACCCTGCTGGAGCAGGGCCACAAGGGACCTGCACCAAGGAGGGACCTCACCCCAGCTCGCATGAGATATTGCTAGGGCAGAAAGAACGAAACACATTAAAGTCTCAATGTAACGAAACCTACTTTTTTGCATGATGGCTCCACAGGTTTAGTGAGCATCTGAAGTCAGCCCTGGGGATCACCCTTGGAAAGGCCCATTTTCTCCTCCTGCACATTCTGTTCAACTCACACAGCCAGCAGTAAGGACCATTTTTTGACCAAGAGCAAGCAACCTCCGAGCCAGTTACAGGGCCTGGGCTCAAAGAGCCTGTGCATCTAACAGGGGCTGGTAATCCTCCACCTGACACTGGGCCAAAGTCACCCACAGGCAGGGCAGGACACAGACCAGCAGCAGGCTAGTAGAGATGGGCACTACCACTGCACCAGGTCTCACTACAACCCTGTGTGGGGTACTGCTAGCCCCCATCTTCCCAGGGTGCCCTTGCCTCCCAGCCAGCTACCCAGAAAAAAACCAACCCAACAACATGAAAAAAATACACAATTTAAAGAAAAAAATCCAATACAATAACAAAAAAAAACTCATACACAAGTCAAACATACCAGCAAATCTAGCCAGGCCAGCAAGATCCATCAGATGAGGTGACCAGTGCTGAAGGAACTGGTGAAAAAATAGCAACACCAAGGACCTGCTTCAGGAAGTCACAGAGACCAAGCCCCCTCCTCTCAGCTGAAGCCCACACAGGCAGTGAAGCCTCCACAGCTGCCTTATCAGGGGCACCACCCCAGCAGCTTGTTATAACCTAGCTACATTTCACGTGTGCTGATCAATAAATCATTGATTTATACTTTCAAGCTGTGTATATCCCACTTCCAGAGCATCTTTGCACCTGGCTACAGGCATCCAAATAAACTAGCCCAGAAGGGGAGTGATAACCACTTACCTGCAGTCAGGTGGTAAGAAAAAGTCACCTTCCTTGAGACAGCAGTTGTGTCCGGCCATGAGTTTGTCATTGTCTCCATTTGGTATCACTACAATGTTCATGCGCATGAGACACAGCTGAAAGCCTGGTGGGCCATCACAGTATTTTCACTTAGCTGTAAGACAGGCACCATCAGTGTTTGTCACAGAATCATAGAATGGTTTATGTTGGAAGGGACCTTAAAG
>RSEF01000004.1:30145832-30159923 GCA_003993805.1 Himantopus leucocephalus | reverse complement strand
TCCTCATAGGAGAGGTGCTCCAGCCCTCTGATCATCTTTGTTGGCCCTAACATCCCTGGCCTGACCTTGCTTCCCGTGTGAAAGCAGGGTGTCAGGTTCCTCCGTGGTTCAGGCACCTGCCCAACCACTGATGCTACTAGAACACTGGCCAGCCACAAAAAGAAATGAAAAACCTATGTGGAGGCATGTGTAACTCAGCCACTGAGTTTGGTGTATCACGTGTGAAGGAACGTGGACATGGTGGCTGTGGTTGTCACGTAGAAAAGAAATAACTACTGTGAGCTGATGGCTGCTCCAGATTATTCTTTTTAATATATATAGGCAAGCTAAGCTCAACTTCTGGTTCTTCTTTATTTTTAAACATTGACCAGTACCTTTATTTAATTATATATGCCTTTAAAATACTGTTCATGAAAACTTATTAAGTTTCCATAGTACCTTGTGGGTGCCTTCCCATTAACATTTCTTAGACTTTCCATAAAGGTGTGATTTATGGCCTTATTCTGCAACCACCCATCGGAGGGATTTTGAATTCACTGAGACAATCTCTGTGAGTAAATGTTACTCATGTACATTAGTGGTTTCCAAGTCAGGCAATTAACTTACAAATGTTTGCAGGCTCTTTCTTCATTTTTTTCATACCATAGTCAGGCACAGCATTAATATCCAGTACTGAGTCTAATAAGATTTCCATTACCTTCTGGGGTTAATAATGAACACAGCAGGGACAAAATCAGTATCACTGTATTAACTATCATTAGGGTATCTAAGCATCAGCATTATAGCAAGTGAAAAGCTGAGTGTGTATAAAAAATTTGTATTTGTCTACTTATCTCGTTCAAATTCTAACTTTAACATTAAGCCTTGGATTTTAAAAATAGTAACACGCAAACACATTGTGCATCGTCAATTAAATGGAACTCTGCTATTTCAAGTAATTCCAGAAGCTGTAAAAACCAGAAGTAAACTTTGTTTCAGCCAATTTCAAACAAGTACTTATTTTAGATTTTTTTCCATCAATGAAAAAAATTGTCTGAATCAATTGATTTTAAATATGGAAGTCTCTGAAGAATTTGACCCTACGCATAACCATTTCAATTTTAAAACTGAATCCGTACTACGTACTATAATAGTAAAATTAAATGTTATTACATTCCTTCAGCAGCAACATGCATCCGTGTAATTAAAATACTTACAGTTATAAAATCTGAGGCACGTATTATGTCTGGCCTAGCACATGGAAGTCTGTGGTGGAGGGTTCAAGGCATGTTCACTGGCTAACCTCAGGCACTTAATTTAAGTGTTTGTGTGGACGAGTAGGCTCCATACGACCTGTCAAGCCAGCAAAGAGAGACAAACTCAAACCACCTATGTCTGAAGTCACCTCCATACATGATAAAATGATGGCAGAATCACATTTTGGGGGGAAGGAAGGAAAAAGAGAAAATGCCTCTGTGTTTAGGGGGAAGTCAATAAAACAGAAGGGGGAGGGCACACCCCAGCTCCCCACAGGCTCAGGGCAACGAACTCAGCCGAGCGCTCCGATAATCCCATCCAAATGACGCTGGGTGAAAGGCAGAAGGGCAGAGCTAACGTCTCCTGCAGTCTTCTCCCAACTGCGGACTCAGGGTACAGATAAAAGCACGAGCCCACAGGCCGTACAGGGCAGACACAACCCAAACTTAGACAGTGCCAACACATGGCTCTTCCCTGCACTCTGTTAAAAACTTGATGATGGAAGGAGAAGCACCATGTGAGCACCGATTAACCTCAAAATACACAAGTCTTCACAGTTCTGGTCTGAGAAAGTTTATTTATGGCTGACCCCTACTTGGGAAGACCTGCTACCCGCTCATACTGTTGCAACAGGCTGCAGCCGCTCCAGTTTTAAAAGTAATCCTGCCGTTCTTAATGGGAACCACACACCAACACTGTAATTAATGCTAGTTGGCATTTATTAGCAGTTTGAGATACAAGACAGTCTACGGGCTGAGAAAGTGCGGCCTCTGAAGACAGGCCTCTGCAGAAAAAACTGAGGGAACACAGCAGAGAAATACAATGAGACTTCGCTTGCAGCTTCGTAATCTGCTTATTTTTTCGTGACTGGATCCACAGGTGAAATATACAGAGCAATAAGATAAACTTTCTAGGACTAAATTTAGACCATCCTTGAATACCAAACATCTTTTAAAATACACAATTAAAATGAAACAGTTTCATAAGTATCACAATTTATCTTCCCACATAAATGAGAACAAGATTAGTTCTAAATATCTCAGAAGCAAATTTTTTCCTCCTTCAGAATCAAATGGGGCTGAGTACTTTTTGAACAAAGGGATTGACAGCGAACACCTGCAAGCATCTGTAGCCACACGCATTTCTCATTTACATCTTTATTTTTCTCCTTCTTCCTCAAAGTAATTAAAATTTTCCTTTTGCTGGAAGGCCCGTGGGGAATCATCGCAGGGATGCTCTGAGACACAAGGAGGTCCTGAGGCGAACCAGCTTCCTCTGGGTCCTCAGCCAGCATCATCTCCACTGTACTACTGGCAGTGCAGCGCTCCTGGTAAACCACAGAATCACAGAATGGTCAGGGTTGGAAGGGACTTCTGGAGATCACCTAGTCCAACCCCCCTGCCAGAGCAGGGTCACCTACAGCAGGTTGCACAGGATGGCATCCAGGGGGGTTTTGAATGTCTCCAGAGTTGGAGACTCCACCACCTCTCTGGGCAGCCTGTGCGAGAGCTCTGCCACCCTCAAAGTAAAGAAGTCTCTCCTCATGTTTAGATGGAACTTCCTACGTTCAAGTTTGTGCCCATTACCTCTTATCCTATCATTGGGCACCACTAAAAAAAGACTGTTCCCATCCTCCTGGCACCCTCCCTTTAAGTATTTATAAGCACTGATTAAGACCCCCCTCAGTCTTCTCTTCTCCAGACTAAATAGACCCAAGTCCCTCAGCCTTTCCTCATGAGAAGGAGGCTCCAGTGCCTCTGCCCAAGGGCTGACTCACTCGACTGACTTCCACCCCGACCGACCTAGCCTCGTCTCGCCTCTGAGAGTCAAGTTGTACCTTAGGTAAGTGCAGCTAAATATGGGAGATGATAACTGTATTTTCTGCGCGTCGACTCAATTAATCTGTTCCTGGACTGTCAGTGATAATAATTCTCCAAGAATTACCGATTAAGTCATACACTTAAAACTGTTTTCTAAAACCTCCTATTGTCATCCGAGAACTTTGACAGTGACTCTTGTCATTACAGTTCGTTAGCCTTCAGCATCATCACATCCAAAAGAAGGATTATTGTTCATTCACAGGACTATAAATGTAGTGGAGGGATTACCACTTCGCATTCTGCTTCTTACTTGCTAGAACCTTCCTTACCTAATTTTCCCTCTGGGACCTTTGCAAACATGTATTTCCTTATTCTTTTATGGTATTTTCTGCAATTCCTCCTCATCTCCATTATTACTGCTGAAACTATTCACTGTCTTTCCCTTTCCATTTTGTAAAAACCTTTAATTCCCTCCCCGCCCCAAATTGTTTCAGGGCTTTCACTTCTGCTTTATATCAGATAGGCTAACGCTCTAGTTTTCTGTTTTCCTTAATCCTAATTAAACTTCTAGCCTACATACAAACGACGCCTATTACCTCTGTGGCAGCTTTTGCTTTTGACTAATCTAGAAATACTCATTTTCCTATATATTTTGCACTAAAGGAAGTTGTCTTTAAAGATGAGCAATTTTGCTCTTCAAACACTTAATCAGCGAATACCACGCAGAGATGTAATCTGCTTTCAAACAGCCCTCCCCGCATCAATCCCGGATGAGGCGTTTTGTCCTACCTATGAACCAGGAGACTATTTAAGGCCATTTAACCACGACAGGACATAAATATTCAGATTACAAAGTAAATAANAAAAAAAAAAAAAAAAAAAAAAAAAAAAAAAAAACCAAACCAAAAAACAAGGGGGAAAATTAATCCTGATGTAAAGGCAGCTAGTTAAAACTGTATTCTTGCTATATAGCCACCATTAGCCAACCCCTGCAGTTTCCAGATGTTTATTACAGGATACGCCTGGACAAATCTTCTTTCATAAAAGCTCTTTGACACAAAGACATTAAACTTTAAGTACCTTAACACAAAAGCAGACCTTTTAAACGGGCTTTACTTGAACTTTTTATATACAAAAACAGCTGGAAAGGGAATAGAGTGACAATGAGGTAAAACAATACTTACAGACAACCAGTTAGGAAATCTCCATCTTCTCCTTCAGGCACAAAAGCGAACTCCATACGCCGTCCGCAGCGCATACACAACAGTCCTATTAAGCTCACCATTTTCTAGAAAATTAAGGGCCTGATCAAAGGAACACTGAAATTGCTGGAAATCTCACTATTTGCTTGAACAACTCTGGATCTGGTCCATACTGACTCCATAAGAATAACTGCTCATAACAACTCAGCTTAAAGCTGTAAGAAAACAACTCTGGTTATAACCTCCATAAAAATACAATAAAAAGTAACACATGCTTTCTTTCTATTTACTTTGCTTTCCGTAATTTTTAAAATGGAAACTTCCAGCATTTTGCTCCACAATATAATCCAATTCATTTGGTCTGAGGAAGCGAAAGGAAAATACAACAAGGCATAGAAGTTTGGTTCCCTATTCTGAGATGTATCATTACTCACAGTGAAAATAACTACCATTTTATCCCTCAGTTGGATGCTGAACCAAAAATTATTTGCCAAAAATTGAGGGGACAGTGGGACATACTTTTTCTTTCTAGAAAATGCTCTCCTCGTTGCTGGTTTCAGGGTCCTGGTTCTGCATTTCTTCCCTGTCCCAACTACCTACGGGCTTTTCATCACAATTTCGCATGTTCATTAAGCACAAGGTAAGACTTCTGTAACTGACAGTTTTACTTCCACTTGTATGCATGTGTGTGTGTACATGTATATATATTGTAGAGCAAGGCCAAAAAATGAAGATAGCATCAAATGACAAAAACAAGGAACATGATTCCAAAACACTGAAACTAAAACTTACGCTGGTTGGATACCAACCGTTCCTAATTTCAGGCAAGGCTTCTACCGTTTGCAGTAAGTGCCAGAGAAAATATGTTTCTATTGCTCCTGTAAGAGAAAAAAGAAAACAAAAAAAAAAAAAGAAAACAGAAAACAAAAGCCATTATCAAAGAACGGGTTGTCCACTGGCTGACAGAAACATACAGATTTGTAGGACAAAGGAAGCTGTGTCTACGAGCAGGATCTCATCTTACCCCAAGTAAAAAAAATCTGTGCCAAAAACTCCAGTGATGTAAGTGGGACTAGAACAGATGCCAAAGTTACGATGCTCTTATAGCCAGAAAGGTTAAACCATTTTGTAAATTTTTTTCTACACTCGCACAGACCAAAAGCTATTATTGCCTAATGCCACATTTGGCAACCAGATGGTACTGAGGAAACCTCTATTCTAATTTTACAGGTATTTTTGGATCACTCATATATGATTAGCATCTTCTATACACAAGTAGATAGATCATATAACGTGCCGTCTGATCACCCAGCAGTAACAAGCTGGATCAGGTTCAAGTTAATCAGCCAATCACCATCCTAAAAATTAGACAAATCAAGCAATATGGAACATCTACCGACTTCTTCCAGGTCAAGACAGATGTCCCCTATGATCCAGCATACGGGGGGCAAGCAGTAAACCTTGCAGCTACAAAACTAACTTATCTATATATTCTGAAGACACTTGAATAAGCCAAGTGTATTTATATCAGGCTGTGTTTTGGCCACGGCCACAGCGTTTTGATGCAGCACTGGAAACACTAACACCGCATTTTTCATACTGCCAAAGCACACCAAGTTCCTACAAAAAGTTCCCAAACTTCTGCTGCAAGGATGCCCAAAGCAGATACTTCTACTTCTGTCTCATTTCAGTAGGCAGGCTCACAGAAAACCCTTTTTGGATTAGACTCATACACAGTAATGAAGTCCAAATCCTGTATAGGACCTTCTTACTCACGGACCTAATCCTTTTTTTTTTTTTCAACGGGGAGAAATAACATTACGTCCATTATACATGTATAAAGACTGAGGCATGGAAAAGTAAAGCAGTTCTTCCGAATCGCCACCACTAGCAAAGCAAGAGCACAATCCTGTCTGGTAACTTTGGTACTACATCAAATGGCAATTTTTGTCATTCCCTAAAAGCACATAAGCTCTGGAGGCTGTTTTATTAGAGCGATCACCTCTAGAATTTTTCAGAACCAAATTATTACCCAGAAAGCTCATTTTGGCAGGAAAAAAAAATACAGTTAGATACATGTAATTTTTCTAGCCCCATTTTTTGTGATTTCTCAGATTAGAATACCAATCAGGTATTATCCTCCCTCTTCCCACAGAGACCACAACACAAGGTGGTTATTTATTACCTACTGAAAATTCTAAAAAGGGGCATTAAAATGTACGGTTTTATATATCCAGTTCTGTAGATAAAGGACTTCTGATGATGCTATAATTTTCTGAATTTTGGTCAAGGATTTTCAGTTAATATTCTTCAATACTGCTCTGTAAGCCTACAGTAACATTGCAAAATCAATGTATACAACTATTATTTGGCTTTTCTATCTTTGCTTGCAATAAGAACCGCATTTCTGAAGCTCTTTATTGGCACTTTGGTAATGCCGTAAAGGCTATTTCTTCCTTCCTAATTGTGCTTTTGTTCCTTTCTGTGCTGAACAAAATATGGCAAAGGGTCAAAATCATATATCCTTTCTTTCCAGCAAATTGGATGCTATAAGCTAGTTTCCTGGTCACCTCCAGGTTCTTAGAAACTGCAGAGTGGTGGAAACCGGGGGACACAAGCGCACCCCAGACCCCTACTGCCCAGCATTACAGCGGCATGGGGGAGCGACAGACAACTTTCTAACACATTCTTCCAGAAGAGGCTTTCCTAATTAAAGCTAATAGTAGGCCACAACCAGTAATAGCCATAAGTTGTTCCAAAATAAAATATTCCCACTCTGCTATTAACGCTGCCTTCTACAGGAAGCAACAATCCCCCTTCAGCGAGTTTCCCCCAATTACAGGGAAATCTGTGAGAATCACTGAAAGCCAGCAAACTCCTGAATGCTTTTCACAGCTAAGAAAACCCAAGCCTTCCTACAAGATTTCTATCATCTTCCCACTCTACCCTAAATCACATTTACATGACTCATTCTTCCATTTTACACTTCCCACAACTTGAGCCCTTCCTGTCTTGTCTCCTTTTCCCCTCCTTTTCCTGCAAAATCTCTTTACTTTCATGCTTAGCTCACGTAGAGTTATCCCAGCGCCTGTGTTACATTTTTCTCCGCTAAAACCATTCCTTCTTTAAGTCAGCTCTCTGCCTTCTGGAGGCAGAGACTCCTCTCGTGACCGCACAGCAGCGCAGATTCCTACGCAACAGTACGCCGCATCGCTGCTTTTATTTGCAATAAGCACAGCTCCTCTTTTTGCGTGGGCATTACATGGCTTTGTTGCAATCCAGCTGCCGCCTCCCACAGCTGCAGGATTTGCCGGACCATCCTTTCGGAGCAGCAGCTGCTGCAGCTCGCAGCGGACTGGGAACGCCGAGCGCAGCAGGGGTGCGGGAAGGCTGCTGCTGGGGAAAGGATGCTCTCCCTCCCCGCCGCACCGGGCACCTGCACCGGTGCTCGGCAGCCGGGAGAAGCAGCCACCGAGGCCATCCAGCTGCTGTCCCCACAGTGGGGGGACCCTGCCGGTCATGGGGGTAATGTTGTGCTGCGGTGAGCGGCGTCGGAGTTGATCAGCCTCTCCCGAGAGCTTGGAAGCGCGTTGAATTAAAAGACCTTGCCTCTCGCTGGAGGCAGGATCGGTTTTGTATTGGCCGTCGCTCCTGCTGAACTCGATTGCAGCTGCGTTCCCCTCTCCCCCCCGCACGCACATCTTGCAGTGCTGTCATTTCTTTCCAAGCTCAACATCAAGGTTCGTGTAATTACATAGAAGCATATGTATATGATTGTATATGCATGCGCTACTTCAAAAAGATTTGCATAGTAAAGCCTGCGAAATGAGAGAACGCCAGTATTAAAGGAAGCAGGTGTGATTCAGCAGCTTGTTGTGGGCATGTTGGGAGACGGTCACATGTGGCTCCAGACTTCTTTAGTGCGTATCGTGCCAACCCTCCACTTCCTATAGAATTGTAATCACCTCCGGAGCTCTGCTCATCGTACCCAAGCGCTCCGCCAGTATTCATCCGTTCATGTCAAAACACATTCGGCAACACTGTTCTAGCCCTTCTTAAAACGAAGGATCTGGGGCGTATGTTACGTATGTTAACACACAATAGCATATGGTATTCAACATATTTGACTACAAGATCTTTTTTTTTTCCTTCCTCTTGCGACGTATGCTGTATCAGAAGCTGCGGTCCTGCAGGCACTAACCAGCTCTGATTCAACATCAGCAGCACCGCTCATCGCGTACGCTTATCAAGCAACAAAAGCTTTCTTGGAAAAGATCTTGTCCCAGAATAAAAATCCGGTACCGTTCGAGTCCCTCGTTCCGACGAACGAACTGCGGGGCTGATGGGCAGCGGAAAGGGATCTTTTAGTACCAGATCACCACGAGGCACAGGCTCATTAGAAGCAACACCATGACTAACTTTCAAATCAAACGTTTCTTAAGCCTTAGTCATGCAACTTGCACGCCTTGGTAGTAATTTTCCCAAAGTCTTGCTGAGCGAAGCGTATTGTCCCTGTCCCCCATAGCTGCAAGACCCTGCTGAGGAGAGCAACCTTGCAGCTGCGTGAGGCGGTGGCCGCCGGGCCGGCACACGACCCCCGGAGATCCCCAGTTTCCCACGGACTGCTGGGGAGAGAGACAACCTTTTGGTTTGATTTCTTAATTGAAAAACTGTAATTGTAGCAACACCAGGCCCCAACTTGCATAATGAATAGAGCGCGGACCATTGAGATCTATAGCACAGACTATTCCTACTTCACCTAATTAAGTAAGAGCTAGCAGTTGTGAGCTTGCCATATGCATATGCAAAGCCCCCTGATAAAAGGGGAAGGGGAGCTCTGACAGCTTTTNTTTTCTTTTTTTTTTTTTTTTTTGCTGTTGCTGTTAGGCTGCAGGAACTCAGGAGGCTGCTGAAAAGTCTGGGAGGATATTTAGCTTCGTGCTTATACTCTGATTGCTTTTGCTTTTAAGTCTAAATGCTTTCTTAATTTTTCTCTCTTACCGTTTGTTTTGCCGCACTTAGACTTTTTCAGTCACTTCTCCATACTTCAGTGCTTGTGACCTCCTTTTCCTGCTATCCTATGTGTCGTATGCTTTTCTTTTTCTACTTTCTCCTGCTTCCCTGCCACCAGTGGGAGTAGTAAGTGTATGGATGATAAGTGCACCCAAGCTTTGAATCTATATCCAGCTCTAGAGAGGAGCCTGCAGAACCCTGGAAATAATTATTCCGAGAAAAATGGTGTTCATCCTCCACAGCAATTGCGTGGAACATATGAACTTGCACAGTTTCTGTCATGCAGTCCAGCCACTAAGCAGGAGTTGTGAGAGGAGATGTCTAGCACAGATTTTTCAAGGACCAACTTATAAATTTCTGAGAGTGTGTAAGCTGAGGCTTTTCAAGGACTTATCGCTTTGGTGTATCTTCCTGAGAATGGCGAAAAGCACTCTTGAGACCTCCATCTGCTAAAGTCACTCTTCCAAAATGTGGAGGTGGTAAAATTTCTGAATTGAATGTTGCAACATTTTTAGCAGAGACAAAATAACGTGTTTCCCTTGATTATTGCCTCATACATGACTAAAGCGCTTTCCAACCGGAACGTCCTCAATGCTCAAATTGAGGTGGGTAACGCTATGGAAAAGCTGACAGTAGCCAGATGCGGTTTGAGGAGGAAAAAGCAAGCACCGGAGTGTGGGGTCATATGTGAAGACTCAAATCGAAAAATGCGGTCTTGACTACTGGTAGTGGAAGGAGCTCCACCTAGAATAGTTATTAAAAAAAAAAAAACACAGATGTGCGCGCTCTTCCCAAGTGACACCGTAATTATAACATCGTTTTCCCCATCTTTCTCCTTTCCCTTCCTAGTGCTATTGTTATCTGCTCTGTGGTTGGTATGATGACTCAGATGACAGAATTACGCTAGAAATTATGTATCTATGGAACACCGAGGCCCAAGAATGAGAATTCTTCTGGGCAAACAATCTAGGGGGTTTTTTTTGTATTTATTCTGCCAAGCACTACACATATAGTATTATAAGGGTAAGAATAAGAATAAAAGTTTTATATTTTTAACTGCTGCTTTCAAGCTGAACCTCAAAACAATCTATGCTTTAGTTCAAGGCTTGAACTTGCTGTTGAAAAGAAAATCAACAGAGCAATTTTCTTTATCGTGAGTAACCACATCTACCTATGGCTTTGAGTGTATAATAAGAAGCTCAACAGAGTCTCAAGCAACCAGAGTTTTCCACTGCAGTTTTGTCCTCATTTGCTCTAGTAATCACTCAGGCTTAGCAGCATTTGTTAAATTCAGACACAGGTCAACTGTATTTCGATGAAGTTCAAAGAAATGGGTGCAGCTGATTGAGCCATCTCATAAAAAGAAGACATTTATACAGAAAATAGTGGCTTCATGATGCCTGACTTGATAAATGTGATAATATTTTGCTTCTCAGCCGATGCAATACCAGGTTTCTACCTATAGGGTAAACTACTGTTCTGAAAATTCTAGTTAGATGAGAAGTAATTTGCCTTATTGAAAAGTATTTTGTCAAGAAGTATCCTCTGTGAGGTAAGACGGATACAGATGTCATCTCTTGTCTGCAAGTAAACAGATAAATTTAAAGAAATACCTATTTTTGACCGATCACCTTGTGTGAAGTCGTTTTTGTTGGTTTATAATGTATCATCTGCAGCACTTCAATAAGCATGAAGTTCAAGATTGTCAGATTTGCCACTAACAGATTAAAAACAATGGGACATGAGGCAAGCTTATAGGAATCGGGCCCAAAGTATGTTGGTTACTGTAAAGAGAAATGAGTGTTTTGAAGCGACCAGGACCTTGGCTGGTCTGACTTGGACGCTGTAAAAAGGCCGTGCTGCTAGAAAATGTTGAGAGCTTACCTGTGGGGAAAAAATGGAGTTTTCTTATATTTATTTCAACGCAGACTTGAAACGGCTAAAAACACAAGTCATTAAAACAGGCTGGGATTTATTTTTATTTGCAATAAACATTATGAGACTCTGAAAGCTGGAGGAGGTGGGATAACGGCAACGGACTGCACTAAATCTACCGGTTTACGCTGAACAGCCTCTTGCTGCTTGAGCGGTCTCCCTGAAACCTGTGTGAATGTTTGGGGGCAAGGAGAAGGAGGCAGAAGGTGGCCTTAAGAAACCCCTACAGCATGCAGCCACCGTAATTCTGTTCTGGACTGCGGCGCATCCGCTGCAATTCTTATTCAGAAAGACTCCCAGCACCTTCTGGAGAGGCTCCATCATATTTGATCACTAGTGCAGTACAGAGCACATAATGCAGTAATACTTCATCTTCATTTATTAAAACAGCTGTCTAAGGTCATAAATACGACGCGTTGTTTTTATCACCAGGAGTCCTCCCATAAGCATGAGGATGATGATTAACATCGTATCTCCAGTTCTGCTTACATCTGCAACCTCGCGGCAGACGCTTGGCTCCAGTGTTGTTCAAAAGCCATCAGAGAATGTCTTGATCACTGGTGACCTCTGCAAGAACTTTGGTGGCCGCGACATCGATCTGACCCCCGGAGTGCTCCTCAGGCAAACACGAAGGCAGGCTTTTTTTATCGATTAGCCAAATGGTCTAGCCTTCCTGTTTTGTCTCCTCATTGGCAATTAAGAGAGAAATCCATTGAGGGAGTGGTGGCAGTGAACCTTTCCCTCTGACACAAATAACCTTAATCAGGCCTCGTAGTTAATTTCTGAAATTGTTCCGTATCGACCCCTGTTTGAAGCAGGATTTTCATCCTACGGCCCTATCAGTAAAACACGCACATCTTCCTGTTAGCAAAGCAGGCTTTTTCTACTGGTGACATCTTTTACTTCTTATTTACAATCCTAATCACATCATTGATTCCAGTAATCTTTCCTGCACTAAGAGCTGTTATTAATTCTCTTGAAGGAGAACCTGGGCGGGTTTTGTTGGGTTTGTGGTTTTTTTTTTTTTTTTTTAAACCTAGATAATTAAAATNGGGGGGGGAGTCCAACTCTCAATGTGTTTTTAACATCCAGACACTAAAGAGGCCACAATGTTCCTCAGCCTGAAATTAAGACTGATACTTAAAATAGAACCAAAAAATCATTTTGGTGACTCATCTAAACAATGGGAATTAGCTTTCTACACCCAAAGCTGCGATTGTCCAGGTTAGGAAAGTGATTGTTTAATGCAAAACACGGCATTTGAGCATTTCCTTACTTGGGTGACTCCTTTTGTGTCCGAGCAATGGAAATACTACACTTGGGTAATGAGAAATGAAGCATTTCCTCACCTTTTCCCCAACAATCACTGATTTACCCACCCGCCCCCCAAATGAATGCATTCATCCTTTACCTCCATCTTCCCCATCTCTGTTTGATCCTTTTTCATGAACGGGCAGTTTGTCCTTCTTAACGTCGGGTGGTATTTTAGTCTAGGAACCATCAAAATAATTGGGAATATTCATAGCTTATGTCACGATGACTTCATGGCTACTCCGTGATGAAGGGCAAAAGAACTCGGCTGCGGGAGAGGGGAAGCCCTGGCCTTGGGGCACTAACGGGGGCTGAGCCTGGGGCAAAGCCCCCCTCCCTGTCTGGCAGCTCTTCCTCCCCTTATGCCCACACACACTCGCGTTCTCGGGTTCGCTCACTCTCCCGGCGTGCGGGAGTTAAACGCAAAGTTTTTCATCTTTAAGATAATCCGCGAGATTCGTAAATGGAGGTGCCGGGGAAGTTCTGGTTGAGCTTTTTATTGAGGTGTTATTTCTCTTGTGTTCCCCTTGCTAGCAAATGCCCCTTTGTACACAGGGGGCCGAAGCGGCACGTCAGGATTTTGGCAGGCAGGAAAGGTTCGACTTACCCCGGTGCTATCCCTTGTCAGCACGGCAGATGTGCAAACCTGATGTCATCTATTTACATTTCTAAATCGCAGCGTGGAGCGAAAGGCAGCGATACGAAAAGATTAGTCTTCATTCGGCGAAGTTAACTGCCAAATTAAATGATGACAGATGGAAAAACTAAACGCCGCGGTGTCAGGGGTCCGACGACGATGGCCCTCTGCTTTAGCAAGAGGTAAATACATAAACCTCAGCCGGTGCCTGCAGAAGATGCGCGTCCAGTTTAAAGACGGCCCTCGGACTTTTTATTTAATCAATACCCCCTATCGAAGAGAGCGGCGTACGGCATTAGAACTAAAACAGTGTTATTAGAAAATGATATACTGCACATTAGGATGTATAATTCATGTCGCCTTCATTCGCTCAGACCGTCGCGAAAAAAAAATCCATAAATCATTTTCTCGTTCATGTATTGCCTAAGTGCAATTTGTCATTTCGCATTAGCGGGCTGCCTCTGATCAGCCGCGCTTTTAATTCCGTGCGTGTGTCCCCCACTCCCCCGTCCCCCGTCCCCCGCTCCCCCCTCCCCNCCCCCCCCCCCCCCCCCCCCCCCCCCCCCCCCCCCCCCCCCCCCCCCCCCCGCTCGGGGTTGGACACGCCGCGGAGGAACCCACGAAATGGAGACCCGGGGGGGGGGATCGGGGGCAGCTCGTACCCCCCCCTTACCTCCGGCCCCCGAGGGCGGGTTCGGTCACGGTCACGGCCCCGGGTGGGGGTGGTCCCCGCCGCTGCCGGGGTTCCCCCCCGGGGTTTCGCCTGTCGCCCCCGGGCTGCCCCGCTTTCCTCGAAGGGGAGGGAGGGGGGGTTCGGAGACGGGTCTGCTTCGGGTGCCGGTAAACGGGGAGGACTCCGGGCCGTTTGGGGTGGCCTTTCCCTGCCTGCAGCACCGGCGGCTCCCCCGCACACGGTAGCCGGTTCCCCGACTCCCCC
>RSEF01000004.1:30102671-30137496 GCA_003993805.1 Himantopus leucocephalus | reverse complement strand
CCCCCCCCCCCCCCCCCCCCCGCAACGGCAGATTTGCAGAATTTCGAAGCATTAGGCAATTTTGTTTAGTTGGCACTTCAGCTGGCACGGCAGTGTGAAGTGCAGGGGGAGTTCCCAAGGGAAAGAATGAACCCAAGTGATTGAATGACAGCCAGACTGTGAGGATTTTTGCCGGGGATCAGCGGAGACACATCGGGTGCTCTGAATGTGTAATACTTCAGCATGTCTTGAGGATTGTTTTTTAATTCAGGTTGAGGCACCATATAAGTGATCTCCATGTTAATAAGGCTAAGGTGTTCTTGAGCACATTTCGTTCGGTCCTGACAAAGGAAAGAAATGCTTTAAAAGACTATGATTTGGATCACCTAGGAAATATATACATTGCAGTGTTATTCCCGTGCGTGCGGTTTGCTTGTCTTTGCTCTCATACTGTCGGTTGTCTTCTGAAAGGGGCGTTTGTTTCGAGCCTATGCATTAGAATTCCTTCTCACCCTCGCGCTGCATTTGAGCCACAAATGCTTGCGCTTTCTTCCCTACCACAGCCTCCGAAGGTCTGGTATGTCTTGATTCAAGACAGCGATTTCTTTCCCCTTGTTTCCTCTGTGCTTTATCACGTAAAAGGATTTGCTACAAGTGTGTCATACAAAATAGTGCCAGAGTCTCTCCAGTTGTCCATTTTGTCTCCCCGGACCCCCGCCTGAGAAGATACCAGGGCGAGGGACTCAGCACTGTGGAAGCAGCGCTGCCTCACCCGCGTGCTCTGTTAACGGTCCTCTCTTTTCTTGCTGCTGGAGTCACTGTGCCCTTAACCATGGGAAACCCAGGCACCAGGGGAAGAGGGGGCTGCTACAGGGCCTCTTTATATTGCTGCAAGTCATTAATATGCAGACCTAATGAGACTCGAGAAGAGCCAAGAGTCTCCGGAGCTCCCTGCTTCTTGCAGGGCTTCATGCTAAGTGAACAGAGTGTCTATTTTGTGTCTGGGAACCTGACAACAAACCAGGTCTTGCCAGAAGTTTACATCTGAACACAGAGCCTCTTTCATTTTTGGCCTATATATGGCGTATGATTTATTGTTGTTTTAAAAAGCCATGTATTTAGCCTCCCCCCGCCCTTTCTTTCGCACTGTTTCTGATGCAGCAATCAGTGCTACCGAGTTATAAAAAGCTCCCTCTCCTCCTGCCCTCCCTGCATTCCTCTTTCTTTTTTTTTTTTTTCCTCTTTTACGCATTTTACTGCAGCAGTCATCTCAATGAACATTTCAATCAGCTTAGTCCCTCAACATAATGAACCATAATAACCAAACAGGAGAGAAAAGAATAAACATCTGCAGAAGGGGCTGGATTTGACTGATGGTGGGAATATAATCATATAGTTGCACATCAACTGAAAGCTATTTTCTTTTAGATGCATTCAGGGCTGTTATTGTTGCACCTCTGCTCTTTATTCTTTCTCTCCATTTTAAAAGTAGTCTATCTCGGATAGGAACACTGGAACTACTGTCAAACTCGACATTAGTCCTTAGCCGGGGAAATTCTTCATTTTCATCATTTCTGTTTTATGGGGGGGGGGGAAATCTATTCTGTACTTTCAAAATCATTTCAAATCATTTAAGAATCTGGTGTGATTCACGAACTTCTGTGTCTTCAGTGGTGATTACACATGAAGTAATGAAAGCTGACAATTAGGTGTGGTCTGCTTGCAATTAACAGTTTGAACTGAAACCTCAAATACACAGAACTTCCAATGGAATATATTGGTGCTGTGATTTGAGAATAATTTGCATGCACAATTTTTTAAATGCTAGTTCCAAACTGATACTTAAATACAAATCTCTCTGGAAACTGCTTTAATCTAGTACATCCATATAATATGGTTTTCCTGTAAGTTTTGGGCTGAATCCTGCTGTCATGATGCAAGGAACGCGCCCCTTGACCTTAGCGATGACAAGATATTTTGACATAAAAACTTCACTCTTGCTATTAGCATTTGCTGATGAATTTTGTGGGGAAAAAAAAAAGGAGCATAAATCTTGTTTGATCTTCAATGGCCAGAGGAAATATCTGAGGGAATGCCTTCTCAGTTTTTCAGTCCTTCTGGTGCTCCGTGATCAATTCTTTCTAAATTATTGAAGGAAAACACACATGGCAGAAGTTTGGGCTGTTTTTTTCCAAGGTGCTACCTGATACCATGCAGCGTCGTATTTGTCTTCCAAAAGGACGGTATTTGCATCCAACAATATTTAGTAGATAATTCACATTGACAAATCAAACTCACTCCCTGCCAGTTCTAGTCAGCAGCATATTCTGCGCGCAAAGTACCTTTTTACTGTTCTGTCCATTCTGTTACGGTCACCAGTGAACAGTCCTGTGGCACACGAGGAGCTATTCTATAGTAGTCCATTGCTAGCCAGGCTGACTGTCAGAAGTCACGGTCAATTATTAATTGGGAAGGAAAACATGCAGGATGGAAATCTATCAGTGTGTCATAGATTTATCCTGCACAATTATTTAGTGAAAATTCTGAACCAAGCTGTTCTACTTGTCGTAAAATGTTTCATTATGTTTTGAAATCAGATTCTAGTTCGCCTTCTCACAAAATACATTTTCTTGGTAGTGATTTAATCACGGTTTCAAATGTGCTGGAGTGTTTGTAAGGGATTCATATTGTTCCCATTGAAGTACCACCTGAACGCCTAGTAATAACCCACATTCTCATCTGCCTGAACATCCACGAGGTCCAAAAGTACTGCCATCTGCATTTTGCGAGGAACGGCAGGTAGTGGGATACTCAAGAGCCTAATTTTCATGGATTGAGTAGTCATTTCATTGACTGGGATAGGAACCTGAGCTTTTGGGAAAATGACTTTCCAGAGGTAAAGAAGCACAAGAAGTTTTTTGGCAAGCAGCGGAGGGGTTTCTCGAACCCTGAGTGTGCGTTCTAATTACTGGCGCTCTTTGTCTGAAAATTGTTGAGACAAAAGCTGCTATTTGTTGTAGAACAAACGCAACTCATACAAACACTACTACTTAATTATTAACACGCTGTATTTCAATCATGTTCTGTAGGAGTAATTTCTAAGCATGAGGTTAGTTTCTTTCCCATGGTTGATTAAATTCTTGGCCTCCCTTGTGAAATTGCCGACTTGGGTGCCAATTAATACTCTGCGTGTGCGTATGTTTAAATTGTATGATTAGACACCTGTCCTGTCAGATCTGGACTCGTGCCATCAGCTCGTTTCCCGTGGTCGCTCACGAGCTACTCAGCTTTCTCAAGCCGAACACGCAGAGTTCTTCACAATATTACCTTCATTGCACCTTTTTCACCGAATTGGGAGCGATCTCTCGGGTGCACTTCAGGAGGGAATAGCCAAGATGTGGAGCTAAGTGAACGTGCTGTCATGTATATACTGTAAAATGCATCAGCTTTTTCGCTAATCTCCTCTGAGTAGTACTGGACAGTATGCATCGGTGACCGGCTGAGACCTAAAATCAGGCTTCCACTAGTGGACTTTGTGAAGGGAATTGATAGGGGGCTAATACAAAGGCACAGGGTGAAACGTTGCCTCGCACTTTTTGGGTACGGATTAGGTAAAACCCCAAGAGGGTTAGTATGCATTATTGCAGAAGAGCTCTGATATTTCAGTGTTCGTAAGGAGAAGAATTTGAGAAGCCAGAAGAAGAATTTTAGTGATAAAGGGACAGAGAAAACCAGTATTCCTTCTGAGCCTATGCAGAGTGACAGCTAAATCCTGTTTTGAAGATCACTTGGGCTAAGAGTCTATCTCGGATAAAGTGAGAGTGAACACAAAAATGGCTTAGAAAAGTGCTTTGACTCAAGCTGAGGGCGGTTTCTTTTTCTTTTTTTTTTTTTTTTCCCCCTCTTCTTTCCTTGGGCTGCATGCTTAATAACGTTCACATCTCAATGGTCCAGATAGGGCTTTGAAGTTGAGATTTGGGAGAGCCGAATATTGAAGATGTTTGAGTCTTTATTCATGTCCTCATGCAGATGAAGTCAGTTTTATCCAAGGCAGCACACCAATTACTTGGCAAGAAAGAACAGTAATAACTCTGTTTCATGAAGTTCGGTAGATGAAGTCTTCTACAAAGGAGGTTAACGTCATTATCCTTATTTACCGACACAAAAACATGAATCATAGGGAAATGAATAACTTGCTCAAGGACAAGCTAGCCAAATGGACAGTAGTTGTGGTAGTGGAGCTCTGAAAAGGTTCCCTACGTCAGGCCTATCTCGCAGCTAACTAGCTTTTTTTAAGAAAAGCTACCACAGAAGAAATGGAAAATGCTATTTAATTCCAAGTGAACGCCAAAGTTATGAAAAAAATGACACGTGTTGGGGGAGAAAAAAAGCCCTCTCAATAACAATACTACAAAAATACTTTGTCACCATTTAATTTGTATTTTTGCTTTTTTATCACATCACTTACTCAGTAACACATATGAACGTGTTCGCTCATTGCTCTAAAGGCTCGCTGTATGGCTCTTCTCCCTTAATTAAATTAAGAAAGAATACATTATTTAAAAATGGTTTTAGGCCTAATTTTTGCTTTGATCTAAACTGTCTTTCAAACCAATTAGAATTCACGCACATGGAAATTTTGTTTTTCTCCTTTTGAAATACGAACAGGCAGCAAACTGGGAATATGCTTCCGAAATGCACCACTACCAAGTACCTGATTCGAAGCACCTGAGTTCAGGAAATTCAGATGCAGCTATCAAACTTAGATATTTAACTCCTTTCCTTGGAGGGAGGGGCGAGGGCTTGTTTTCCTTCAAAATCTGCAAAGTTAAGGTGGTGTGAGGGCTCTCATTGCCCACTGGCCTATCTAGTAATAAGGCTCGAACAAATAGGAATGACCTGGTGGCCTCTGCCCTGAGCTGCCGTATGTAGGCTGTACTTGGAATAGTGCAATGCTTATCATGTTTCAGCACTTCAGTGCACCATACTATCTACTTGTATCCACAAAGGACATTTGAAATTCATAATTCAGAGTCACCTTTAAAATCTCCGTTTATCTGCATGCAAGGTCTAATACGATAACTAAATGAAAAATATAAAGCATTTTTCTTTAACGTGGATTTGCAATTATGATGGATACTTTGGTTCTGAAGGATCATATATATAACCAGATTTATGAGGGAGATGAGATGGAAGTGTTATACAGCTGAACCTTTCTTTTTGTTATAAATCAAGAACATGATTCTTGGTGTATGAAGGAGTTCTGTGCTGAACGTCTTACTTCGTTTACCCTGATATATCCTTCCTTCTTGGAAAATAGCNCCCCCCCCCCCCCCCCCCCCCCCTCCAGTTTTTAATGTTTTTCAATTAGAAACAGAGAATTCTATACCATGACCCACAGGAAAAAGGTGGAGGAAAAATAGCCAGCACTCGTACCACAGTCAGTGTAAATATAGTTAGGTGCCCAGGGATTTCAAAATCAGACTGCTAATTTGAATTTCTTTTCTGTCAAAATACTAAAACCAAGGGCTTGGTCCTGCACCCATTAAACTCTTGGGGAATGTTGTCATTGATTCGAGTGGGAACAACACCCAGCCCAGGCCTCTCTGAACATTTTGTTCCCATCCTAAGCAAGCGTTTACATTCTAGCTGTGTGTTCCAGCAGTGTATATTAAAATTCAGATGTGTATGTACATTTATTTTTTTTTTCTTTCATGAATTCTCATCTTCAAGGGGGGAAAAGTTTGTCATACAAGCTTACATTTTTATATCCCCTACATTCATTACTTTGTTTATTCAAAATCCAGATTTATAGTGGCTATAACATCTCTTTTATAATAAGCTGTTATGTAATACTATTCAGTGCACTGCAGTAGACAAGCAGTATTCAAAAGGGAACTAAAAAAATAATACTTGGATAGAGACATTTTGCAGTTTAGCAGCTGATGTGAAAACAAAATAGTAAAATGGAGGGTAATTTTCCAGGGGAAATAAAAATGCATGGAGGGGAAAAAAAAGGGTCTATCTTTGACTGTATAGCTTAAAACCAATATTATTATAAAATCTCCTTCCCCACTGACTAAAGAATATAATTTAATATTTGTCCGTAAGGTTTTCTTTCTCCTGCTGTCTTTCAGGAAATGCTGAATGAATATGGTCACTGGTACACTGTTAGCAAAATGTAACTGTAATCATTTTTCTACTAAAAGCGGGGTTACTTGTTGTTTACGTGTAACTTTGCTAGGAAGTCTGAAAAATGAAATAACCGCTTTGTCTTCATTGTCACTTAAATCTTCTGAATGGCAAAAAGTTAGCTTCGTAAAATAGTCTTTTCTTGCATAAGAGAGATTTTTGTGCAGACGTTTCAGTACGTAAGATACACACACGCAGGGTTTTACAGACATTGTTATATATTAATTTCTTGGTGGGAAGCCTGCATCTAAATCTTTCTTTTCAGTCTTTGATAGCTACTACCACTACGGAATTCAGATACAATTTGTACGCCTTGCCTGATGATCTTCATCTGATTTCTTCATCATATCTGCAGTTCACGTTTGCATTCTTCAACAGTTCACTGATCAGTAATTTATTTTCAGACTTCTGTATGCCAATTATCAATGCAAGGTTCTAATCGAAACTGGACCTAGCGTTGTATATTTAATTTAAAATTAAAAAGTCATTATAAAGTGAGATTAATCTGAGATAAAAAGCTTTTTTTCTGTCTTTGTATTTTTTCTAAGTGACTGCCTTTAGTACTCAAGCACTTGTTGATAGGTCAGCGAGATTCTTGCCTGCTGAAGAGATTGTTTTTTGCAGTGTGAGATGTCGCATAAATATTACTAACGTAAGTCAAATTATGGTTCAAAACAGTGGTAGAATTCTTAATACTAATCCTCACACTGGAGATCAAGCTAATCCAGTTCTTTACAATGTTGGCTGGTGAATGAGCTACATTACATGAATCTTATTACAGCTGTTCAAAATTTTTTCGCATTTCTCTTGCAAGTAGTGTCATTTTTTGTAATTCTAATGCAATGCTTGTAAATGCAATGTTTATAACAGATTTAGTTCAGTTTTGACATACACCTATAAGACACTCAGTTCTCTTTATAAATACAAGAAAAAAGATATTTCTCTACTGTTCTGCTTTTCTGTACGATGTTGAACATCGACTTGGAGACGCTGGTATTTATTTTACTCTATACCCATGATTTCATACACCATTCCTCTCAAAACAAGTATAATCCAACAACTTCGTGACTCACAGTCAGGAAATATTCTTTTGGAAGGCCGATCTGAAGGTAGTCAATAGAAGCATAGCTTGTCATTTGAAATCTTAATAGCATTAAAGGATTTGTAAGCAAACAGTTCCGTGTTGGCAGGGACAAGTGTTTGCTTATATAGGGGAAGCATTAACAATTTTGTCAATAGTATCCACAGCCATGTCACGTTGGACTACGACTACCTTTGTACTGCTAATTACAGTAATTTATTATAGGATTCTGTCCCATTACCTGGATGACTCGATGATAGTAAGGACTGCTGCTGTAACAGTGAAAACTACCTCTGAAAGAATGATGTAACAATTGATTAAATAAGCCATCCCGATCACTTGAAAGCTGGATTCCTACTTTGTAAGATCTGCTTTTAATACCAATAGGCTCTATCTGTATACTAAAGTATGCACAGATAGTTCCTTTACAGGACTCATTAATATTTCATTTTCATAAATGAAATCTGTGATTCCTCAATCCGGACATTTCATTTCTTCGGTCAGAGATATACATTTATGTAGAAACAATTCCTTCGTGTTCTTAAACAAGTATTTTCAACTGGTGAACCACAGAGATCAACCTACCAGTGGAATGGAACTTTATTTGAACGGGTTCGAAACAGTGAGATCTGCAAGGGATTTTGTGAGGTAGATCCACCAATAACCTCCTTCTTGTGGTATTTTTGTGTATGTGTGACACTCTGGCATTTAGTTACGTTTATTAAATGGTGTCTTCGACTTCTGAAGACTGGACAATCAGCTCTTTTTTTTTTTTTTTTTTNTTTTTTTTTTTTTTTTTTTTTGGTTGAGGAGATGAAGGTAGTGGAAGAAGTTCTTATGCCATTTCTCTTTCCGCTCCTCTCTTTTCTCGGCATAATCTTTCTTATCTGTCAGCAGCTGTTGATGATGCTGAAGCTTATATCTGTAGTTTCTTTTTCTCTCATGCTTGCAGGCATGGATCTCTTCTCCAATTGCACGGAGGAATGTAAAGCACTGGGCCACTCAGATCGGTGCTGGATGCCTTCCTTTGTTCCATCTGATGGACGCCAAGCTGCAGATTACCGCAGCAATCTGCACGTACCTGGCATGGACTCCGTTCCAGACACTGAAGTGTTTGAAACACCAGAAGCCCAGCCGGGGGCAGAAAGGTCCTTCTCCACCTTCGGCAAAGAGAAGGCCCTTCACAACACTCTGGAGAGGAAGGAGTTGGACGGACTGCTGTCTAATACACGAGCGCCTTACAAACCACCATATTTGAGTAAGTACTATTCAAAAAGCTGTATGAAAGTGTTCCCTTTGTGGGAATAAAAATTAGCTCTCTCTGCTATTCATAGTAGGCATAATACAGGCACAATTTTAGGAGCAGTGGGGAAAAATGGCTTCTCTTGGATTCAGGCACCACTGAAGAAGGCATTGTGCAATGCTTTTAAAAAAAGACAAAACCTTGGATTGTTTTTAGTATGACATGACTATCAACAACAAAAGTATCAGCTGATATTAGCGGGGGAGTTGCTCAATTCTTTTTTTCTGATGCTGGATTATTTTCAAAGTTTTCTTGGATAGATGGTTTAAACATTGGCATTGCCAGGCGAACATTTTTTAAGACTAAAATTTAGCGGAGAGAACTGTCGTAGGAGCTTCTTTTTATCATTGAGCAGTGTCTTGTGAATAAAGTCTATGTCTGTTATTTTGCAATAACTATTACATAGTTAACATTAAGGCTTTGGAAGGAAGAAGACAAAACTTTTTGCCTACGGTCTCATCATCTTTCAGCCTACATAGTATTGACTTTTGTCAGTGCTCCTCCGTGCCTTCTGTCTTGTTCCAAAATCTTGCCTCTGTAGTCACCTTTTGACTATGGCTGGGTGGCATGAAAGAGTGTGATAGATCTCAAAAAGACCTTCGTAATTCCTTTTGGAGTCTGAGGCAGTTGTAGAACCCTTGAGTAATACTTTGATCTAATATGTCTTTTCATTCCATTTAGCAGCCTTCTGTATTTTATTAGAGACTGTAATCTCCTCGACTTCAAGAGTTTATGATGTTTATCTCATCCAAATAAGCCGAAGACATTAACATTGCAATCCCAACCCTTTTAAAAGCAACAACAGTCTTTTAGGACAGCAGATCAGGGCGGAGGGGAAAGAATCTCACTGAATGGTATTAATTTATTTATTTTTAGAAAGGATTTAGTTGTTCTGAAAGGTGCTGCACTGGCAGTCCTGGTGTGTGAAGATCTTTGCTACAGATCATTCTCAGCACAGGCAACTCAGCTCTCCCTTCTTAATTAGCTGTCCAGGTATTTCAGTCCTTTAGAGAGGTCTTTTTACCGCTTCGCTCTTTAGATTTGCTTTACTGAAAGCTTCTAAATTCGGACACCAGTTCTGATATGTGAAAGCCGTTCCTAAAAGACCTGTCCTGAGACAATCGGCTTATTTTGTGTAGGCTAAACTGGCAGGTGTCTGGCCATACTCTAAAGACCAATGTGAAATTTCCGTTAGCTGTGACCTAAGGACTCCTGACTCTGTCTTTCCCTAACTGGTCTTCCATCGTTTACCTCTAAGAAACATTCTTGATTACCAAGCTGTAATCTAGCAGTACTAATTTCATCTCTATCACTTCAGCTGAAAATCTGAGTTGGAAGATTTGTTGGAATTTGATGTTGGAAGGAAACAATATATTATGAGTGGTATTACGTAATCCACACTTGAGAATCCAGATTTAGTTTTGCTTTTTTTCTTTGAACCTCAAAGCTAAAGCTGCTACAAAACAAGAGTAATATATCTGTTTTATTTTCCCTTATTTAATATTTTCTTTAGTGAAATTTTAGATTATGGTTGTATAGCAAATAACAGGAGCAAAGAAAAGAAAGTGAGCACAACAGTTGTAGCAATGAGTAAATAATTCATTATTAATAAAGTATTCAATGAATAAAGCAAGAGGAACACATAAGAGGAAGTTGACTCAGGAACTTTAGTTGAGCCACTGGGTAATTGCAATTGTAATAAAATCAAATTCAACTTCTTAAAGAAGATAGTATCAAAATCAGTTTGTCAGTAGAATGGTTTTTTTAAAAGAAGTGATGAAAATGTATGAAACAGAACCCTCATATTCAGCAAAAACACTGTATAAAAAGTTGCAGCATGTATGAAAACAGCCATATGAAAAATCAGTAGCAAAGAAGGAAAAGTATATTGCAGAATGCGAAAACTACTTGAACTAAAAAGGTCTCTTAAAAAAAGACAGATTCTTAAGCAAAATTATCAGAAAAGAGCGTAAGTTCTAGCAGGTAAACTTTAGGTTAGTAATTAGTGGAGATAAGTGGGACTTCTTAGAGCAAATAGGCAGAGGCATGCAAATAAATACAGACCATTTTTAAGATGTCAAGTGTAGTAAGCTAGGAGAGAGCTGCAGTTAGTGAGGACAAGGACCTTGCAGAGATTCTAAACTGCTTCTTTGCATTTGTATTTACCAGAGGAGGGATGGAGAAAGACAGACAGGCATATTTAGGTAGCCACCCGTCCCAGGTAACCGTTTCAAATAAATGTGCGAGAGTGAGTCATGGAAGAGGATGTTATTGAAAAATTGTCTAAAACAAATAGGAAGAAGTCAGTGGATTATGCCTTCCTTTAATTTTCAATTTCTAGCAAAAAGGTAGTAACCAAAGGATGTCAGAAGTTGTGTTTATCATTAAAAAAAGATACTAGAAAATTTAGAGACCAGTGAGAAACCTTAGCATAGGACATGAAATTGTAGCTTGGGGGTTTTAGGAACAAGGTAGCTGGCATCTGTCCAGGAAAATTGCACAGAAAGATTGTTGATCTATTTGAATTTTGATAGAGTGGGTGAGAATTAATCAATATCATGTATTTGAACTGTCAAAAAGACCCTTTAGCGTAGCTCCTGTGTAGTAGAAGAAGCTACTGAAGTAAGCAAGTGTTGTCACAGGGCAAAGCATTACCAGACTCTCTGTGCCTAAAAGAAAAAAATCATAAGGATAAATGGCACATTTTAGCAGAAGCAGAGCTCCCCAAGTGTCCATGCGGAGATCCATGGAGTTAAAAAAATGAATTGTCTAGAAACGGAAATGAGAAAAATAGGGCGGTATTTGCAGATGACATAAAATGGTTTGGGTCCATCGAGTCTCTACCAGACTACCTACGCCCACATTGTGCAGTGAAGCAGGGTCCAGAAAACCCAGTTCGCTTCTGACCCAGCTCGCTCTGGAACTGAAAGCTGGAGAGCAGTACCAGCGCGGTGGGATAGCTGAGCGAAATTACTTGCGTAAGCCGTGCCGTTAGCACAATAGCTACGCGCGTGAACTGGTGGCTCTACGTGGAGCTTTCACTGTGCCATATGAGTGCATCTGCTCAAGTCTGTGTCTGCTTGGTGGTTCCTGCACTGTGTTCCAGTGGGTACGTTCAGTGCAGAACCTTAGGAAAGATAAATGAGGAAGGTGATGTGTATTATCATGAGGAATTTGAACTCTTCGTGAGAAAAAAAGATTATGGAATAATTCCCTGAAAAGTGTCCTCCCAATATACAAAGCCAGCAAGAAGGAAATAAAATGCCACCTTGCAAAAAGGAATTAAACTGAAAATACACTAAGAAAGTATTGCAGAACCCTTACACAAAACATACCACTATGTTGCTCTAGCCAGTCTATTCGTTCCGTGCAAATACATAGCTTAACGGCAAAAATACTGAAAATATTTCAAAATATCAAAAGCTTTGTACTAATTAATTTAGACAAGCTGTGATAGGGACATGAAGTAAGCAGGAGACTGCGTGAAAACAGAGAAGGTAAGCTGGGCGCTTTCGTTTGCCGTTCTCAGTAATGAGAGAGCAGCAAGGCAGCGAAACAACTGAAGGACAAGCAGGTCATGAACTGATAAGATCACACACATTTGATAGAATGATACACATTTGACACAAATAATACAGTAATCTGTCGAACTTATGATTATGGGGTATGACTGAAACCGAAGGCATAATAGCGGGGATTTGGGTGTTTGCTTTTTGGTTGGTTGAGGTTGAGGTCATTGCATGGATAAATGAAAACAGCAGCAGCTATATTACAAATTATAACATAGAAAAAGATGGAAATCCTCATACTTGAAAGAGTTGCTTTATGTCCCATTGTCAAATTTTCACCTTACTGGTCTAAGCCATTGGACTTATTCATGCACCAATTTCCACATAAGCATACATATTCTGTATATTATTCTGCGCAGAATAGCCCAAAAGTACATCTCTTTGTACTCAAATAATATGTTTTGAAGGCTATATTTTTTACATAAGTTTTAAGTATTTATTATGAATACAAGTTATAAAATTGTGATGGGATCAATAAATTGTCGGGTTTTTTGAAAACAATTTTCTCATAGAGAGTAACTCCAGGATTCTTCTAACATGCATATTCTTACTGCGTAATTTACACTTATTTCTTCTTATTCATCCATGTGATGTGAACACTGCCTTTCTGCAAACAGTTAAGAAATTTTCATAATGACTTGAATGTTCATAAAACATGACTGGAGAAAACAGAATAAGTGAAATAACACTGGTGAGGAAAATCAAATGTAGCTTTTGAGCAATTCCTATATTTTAAAAATAGATTCTAACCATTTCTACCTGATTTTTCATTCAGTGGTGCTTACATTAGCCATTATTTTTATAAGTATTTTTACTGTAGTGACTAAAAACCCCAATCCAAGTTTCAAACTCTGTTGTACCAGATTCTGTAGGATATCTAACAGAGACCATCTTCCCAATGAATACCTGATCAGTCTGATTCTAAGCTATTTCTAATACTTTAGACCAAGTCCTCAGATGGTAACAGTGGGAATAGCACCATTACATCCATATCAGTAGTGTTTTGGTCTATAATTGATGATAAGAAGTAGCTTTAATTTATTTTAATTTTTCTTCTGTAGTTGCGGATCATTCTAGATGTGCCTTTCTTTTGTAATACTTTAGAGCTTTCCTAAAGTTACGTACTGACATTAGTGATAGAATGTTTTTTTCTTCCTAGTAAGAGGTCAGAAATTTTTTATATATGAAAACAGTCAATTATTGCCATAATACCTCAACTTTCTATGTATAAATGCTTATTTTGCTCTAAAACAAATTACTTTGGCATAGCTTAATGTATTTTGGAAGCAGGTTAAAATAAACTACATAAATGCACAATTTACTACACAGAATAACGGTGTTTATGCAAGGAGACATTCTGGAATAATAATTGTGTTCTAAAGTAGCCCCCTAATTAAGTCAACAATATTTTCCACATACATGCAAGCATCTTCATCTTCCCTGACAAAAACTGTATCATTATCGTGGTAATTATTGCCAACGCTATCAATATATTCTTTGTACGAATCAGGATTTTATCATGTTAAGTATAACATATACGTAGAGAGAGAATGAAAAAGTCTCTTCCCCAGAGAGCTGCCCACCTAAGCAAGGTGAATTGGAAGGGGAAAAAAAAAAATCCCTTTCTTTTTGGCTAACTGTTTTGATTTGGCATGGATACTAAACATCACCACCACCGTTGACAGATGCGCATAGGTCTAGGCTTGCAGAGTCAAATGATTTGCATGAGACTTGTTTGTATCATCCAAAAAAATGTAAAGGTAAGCTTGTCCTCCTTCTGTGCCTCTGTTTCTTAGCCTGGATGGCCATTGACTCGCTCTGCAGTAGAGGTACAATGAAGGTCTGTACGTGATCCGGGAGTTTGGGCTTGGCTCTGAGCACAAGTCCCTACATTCATGTGACAGTACAGATGTAGTCCCAGGTTCTCGTTCTACAACATGTTTGGCACCCGCTCAACTTGACCTATCCAAGTCAAGTTGGTTTACAAATAAAATTAAAAAGCTTTCGAAAGCCTTTGCGCAGTTGAATGCTTAGGAATTGGACCATCAGTTTATCTCAGATAATCTACTACAGAGCCTAGCACAAAGAACGGTTTAACTTACAATCATTATCCATCTCCCTGAATTAGATTAGAACAAATGACCTAGAGGAGAAGAATGTTCATGTCTTTATACCAGGACAAGAAGTGTCTCACGATCCTTTGATTATTTTTCAAAGGAATAAAAAAAGTGCACGTAAATATTTTTTCGGTATTTTGATCTGGTTAGGATCATAAAGGCCTATTTCTGTATGGCAGGATATGTAACACAACATTTTCTGCTGATGTTTAACATAAATATATGAAAAGATGTTTTAAGCAAGAAGTCTTTACTGTTTTGGAAAAGTTTCCCCCCAAAATGAAGGAAATTACAATTTTGTACATTTAATATGATGGAAGAAGAATTTTCTTTGTTTTTTTGTTTAGTTACATCTCATTTCTGGAAATTATTTGTGTAGTTTTATCACAGCTGTGATAGATACTATAGCATTACATTTGCATAAACATAAATAACAGCTATTTTGAATGGGACACTTGATTAATTTTTTAAAATGAGGCCCGTCTACATTTTTCCTTTAAAAATTAGCCTACTTGATTTCTAATACAGATCAGGGAAACTTGTGAGCTGTCTGGTCCCTTCATTAATCATTTTTAACTCACTTTGTGGTTTTTACTCATACGTGAAGTAAAAACACACAGAAGTAAAAGCAAACAAATTAGCACCAATAAGTTGCAGTTCTTGGGGTAAGAAGAAAGAAAACATTTTAAGGTTGGATTGAAAACAAACAAACAAAAAGAAGTTGCACTGAAATGCAATTTTTATTGGTATGAATGAACAAATGATAGCTGAATAGTAAAAGTGTTGTTCCTTTGTGAATAGTACAGTTTTGTGCTCAAAAAGAATGTTAAAATTGTATCTTTCAACTTTAAATCTGAGCTGCATAGCTGAATATCCCACATATCCCATCACAGGCAGTGGAACTCTTCACTTGTATTGAGGAATTTATCTCTGTGACAGGATACAGCTCTCATTTCTGCACAAATGAGAATGACTTTGTACGTGCAAAATTGCTCAGCAAAACTGAAGTTGAAAAGCCAACATCGAATAATGCTAAGAAACCTAATTGAAGACTTGTCTTTTCCTAAAAACTGCAATAAAGCCTTCCCATTTTTGCAAAAAACTGTATCTGAAATGCTGAGAGATTTATTCACTTATACCTCAAGTTTGCCAGTTCAGATACATCATCTCTATTAGGTAAATAAAGCTTACAAAAAACCCCTAAACCTGAAGTAAACTTAAACAGGTAACACTAATTAAAATATAATAAGGCTACGACGTATTTTTACTCATTATTGTAGGTATTCTATGATCTTGAATAAACCACTTTGGATGATTCACTGTTCAATGATTATTGCATAACTTCTGAAAGGTATTTTTATCTCACATTCATGACTGGTTTGCATTCTTCATCTGAACGTATTCCTCTTGCAGCCATCGCTCAAAGGGAAGAACACTTACAGAGTATTACTGCAATAAGAGAAAGGAAATGGATAAGTCGGAAAGCAAAATTAGAAAGGAATATATAAATATGCAACGATAACTTGGCTGTAGCCCAATAAAACCTATAAATTACATTCTTTTTAGCAATTTTCGTGAAAATAATGGATATAAGAAAAAGAAATAAGCATTCTTCTTTTAATTTTAAAGCACAGGTGTTAGCCATTATATTTAAATGCTATTTGCTAGAATCTCTTTAAGGAACTGTGATCTTGGACAGAATTAGCAGTACCTTGTAGTGTACAAAATACTGATGAAAAACATGTACCTGTTACTAGGTTTGCATAGCATCTTTTATCTTAGATAATTCTAGAGCTCTTTGCAACTACAGTGCGGGAAAATAATTGAAAAAGTTAAAAAAACTTGAGTGAAAGAAAATTATATTTTTAGTTTGTCGTATCATTTCAACCATTTCTTTTCCTCTAATAGCTGTAAAAGTCTGTGTTTGCCAGTTCTGACTGGAACACATAGAAGTCTTGTATATCTGACTGTCTCAGACTGGTGCTATATTTATTCATTTATGTCAATTTTGAGAGTGCTTATGTCTACCGTGAATATACCATCTGTGGAGATTTTTATTTTTTTTTAAATAATGAAATACCATTTTCTGGATTCCTACCAGTGGAATATGAGAGAAACCAGCAAAAAGATTGCTTGAAACTTTAGGAGTAATTTTTGAGATTACTGTGTTATGTTGGTTTAAAATTCCAAAATGCCTCCTGTCCTATAAATTTAAATCCTCTGACAGAACTAATTTAGCCACTCATGGACATGAGTCTCTTTGGAAAGCAAGGAGATGTTTGCAGTTAAAATTTTCAAAGGCACTGAAGTTATTTATTTTTGATTGGCAAATTGTATTCATTATGAATAAATGCTATTCTTAAATGTACAAACCTCCTTATTACGGCAGTCAGGAGCTGGAGAACTGAGTGTGTGCCTAATCCTGATGGGTCTTTTCCTCTCCACTTGCCGCTATCCGAGGAACGCCTTGGCCTGCACAGCAGAGGAAGTTATTCTTGTTTCTGGCTCTTTTGCTGCAGACACTAACTCTGATTTTCCACTGTCATTTCCACTGCTTTAATTTTTGAGGGCTTCCCTTCCTTTTTTTTTTTTTTTTAACCCCTTGACCACAGGATGAAAAATAGGGAAAGCCATTTAAAGAATGCAACAAACAGCTAGTAAGAGAAGGAACTGCATCTATTTATCGTGTTTGGACAAGCACGCTATAGGGATCGGTGTTGCTATTTGTCTGGCAAGCCTGTAAACAGCTCTATTTGTACACTAGCCACTGCGAATCCACAGCTTCACGCTAGCTTCATCAGTAGGATGACTGCTGCTGGGAAGTAGCTGTCAATATATTTAATTTGTTTTAGCAACATATTATGGTGAAGTCAGAAGAGTGAAGAATGATGTCTTTGGTACCTTCTTGTAAGACAGGAAGTAAGACATACAGACAATTAGGATATAATTTTTAACTTCAATACCTAATGAATTGTTGGAAGGACCAAAAACGATGATAGTAATCAATGTGGATTCACTGAAAATCCAAACTCTCCCAAGATAATTTAATTCCTTTCTTTGATAGGATATTGGTCTTTATTGGTTGAAGAAAATACTGTGGACGTGGGGAAGCAAATCTTCAGAACTTGCTTCTTGAATTCTGCCTGAAAATTATGTGCATGTATGAGTTGCAAGAGTAAATCTGCATTTCTTGCATACACGTGAATCTATTTCCTATGTGTAAATGATGTTATTTTACATGACATTTTCACAGGTTATCAGGAGTAATATGGATTAGAAAGAAAAAAAAAGAAAGGATGCAGAGTAGATTCACCAAAGAAGTGCCGGGGATGAGAGACTCCTGTCTTAGCAAGTGACCCGAGTCCTCTGACTTTATGTTTTCACCTCCAGCATCATGGCTGCATTCAGCACTGGAAAAGGATTCGTTACGAACCTGCGTGAATGCAACCTTTCTCTAGTCATAAGGAATTCTATAGATGCTGATACTGTGGATTCATCTTATGTCAGAGTAAAATTCTGTCACTTTGTGACTTTTTTAGTTGCCTATTTGTGCTTTAATTTGACATCCGTCTATTCTCAATCGGAATTTAGATGACAACTGAAAGTAGCTGCGCACAGCTGTGGGTATTGATAGGAACTGAGATCTGGAAAAGTTCTTGCTTACAAAGGAGACGCGGTAATAACTTTTTTTTCTGCTCTACTTGAGATGAATTGCTGTGTGCTTTGTACTTGCAATATTCCTTATGTCCAGTATGGCTACGCTGCTTCTTATTAATTAAACAGGATCCTTCTCATTGCTGGAATGGTACGGTTCATACTCTTACGCTCCCTGGCACGCCTTTAGCCTGTGGCAAGTAGCTTTCTTCCCTAACGAGTCCGGGGCATGGTGGGGGTGTCAGAACATGGGCCAGGGACCATTCCTGAAAGCAGATTGAGTGTGATCATACTATCTGCCCCCCTAATATTGCTCGATATGGCTGAGAAATTTTAATGATGTGGATATAAGTCATTCCATTCCGGTAGTCTTAAGTGACAAAGAATGGTGATGGGCAAATTTCATTCCTGGATAGAAACCGAGCCAATAAGTCTTCTTGAATAAGAGAAGTTTTGAAAGGGTTGTCAGAAGTTTGTATGATACACTTAAGTATGTTACCTTGGTACACTGGGAAGGACTCTCTGAAATCTGAGTGTATGCTGCTCATGAAAAACAACGTTAAGTACTGTGCTTTAGAAATGGAAAATAAAACGATCACAAAAAGAGAGGGGACATACCTGCCAGATCCTAATGCCACCTAATCCCTGCCAGGAGAGAGGGGTGGTGGAAAAAACATCATGGTAAAGATAAATTGGATAGGAATAGGCAGTGTGATGCTGATGTAATACTGTAAGGCACGTTACCTCGTGTAAGAACAAGTACATTTAATTATTTCAGGCCAAATCCAGCATGATTAATTGAGGCACCTCTGAAGGCCACCAAACGGTGACTTATACACGTCTGGTCCTCCCTTGAATCTATAGGGAACTCTAGGCACTTAAGAGCAATTCAGGAGGAATGGTTCATATCCCTCCTCTTCTCCCCATGGCACCGAAAATTTTAAGTCACATCGTAGCCAGCCTTCAGTGTATTCTGCATTGGTTAACTCTCAAACTGACATGTTCATTTTCAGGCTTGTCAGTTTAGAGAGATATATATTGTAGATTTCAGAAGAGTGTAATAAAATGGTGATTTTTGGAAAAAAAAAACCAACAAACCAACAACTCTCCCCCCCCCAAAAACACGAAAACCCAAAATGCACAGAGGAAGAAGAAAAGAAGATTAAGGAGAAGAAATTATTGTTGCATAGGAATACATAAGCAATTTTAATAAAAAAAGAAAGGAATCAAATACCGGTATTACTAAGGATAGTAACAAAATTATTAGCTTCCAGTGAATCGGGAAGAATGTGAATTTGCTATTAGAACATGTATGCCATTAGAATAAGCTGTTGATGGAGAATTTGGAAATATTCTTAGGGAATATTCTCTGTGCTAAGTTTGACATACATCAGGAATAATTTAGGAGTTATTTAATTGGTCTTAATACAGTACATAATTATAAGAACTCTTGCAAAATTAAATATTCCATGATTCTCTGAATGTAGTGGTGATGTCACGTACTATCTTTAGTGTTTTCAGGTAGATAATATGGTTATAATAGTACAGAGACAAAAATGCTTTCTTCTGCTCACTGTATCTTGTGGGAAAACTGCCTGGTATTTTTATGGTACATTATAGAATATAGCTTAGCACTTTCTGTGCTGAACTGGAGTAACTAAAAAGCATTGTTTCTGTAGTAAATAATGGCAACCAGAGATAAATCAAATCTGACATGTACTATGCCACTGGGCTGTTGCTGCCAGTGAAAAAAAAAATTGTCAGCATTTAGAACAGAAAACCAAATACACATAAAAGTATCTTATGTGCCACAGAACAGCGATGACAAAATCCAGGACTTGATTCAAAAGAAAATCCTTCTTAATCGTATGTTAAATGTAAAGCACATGTTGATTAAGGCCAGTGCTTAAACTTAAGCCTATGCTTGACGATAGTCCTAAAGAGAGAGAAATTTTATCTGGTGCTTACATGAACTGGGACTTGGACATTTATTCTTAAGAACTGAAATGCCTTTTTTTTTTTTTTTTCTGGAGGATCAGCTAAGTCCAGGTAGAATATAAAACTCAGAGCACTCAATAGCACCAGAGAAACATTAGTTCAGTGACTGTCATAATGTGTCAACATTTGTATCAGATAGCCCACTTGTCATATGAAAATATTTACAAAGACATGTTCCAAACGTCAAAAACATATGTATTTTCCGATCTTGAAATGAAGCTAACAGAAGTGACAATATGTGTCAGTCACAAATTTGGTCAATAAACTTTTTTCAAAAAAGAGTGATAATCTATTTAAGTTGTTGATAGAGAACCCAACACTATGTTCAAATTTGAAAAGTGGCACTTTTGTACTTAAGTGCAAAGGACAAAGCTCTTTCCCCCTTTTCGTAGAGTAGGTAACACTATTTGTCGTGTTCGCTCTATTACGGTCGGTGCAATGTCCACCGCTGTCAAATTTTAGCTTGGCTGGGAAACACTGTTTCTTGAACTGATTTATATGAATCGAGACATAGAAATGTATGCACTTAATGCAAGACAAAAGGAAAGGACAATATATGTGGTTAAATTGTTTGATTTATACAAAAGATAGCTTTTTGGCATAATCATCTTTGTTCCAGAAGTAAAGATGTATTCTCAAAGGAAGGAAAGATTTTAATGGTCTGTGGGTTTGTTTATTTAGCTAAAAGCAAGTCTGTTTCCAGAAGAGATTCACTGCAACAATTACAAACTTTTGCATTTTGGCCTACTTTATTTATTCACAGCCTGAAGACCTAATGCTTACAATTATTTTTTTTTTTTATTTCACATGAAATCTGGGTATTTGTACCCATCAGTCCAAATGCTGTTCATTTATTTCAGAAACAACATTTATATTCTGGGTTTTGCCGATGCCATAAAGAACATTTCAGTTGTACTGGCCTTCAGGAGTCTTCAGACGTATACATAAGCACATAAACAGTGGCCACCGGAGCCAACTAACTCGCTCACGTTAGGGGGGAGTTGGTCTTTTTTTTTAAATTTTTTTTTTAAAGTACCAAAGTAAGTATGTTCCATCTTCCTTTTTTCAACTATTTGATATAATACAGAGTTAACAAAACCACATTAATTGTGTAACATGTAACATGGACAAACAATGTTGTCCAAGCTCTGTTGAACGTTGAACGAAAGCTGTGTTGTCCAAGTGCACCCTACAGAGTATATAGATTTGAAGCACAAAATCTCTTAACTAAAAACTTGAAAGAAAAGGAAAAAAGTTCCCCTTAAACTAATCCATGGGGAAAAGATATATGAGAAAAATATTTTCATATTTGTGTACTAAAGCTTATCAGACTGGATAAGAAAATCACTTTTTATAATGCCGTTGGTGGAGTTTTCATAAAATATTATTAGCAATGCTTTAAAAACCTTCTTTAAGTAGCAGTTCATTAAAAAAAAAGAAGAATTTATGGATTGCAAAAGATACTGAATTGACACCTGCAATGACTGGAATACTTTTTTATCCACAGAACATGGGTGGCAGCAGAGTAATCCCCATCCTACATCCCCCAGCCCCAGCCCCAGCCGTGTGTCTCACCCTTTACCTGGATGCAGCACTACAAAGGGTGAGGGAGCCATGGTAGTTTACTCTGCATTCCCATTCCCTTTTTGACCTCTTTCCAAAAATATAGTTGCTGGTAACTGAACTAGAGCTCCAGGTTTACTGAAACAGCCAGGTTATTTCATCTAGAATACCTTCTAACACTACTTAAATCCTGGTGTCTATTCAGTTGGGCCAAGTTAAAACAAGAATGCTGAATTTGCAGTCTGTTGATTGTCACGAGAATTATCCATTCCTGGCTCTGTCAAAGCTGATGGGACTTAGCGAAGGGCAATAATTCATCTGCTACAGTTAACATATAGACTGTAAAGCAAACCGTAAAAATATAAAAAGAGTTAAAATTAATAATGCAAATTTAAAACCAACATTGCAATAATGTATACGAGGTAATTAACTCCCTGTTAAATTATTGTTCGCTAAAAGTGAAAGGCATTCACAGTAGAGCCTGACTAGCTGGGCTGTTTCTGAGCAGAATGCAGGAGGTTACAGCCACCCCTAATCTCCGTGTCCGTTGCGGTGCTGCTCTGCGCAAACGCGGCATGGCGAGGCACACGGTTTTTACAGTGGACCCACAAAGAAAACAACATAATGCATTGAGTGCTTGCATAGAAGCCCATATCTGAAAACCCGTACGAAGACAAACATTACTTGGCTATTGTGCTAACTTACAGAATTTGGATCTGAAATAGCAAACTGACAGTTTACATACTGGCCTTTCCCCCCGTTCTCCTGTTGCGTAGCTTGCTTTGACTTAAAAGAGAGGTTTATAGGTTCAAGTGCCTTCTTTCTCCTAAGTGAAGGGGCACCAGCAATATTTCTGTACCAGCAGCAGCATGCCTGGCATCTGAAATTCTTTGGAGATTTTATTATCTAGGGGTTCTTTTGGATCTTTAGACTGTTGGCACTTGGGGGAACTCAGCAGTCATTCTGTTACAGCAGATACAATGCTGTGGGAGTTTATGGAGCTCTTAAATATAGTATAGTGTGAAAGTGGCAAGAGTTATAAAAGGTATAGGCTGTGTTTTCTTTTGCTGCCTTGGTTGCCAGCTGTGCAGGGAAGCGGTGGGCCTTCCCCCCGTCCTAGTTAGATTAGCTAGCAATACTAAGCAGGAGAAAATTTTGATTCTGAGAGTTTGAAGGTCTTCCAAGTACAGGCAATCCCTGCTGGGGTTTGCCAAAAGCGGGAATGTGATATATGGCTGTATTCGTGGCTGTAAAGGAGTAGTCTGACATCAAGTTTGGATGCAATAGGATGATTCACAACAGGGTGAAAGGAAGATTTATTAAGGAGACTAGGGCTTTACAGTATTCTCTGTTAGCTTCTGATTCATAAGCTAGGGATAATCATTGCATACTTTATTTTCTCTTTTCTGTTTCTTCTGTTAGGGCTTTTCATTTCTTTTTCTGTTCATCTACCACTGATGTCTTTACATGTCTTCTCTCGTCGGTCTCCGCAGAACTAGCTCACTGTGAGTGGGAGGCTTACTAATGTGTACTGAGGAACAAATGAATCTTAATATATTTTTGCTGGGTTTTATTTCCAGTTTTTATTGCAATTCCATATAAATTTTATGCATTAAGTGCTGTTACTGTAACCCTCAAAGTCTTTGTTAAGATCTTTGGGGAAGGATCAATAGGCAGTACAGCACAAATTGTGTACCCTAAGAATTTTAATTGGAATACTTGTGATTCTTTTATCCTCTTGTTCACCTCAAACACTATTAGAATATATGTACAAATAGTATAATTACATTATCAGAATTATGAAATTACTTATTATTAAAAATCTCTAACTTGTACCTGTACTCACACAGACTTGAAGCTTCCCTATGCACTAGTCTGAGAGTTCGGAACAGGAGATAAAATAGGGATGAAAGAGAGAGCTGTGATCTCAGAGGAGATATTAGGCACCAGAAATTATGGTGTTCTTGTTCCAGCTCTTACACTGACTCTGATACTTCCATTTCTATAGCACTTGCCATCTCTGGATCTCAAAGTGGATTATAAAGAATAGTGATTTAAACCTTCCTGCACCTCTAGGAGATAGGTAAGCAATATTATTCCCATTTTACAGATGGAGAAATTGTGATACAGAGAGGCTTGGTGTTTCTTATTAACGCTTATTTATGAACACGCATGCATGCACACACACAGAGCCAGAAAGAGATGTCAGAACTTCCATTGCCCTCTGTTTTAACCTAAGTCCATCCTCCTTTCCATTTAACCTCTCTGACTTATATTCCCCATCTGTAAAAAGACGGAAACTGGTATAGACATGGAGTGATTTGCTTGCATATAAATTTACGTGCAAATACAGAAAAAAACCTCCATGGAGGACAAAAGTTGCCTTTGAAATCCAATGCATTTTATGTGTTGGCAGCGGGTATTTTAGGATTTGGGAAAAAGATTTTTGTAGGTGGGGACAGTCGCAGGTGTTCTGCACCCTAATGTGTAATATTCAGTTATTGCTATAACATGGCCGGATTGTTTTGTAATGTAAGTATACTAACTGAAGTTTAAAAATTAAAAAACGCACTAATTTACGTGGCAAAAGACTAGACTGATTGAGCCAGTAGCTCAATCTCTGTATTATCTGAAAGAATATCTTAACCAGATTTTGCTGTGCTGCATCAACATCCCCAATGCAGTGCGTCAGAGAGGAGAAGAAGGACAGTGGCCCTGCGTGAAAGCAGCAATTCCCCTGGCTGCATATCTGTATGGTTTTACCCCATGAAAGTCTCACTGTGTCTGTGCTGCAGCATGAGTTCCTCAATGGCAGACAGCAATCTAGACTACTGCAACTACCTATTTACAAGAGAACGGCAATTATTATTGAACTTTTCGACAAAAAAAGTTTTGAAGATCAAATATAAGTCTTGTTATTGTTATTACTATTATTGGAATGATTGTTTCTTGTAATATTTAAAAAGATCTTTTAATAGATGTCTAGAAACTTGATTGGTCTGATCATATACACTGCATCAAAACATCATGAAGATTCTGATCTCATTAATCTTAACTACAACGTAAATAAAATATCTAGCAGAAGCTTTTAAAAATCCTTTCCAATTCTGCTACTAATTCGCTACAGAAGTGAAACAACCAAAACATCATACATTAGATGTTTTAATTTTAATGTTAATAACACATCTGGCAATTGTCTGTGTGTTGAATAGATAGCTTATAAATAAATGTTTTTCCCATTTCTCTGCGTGCACCCTATGGCATAGGCAGGCTAGGTGAGACAAACGTACCATACCCATGTTAACATTTTCCTGCAAGTAACCTAACTTCCCTGTGATACAGCAGATACATTTCATATGTCTACTAGTGCATATATATATAGTGAATAAGTACGGCTAATGTATATATGTTAAACGTTAAATGGAACGGAGACTGGATGTGTTTGTGCGTCAGCATGCAAGCATCGACACGTATATATGGATGGCTTCAAAGATGCATTCTAAAGTTAAGATTCCTTTTTGGTTTAGTTGCAACACTTCATGCACAGAAAAATACTGAATTTCAGGTGGGGATTTAGTTGATTTGGAGCTAAGGTAAAACCTGATTTTATCATAAGCTTTACTACACAGTAATGATTCTGATGATGATAAAAATAGTACTACTACTTCGGCAAGTGAGTTAGTTCCTTGTCTCAACTTCATGTGTGAGTGAGATCAGAATTTAACCCAGGGTCTCTCTGAATGCTGGTACAAATCATTTGTTACCTTTGCTCCCAATTACAGTTAAAATAGCCAGTGTCTTGAGGTAATGTAACTACCACAGCTGGTGGATTAGGATATGGGTTTGCTAATGCATTGACCTTCTTCATCTGTGTAACACGAGTTAATTTCCAGCCTGACAGTAAATGCTGAAATTTGAATTGTAGCACTAATGCACCATTTTTTCGTCTCTGTCAAACCAGACTGAAGGGTCATTTGGTGATGAGGATAATGGTTCACTTTGAAAGAGAAGGAAAACCGGCTTCTGAATCTTTGGGGGATTCTAGATCTTGCTTCAAATGGCAAGCCGAACTAGGAAAAAATAGGCTTGGAAATTCCGGTAATATTGAACCTGCAAGTCTGACTATTTGCCTTGTTCTTACACTGAGTGTGTAGAGGCACATTGGAATACTTGCCATGACATGCTAGACAGAATAATAAAACAGCATGTGAAGTTTGGTTTTCAGGCGAGCAAGCCTCAAAAAGACTTTTCTCTGAAAAGTGAATCAACATTAAACTGTTTGCTACAATGGGAATTTTAAACGACAGTTTGTGACAAGTTTTGCTTGTTTCTCTACACTCCAAGAAACACTAAACCTAAGAGCTGTTGGGGGCTGATTTTATATATTTTTTTTTTTTTTCTCTCAGAAGTGTCTTTCTTTCTTTCCCGCAGCACGGAAAAGGATATGCTAGTCACTTCTACAGGACTTACCTGAAGCAGCATGATTTGCACAAAAGTCGACCAACAAAAAGCATCAACTTTCAACTTCATTATCTTGGCCATCCAGTTCTGTGTAACTGAAGGATTTGTGTGCTGTTGGAGACATCGTGGCCAACAATAGGACCTAATTGCTCTCAGCAGGCCTGAGAAATGAGTTGAAATGTGTAGAACTGTAGAAACTTCAGAGGCAACTGATCTTGCCTCTCTGATCAGTGTGTGCCTGTTTACAGCACTATATATCTTTCTCTCTCCAAAATGTCACTGAGCCCTTTAGATGTTTATATTCACCACAAGAAGCCAATCGTACAGATAAAAGAAATGTGCATTATAAATGCAATATCACTGTTTTAAACTTGACTGTTTTATATTATTTTTGTGTGATCAAGTGTTCCCCCAAACTATTCCAACTTTACAAGAGAGATTGTGATCATGTTCTTTTCACCTGTGGGTCACAAAAATGTTGTTAATCTGAAGACCCACAAAATTATCAAAGACATTCTGTAGTTTATACACCGTGTTGCAAAGTGTTTACTGTACTATTTCAAAGCTTCTAAATAAATATAAAATATATATATATTATATTATATATAATTTTCCGAAAAATGTGGTACAACTTAGTTGATTTTTAAATGGATTCATACAGTCTGCACCATACACTAAAGTGAGAAGGTAATTCAGGGTTCCTAAGCTATCCTTGCTAAAAACAAAAATAAAATAAACCTTTAATAGTACTTCCCCAATATTGGTATTTTGGTCAATCCTGTTTTTCTTGTTAAAAAAAAAAAAAAAGCTGTAAGCAACAACATTTTGTCTAAAAGTTGTAACGAATTTTCAATGCCAAAGATGCAGCTGTCAATATTACCAGAATGAGCGCTATGTACTATCAGAGGTATAAATCACTCTCCATTATTTTGGTTATATTTCTATGGTTTTTAATTTGGAATCACAAAATCTTTTATAAGGCTCTATAAACTCACCTGTATATGTTGTTAAAAAGAACACTGGGTGTCTGTACATTTTGCAATGTAAGATATAATGTAAGTGAAGTTAAGTATTTTAAGAAAATCATCCCAAGCTCATAAGTATGCATACATACAAACATCCATACACACGCACAAACACGCACACATCTCTCTCTGACGTAGTTTTGTGAAACTATACAAATATATTGCCTAAAAATATTTCTCTTGTGGCTAGGAATAGTTGTTGATAGAATTCAAATTACCAAGGCGAAGTACATGCCAAACTATTGACTCTTTTATCACAAAGGAGATTTGAAATTAGGAACATGGCACATTCTCAGCTGATCCCTCTCCCACTGGAGTTAAAAAGGGGTTGGCTACCATCTTTGATGGGAAAAGGATTAAGCCCTTGCATATAATCTTTATGTTCTGTAATAATTCTGTGGTCTGAAATGGTATCTTAGAGCGTTTCTTTTCTATGAAATATTGAAAAAGGTAAACTTTCAAAGGTAAAGTTTAAAATGACTTTCATGTCCATGGAGTTTAAGTACCATTTACTAAATGTAAAAATCTAGTAAAATGTTTTTTTCTTTTTTTTTTCTTTTTGTATCGTGTTTTTTTCCCCACTGTATCTTAGTATGTCAAATACTGAAAACAAATGAGAGGACACTCTGTTATCAGCCAATATCTAGCCAAATTTGAAAAAATTCCAAATGATGATTCAATATTAAGTAAGGCGAGAGAAAACCTCTCATTGACTGCAGTGGAATTTGGGTCATGTCTTTATATGGAAATTCTGATGTCCCGACCAAAGCTGCCCCAGGATGAATGTGTGAGAAGCTGAATTTAGCCACCGCTATGTCGTAATGGAGTTTGGGTTTCTTCCTTTTGTTATTTGTTTGTTTGTTTGTTTATAATGACAATTTCTATTAGATAGAAGTATATAAATCATCTGTATGGAAACCATCCTGCTATGGATCCAAACAAGACTCCTGACTGATTTGTGCAAGCTCTTTGTACAAGCAGCTACCGACCGAGCCCTGAAGTTCTTAATTTAATACTCCAAACAAAAAAAAATACGCTTGTTAAACACTTTTAATGTGTACGTCTAGCACATTTGTATAACTACAAAATATTTTGTGGGATCCTTTTTAAAATGTATATATTATACAAAACACAATCAAGAAAAAGCTCCAACAACAGCTATTGATTTGAGCAAACACAACAGTGAAATGTTTCTCTAGCTGTGGGTAGCGGGACTTTTAGTCACCTACATGCTTTGTTAATTTTATGCAGAAGAGCAATGAAATTTGTGACAAATATTTCATTTAAAGGAGTTTGTTAAATTCTTTTTTCTGCTTTTAAAGCAAGAAAGTCCTTGCCCTTCTTAGAACTGGTTCTTTTTTTGTTATTTCCAAGTATCTCTTTAATATTAGACATAGTGTAAAAAAAGGTTGTTTTCAGGCTTTGGGAGGAAAAGGAAATGTTTTTCCTTTCTATTTCATGGACAGTTGAAGTGTTTTTATTTAATGAAACTGCGTTCACATTTTGCATGCCATTTTTTCTGAAAAACTTAACCGTCTCATACCCTGTCATTCATTTCCATAACTGAACTCGTTCCATGAACAGTGTATGTGATATACATCCCATTTTATTTTATTTATTTTATTTTATTTTATTATTTTATTTTATTTTATTTTTAATGTTAAATAATGTAGACATTGGTCCATGTATGCACAGAAATCCTTCTGAGTTCATTGGGAGAGTCCCAGAGGGAATCATGATAGGATGCAGAATGGTTGAGGAAAGGAAGTTTTAAGTACTACAGTCTGGGCTCCCAAGATATTTAAAGACATAGCTTTCGCTGATTTCCCTAGCTCACTGTGAATTTCAGTATGATGACATTCGATGACACAAGCTTTAGGACACAAAAAACAATACATAGCTGCTGTGTCCCAAGAGAAGTGCTGAGAAGCATATTTGGCAGTACAGAGGCTCAATCTCTTCCCTGTTTCTCTGTTTTAGTGGGGAAGGTTCCTGTCGCATCCAGCCAACTCCCATTGAAACTGACTTGTTCAGCATCTCCCTTATATTTCTTCATGCTACTAGGTGCCTATCTGCAGTGATAGGTATGTAAATGCCTTTAAACATTAGCTTTTGTATTTGCCTCTTCCTCTGTGATGCAAATGTCTAAGGACTCTGATTTGCATATTGGACACAAAAGTCAACTGAAGTAGTCAGAAAATGTTTAGATTGGATATTAAGGGGGAATAGCTAAATCCATAAGCTGGGATAGGGAAGGTTCTGAAATCTCCTTCATTAAATGTTTTCAAAAATAGTTCAAAAAATACCTGTCAGGGATGATATAAGTGTACTTAAACTCGCCTCAGAGAAAAAGCATGGACTAGCCTCTCAGTCCTGTTGTTCTGTGATGTTCCTCGTAGGGCACGCTAAGCTTCGGAGGATGCGATCTGTACGCAGCTGTAGGGATAAGAATCTTCTATCCTTCAGTTAGGTATCAGAAGCAATATTTAATGTTTAAATTTACAATTTATGAGCATAATAGAACAAGCTGTCTGTGTGAAGAACTACCTTTGGTGTAAATTAGAGTTCCAGCACAGAACACAGGAACTTATAACGGATAACAAAATGGAAACAGATCTGTAAATCTTTTTTTTTTTTTTTAAATTCCTCATTTAGATATGTAGCAATGAATTTCTAAGCAGCTTGCCTATTCAATTTCTTCAAAACCAGACTTTAGTTTCTTCTAGACGGATTCTTCCAAAACTTAGAAACACTATAATATTTCACTACTTGAAACAAAATTCCAATTATTTAATGCAAGTTTTTACTAAGCTGCCTATTGAGAGAAAGAAAAAAAGAAGAGGTATTTCCATTAATATATTCTCAGCTGATTTGAACAAGGTGTAGTAATTTTTCATGAATATTGTTGCAAAATTAAGTGGAATGACAATGCACAGATAAATACAATTTGTAAAGATTATGCTTCCTGCATTATAGTCAATATATATATGTGTGGGGAGATATGTGTGTGTGTGTGTATGTAATTATAGTTCAAAATCTGGTAAGTTGCCACTGGATTTTTTCTTACAGGAGTACGCTCCTGTCAGTAAATGCAAACAGAAGGGTAGAAACACATTTATGATACTACAAAGCTAGACTTGTTCCTTAGTGTAGAATGAAGTTTTGCATTCAAAATTTGAATTCAGCCCCTTCTTCATGCACACATTTCAGTGTTTGACTTTCCAAATTCTACCTGCTCATAGTAGGCGCTTTTTTTTTNTTTTTTTTTTTTTTTTTTCCTTTTTTAAGTACTATCATTCCTCAGGGTAAAGGGTGGATAAATAGATAGTCTTCCTAGGCTGATAAATTGTCATTGCAATTTTGCAAGGCTGTTAAATATTTGTATGTCTTATATGGAGAAAGCTGATCATATCCTGCCATTGTTCCATGTTCAAGTCTCGAGTTTTATGGCATTGAGACTTTTGAATTAAAATCTATACAAAGGCGTAGGGGCCAAAATAAGCATCTTTGATATACATTTAGTTATTGCAATTTAATTGAAAAACTTTGGTATCAGATGTCTATAAAGAACAGAAAGTTGTTTATTCTATTTGAAGTAACGTAAAAGACAGCTAGTAAGACTTTATTATAATATTATGCTATGAGAAATTCTGAAACTGTGAGTTAAATCCATTGCACTGATCCCTACAATCAGAGCTCAAAATTCTTCTTAAAGAGCTCCTTCGTTTTATTTTGTCTCTAATCTGCGAATCTGTCTTGGTATGAAATGGATACATATATATAAACAAATACACCCATCCATTAAAATCCATTGTTGAGCATCTGTGGTTTTGTAGATATCCTCATATGTAAGAAATGAGCAAGAACTAACTTGGACAGCTTTCTTGAACTGAAATTGTTTTTGAATTTGAATTTGTTAATAAAGTTCATGATATTGACAGACATCAGGAAAAATGAAATCTATGTGGGTGTAGTTCTCCCGAAAGCAAATGCTCCATTTAGGAAGCATCCTGTCAAAAATGTATACGTGCGAGTGCTGGGAATCTTGCTGAGTCAAGATGACACATACTGTGCGAAAGCTTTCGTGTTCGCTGTGTCAGCACTGATTAAAGTGGCCTCTGGATGTTAACCACTTTAGTCAATCAGAAGATACCAAAAATGGCAAAGAGGATTCCGATAACGTTTACCATTCTCACTGAAGAGAGCTGAAGGCAAACAGGTGAATAGATACTAAAACATTTATGTATATTATACAATAAGGAAAATTCAGTTAAGCCAATCAATTAATGAAACGATGCTTCCAAATACACGCACTTCAAAGATTAAAGTTCATCTGATGCTCAACTTAAAAGCGTATTTTGGATAACTCATCTCTGAGTTGCGCTAACAGCGAAGAGTGATGTTTTGTATAACAAAGCCTTATGACAACGTGATAAAGGGAATGTAACCAAACCGACCTTAAGTTTTAGAAGTCTTGCATCCAGACATTCAGATTGCAAAACTGAACTGTATTTTATATGCATCAGAGACTAATTCCATTAAAGGCAATGGCCCAAGCCACAGTGATTTGAAGCACAGCAAAAGGAAGTTTTCATTTCTTTATGCACGTGCATTTTTAAGCAAGAGCAGCCTACAATAAAATTATTTGACACCAGAAAAAGGGAAACTTCATTAGCTCTCCTTTTAACAGGCAGCGCAATCAAGTTTGGAAATTTGGAGCTGGCTAGGTGTCAGTTTAAACCAGACATGTTTCTAATAATTTTACCTCAAAGCAAAATAAGTTAAGTGATATCACCGTTCAGATTTTCTAAGAAGACAAAGACAGAAATGCAGTCCTGAAAAGACAGCTTCATGTTTTTATTATGCAGAAGGGCAGAGGATTAAAAATTCATTGGAGCAGAGTATTGTCACACTGCCATAGCTGGTGGTTGAAAATGTGAGCAAAGCAAGCAGAGAAAATACCAACCTCAACAATGAATGTTTCGGAAAGTTTTGCTTGGGAAGGTAACAAACAGATCCTAAGCACATTATCTCCTTTCAGCCCTAGACTGAAAGATGTTTCCTATCATCTTCTCTGGTCTAACTTTCACCTGGAGTATAAAAGCAGTCCTCTGAAGGGTTTGCGTGTTCACCTCAGTGGGTGGGGGTATTCCCATTTGATAAGAATAAAAGAGAAAAAAAGAGCTCGATGAAATCTGATGTCAAAATTACCTAGCAATTCCATCCCCATCACTACAGCTTTCCTAGACAGGTATCAGAAGAATTTAGGGCAGAAACTTTATGGGATGCTGACAGAAGAGCAGTGGTGTGGCACTGTTCCTCTGTGAAGAAGAAAAAGAGAGAGAAAGAGAAAACATTCTCTGCTTTTCCTAGGCATTAATTGGTACTTAAATAGTGCTTTGTTCAGGCATATAAATATCACGAAAGAGAAAGATTTCACCACGAGAGCAATATATTTGTTGTGGCTTATGCTATCTGCAAAAAAAATGATGAATGCAAGCAAACATTCTCCTGCTCAACCCCCTGAAGATAAGGCTAAATGATGCCCTTGGAGCTCACGGCCAGTCAGGTTTTGTAAGAGGCTTGCTTTGATTTACAGTCTGGCTGTCAACAAAGAAAGAGGAGAGAGACAGAGTGCTGGAAGTAAAAGATAGTTAATTAATATAATCTAGGGAGAAAATGCGCTATACCTTGTAATGATGTCATTAAATCTCACTGAGCTTCTGGAAATGATCTGTTAAAAATTAAACAAACAAACAAACAAACCCCCCAAAATAAAAAATAAATCCACTCCTTGACACTCCAAGTACACGTTTAAATTAGAAAAATCACAGCTGAGTTGAAAAATAATGGCATGTGAAGTAGCATATTCTTTCTTACACCTATTTGCAGGGGACAGTAAGGGACAGCCCCAGCATCCAGCACCTCCCTGGGGACAGGGATGGGCTGAGGCTGAGATGGGCGTTTGGCCCCCGGGTGGGGGTCAGGATCAGGCCCAGTGCAGGGAACCAGGGTCAGACACGGCCCTGGGACAGCTGGGCTGGGGGGGGGACCCTGGCCATGGCCACCCCACGGCATGTCAGGGAGCCTGGGATGGGGCCACCCTTGGCTGCGCTGGTGCTGAGTGAGCCCCGAGCCCCAAAAATCAAACCCCCAGCAGGGTTTCTCACCCTATTGTGAAAACAATTTACAAACTTTCTTCCCAGATACATTATTATATTCTGCTTCAAATACTACTTTTTAATGGATGGTACTTCATTGTGCTTTTCACCATTTATGTCAGCTGGTTTTTGGGGGTTCCTGGCATTATGTATAGTTAAGTAATAGACCTACCAGCCTAACTTTTAAATTATACCTTTATAATTATAGGTGGAGTTCAATCAGCCCTTATCATATAGAAACTATTATTAAGGTTTCTGGGTTTAATTTTGCTGCTTTAATTCCTGTTGTCAGTTCCTGTGTGACAACACAGGAATTAATTTCATTTTATTACTACGAAAATAAAATTTTGTTTTATTTAGTAAATCTGATCCAAGATGTACCACTTATCCAGAAAAAATCCAGGCAAAAGCAGGTAGTTTACCTTTTTACCTTTTTATATAAATCATTTCCAGACCTCCACTGTGCAGGGATAAGGACGTGAAATGCAGTAACAGAAAATATTTGAAGTCTGCACGGTGTTTTACTGGACAGGGGAAATTTCTTTCCTGTTTCCACTCTATCGGGAGTAAACTGGAAACCACCATCTGCATGCAAATTTGTCAGGTGTTTAATTCTTCATTTGCAGAGTGAAATCTACAGCTTCACTGAACATGTTGCTAATATTCACAGATCTAAAGCTTCAGGAAAAAAATCCCCAAAAATCTGTCTTACTCTTCTCATCCAAAAAATAACCTTGAGCACTGGAAAATCTATGCATAGCTCGAAAAACATTTATTTCAAAGTTAGATTTCTATTAACTGTTGTTCTGTGCACTTTATATTCTTTATTAATAAGCAAAATATACTCCAGTGTTACGACAGATGCCTGTATCACTATCCTTATTTTACTGAAGCATAATTGAGAAATTTCATAATGCAGTTTATTGCAGAGGTGGGAATAGACCCTAGTTCCTAAATCAAAATAATAAGAAAAAACCCACCACAACAACAGTGATTATAATATAAAATAATGTAAAACCACATGGGTGCTACAATACTGAGATCTCCCCACATGCAGGTTAATGAGCTAACTAGTAGTCTAGAGAGTAATATGCAATTTGGTGCCCTTGGTCTCTCTGTCAAAAGAATATATAATTATTCTTTGCAAAATGGGACAGCTTCAAAGAGAAAAATGAAGAGCTCTTCATCTTTCCACTCAGAGCCTAAATCCTTTTGGATTTGGTGATTAGGGAGGGTTGGGAAAAGAAAATTGGGTCTAGATCCCATCATATAAAAGAAGCATTTGTTCTCAGCGGCCAACATCATGGGCAAATACTATGATCAGTATAGTACAAAAAGGGCCTCTATCTGAATTTCTTTCTCTGGCAGTTTTCTGTTCAATACATATCTTCCCAGAACGTCTGAAAATAGGATCCTATTTTGTTAAGATGTTTGTTAAGATGTTAAAGACTACCTAAGATTTCCAGAGCAGATGGTATGATTTCTGGAATATTTTTTCAGGATGTGAGAAACCTGTGTTCAGTTTTCTCTGTCTCAGATAATTTCTGCATCCATACCCATCTGTCCTGGTTTGAGGTAAAACAGGACCAATTTTGTTCAGTAACTTTGCTTCTTAGCTAGTCCTCTTCTAACTACTGAAATTAACCGCATATTGTGCAGACAATGTTTGCTCTCAAAGCGATAAGACCAATGTTTATAGCTGATGCCCAGGCATGGGATGCA
>RSEF01000004.1:30066948-30102571 GCA_003993805.1 Himantopus leucocephalus | reverse complement strand
GAGGGGAGCATCTGTCGGTCCCATCTGGGGTCCCCAGCGTCCCAAGTGGCCCATTTGGCCTAAACCATGACACCATCTTAGCAGAGTTTCTAAACAGCAAGTTGGAGGATTATCTCCTGTTTTGCTGTTCCAGTCTACAAAAGTACTTAAACATCTCTTGGTGTAGGAACTAGGCGCACGTGCCACCTTCTACAGCCAATCACTGATTAAATATAGACTCATTTGCTTGCTCTCCAGTGAGTATTTAGTACTGTATTAAAAATTTTGCTCAGTAAGTATTTGTAGATGACGCACAGAGTGGCACTAGGCATATTACAGAACCATTCAAGAGCTTGCCCTCTTGCCAAAGGGAGAGGTCAAGACAGCAAACCACACCTGGCATGTTAGTCACATAGATGAATGTATTATCAGAAAATACTCAGACGTAATGGTGGTAAGGGCAGTCTGAAAATCTTACACTAACAGAATGCGTTACTGGGAAGAACTTAGCTGGTATTTACCTGGCAGACGTTGAAAAGTTCAGAGGTTCTGGACAAATTTCCAGAAGGTAAGTCTTTCCTAAGTCATCCTATTGATGACAACAGAACTACTGTACCAGTTAAGCTGGGAAACAATACTTCTTCACTGTTTCCCTGGAATAAGTACCTGCACACTAGTATTATGAACTGGAAAGAACACCAAGAAAAAAGAAAATAAGAATGTGGCTTACGAAATTGCTGGTATGAAAAGAGGATTTGCCCATCCCTCTGACTCCCTTGGACTACTTCGATGGCCTTAGACATCCTGGGGCTGCATCTCACCCTGGTGCCCCTCATCAGGCCTGATGCTGACCCCCACCCATGGGCCAATGTTCCAGCCCTTTTGGCCCAGCCCTGTCCCCAGGGAGGTGCTGGATGCCCAGGGCTGGGGCTGTCCCCCGCCGCTCTCTGCCTGCCCTGCTCCTGGCTGGGGCAGTGGGATGGGCCCTGCCCTGATGCCCCCGGGGAGCCCCCATCCCTGGGGAGCCCCCATCCCCTCAGCACCCTGACACTGGGAGGGTATCGTTCCCAATTCTCCTGCCTTGCCGCAGGATCAGCACTTTGAATGCCAATACCAGTACATGTTTACCTAACCTGTTCTTACAGACTGTACTAATGCCAGGCACAACGTGCCTCTGTTGTAAAAGACAGATTCCAAAGAGGATGGAAAAAGGATTATTTCATTTTGAGATGGAGTTTTGTTTTGATAATTTTATTTCCTTGATGTTACGTTATTGTAAAATACTAGAGTATTCAGATTGCAGAATAATAGCTGTTTCAAATAAACCAAATAAGAATGTTCCCTGTGCATATGTTGTCACTGATGTTACTCAAGGTCTTTGTTTTATCTTCTTGGTCTTGGTTTACTCTTACAAAGGAAAACCTTGCACCTATAACAGTTCTGTCTTGCTCTCTTTCCCCAGTCTCCTCCCCTTCCAAGACACTTAAATTGGCCTGATAGTACCTTGAACAAGTAAGATAATGAGAGAAACTGTAGGAGACATATGAAAATAGATTCATTTGAAGAATTTTGTACACTTGTTGCTGTGCAGGTAAAACCCTACTTCAATTCCAGTTTAGTCTAAATAAACCAAGGAGAATAACAGCAGGTTCTTAACCTAGTGTGTATTTGTGTAATTCCAGTCTACTGCAGGTACCCTGCCAGGTCCATTGTAAAGAAGGTAAACTGACCCATTAAGCAAAACACCAAACATCGATGTAGAACTACAATTTTATAGTTGAGTTAATATACATAAAGAATCAATGACTGCAAATGGGGTTGTCCCTCTCAAAGTCACTGCACAGAACTCACAACTTAGAGGAGAATAAATGAGATAATGCAAAAGCATATCTGAATTAATCACTCTGTACTCCTGATATAAGCTGATCATACCAGAAGTTTGGCAATTTTTCAGCAGCCATCCAGACTACATTGCTTCCAGACTATATTGCTAGAAGTGAAGATCTCTCCCTTCTCCCATCCTATTCCCAGGATTTGTGTTCCCATAGGGCTTTAGAAGAAGAAAGATGAGGCCAACAGAGACTGCTCTGTCTTGCCGCTGGTGACAATACCTCTCTGGACTGATCTTGTATTTTAACACCCTGTTGTATCCCCCCTGCACTTTTACTCAACATACAGAATTAAATTGGGAGAAAATGGCTTGCTCAAAAGACCAAAATCTCAGAAGGCTTTGAACTCTGAAATAATATGGAAGATCACAAGAAGCCCATTCAAGTTAGAAGAATCTGTTCATCACCTTGAATTATATCGGTACCATCCTTCTCTTTATTGCCCTTAGAGTGTGTGGAGTCAAAGACAAAATGGCATAACAAATGACACTCCGTGGCCTGCTGATTTCTGGCTGCCATTTGTGCATTAAATCACCAGCAGCTGTCATGATCAGAAAGAGTAGTAGTCAGTGTTGGAGGGGATAAACATACACAGACAAAAATGAGGGCTTGATTCCTTCGGGGAAGAAAGCAAATCGAAATAGAAATGGAGTGGTATAGACAATACAGGTGGGGAACGAATAACTCACAATGTTGTAAAAGGAATATGGGGCAAGTGCTTTATAAGCATCATTTGCATATCTCAGTACTTCTGTCTGAATTTGTATTGTGTATTGCCTCTCAAAAAGTGAATGGAAAATGCTTTTAAATGTCAGGCATTTATATTAGGATTGTTTAAGTGTGCTTATGTCGTACAATAGTTACTACAATAAGCAAAAGTTTGGAGTTCCAGAAGGTTACAGCTAACTTTCATATTTGGGGGATAACACCATCTGCTTCTCAGGACAGTGAGCTCACTTCACTTGGACTTCACCGTGGAGCCACTTTTTGGTTACCCTTCTTTGGATGAACTGGGGAGCAGGCCATTCCTATGGAACCATCACCTGGTCCGTACTCAGGCTGAAGGGTGGTTCCTTCACAACTTATAACCAAAAAGAAATTAATTGTTGAATGTACTTTTTATCTAAAAATGCTTCATGTCTCCAAAGACTGATTTTAAAAATCTGTGAGCAACCTGTTTAGGAGCAAACCGCCTGTTTAGGTCAAAGGGTGCCAGGTATACTCAATGTTTTTCAAAAGTAAGTTAGCATATTACAAAAGAGTCCGACTTCCTTTCTCCCACAATTACGGATGCAGTATTTCCATCATCTTTATTTCGATGCTAAGCTTTCTTTGTTCAACAAACACAAGATACATTTACAAATGTCTGCTGGGAAGGTACCGTGAATTTTTCTTCCTCCCTTGGCTGCATATTTATGCAATCCATGCTGAGCACTGTTTTGCAGGTAGGAACTTATGCATGAAACAGTGTTGAATTCCTCTTGTTTGTAGATTGGGTACCTTTCAACTGTTTGAGTCTCACCTGCTACATCTGTTAGCACTTCACTGGAAAGCGTCTTTCCTTGATGGCCTGTCACTCTTCAAGAAAGATCCTTCCCTTTTGTTCCTAATCTCTGCACAGCATTGCTTTCTCTTTGTTAGATGGATCACTTCTCCAGAATTCACAATCTTTAATAAACACATCATCGACAAAATGCTTTCATCTATTCTTTAGATTTTGTAACATCTCTAGAAATGATTTTGCACCTTCTACGTGTTTTGCATAAACTTGTCAGCAAATCTGTTTACCTCACTCTCAGAGAACTAAAGTTTTTACTTTTAAAAAAATCTTTGTTATTCTCCCAGCTCAGTAACTATTCATCAGATGGCTTGCACTCTGGTGGCGGTTTTTTAACCACTCACCGTGACAACTGAATTGATCATACACAAGCTCAGGGCTCAGATATCCCACTGGTTTCAGCGTAAAAGAAAAATCTAAGACCCGCATTTTTATTATATGTAAAACACCCGCAGCAGAGTCTTGAATTTTTAAGTTCTAGTTTTAGCATGTGTTACAAATTGACATCATCCAATGTCCCCATGCAAATATACTTGATATTCTGTATTATATATATAAAAGTTACTTGCATGTATCATAAAAACTCCGCTTCACATTGTATGTGATTTGCTGACTAATGAAATGCATGCAATGCATCGGTACGAGGACAAAATACCTTTTCTTACTCACGCTTGGGTGTGGACATAAGATTTTTATTTATCAGTATTAGTAAAACAATAGCATATAGCAGACCCATTTGCAGGCAGAGCCACTTGTACTAGTGAATGCACAAACACACTAACAGAAGATGCCCTCACCATACTGATCTTACAGTTTAATTATTAAAGCCAACAGCAGGATTTAGACAAACAAACAGAAAAGGAAAATACCCAACAATGAGAAGTGGGAACCTAATCCATACATTACTGAAATTCAGTGGTAGCTCATCAAAGACGTGTAGGAAAGATGCCCTGCTGGCAAAGGATGAACAGGGATGAAAAAAGTTGAAGATAAGAGCTTTTCTCCACAGAAATATTAAGCCCGGAATTTCAGTACTTGTGTAAGACCAGAGATTGGTCAGGGGACTCACAGCCTTCAGAACTAATGAAGACAAAATGCTGAAGTTAAGGTGTGACTAACCTTTTGGAAACTCACAAGTTTGAACTGTGGCTGCATGTCATAGCCCAGATCCATCCCGGCCAAGTTTAGACATCGACATTAGGTGACCTCATTAGGATGAAGCAGTAAGGTACTGCTTATACAGTAATACAGAGAAGGAGAGAAGTTTATCAGCGAAACTGAAATTGAAGCAGCACTGAAATGACTGGTGGTGCTGCTTACCTGGCCAAGAGGGAGCTAACAATAACTATGCTCCAAATTTTGACGCTTCATTTAAGTGCCCAAAGTTCAATACAATAAACTCAATCTTAGGAGCTCTAGCTCTTAAGTCCCAAGGCATAGGGTCCTCTTCAGAAGCTGCACACTGACCAGAGAAAGCTGTGTTTTTAAAATCTGGGCTAAACCGAGTAATTGTGTCTGTACAGATTGTTCAGAAGTCGGTGCCAAAGTTAGAGCCCTTCCCTGGGAAGCAGCATGCCCATGGTCTCCCCCCATCCACAGCCCTGGCTGGTTGCCTTCACACCACTGCCATGTGCGCAGGGCACGCAAGGTGAGGGTGACTGCATGCTGGCCCGTTTTGGAGATCAGTGAAGTATATTTAATCACCCTTTTCTCTTGGGACACACCATCTAATACAGGTGTCTCAGATACTAACTAGGCAGCCAGTAGTACTTGCAACTATAATCCTTTGTGGGGCTATTAACAATGAAGGTGGAGCTTTGTTACTAGTATTAATTTTATGGTTTTTTTACATTTTAATTCCTGCTAACCATTATTTTAAAATAGAAGATAGCAGCTGAAGTTTTAAATCAACAACAGAAACTCAAATAGTTACTGCAGTTCATTATTAGCTTGGAAGAAACAGAGCAGCGATTATTTCCCTAATTGTCCTTAAAGTCATTATTACATATGCAAGTACAATTTGGTACTCTCCAGAGTCTTTCCCTCATTACACTGTGTGATTCACTAAATTACACGATTGTGATTAGTGCGGCAATCGGTGTCCAAGTGGTATCAGGCAACTACTGGGCTCCTTTTGCGGAGGTCAATTTAATTACATTGTGCATGACAGAAACCAGGCCAACTGAGTATTGCCTTTGCCACCAGCAATTGACACCTGAGTGTTAATGAGCTGGTAATTAAGAGTTGGCACAGACAGGCACATTTTAGTGTTTGGGACTGGGATTACCATATGCTTCAATGCCTCTATGCTAAAAGCCTGAAGTTATCCATTTTCCAAAATATACAGGATTTTAAAATAAAGGCAAATTATGGCATTTGCAAATCACAAGCAAGAAAACACTTTTAATCAGGACTGAGTGCTGTCTCTCATGAACTTCTGAGAAATCCTCTCCTTCCACTGGTAATCTTTTTGCCAGCTTTTTATTTTTTGTAATACATGTTTACCAATACATGCTCACACTGGAATTGCCTATAATCAAAGGGATGTTTTAAAGTTTGCTTAAAAGTAAACAATCGTTGTTATTAATTTCACTGCTGCAGTTTGGCCTAGAAAATTTAATCAGAGCTGAATCCGTATTGAAAGATCTTCTTCACAATTTAGAAATCAATCTCAAAGAAGAGAAAAAACAAAGTTGGTAAACATTAACAGGCATGCATAAATACAGAAACGTTAGTTGTACATTTCTTGTTTTTTTACTGATTTCCCTAAGTTGTTCCAGCATCTTTGAGGGTCCAGCCTATTGTCATCTGCCATTACTAAAATGAAATCTTGTGTTCCAGCCTCTTCACAATATAGCTTTATAGAAAAGTCGTATATCTCTGCATTTCTAAATATCCATCATGCAAATTCTCTAATCATTGGTATCACTGATAATATTGGTTTTAACTTTTTGTGAGGTTCTTCTCAGCCAGATGATGACTACCAAGGCTCTGTCTAGAAAACCAGAAAGGTGTGGGTTTGCCTGCAGCTTGTCACCTGGGGAGGGTGAAATGGCTGGCTGCTCTTGCAGAAGATGGTGGGAGAGGCAAAAGGCAGCTCTGCTGCAGTTGCTTTCCCAATTTGCCTTTACGCTCCTTTGAAAACAACCTCTACATACTGTCTAAATTTATGAAGAAGAAAGAAGCTGATGAAGGAGACTGAGCTTAAGGAGAACGGAAAAGTGACTGGCATGAAGGAGAATGTGATGACATGTCGGGGGGGGAGGCGGGGAAGGAGACTGGAAAATTAGAGAGAAGGAAAAGCTACATGGTAGGGAAACCACCTCGGAAACATAATCCCAGAAAATCAGTACTACCAGCACTCATGATTATGTTGCAAATATTCCAATTTTAATTTATTACAATGTCCTCAAGTCCCGTGACTATACGCAGCTCAACTTTGAATTTAAAAAAATATAAATTTCTGACCATCAGAGAGATTTTAAGCCAAGTGCGTAAAGCAAGTAAAGTAAATTAAAAACACTCCGATGATTTTTAGCATTTTTATGAGGTTAACTCTGCATGCTCAGTGTAAGGAATATTATGAACGAACTGACTTCTGTGATGCAGCATGTATAGCACTTGTGCCTATAATTCCTGTATCTCAATTTTGGTATATAATACGGCGATATGATACATTCAAACCCAAACAATGTTACACAATTCATCATCGCAGTGAAAATTTTTTTTGGTGAAGACCACTTGGCGGATGTACCTATTTAAAAATCTTCTTCCGTATCTCTTTCATGACATGTTAAGCAAGTAGTGTTGCTACAGACCCCTCCTTCCTCAACAGCCTGCCACGGCCCCCCGCAAGAAGGGTGCTTGAGCTATGGGAGGGTCCTTCAGAGCCCACTTCAACACACCCACCTTGCAGGGTGTCTTGAGGTCAATACGGGACCTGCAGCGCACCCCAGCTGGCAGCAAGCTTTGAACCTGTGGGCCCCCCATAGCAGCTACGTTTTTTTAATGTACGCAGACTAACTCAGTGCAGTGGCTTAGACAATTTTCCGGTGGCTTTACGAATCCACAGACTGTTCACATCAGATGAAAAATGTATTAACTTTACTGAATCTTAGTTGTGGGATTTACTCCTAATTTTCTTCCTTTGAGGAGTTTGCTTTTTTCTGCTGAACCCTCCGTAGGACATACAGCCTTTTATATGCAGATTGCTATAATTATGCTTTGAAATAGCTTTGAATTCCCAGTGGCTTAAATGAGAACATGAAAGGGCAAATGTTATGCTGAGCTGAAGGATATGAAAGTGGCGCGTACACCCGTCTAAAATGAGATATAGGGACGAACAGCTCTTTACACAGTAACGTCAGTTCTTGACAGGTTATTGAAGGATCTTTGCAGCCACAGAGGCTGTCTTGGGCAGCACAGAAATGCTGCCAAGGGATAGCTTATCAGCTTACATTTTTCTTTTTTAATACCGAAAGGTGAGTAGGTACTAAGCGACGTGGGAGAAGCTGATTGCCAGGAAAGCTGCAGTCCTCCCCACCGCAGGCTGGCCCCAGGTCCCAGGCAGGCACCGGGCTCCTGGGCTGGGGGGGCAGCCAGGTTGCCACCGCCCTCGGTGGTCCCCTGTGGTCGTGGCTATTATATTAATCTATATAATATAAACATATTGTATTTTTAATACCCCCGCAGCCCAGCAGGGAGGCCGCAGCCCAGGACACCCCTTATCTCATGCACTGGGGCCACCCTCGCAGGGACACCTCCCACTAGACCAGATTGCTCAAAGCCCCATCCAGCCTGGTCTTGAACACTTCCAAGGATGGGGCACCCACAACTTCCCTGGGCAACCTGCTCCAGTGCCTCACCACCCCAGTCAAAAATGTCTTCTTAATATCTAGTCTAAATCTACCATCTTTCAGTTTAAAACCATTACCCCTCGTCCTATCGCTACACTCCCTGATAAGGAGTTGTCACGCTCCACTCAGAAGAGAGGGGGGAAGAGACACAGATTCGCAAATCCCCCGCGGTGTCGACCAAGGTGAGACAACTCTCCAGGTCCATATGAAAACATTTATCAGATTCCCACAGTGATAAATATACGTCTTAACTAGGTCCACGATAGTTGGTTAGGTATACAACAAATTATGGCAAATGGTAAGATACACATTAACAACAGAAATATGGAATCATAGAATCATCTGGGTTGGAAGTGACCTTTAAACTCACCGAGTACAACCATCAACCTAACACTGCCAAAACCATCACGATAATGAATTATGGAGAGCGGTACTTCACAACAGATACACAATGAATAATGGTGAGTAGTGAGGCATGCCTTACGTTACTTACTTATCAACTTTAAAAGAAAAAATAAAGAAACAGAGGGATAGAGAAGAAGAGGCAGAGCGAGAGCCAGAGATAAAGAGATCACCGGTCCTGGTTCCAGCGTTGGTCTGGCCAACGGGGGTCTCCAGTTCGTAGAAGTGCTCCTCTGTGTAAAATCTCCCCAGGGGGAAAAAATCTCTCTAGGGGCACTTATTTTCCCCTTTTATGTTTGCCGTACCAGTATGACCCGCCCCGCTGCTACGGTGCTGAGGTTTCTCCCCCTCCGCAGGTGACGTGTAGCATGATTTGGGTGGAGAGATGAGTGCTATAGTCATATACGTTTACTGGGATCTCGATGATCTTCATTAGCCTATTCAGGCATGTCAACTTTAATATGCGCTTTGTGGATAATGAGGCAAAGGTCATCATCGGGCATAGTAGCCTTCCGAAGAAACAAAGAACTACACAGATTCTTGTTATCTTGTCCTTGCCTGACGAAAAGCAGTGCTGTCCTGTTTCCCTCCTCCAGATTTGGGCGAGTTTCCGTCCCACCCGACCGCGCAGGTGTCAGCCTCACCAGTCCTTCGCGCGGAAGGGCTGTGTAACGCCGCGGCTACAGCTGCACGTCGAGGTACCTGCCAGAGGTTGAGACCTTCTTCTCAGGGAGGCTCGGAGGGCCTCCTCCCCCTCTCTGCCGTCTCTCACGGAATCACCATTTGTTTGAGGTAATTTACAAGTCGTCCCTGACAGGAGTCCCTCCCCATCTTTCCTGTAGGCCCCTTTAGGTACTGGAAGGGGCTACAAGGTCTCCCCGGAGCCTTCTCTTCTCCAGGCTGAACAACCCCAGCTCTCTCAGCCTGTCCTCATAGCAGAGGTGCTCCAGCCCTCTTGATCATCTCTGTGGCCCTCCTCTGGGCTCGCTCCAACAGGTCCATGTCCTTCTTGTGCTGAGGACCCCAGAGCCAGACGCAGTACTGCAGGGGGGTCTCCCCAGAGCGGAGCAGAGGGTCAGAATCCCCTCCCTCGTCCTGCTGGCCATGCTGCTTTTGATGCAGCCCAGGACACGGTTGGCCTTCTGGGCTGCGAGCGCACATTGCTATGCCATGCCATGCCATGCCATGCCATGCTGAGCTCCTCACCAACCCACAGCGCCGAGTCCTTCTCCTCATGGAGAGACCCACCCGGCCCCGACAGGCGGCAGGTGCCGGGCCGGGGAGGGCTAAGGGCGGCCGGGGGGAGGCCCCGACCGCGCCCGGGGGAGGGCTTTTAAGTGGAGGGGGAAAGGTCTGAGAGGGAGCTGCCGCCGCCAGCAACCAGGTGGGTGTAACAGGGCTGAGCGCGGCTGGTGTTGGGCGGGACGGGGACGCGGACGGGGGGCGGGAAGATGTCGGCGGTGGGCCGGGGCCGGGCGCGGCGCGGCCTCTGGGGCGGTGGCTTGGCGGCGGGCGCAGGGCCGGGCAGAGGGGCTTGAGGTGTTCTGTGAGGTGGCGATGTTGAAAGGCGATAAACACAGGTGAGGCAACGAGCAACAACGGTAGGAAAGCTGCGGTAACAGCCCCGGCCGGGCGGGCTTCGTCTGCCGCCGGGGCGGTGCGGGGCTCGGGGGGAGGCCGCAGGCACCCTGTGCTAACGCACTGCAAAGGGCCTCTGGTCACACAGACCTCACGCGAGGGTTGTGTTTGTTTTTTTAAACAAAACTCCACCAACCCCCTGGTGAGCTGCTATGGTGGAGGGGCTGGTGTAGGCTTGGAGGTAGGAAGGCCGATGTTCTCGAGAGCTGCTCGGGACGCTTTTGCCTCCCGGGCTGCGTCAGGCGTGGGACCTCAGCCCCGCGTCGGGGGGTTTGGTTGATAATAGCCAACCTCTGTGCTCTTCTTATTGGTGTTACTCTAAAAATAGAGGCGTAATAAATAATGAAATAGAGCTGAATAGAAAATAACTACCCTGGAGGTAATACTTTCTGAAACTGGAAATTATTTATGTATATTGATGAAAGTTTTTTTTTTTTAAGGGTGGAACAATAGGTTTGCTTTGACTAAGCACAGGCTGAAGTCTGAGAACTTAAGGAACTTGCTCTGTCATGGTCAAGCGGTGGTGGTTGGGTACAAGCTTCAGAAATCTCCTCCCCCCACTGTTTTTCATTCCACCTCTGTGGAGAGTCTCTGCTTTGATCTGGGCAGTTTGAAGGCTTTAATGGGTAGGCCACTTGAAAACCTTCATTTTCCTTCAGTGCTTGAAAATGGACTATCCGAGTTCAGAGGTTGTAAAGGAACAAAGAGAAAACTGACTGCGTGCCAGGATTTGGTTGTATTATAGCTAGATGCACTTAGCTGGTACTATTACTGAATTGTCTTTGCTGTTTGGTAGGGCTTGGAGATGGAGCTGAAAATTGTGGTAGTTCTGGATGTTTGGGAAGGGTTTAAATACTTTACAGGTATTAAGAATGTTACTCTTGGATGAATGCGCTATTTAGAGTGGCTCCCCAAACTATTTTGGTCATGCACCCCTAACAGTAAAAAAAATGCACACCCAATATATGTGCATGTATTTATAAAATATACATGTACTACTGTACTAATATGGACATTATAAAACATACACAAAAATAGAAATTAAAATGGATGAGATAGGATTTGTTTCATCTTTATCTTAAAAATATTCTTATTTTATTTATTAAGGATACAAAAATATTTTTTCTGCACCCCAGTGGACTGTCTTGCACAGCCCTGGGGTGCGTGCGATGACTTAAAGCATCTTTATGGTTGACCAAGTAAAGAAACTGACTGTCAATATGGTAGAAACAAGTGATGGTGTAACTTGAAATAAGTGCTTTTTATGACTGTAGAGTTCACTGTCCTATTTCTAACACCCTCTTTTTCTTCCCTCCTTTCTCTGTATTCAGATTCTTCACCAGGTTATCAGCTTCATGAGGTCAAATATCCTAATTCAAATTCACTAGCAGTGAGAACTGAATTTGGCTCAGCTGTGGAAATACTTAATGAACTTAGTTATACCCTTTGCTGATACTCTCTGCTATGATCGTTATCTTGCTAGTACTTCCAGAGTTCAAGTTTTGTGAAGGCGAGGGAAGTTTTAATGAAGTTCTTAGATTGCAGCAGTAGCTGAAAAGTTGGTTATTTAAAGTTTTTTGAAGGGATCTTGAGATCAAGACCTATTAATTTCTGGGAGACCGGATGTAAGTTTGTATGCTGAAGTTGAGGCATATGTTCTGCTTTCATTTTTATGTGCTAGGTTTTTTTCCTGCTGAAAGCTGTTCTTCTGCAATGAAAAAAGTGACAAGAACACCAGTATGAACAATACATTTCCTTCTCTGTAACTGACAAATTTCTGGCAGTGGGAAGCAAGAGGGAACTTAATGAGAAGTCTGATTTATCTGGTAAGATCTCATATTTTAGAATTATTTAGTGTAAGTGTTTGTCTTTTGCTTTTAGCGAAGGAAATAATTTAAAAAAGAAGCTGTCCTTGGCCTACCACTTCAGAAAATTGCATGAAAATCCTCATGGAAATGAGAAAGCAGTAGGACATGTGTTTTCATTCTGAAAGTGTATCCTAACTCCCAACAGGTGTGTAGTAACTCCACTTTCCCTATCAAATGAAAGATGAAACATTGATAAATATTTGTTAGGAACAGTAATTAGGAAGGTTTATATTCCCTTGGTAAGGGGGCATGTTCAGCAGCTCATTGGTCCTATAACCTCACAGAGAACTGATTTGGTCTTCAGTGTATACTTTAAAGGGCTAAAGTCAAAAGGGGAGATACCGCATGTCTGCTCCTTAATGCAGAGATTGTTGAGCTAGCTCAGATGTCTGCAGCATCAAAACCTGCCCTCAGTAAGGAGTTTTCCTCCCCGCCCCCCTGCCACTTAAGATAGATGCAATCCTGTGCTGTAGCCACTATTTTACTTCTGAGACATGACCTGGTGCCTTTGCATGGCAGTACACTATGCTGATTTTTTTATTAACCCATTTGCTGTGATCTCTGAACTGAGATGTACAAATGCATGTCTAAATACAGAATGGCTCCTGAAAGTTTCTGTTGAGTTGAATAATCATTGCAGAATCTTTACATAGTTTATAGAGCATGATAGATGTTAAAAACTGGATTTGGAGAAACGAGTGAATGCAAGACCTCTCCAGTTAACCATTAGGGAATGCTGACTGAAAACAGGATGGCAGTGTCTATGTGAATTGTATTTTTGTGCTCATGATGTAATGTTTGTTTATTCATTATCTGGAAAATCTGAAAATCTGAGTCTGAAAATCTGGAAAGCAAAGCTCTGATTTAGTCAATTATCACACAAACTGGCATCGAGTTCAGATAGCATGTTTTAAATTCTAAGAGGTGAAATATTCAAAGAACGGGGGGAGGGGGAGTGTTTAGTGTTTTGAGTAGCACATTGGGGGTATATGACAAATGTTTTGCTGAGGAGGCAAGCAGAACATTGTATGTTATGTTAAGTTGTGGCTGGGCAGGGAAGAAAAACTGTGTATGATGTCCTGGCTGCTGCTGTGCTCTTGATCATATTTTACTTTCACTGGAAAGGGAAAGAGGGAGAAATTGGTCCTTTCCTAGTGTACTCGGACTGGGGAAGCTCTGGTGAATGGAGTCAAGTGGTCAGCTAGTGAGATGGGCAGCAGGAAGAGATCCTGCTTTCAGCTGGGAGCTGCTGGCCAAGCCTGACTTCAGGAGTGATGACAGGCTTTAGAGAGACCCAAAGAGAGGGTTGTCTGATGTCTGCTCAATTTGAGAAAGGGCTGAAAGCTATTGGGCTAGTAAGCAGGACTGGGAGGGACACCTCACCTTATTTCGGAGATGTGAATAGAGGAGGGGAGGTGTTCCTCCTACCTCAGCAGTTTCTTTAATCTGATCACCCACTGGACTTAAGATATTTTTTTTCTGTTTACGTGCTGTCTTGCAAAATGATGTCTTCGTGCATTCTAATAAAACATTGTTTGAGTCTGTAAGCCTGCTTTCTTTGAAGAAGAGGCATAAAAAGATTAGTCAGCCACCCCTCCAAGTCTTGTTGAGCTCAAGTCTCAGTATGGTTCTGGATTTTGTTTCAACCTGGACTCTTTCCTTTAAAGTGGAGAAGAAATTTGAATGGAGAAGAGGGGTGAGAGATAATTTTGAGTAACAAAGATGCAAACTTTGAAATTTAAGTTACAGATGCTTGGCCTTTTATTTCTTGATATATGGGGGGGGGTTGTCTTCTGGTGCATAAAAATCTTGTTGTTTTCCTTTAGTTAAAGACTACTTTGGAAAAGAGAAATCTGCAGGGAATTTAATTCATACAGGGTAAGGTTTCTGAACTTGTCTGATCAAAATAACCTCACTTAATTTGAAAGAAATTGCATTTCATACTGCTGTTTTTAAAGTACCTGGTTATTGTTATTGCATACACTAAAACTGCTGCTTAAAAGTCTTTTTCTGTGAAAACTCCTTTAATCATGCTGGGGAGAAAGTAATTTTCCCTAGTGCTATCTTCTTGCTTAATAGATATCAATCTTCCCCACTATATGTGTGAGCTCACATGTATGTAAACAAACAAATGTGCCATTGGAAGGTTCAAGAAGCTATTTAATGATTACAACCCTTATCCACCCTTCTGATTGTTGAGACTACTTTATATTAGACTTATTTTGGGGATGCTGCGCTGCTGGCTGTGTGGGCTAGTATGTTGCATCTCAATATCCAGTGATTTATTTCATTGAAAATCTATGCTTAAGAACTGACTGTGTAGAAAAGAAGGTAGATGCCCAGATTAAAGCTCTTCGTTGCTTGCCCTCTTACAAGAAAATACAAACAGGTGGGCTATAAGTACCACTTGCAGGGTGATGTCTGTGGGTGTGAACACCAGTGGGCTCAGTCCCACAGCTTGCAGGTAATTCATTTCATAATATGTCATCAGGCAATTGTAAGACTGATTAGCCTCAGATGTTCCCAAGGCTTAAGACACTGACCTGTAGTGCATGCTATGCTGCTCATCCCTTGAGCCTCTTTGTATTTCTTGCAGATGCTGTAGAAAAAATAAGAAAAGTTTGGATTTGAGGACTAAAATGAGACCCTGGTAATTTTGCTATTAGACTGTTGTAGGCAGAAGAAATGGGTATGCAAACTCACAAACTATGCCCCATCCATTCTGATCCTTTCTTACTGTTCTTTAACAGCAAACTTTTATGTGAATCTGAGGTCTTGACAGCTTCCTTCTAAATCCTGTTCATCTCTTATCCTTGTTTGCTTTTGGCAAAACATCCTTCCTTTCACTTTGACTCATAAGACTAGATTATCTTTAACATGAGAGCTGTGTGCCTGTAGTGAGAGGCAAGAGTCAGAAGGCAGCTCCATGCACCCACTGATCCGCAAACCAACATTCCTCTTGAAATGCAACTGTGCAGGTTAACAAGGTACCCTCTGCAGGGTTGCTCAGAAGCAGACTAGGTTGTGAAAAGCCCACAGCTTGCTTAGTTTCACCCTTTTGTAGATTGGGAAGCATCAGTTTTGTTGATTTCAGTACCTCAGGAGGTGAACTATGGTACTTAGTGATTCAGATCCTGGGCTACAACCATGTGGAAGAATGTACATCTGTTTGCATGCAAGTGAGGCTTGTGTACTTTATGATGTTTCACTCGTAACTGTTCCCTGAAGAAAACAGAATAAAATGTTGCCTAATAAATTGGGAGACACGCTAAGATTTGTACAGCTGTCAGAACAGGAGGGAGGACAGATATCCAGGTGCTGTTAGGACCACTCATCATCACACTGAACCTTGATTCTCTTGGGAATCATAGAGCCGTTGGATGTCTCGCATCCCAGAAAGATGGACTTACATGTGTCTGTTTTGTCAGTCTCCAAGACAAGCAGTCCTCTCTGCCACTCTGTGGTTGCTGGGGATTAAATCGTCCCCTGCCCTCTTACATGTCTGTCTGTGGTGGTATTACCTTCAAGAGATGGCACTCCTTTGATAGCCTGTCTTCTCTCAGCATTTCAAACTAGTGCGCGGTTGGATGATGATTGCTATTGCCCCTTCCTGTGAAGGGCTTGGTTTGAATTGATAACCAATTTGACTTTTCATGCGTAACTTTGGGCATGACAGTAAAGAATTACTTCTGAGCTTTGCAATAAATATGATAACAATTATCATACAGATAGAGAGCTAGAAGAAAACTGGTAGTCTAGATGGGAAAGTACACTCAATTTCCTCCTGTGTTGCTATAGGTGAAGTGGACAAGTAGTGGTATCTGCTTGTGGATCACTTATGTTCTTTGTTTAATCACAGGACAAAGGAGGACTGGAGAAGCCCATCCAGCACCAGTACATTTTTTGAGTGACTTGCTGCATAGTTTCTGTTAAGGTTAATGGTGGTAGTTTGAAGAGTTGGTTTGGTTTTTTAAATAACTTTCTTTTCTATGCTAGATAATCTTTCAAAACTCTGTTTTAAAAGATAAAATTAAAGTTCTTCACAGTGAATATTCCAGATTGACTTTAAGGGAGATCTGCAGAAAACATGAAAGCTAACTAGATGAGAGCTAGATAAAGGTTTTTTTTTGTGGATTTCATTACATACCTGATGAAAAACAAGAAGATAACACTATTTGATCAGCTGGATTTTGATTAATGAAGAGCGGAAGGAACGAAACCTTCAGAATACTGTTGTCCTTGAAAGGGGGAAGAAAATGGTAAACTTTATTCCCTGCAATGTTGAACCTAAACTGTAACTAGCAATGCTTGCAAAATAGTAAAAAGGAAAGAGACAAGAATAACCTGCATAATTCAATAAGATGATGTGAACTTTCAGAATGTATTTGCACATACAGCAATGCAAATTTTTTTGAAAACAAGGAAGTAACCCTGATGTCTTATATTCATTCACAGTTCTTTCTTAACTCTCTAGACATCTGAAGAACCTGATCCTGCATACTGTTACTTTACGTATTAAATTTGGAGTTCAGTGTTTCATTTCTGGTATAAGTTTGGATTATCTAATTGTTTTGAAATAAGCTTTAGCTGAATATGATTTGAGCTGCATCACTTCTGAAGAGCAAAAGAGATGATTACTGTGTCTTAAAAGTATGAAAGACATACTGGGGCAAAGAAGAAGGCGCTAATGTGCTCGGAACTAGTATGTATGTGTGTATATATCTGACATTGCAGAAGTATTATAGAAGGAGAACAGTTAGGAATTTATTTACATAACTCTAAAACACTTCCTATCCCAGAAAATGCGCTGGATTGAAAGAAGTTGCAAGTTATTTAATGTGACAGAACAAAAATCTAGCTGCAGCTGCAAACAGAAGGTGAAAATACAGAATGGACGGGTGATATTTAATGAACAGTAGCTGTGTATTATTGAACATCAGAAAGGGATCTATATAGCCAGATTAAAGACAGATGACCTTTTTAGAGTTTAGTTAACCTTTTGGTCACTTTTGAGAGTTATCACTTATGAAGATAAAGGTCAAGCTGGAGCTTGGTCTTCACACATTATCTTTTTTTTCCTGTGATGAAAGGTGTGCCTCTCTCAGTTCTGCTTTCTTAAGGAGCTATAGGAGTTGCTCAGTTGAACAAGAGTAGTGTGTGGAACACTTTTATGTTTTTCTAATCCTTGTCAAAATGATTTTGAAGGGGGAATCCTTTTGTATGAAACGGATGGTCCTTGATCTTTAATTTTTTTCAGTATCTTCCTGTTAGTGTAAAAAAAAAAAACCAAACACAGAATTGTGAGGTCAATGCTGCATATAAACTGATGCATTACTGTTGAAATGAATATAATTATTCAAACTTGCACTGAATAGCCTTTGTTTTTAAAATTGCTGTCAGAGGGAAGAAAGACAAACTCTTGCACCCAAGAACTCATAATAAAACCCAGCATTTGTATCAGTTATTTATGGATTAGTAGGCGTACAAACTCCTGACCAACCAGCTGTTTGTGAATGTGGCACATTGTTTTATAGCCACTCCGAAGAAGGCCATGGCTAGTCTTTTACTAAGAAACCTGCCCAGCAGTTGCTTATTCTCTGAGAGGTTATTACTTTTCTTGGTTTGATGTTTGGTTGTTTGGGTTTTTTTTATTTTTTTGAATTGCATCTTTTAGTTCACATTTATGTAAAATTGGAAGCTTACTCCCAACAGCTGTTTGACTAGTTTCAGCATTTAGGCTACTGTTACAGATGGGCAGAATACTTTCTGAATTTTGTTAAGGCTTCTTTCATCCGCTCTTCTTTAGCGTATGTAGTCAGGATCAAAATTAAAGGAAATCTTGCATCATACAGGAAGCACATGCATATATGACTAGGTATCCAAGTATTTGTCTTGGTGGTTTCAGTGGGAATTTAATAGTTCTCTGCCAGCATGAATTTCATACCCAGGGAAGAGGGGCTGCAGATGAGAGATGCAAAAACTGCCACTTGTGCTTTCCCTTCTACCTCTCATGAGAACAGCAGGTAGGGAAACTGGTCTGATTGTTAGAGGACTGTCAATGTTTTTGAGCATATAGACTTCGTAGAAAATAAATAACTTCTGTAAGTGCAAATAACGAAATATTTGCCAATGACCAGTTTTCATTTTTTCTGGAAGTTTAACTTAACATTTGCAGTGATCAAATAAGTCTTATGCTAAAATTAATTTTAGTGAATGCTTTAGGAAAGATTTGAGTTGAATAGGAAAATAACTCCTGCACCATGGTCCTTGGAATATTACCAGGCCTAACCAAGTAACTTTCTACCCCACTGCTTTGGAGCTTGCAGGACTCACCAGGGAGAGCGTGAGGAGGTGCAAAGCATGTATTGCATGGGCTTTACGCTGCTACGCTTGACTGGCATCCAGCTGTCTGGGAGTTACGTCTGGGCAGTCATGGTGCAGTGGGCACACTAACTCTCTGAGTTGATCAAATCTCAGATTTGCTTTTCTTTGGCAGTGACTTCCAAAATTTTGATGAAAACTTGCGTGAAAAGCAGAATTACTTCTAACTTCATTTTAAACCTTATCAATGATGACTCTACAGGGGGCTACCTAGTTCTTTCCCCCTGCCCTGCCGTAGAAGAGGGTAATCTCCTCTTCAGCTTCTTTATACAATGCATAATTTTGTAGACTACTGCTCTCTCTCTCCCCTGGTTTTCTCTTCAGATGGCAAACTAATCTACTTAATCCCTTACTAAAGAAGATTTTCCCATACCTTTGATTATCCTTGCAACATTCTGCATCTTTTCTACGTTTTTCCTATCTCTTTTTTTTGAAATGGGATTAATAGAACTGCATGCAATAAGAATTCATAAATGTGTGTGTGGTCTTTCAGAGGCATATCACAATGCTTTCTGGTTTACTGTTCCTTTCCTAATGATTTCAAACCTTCTATTTGTCTGCTTCTGAATAGGGAGTTAATTCTAGTGTCTTTCCTGAGTGGTAACTCTCCTTCCTTAAGTGTTTGTGTGAGGCAGAGACCATTTTTTTTTTCTCCATGTACATCTTTGCATTCATCTTTGTCTTCACTCATCTGCTTAAGGTATTCTCCAACCTGTCACAGTAATCCTCACCTCTTAAACTGTAAACTCTGTACCCTACTCTCCTTTCTCTTCATGCATCATCCTCATCTCTGCCCCATCTTGATCACTTGAGTGCACTGAATGGTGAAGAACCAGATAAATGTATTTCAAGGACTGTCTTAGCAATTGCTTTGAAAGGACAGTTTACTTTTTTGTTAATTAATAAGTGATCAAAGGATAGGAAATGAAGGGTAGGATCTTCTCTCATCTGATTACAATTTGGTTTCTTTAGGAGCCTTTAATGAGGATTTGTGACAAAAGCTTCTAGGAAACACGAGTATACTTTACTGACAAGATTATTCATGTGTTCCCTGACCCCTTCGAAGGGCTTCAGCTCAAACTGAGAAGTGATTTCTTATCCTAAACAAATCACTCCTCTTTCCCTGGTTTGTGTTCAGGTCTGCTAATTTTCCTTTTTTTTAATGGGTTTTACTTTTTGCTTTGCACACAAGTGATAGATTAAAAAACCATTTTTAAAGATTGTTATGCGGCAAATAGACACAACTCCTCTTGCATATGTGCTCATCCAGGTAACAAGTTATAGGATGCAGTTACTCAGATTCCCTTAGGACCATTTGAGTGAACAGTTGAATGACTGTTCCAGTCATTTGTGGCTTATGTTCATTTCATGAATTTGTTCTGAGATGTTTTCTACTGATAACTGGGTCAGGTATTCAGATTCAGCCATTAAATAATAGCATTGGCAATGTAGTGAAAACGTGAGTGAATGGCTTGAGGACTGTGCTGCAGTAGCGTGGTTGCTGGCGTTTGCAGGTTAACATAATCTCTTCCTGTGTGTACCTTCAAATACAGAGCAATCTAGTAAAGCTTTGGCTAGATTTAAATGAGGACTGGTGCTTCCAGCAAATGAATGAGGTCTCATACACAGGCCAGGGCTTTCTCCCCCTTCTGGCTGAAATATTTTGTTTGGCTGGACTGTCTCTGGCTGCACTGACCTTCTGAATGGGTGTCAGCCAACAGGGGTGGATGTGTAGTGTGAGGTGGGAGGAGCCGAGTTCTTCATGTGCACACTTGAAGCATACCAATATACCTTTCTGTTGTGTTTTTTTTTTTACTTTGGGTTAATTTTAGTCTCATTCCATGGGCTTAATACCTGTTTGACTGGAGTACAAGGGGTGCTGTGGTTTAGCTTCATCCAAAAGGAACCCAGTGTCCACCCCACTGTGCAAAATGAAGCTTCGTAAATGTGTATGCTTAAAAGCTGCTTAAAAAGTGCTATTCCAATGTGCTAAACCCTAAATGTTGAAGCACCTGGTGTTCTCAAGGATACTGTTGTGAAATCTGCCTCAGTTCTTGGCAAGGTGGGATAGAGTGCGAAGGAGCCTTGAGGAAGAGTTCCATAACTGTGTTTCCTCTTGGATCTGTTCTTCTGGTGCGTGAAAGGATGGCTCCAGACTCTGCTTTCCCGTGTCCTGGGCAGGTTTGCTGTGTACAGTCACCTGTGCACGCAAAGTGGGGTGAGGATTTGTCTCAAAGCTGTCACTGAAGTCTTGTTACGGACCTTACCTAAAGGCTGTTTAAAAACTGGCTCACCGTAAGAGAACTTGTCCATTACCAGGCTGCTATTGACACAGAGCGATCATAGACTTGATCTTGCAACTGTCTAGGCTGAAATTAAAGGCAGTTTTGCCGAAGTAAGAGGTGCCCTACTGGACCTCTATATGTTTTTATTTATGAATTGTGTTGAATAATGTATCTTTTTTGATTCTACATACTTGGTGCTATTATTTTGGAATATAGTCTGTGTGGGGCCTTTGTTAAGAAGCTTTGGTAATTGAAGACTCCTTTTAGATGTTAAAAAAAAGAAAGATTCAACTGATTATATCAGTTCTTTATTAGGCTTTTTTCTTGGTTAGAAAAGCAATAAGGCTATGAGTTTCTCATCTAATAATGAAAAGGTCTGGAATGATTTACATCAATTGTTCTTCAAAATTAGGAAAGGGGAGGTGCATCTAATTGAGGACTGTAATGCCAGGCTTCACATTGATGGAAATCAACTTTAAGTCTTTAATTGCTACAAAGCAGGTTTTATAATGGAAACATGAGTAGACATTTGAATATATAGCATGTTTTTAAGGTGCCACTCATACATATAGTTACTTGTTTAAATATGGCTTCTCTTACAGTTTTAGCCAAATTCTTCCCTTTGGAGTTCTTCATGCTTTCTTAATTCTTTGTTCTGTATTATCTGTATTTATTTGATGGCATAGTAAAAATCAAACATTCCTAAACAGCTATGTGTAGTCTGTAAAATTGGCTTGACCTTTTTGTAACTATCAAGTCTGGTGCAAAAACGTATTTAGTGTTTTTAAGTTGATGGTGACTTCTGGAATGGCAAGCAAAATGAATGGGGTGCATTCTAAAATATTGAAGTAGGAGATTACATGAAAGAAAAGGAACAAAAGAAATAAAGGAATGCATGCTGATCTCTGCATATTAAAACCCTGTGTAAGTCAGTATGTGAAAAGTTTTTAATAGAATAAAATATTCTGTACTTCTTTGCTTGTAGAGAGCTCTGTACAGCACTTTAAATAACAGAACTGCAAACACAGAAGCCTTTTTTTCTTCAAGATTTAAAAAAAGCTTTATAATATCTGGTCAAAAAGGCCTCTGGCATAACCAGGACACTGCTGTAACAAGTGGTTGAGTTTGTTGTGTTACCGTTGTGTTCTGAAAGCACTTTAACCTCAGAATGGGATAGGCCATTGCTTGTGCAGGTGCAGTCTACTCATAGACCCTTAACTAGATGTGTGGATGTGAACACTTACTAATTAGCTGGTATGTTATGTCATGTCAGGTAAGGAAGTTATTTTGGAAAACAGCAATTTCAACTGTAAAGGGTAGACACAGGAGTTGTAATAGTATGCAATGTTTTCCACCCCCTACCACCTGTAGTACATCAAAATGGGGTTTTAAGCACCTCATCAAAAAGCTTTCTCTAATTATGTTTTTGTGGCACTAGCTTAAGTCACATGCAAAAATTCAAAAAGAGCTTGCTTCAGTAGAAAACTGACAGTGCTGGTCTTACAGACTTTTTTACTAATGGTCTGAATTAGGAGTGTCTTTAAATAAAACATCTGCATCTTAATGAAAGTTGAGCAGATTTATGCCCTTTATCTATCCTTTGACCTTAATCCTTATAACTCATCTGCGTGTCCAATTCAGATATTTGCATTAGGTCACTTATTCTGTCTTTCCCTTTTCTTTGGAGTTTGAGTGAGATAGGGTAAGTAATACATGATAAAATTTTTCCTGTGTAGACAGTTCCTCCCTTCTTCCCCAACTTCCCCTATCATCATTATAAGTTTAAGACTTTATTAATAAAAGACACTCTGGTCTTTCTAAAAGAAAAGATATTATGGAGAATAATTGCAAAGTAGGGTAATTGAAACTGTTCCTATTACATCTGGCGGAAATTACATTAATTATGTTGGACTTCACAGGATCAAGTAATAGTTGTTTTCATGAAACTTAGTTTGAGTAAAATTATTTTTGAATAAAGGCCATCAAATCTATTACTAACTTTAACTCTTAAATTGTCATTGTTTGCAAAATAGCAGGTGGAATTTACATTAAAGTGACTTCTAACAGAGCAGCATCATTGTTTATTAAGCTGCTTGGAAAATAAGATTCCCTAAATGTTTTAATCAATAGTTGCAAGGATATGCCTGACTCAAACATTTTTCTGCACACTGAGAGATACATGAAATACTGCAGATGAGATCGTCAGCTGCCTTGTGACAGCAGTTGCTTCATTAAGGTGTTATGTGGCTCCTGAATCAAGTCCCCCCGTGAAGTGAAGTACTTCACTCAATGCTGTTACATCTTACAGTGTTTGCTTATTGTCAGATTCTGTCTATGAAAGATGTAAGCAATTTGCATGAGCAGAACTTAATTTAAAATTCTCCCTTGCATAGGGGCTCGCTAAGAGAGACTTTGTGCTTCAAATTCTGACTGCTGTTCCTACCTGAAGATACTGTAGGCCTAAAACCTGCCAAGTCCTGATGTGCACAGCTGTGATGACTTGAAAAAGCTCCATAGCAGAGCAAGTGCATAAATAACTTTGTCAGCCTCCGTTGCTAGATCCTTATGTCTGTGAGCATCTCTCTGCAGGAATCTGATTCTTACACTTCAAGCTTGCTTTGTGCTTCAAGTGGGGGTGTCAAATGGGAAAGGCAGCCAATGCATTTAACAGTATGATACTACATCTCAGTTGGTGGGCATCTCTTCTTGAACTAGCAGAAGTGATTTAGAAATGGTAAGGAGGATTTGGTGGTTAACTCTGAAAGCATTAATCAAGACCAGTTTTAGTTCTAAAATTGAAGCCTCTTTCAGGCTCTTCAGAGCTTTTAAAATTTTACCAAAAAAGACCAAACCACAAACCCAAAGGGGAGGATATGAGGGACTATAATTCCTACATCTTGAGTTTTGTCAATGACTGTGTAGTTTTTATCCTTGAACAAGAGCAATTACCAGGTAACTTACTATCACACTTTTCATGTCTTCAGTTACTCCCTTAGTTCATAGAAAGAAAGAATGCAGACGCAGTGTAATCTGAACAAGACAGACGTGTAGCATGCTTTTGCAGAAATTAAATGTAAGTCTGAGTCATCAGGAGTAAATCCAAGGTCAGATACATTCCTTCATAAGTTCTACTTTATGTATTGCTCATCCAGAAACCAGTGCCAGTGTTCCTGAAAGGTTAACTCTTTGGTTTTGGAATGGGCAGTCCCTGAAGAAGCTGGAAATGTCTTTTGCTAAAATCTTACTAGCTTTTTCTGCATCTCTAACATCATCTTATAAGACAACAGGAATAGCCTGTATGGTATTTCTCTATCTGGCATAGTTGGTTTTTGCCTATGATTTCATGAGCAGGCAGAAAAAAAATTGTAGTAGGATTTCAAAGGTCTCCCTGCAATACATTGAAACTGATGGTAACTCTGTGGAAGGGCGGTCAAATTTCCTGAGAAGAATTTGAATTGAGAGTAGTAGGTTTTTTCCTCTTCTCGCTCCCCCTTGCTGATCTCACTTGTCACTTATAAAAGTGATTTCCAGATCGGTGGAGCAGCACTAGTAAAATCCTTTATTTTTTTCCAAATCTAATTGCTCCTTTGCTCAGCTGAGTGACGAGCCTGAGGAGACTCAAGCCGTTTAATCTCTATGGTAAAGGTGAAGTATAATGTGACACAAAGGTGATCAGAGTAAAGTATATCACCATAGCATGATACTGCACCTGAACTCATAGGGCCCGTGCGCTAGCATGGCTAGGCTCTATCTGTGTTGAGTAGTTAAGTCTACCAGATTGCACAGATGTGGCTCTGTTGTAGATCAGACCTAGGAGGGCTTGGATGCCATGTTTCCTAGGCAGATTCCCTTGTGGCAAATGCAAGACTCAAGTATTTTGAATCCTTGGGGAAAAGAAGCTGTGTGCAGCTGAATTAGAGTCTGGCTGCGTGAAAACACTTGGGTCAAACACAGGACTGACTGCATTTCAGTTTCCTCCAGGGATGAGCAGGATAACATATTGATACCATAAATTTCTATACTTTTTTTTAGTCACTCAAACCCTGTTTTGGTTTGCCATGATCTGGGAAAGGTAGAGAAAATATCCTTTACTTAAGTTGAGAAGGACATCAAGAGAAGAGATGATTTTACCAGGCTGAGAAGTGTCCTTACCAAAGCCTTTCCTGTGTCTCCTTTGGAGTCCGGCGGCACTCAGGTCTCTGGAGATGTGGCTTGCTTTCTTGCATGCACAACCCTATTCTTGGTTTTGTTTTTTTAATTTTAAATTAAAACAAAATCAAACTTGACTATTAAAATCCCCTATTAGTCTTGATAATCTTCCTCCTTTTGGCTGCAATAAGTACTTCTGACTATGGCTGCTAACTAGTGAGCCCTGGAGAATCCTGCTGGAGCGGTTAACGTTTGCCTTCCTGCTTGATTCCTTCTGTCGGTCTACTCTCCAGGGCATAATGAAAAGGAGTAATGTATGTGCTTCATTACAAAGTATGGAGTATTATCTTAAATTATCAATTAGGCTGGCTGCATGTGAGGAAGCTGGAGTCTGGAGTGAAGCGTTCCAGTTGTTCTCTGGTAGATGGGCAACAGGGGACTGTGTGGGAATTCAGGTTTGGCAACTGTAAACTCCTGGAGTTAGATTTACCAGAGCTTGTTGATAAGCATCCCGTTATGTTATGGCATGGCTGCTGAACACTTCAGTACATGAAGCATTTATTCGCCTGAATAAACTACTTGAGTGATAATCAGCGAACTTGTGAGTGGCTGTATGAACTCTAAAAAGGAGTATTTGAATGAGGTGTGGAACTAGGCACAAAGCGATCCTGCATGGCAAGAACTCAAAAACTCAGGGTTTTTAAGTGATGGTGTGCTGCTGCATGTAAAAGTATGCTTACTTGATGGAATATTAACTTCTGCATGGTAAGATGGCCATAAGTGTCATGAAGGTGTCAAAATTGTTGTCTGTTTAAAAACTATCTTAGGATTTATTGAAACTTTCTGAGTTAATTTTCCACAGCAAACATTTTTGCGGAATCCCGAACAAAACTCATATTCAGCAAGTGGAAAAGCCCAATTTTTTTTTTTTCCTCGATGCTCCCTGTAGCATGATTAGAGATGTGGTCAGAACTGGGCAAGCGTGTGGGCAAAAGCTTTTATCTCACCTGTCTTCTCAGTCTATGACCGAAGAAGATTATTTGTTCCTCCCTTCCATTTATGTAGTCAGAGAGGAAAAATGAGATTGTGGGTGGGTTTTTGTTTATGAATAAATACAAGAGCTCTCTTACATATCTGTGAAGATGTTTATTTGTATGTCTGTAAAAATGACTTAATTTCTGGATTATTTGGAGGAAGCCTGTTGGGGTTTATATAGACTTTCCACAGAGCTCTTCAGCTTCCACGAAATGCTGCACCAACCATTTTTATATAATGGCCTCAATAAAAAGAGGAGACTAAAAAAGAAAAGTTTATATTGATTACAGAGAAAAGAACCACCTTGTTTTCAAATAATTGCACGTATATGTGACATTAGAGGACTAATTTCCTGAGTAAAGTTCAGGGGAATTGCTCAGACAAGTAATTTCATAAAAGATCTCTTCCTGGAAATTCATGAGTGTGAGCGGCTTGATACTGGAGTTGAGTACAGTGCTAGGCACAGGTATGGAACTGTGCACATAAAAGATAAAAAACACTTACAGCTTTAGAAATAAGCTAACAGTAAATATGAATACTTGATACAATTTTGAGGTAACTGCTCTTTTTTTCCTTCTTGCTTTCCCCAAAATTCTGTCTCCTGTGGGACTTGTTTTGTCATCATGGGAATACGTTGTGGATATGAAGAAGGCAGGCAGATATAGGTGAAGGGCCTCAAGTTCTGAATTTAAACCTTCATTTTTGGTAGAGCAGTAGCTCCTGTGCAGTATTACATTGTTGAAAAGCTCAGTTGGTGCGATACACTAATGCTCTCCTGACTGGATGGGTAGTTGAGAGGCTGTGTGTTGTTTTACTATCAGTTGTTACAATCTTGCAACATATTATCTATAACCAAAGGAATTTCTCTGAAAAAAATAAACAAATAGCTGTGGCAGGGCTCTTACGGGTCATGAGAGGCTTGAATACATCTAAACTCTTATCTCATCCTAACCTGTATCTCAGCATGAACGAACACTGGATACGGTCAGGTTTTTGGGACCTGGTATCACAATTTCTACCCCCCCGTCCATGTGTGCAGGTGGAAAAGACAAACTTTGATTGTATTAATAACAACTTATTTTGAAGCTAGCTTTATTTTGTGGCTCTCCAAATACTGATGTGAGTAAAATATCTAAGAAACAAATACAAATGATTCATTCTTTGTACTATAGAGGTGGTCCATGTTTGATCTCTAATATACCATAAATACAGAATGCGAAGAGGTGGAGCAGGAACTGTATGGACTCTCTGGTCTTCCAGAAAGCTTGTTTGGGTGGTGTAAAAAGAGCACTCCTCCTTCACAGATGGAATTTTCTAAGGATTTATTTTAAAGTACCTTTCGAGTTCTACAATAGCATAATTAAAATTCCTTCAAGTCAGGCAACTTCTTGTGCATTAACATAACATCCATTAACATAATGAAATGGGTATTTTCAAATTTGGGTTACCTTGTTGTTGTATGGTATTTTCTTTTCTAACCCTTAGACCGAAGTTGTGCCTTCTGATGATGGAAGGGATGGTTAGGTAGAATAAATACTTGCTGAAAGGTAGACTTTCTGGCAATATCTTCGGCCTCGCTAAGTGTGTTCCAGAGCCCTACTCTTATCCATCTGAGACTGCTTCAGCCTCTGAAAGACAAAAACATAGTGTCGATTAAAGCTGAACCTGCCTACAATTCAGTTATTAATTGTTTGGTTATGCTGGAAATACCTCTGCGCATAGATCTGCATGGCAAATTTTAAGTCCTTTATTCATCAATTACTACTATACCAAGGTGTGTGTCTGCATTGATTACTCTGTTTGCAGTTGGGATTTTAATAATATTTAATGAAATCGCACAAGATTTTAAAGAGTGACAGCTGTTTTGAGAGCATAACAGTGGAAAATACTTCTGTATGGAGCAGGACTGCGGTGTTCAGTGATGTATGGTGTGCCTCTTGGGGGAGTGAAAGTCATGTCATGCTTTGGGTTATTTTTTGGGTTTGTTTGTTTTCTTTTCTACTAAGGCACCTAGGCTAAGGCACGTTGCAGGCAAAGAGCTAGCTTGTGATATGTCTCTCACCTCGCTGAGAGGCATGCCATGTACTGTGAATTGTTGCAGCCTGAACTGCAAAATGCTTCCATCGTGTCAGGGGCAGTATATAGAGCAATATTGTATATAATTTGTGAGTGCAGTTGTCTGGAAGAGACTATGAAAGAGGGGAGATGGGAATAGGTTTTGGTCAGTTGTCCGGTGTATTTATGAGCAAGACTTCAGAGGGTTTTTAGTTACTCTGAGTTATTCACACCAGAGCAGCTGTGTGTACAGGATCACAGAAAGGGATTTGAGAACAGAAGAAATGATTAATCCTTGTGTGTACTAAATTCTTTCACAAAGAAGATAGGGCTCAGTGTAAATGTCAAGAGTCAGATCTAGAGAGGGGACATAGATGTTGTGACAAGGTATATTGCAAAGCCTGTGTTTAAATAACTGAGAGCCACTCGGTGTCTCTGAGTGAGGCACCTGGGTATCTCATGGTGCTGATGGAGAAGCCTGGTGAAGAGTTTTTAACCCAGCCAATGGGTTGCAATGCAACTCAATCCTCTGGATTGCAAGGCAGTAAGTTAAGCTATAGGGAAATACTTCTTCCATGCAAATAATCTTTAAGGGGGAGAACTGAATTTTTTAATAACTCTTTGTATATTGTACAACATAGCTGTAGCAGCCTGTAGTCATAGCTGCAGCAGTTCCTTCTTACTCAGTAACTGATTTGTTCAAGCACATAGTGGAGCTGTGGGGAAAACTGAGCTCAGCTCTCCTCACCTGAGGCTAGCCAAACTGCCATCTCTCGGGAGGATTTTGCCTGTGACTGCTCAGAGGCTCGTGCTCTGGAGCTGTTGTGCTCCAAATGAAATCTGGATTCATCTGGGACAGGGGAGGCGAGAATGGTTTGGGGGCTCTCCTGGAGTGTTATTGGACGCATCCTATAGGAACTTCTCAGTGTGAGACTGTTCTGTCTGTAGATGAGGGATTTGACTGTCAAACTGGAAAGTCTTTCTTTATTCCACTGAACAATATTTAGATAGGGAAGAAGTTTCAAGAAGGGGAGTTTGAGACTTAAATTTGGTGTTTTGTCCTTTGTATGTGGCTTGGCTCATAGCTAGGTATGTGTGCATGTAGCAGTCTTTTACTATCAATAACAGTGGCTGTTTGATTTAATGGTCCTATAAATAATTACACTATTTTAACAAATCTCTTTAATTAAAACTGCTTTCCATTTGGTGTGACAAAACAAAAGACCTCTTAGTATGTTGCAGGGTTTCTGCTGACTTGTTTGTGTGCTCTTTTGTGGACAGATCGCAGGCAGCACACAAAATACCACTGGGAAGACATGACCTTGAACAGATGTGCTGTTAATAGAGTTCCCTCGAGAGGCGCTTTGCAAGGCCTTGCAACGTGTCCCATTGACCAAAAGGGTGCCTGAATGTGCCTCAGCAGGCAAATGTATGTTTACCACAATTTTATGTCTGTCTTGATGTAGCAGTTCCAGCTATAATGGGTAACAGAGTGCCTCTGAGGCTATGCCTTAGTGATGTTCCTTCGGTTTTTAGACACATGAGGATTTTTCTCTCCTGTTTTGAGGGAACTTAAGGGCCTGTGGTGTGTGGGAGTTACCTTATTTTTCTATTCCCTTTCAGAAGATGCGGTTTTAAATTGAACACTGAAGTCAAAGGCACTTGAAATTGCTCCATCAATTTAACAGTAACTTCATTCAGTAATTCTTCTAACCAGCATGCTTGGTTTAGATCCTGGCAAAGCTTGGCCATATTTGCTTTTTTGAGGTATAGTGCCATGTAGAAATAACCAACCTAGCTTTTAAACATAGTATACTTAAGAGGTTTAGTAGCGGAAAACAGCTCTGTGCAGGCTTTTATCATGTTTTATAGGTTTAAAAGAAAAACTGGTCCACTTCTACTACCTTCTTGTAGAAATATGATGATTGTTAATTTGGGAAGCCTAACAAAACAAAAATACACTTTTATTGTTTTTATCTTGGACTCAAGGCAAAATTAGGTAGATAAATGTTCCATGTGTACACTTTTAGCACAAATCCAAGTGAGTTTTTATACTTTACTCTGTAAAGAATGATCTTGGCACCCGAGTGCAGATTTGCCTTTGGTGCCAGGTGAGGAGGAGAGAGGGAGCGATGAATAACCACCAAAGAGAAGCTGATAGAGGTTCAGCTGTTCCTGTCAGGTATGGGCAGTGGCTGGTATTTTTGGTCATGTTGGTTTTAAAAGGGCAGCGTATGAGGAGGAAGGCAAGGAAGCTTTCTGTTACTCTAAAAGGTACATTATGTGAAAGAAATTACAAATGATAACTTAAGGTGGAATGCAAATTTGCAATTTAGATTTGTAGAAATATTTTTCATGACTTAGTACAGAAAAATCATTGCTTTAACATATTTTAATATAATTGTTTATCTGGAAAATGTTTTTAATGCTCTTAAAGGATAATTTACCTGTCAATTTTGCTACACTTTGGTGTGCTAATTAGTGGCTGTAAGGAAAATATTGAAGTGCAGAAGCAGCGGGGGCATTAAAGTGGTATGCAAGCTTCAGAAGCGTAGGGATGTGTTGTTTCTGAAAAATGGTAGTATTTCAGAAGTAGCATATTTTACTTGTTTGCTTCAGTTTCTTGGAGAACTGAATGCAGTCAATCCCAAGGATCTCTCTCTCAATCTCTAGCCATTACAACTGTGGCAAAGTGCAATTCCTCAGTGTGGGTAGTTGATCAAGCTGGTTCTACGTGAGAAGGTTGCCTTAGTTCAGCAGAAGTTAGGACTCTTTACAGTGCTAGTTTGCTTTGTTTTGTTTTTTAAATAAATCACTGCTGTAAATTCCTGTGTTTGCATGCTTCGTGTAAGACAGTCTTGAATGCTTTAATAGCATTTTAGTGTTACAGCTGCATAAGACCATTTTCTGTCAGTGAAAAAGGTCCAGAGTGAGGCATCTGATGTGCTGGTTTGTTCTTCCAAGAGACTGAAGAGTAACCAAGCTCAGATGAACTTGTATTATGGTGATGATTTGGGTACTTGGAAGACTGTCTCCTTGAAGTGATATCTCAGTTTGTCACTCTGCCTTTGGGCAGAGGCTGTTTTGTAGGAAGAGCTAGGGAATGTGGGAATTTTTTTAATTTCTTTTCCTCCTTTGGCATCAGTATAATCGGATGTCTGAGCTTAAGAGTGCTGAAAAACGATTATATTTTTTCCTGAGGTTTGGAAGCTGCTTCCTCTTTCAAGCATCTTGATTTTTGTTGTTGTTCAGAGCATGTCAGACACCTGCAAGAGATCTGGGAGGATTTCAGAAGAGAACTTGGATTTGTTTTCACTTGTCCTGATTGACTACTGATATTGGATCTTTGTGTCCTCCTCTTGCTTTATAAGCTTGGCTATATAAATGACATACTGCTGACCTAATCCTAAAGCCCCTACTTTTTTCATTGATTATGAGTTAGAGGGAAGATTAATTATTGTATATTACCTTAATATCAGATCATCTTTCATATGCAAATTTATGCTTTGGTTTGTTTTGCTGTTTAAAAACTCCCTCTCATTTCACATGCATGTTCTTGTTAAAGGATTATTCTGAAATATACAAAACCACGCCTTGGAAGAGGCTCGAATCTCCAGTGACTTAGCTGTGAATTCTGGTCTGGCTTTCTCATTCAGGCTACTAGTGCCTGTGGGTTTGTGATGAGCCGGATGGTGAGGCATATCGGTTGACATACTGGTCGTGCAATGGGGCAGTAACCGCTGGCAGAGTGATGTGCACACTGGTGGATGAGGTTGAACAAGATCTTAGATCAGCATTACGGTTTGGTTTTTTGCCTTTGAATCTGGGCCTTAGCACCCCTATTTCATGGCTAACAGCTCTTCTGCTATAGATGAATAGTGCCATCATCTCCTTATCCTACTCATTTTTAGTTGAAAGCTTTTGAATACTATGTAAAGGAGGGTTTCACCGTTGGTGTCAACGTGTTAGGTATAACCTGGCCATGCCTAATGGCTTGGACTTCGAAGACTGAAGTAGAGTTGAGTTTATCTTTTACTCTTGAATCACAATGAAGTTTAGATAAGAGCTAAAAATGTAGATGGTCCTTGCAGTGTTCCTGAGTGTATGCAAATATATATAGAGGTTAGGTACATGAGGATCTCTGGCTATGTCTGTTGAACTGGAACATCTCCTACCTAGCACTTGCTAATGCTAAAATGTTGCTGACTCTTACTTTCTGAGATTCAGTTTTACTTTTATTACCTATCTTTAACAGACACAATGTGGGCTAAGTGATGCCAAAATCCTCTTTTTGAACCTGGCCTTCTTGAGCATCTTCTTTCTAGTACAGCTGCAAATTTTCCTTGTAACAATGAAATTTATCTTACCTTATAAGATAGCTTCCTCAATCTTTTAATCATCTCATTACCTAGGATTTGGTGATAATTCCTGAAACTGGTCTTAAAGTATCTTGAGCTGTATGTATTTTTATTTTTTTAATCTTGTTTTTCTGGGTGATCAGTCATCCAAAATCAAGCTCTACTTTCTACAAGGTTGGTTTTCACAAAGCAGCTGTCCCACTCCTTCATTTCCACTTGCTCTCTCAATCCTTCTCCAACTACCTATTATCAAGGAGTTCATCACTGTTGTCACATGACTGACTTTACCAACAATGCCAATTATGTCAAACATATATTATTTCAAACTCTGGCAAATACAATGCCTCTTCCTTGTCACTCAACATCTGCCCATAGTGTGGAATGCTTTTAGGAAAAACATTTTCTTACTGAACTTAAACTTAATCAAAACTTAATGGCTATGGTCATCCTTTACCTTTATGCACAGAGCTCAACTACTTGCTTTTTTCCCTGATCTGTTTCTCATGGGGGAAGAGTCTTCTCAAAGAAACTCTTCTCCCAGTTGAAATAAAAGTGAAGTCAAAGTAAGGGTCTCCAAGTTCTTCTGTCATCTGTGAAGGTTTGTGTGATGTCAGCATATATCAACACCAGATACTTGCCAACTTACTTCAGCAACCACACTTCCATTTTTCTTACTTCAGCAGACTGAACACCATTCTGTTACCTTTGGTCTTCTGCCGAGTATCTTTTAGTCTTCTAATTAAAGTTCAGGTAACAATTGTTTCTCTGAAGAAGCTGTAGGATAATATCATGGTTTGCCCCACAAGAATGCTCCCCAGGTGTGCCTTCTGTAGCTTTTCACTTTCTTCTATAGACACACCGTTTCCCAAATACTTAAATGGCTGATACAATGATTAAAATACAATTCTGAATGTCTTTATATGCCTCTTCATTTATGTCTTCATACTTACTTTAACTGTAAATAGTTTTTGTTTCTCAATTTTTCTGCACCTCACCTCTTTACAACATCTGCAGACAAGAAAAGGAGCAATGTTAAAACCACTGATTTCCCAAAGCTTTTTGTTTTCTTGGATGCTACTTGATGTTGAAATGTTCCTTGGCAGTATTCATATCTTCCTTTTCAAGTCTGCGTTTCACGCATTAAAAAAAGCCCACCCAAGCCCCTACTACGTCACTAGAAAATAAAATCTACTGCTTCGACAGCAGAAATAAGGATGATGAGTAAATCATCTCCAAAGATAAAGCTGAAGGATCCGTGGTGTGTACTCAGCCTTACATCTGCTCCATGCGTTTGTCTGCTCAGCAACCTTGCTTTGCAAATGGCTTTGAGGGAGCAAAGTACTCTGTATGCTCTGAGAGGAAACGATTAGCAAGTGAAAATAAAAATCCTGAGTCTAAACAGAGCCCTACCTTCTCATCCTTAATGCTGTAGAGGTGAAGCCATCCAACTCCCTCACCTGGGCTTTCAAGAGACTAAAATCACTGCCATGTGTTTGAGATGGAAACTAACTGACCTTGTGAAGACACTCTTTACCTCTAAACACAGCATCCTCAATTTTGCTTTCTGCCATCATCAGGACATGATTCTCTCTTTCTGTTTTGTAGCTTTTGCAAGCCTGGTGTATTTTTTTTTCCTTCATCACTGAATGTTGTATAAATAGAAATTTGAGTTATTTTCTCAGCTGTACTCAAAGTTGGAAAGAACTTCTACTTTTATTGATGAAATTCAACTAACCCATGTTAGTGAAAATAATATACGTTATGTATCATCTGCGTGCATGACGTTCTTTCATTGCCTATTGCCGGGTCTTGGTAAGTGTCTGACAAATTATCTTCCTTATATTCTGACCCTTGGGACCTCTCTTTCCTCTGTGGAACAACTAATGTTTAGACAGTTTAGCAGAAATGCATCCTGTCACTGGCATTAAGACATCACAGGTACTTGTTGGTGGAACAACTAGACAGTACCACAGAGAAATGTGACAACAGAGATAATCAGACTATCAAGGTTATAATCTGTTCCTTGTATTCATGGTTACAACTCAGAGTGGCAGAAGTGAACATTAGGGCTAATGCATAGGGCACCTCCAGTTATAAACACACAAAGATAGGAAAACACTTCAACATCATTTAGTAAATGGAAAGTGCTGCTATTTCATCAAGTTCACATCTAATTGTTTTAGCCTTTGGCATGAATAGCCATGTTGCTGAATCAGCGGTAGCAGGGCTGGATCCAGGCTGGCTGAGGCTGTGTTAGGGGCAACATTACACAAAATGCATGTGTACTTTTTAAATTAAAGACAAGTGAGTACATGCAAAAAGAACTTCTGCCAAAATATGCTAAATACTTAGCAGAGAAACCTTGAGAAGCAGTATAATTCTGTTTCACTAGTGATGTTTAAAGACATGGGTAAATATTTTAAAGGAGGGATATGCCTATTGGAAATCTTTTGAGAAATGCATGTTTGTGTGAGAGAAGGACAGGAAGATTTTTTTCTGTGTTCATAGTTTGGCTTTTTAATTTAACTTAGTGCTGAATTGAGTTTTCAAAATCATGATTCTTTAGAGCTCCTCCTGAGACTTGTGTGGCTGATATTCAATTTTCATTAAAAAGTCGTTTCTTTTTGTGTGTTCTGGCTCTTACAAACAAGTCAATTTGGCAACACTTTTAATGAAATTTCAGGGTAGTTCTCATTGTTTCTATGAATAAAATACAAAGTTTACCTTTCATATACAGTAAATCTTTTTCATTTGGTAGGCATGTCCTGTAGTTGTCCTAAATGACAATGTATATTTGAAATAAATTAAGAAAGCATAGTTGGCTTCCCTGGGAATGGCATTCTTAAAGCCCTAATACATTATTTCTATTAAAAAGCAGGGGAAAAAACCCAACTCTTCCTCTCCTTCTTCATTTACTATCAGCTTTAGGGTCTTCTGAGTTTATGCAGAACACTATAAATGTGGTTGCACTGAAATTTCCTTGCTCATATTTCATAAGCAGCATGACCAGAAACACTGTTCCTCAGTAGGACAGAGGAGGTATCCCATTGCTTCATTGTACAAATCGGAGGACAGGCCAATGTGCAGCCCATAGGGGAAATTAGTAACTCAGAGTTGGAAGGGACCTCCTAGAGATCATCTAGTCCAACTCCCCTGCTAAAGCAGGATTG
>RSEF01000004.1:30051112-30066848 GCA_003993805.1 Himantopus leucocephalus | reverse complement strand
GAAGAGGGTAGATTTAGAATAGGTATTAGGAAGAAATTTTTCATAATGAGTGTGGTGAGGCACTGGAGCAAGTTGCCCAGAGAAGCTGTGGATGCCCCATCCATGGAAACGTTCAAGGCCAGGCTGGATGGGGCTTTGAACAACCTGGTCTAGTGGGAGGTGTCCCTACCCAGGGCAGGGGGGTTGGAACTAGATGATCTTCAAGGTCCCTTCCAACCTAAACCATTCTATGATTCTATATCAAAAACTGATTTCTGTTCTACCATACAAACACTTGATATACATAAAAATGTATCTTTCCTAGGTTAAAACAGTAAAGAAATAGCTATAGTACAATCAACCTTTTAAACCAAGAGATAGACATACACAGAAATGTGCTGTTACTTCTGAGTCAGGATTGTCTAAGCAAGGCAAGGTTGAGCAGAAATCAGCTAATGTAGCTCAATAAACAGGGCTTCAAACACAGAAGCTCTTCTTTGGGTCTAAGACAGAAAGAGCCTGCTAAGGAAAGGCAATCAAGTTCACCTCCAGAAACAGGAGGCTGATGTTGCTGTTTCTACTTTAGACCTGAAGAAAGGCTTGCACAAGTCTGGTACACATAACCCCGTCTCATTGAGAGCAGTTTGCCGGGAGAACAGTCCTTCAATGAGTAAGTGTCCCCAGCCTTCCCTTCCGCAGGTAGCATCGTAAACCAAACAAGATCAAACATAAAACAATAATCAGTCCTCTATTAGAAACAGTATGCTTTTTTTAAAGCATCATATTGATGTCTATTTTGTAACACCACAAATAATAATCTATGCCTTCCCTTCAGAGGCAAGACATTACTCTACATAAATAACCGTCGGGAAGACAACATCTTATGCTGCCTCATTTAACTGTAGCCCCCAAATCAGCTTCACTGTTGCCTGCGTTCCATCATAGTGGGACCAAATCACGTGCTGGAAAGGGAAATCTTGTGTTCCCTTTGGTTTTAAAATCCAGCTTCACTACATATCCAGTATATAGAGCTGATTGTTATTTCTTCTTATCTGCTAATTGCCACAGATTGTGATATCTATTTATATCTTCAAAAGTACTCCTAAACACACTGCAAAATACTTGCCAGAGGATTCAGAGGCCAAAAGTGATCAATCATTTGGCAGATACTGTATTTTTCTGCACAGCCAAAATACATTGCTGTTTCTCATTTAAAAAAATAAAAATCACCACAGTTCTTGGGAAGAAAAAAAATTAACTGAATGAGGATTATTTTTTTTTTAAATCTGATAGAAAGGAACTGTAGCCAGCCTGCAGATTTTTTACTGATTCATTTTGCCTGCGTGTGGCAGGTATGCACATTTCACATGATAGCCATTTCTAGAGGACTTGCCTTTGCAGGGGCTATAGCTGCCACTCAAACAACATGTCTCAAACTTACAAAATGGTAAAGTGTTATCAGACTGCAGTCCAACATGGATATCTATATTTGGCTGCTACTACTCAAATCACATCTACAAAGTCACACCCCAGCAGCACCAAGTACCCCTAACATACTCCTGAGAAATGTTTGTCTCACTGACCTGTCCTGACGAACCTCCTTTGATGGTGACTGCCCAGAGAGGTCACCCACCTGCTCCAGCACACAGTTGCCCCAACCACCGGCAGGTAGCCTCTAACCTACTCCTCCTGTGCTGTTAGAAACCATTTAAAGTTTGTCCTCCGCTAAGCACACATGCCAAGACTTTTTTTTTTTTTTTTTTTNCTACAGCTTGCGTTTAAGACAGTAAGCCATAAATAGCATAAGAAGGCGCTTGAACCTGTCAGCGCATCTGGGCAAGCACCTTTTCCTCCTAACCCCCATCCCAGACACTATAAGAACACTGAAGACACAGGGAAAGGATTTGTTACACAGAAGGGATCACTTCTCGGTTACTGCACTGCTCAAGGCTTAGCGAGTTTATGGCTTATGAAATAGAAGCAAACCAAATAACTAAAATCACCACCATGAGTATTTTTTTTGTTTCTCCTTTCCAAGGACCTGCTTGGTGTCTTACTCTTTCCGTCAGTTTTAATTGCTGTCTATCAAACTTTTCCTCTCAGAGGAATGGCAAACACTCGACTTTGATGAGGAACGTCAGGTTTGTAAGTTTAACAGCACAAGCATCTACTTAACTGACAGCAGTTGAATCTATTCAGCTATACAGACGGGAAGAGGTCTGGTAGCCTACTTCACATACTCTAATTTTCCCTTTTTAGCAGCTGTAAGGTTATAACAGACATTTTTAGAACTTGTCAATGAGAGAATGTAGGAAAAATGAAGCCTGTAAACAGGTCAGCAGTTCAAAACTCAAGTTATCTGCGTGTTTTGCTTTAAGTGATAGCCTGCCATTGTTTCTAAAGTAGTCTGGTTCTTACTCTACAGTAAACAGGGCACCTAAAAGGCAGTAAATCACAACTTAAATGAGAATGAAGACAACTATTTTGAGGATGCAAAAGGCACAGAATACTGATGTATTTTTATTACTGAAGCTCTAATTAAAACTCTACCTCTCATACCATAGGGCTGAAGAATTACCTGTTGACTTTTCATCCTCAGAAACAGTCTTAGCAGCTTAACTGCAAACATGAAAAAAACCCAGACATTGGAGTTTCAAGCAGTTTTTGTCCTAACTTGATAATATAAACGCTAACACAGAATATGCCTTTCTACTAACAGCTCTTCGAAGCTTAAAGGTGATTAATGCTGCTACATTTCATGTTAGTGTTGTCAAGATCCTTCTGCACAGACCCTGACAAAAAAAAAAAAGGAGATTTAAAAAGCACATATTATTTATTCTGAAAGCAAAGGGCCTTGCAAGTGACAAGATGAGGTCTTTGCCCAGGAGCTGGTTTTGATAGCAGAAATCAGAGAGTACTTCCCACTTTTTGTTCCACACTCATTAGCACTGTCAGAAATAGTTGTAGGTGAGAAGCCATATTATTCTGCTCCTCCTCCTTTGGGATGCCAGCAAGTCTTAAGACTGACTGACATGATCCATCTTCCAAATCTATTAAATTCTCTCATGCTTTATAAAATGCATTTTTTACAGCTTTACTGTCTCCACTGTACTGTAATCTTATTCATCTCTCCTCCACAATTCAACACTTTCTAGCATATTTTGTCCATATGAGAGACAAAAAACTTGTTACCTATACAAGATTTGTTTATTTATAATTAACTTGGATAGACTTTCCTATCTATACTGGATCTGGCTGGAATGGAGTCAACTTTCTTCACAGCAGCCCATATGATACTGTGTTTTGGGTTAGTGGCTAAAACAATGTTGATAACACAACAGTGTGGTGGCTATTGCTGAACAGTGCTTACACAGCACCAAGGCGCTCTCTTTTTCCCCCCCATTAAGTAGGCTGGGGGTGAGAAATAAGCTGGGAGAGGACACAGACAAGACAGGTGACCCAAACTGGCCAAAGGGACATTCCACTCCATCCAACATTATGCTCAGAGCTCACTGCCCCCTCCCATGACTCCCAGTGGGAAGCAGGGGGAGAACAGGAAGAACCGAAGCAAGCGCACTCATGAGTCAAGATAAAGACAGTTTAATAACTGAAGGAAAGGGGTGGGGGGGGAAGGCAAACAAGTGATGCAAAAGCAATCACTCACCACCTCCCACAAGCAGACTGACATCCAGCCAGTCCTGAAGCAACAGCTACCTTGGAAGCCTTCTTCCTCTACCCCAGTCTTTTGGTTGGGTTTTTTTTGTTTGTTTGGTTTGGTTTTGTTGTTGTTTGTTTCATTTTGGTTTGTCTTCAGTGTTTGGCCATTTGCATTGCTAATAGTAAAAATTAATTGATAAAAATCAAGAATGCAAAATTGTTTCCAGTCAAAACTCAGAAGATGCTCAAGAATGATGCAGGTTATTGGTTCTCGGAGGCACAGATTCTACCTTTGCATATGAGTGCTCAGTATTTACCGTGCTGTGGTTATTACCAAGCACAGACTTTGCAAAGGATACTACATCACATTTTACGACACTACCCATTTTTAAAAGATAAGATGTGAAAAAAAGTGTTTGATTCAAAGAGAAAAAAGTTTGGCTATTCTTGGCTGTGCAATCAGATGGCAAAGTAAGTCATCCTTTTGTCAGGCTCTTCATAACAAAAACAAGGTCATTTGGAAAGAAAAAATGCTATTCTGATCTTACCTGCATAATCCCAAATACAATTAAAAATGTATTTAAAATTGCATCAAGATCAGTGGCAAAACTCATAAGAGTATAGAAAAGCAAGTGCACAACCATCTGGCCGATACGTAGTTTGATACGTTCCTGGGGATGGTTAAGGAGAAAACTCCCTAGATACTACAGCATCAATCCATTAAGCTCTAAACCAACTTCCAAGTCAATTTTTGAGAAATTCCACAAGTCCACACAATATACGCATTCATTCAATTAATTCAATCTAGCAAACTAATTCTGCCCCCCAGTTCACTTTTTTTTCCTTATGATCTCAAGCAATCTGCAATAATTTATCGGAGAAAATGATTTGTACAATTCAACTTAAAAAATCTCCCTCCTTCTCATTTGGGCTTTCTCACATCTGACTGCTGCCAGATGTTACAGGTAGAGGCAGACAGAATATGCCATCTGCACTACTGAATGTCTCAGGCATATCCTAACAGGCTGTTGGCTTCATCTGAACATTAATGGCTGATGGCAGCACAGCAGGTGCAGTGGAGGACCAGTGGGAAATGTGTTGAGAAGCCCAGAATGGGCTCAGTACTTATGTGCCAGATGAAAGTTGGGAGTTATAAAACAAGACTACGCAGTACAGATTGAAAGACATTGAGAATACTGTTTCAATCACGACTTTCATTTCCAAATAATACTACATGGTGTTATATTTTAAAAGAGAAAGTCTTAGCTTATTGCATTTCACAAGAGTAGGAAATCGGAAACATAATTACCAAGATATTTATAAACTGAAGTACATTTTAATAGCTTGCTTGACACGCTGCAAAAAAGGTCCAATGGTATACACTTCAGCTGCATCAATTGTCAGATAACATGAGACAAATATATGACTATACACATACTTGTACAAATATAGACTTATTCCATAGTTGGTTTAAAGTACAAAGCTATCACAAATAAACGGCATTCATTATACTATTGTGCTGTTTCTACGCAAACAGTTCATATATGAGTGCATGAGACCTCACGTTCTTTCCAAACAGCATAAAAATCAAAATCTGGCTTTTTTGTTTTTTAAATCACAGCGTATCAAAAACTTTCTTCTATGAGTTTGTATCTAAAGTTGATAAGCATGGCAAGAGAAACTCACTTTATTATCGATGTATCAAAGTTATTTTCTGTTATTGCTACCCTTCAGTCTCTTTGCAATGAATATAATTTGTTACTTTGTTTTGCAAGAATTTCTCTCCCCCCAAGGATTTGCACTAGATTATTTCACCACAAGATGTTAGAGAAAGTTAAAAGCTTCAGTTACTCTCAGCAATCATCAGGTGTATTCCATAGCTCTCAAGAGAAATATATAGCTGAAGGAGGCTTTACTCCAAGACTTTCCTAGTGTAGTAAGTCCGATACATATAGCAAATCACATCTGAACTGTGCTGACTTATCATCGAAGCTTTTTCATGATACTCTGTCAGTATACCTGTACCGACTGTGAACTAAATGTCTTTAGAGGATGAATAAATAAAACTGATCCCACTTACTATTCTGTTAAATGCCCCAGTTAGTTCACAGTCTATGTGTTAATGTGGAAAAGTCCCAACTATGTTATTTGATATGTAATGTTTTCATTTCTTTACCAGCAACTGAACCAAGACCTACTCATTTCACACAGACAAAACTGTTTTGTTTGTTTTTAAAGATCACTGTAAATTAGTTTCCTTAAAAGGCTGAATTCACCGTATCTCACTATCTGTTCTCTGACCTTAGCAGTTACCTGGCACAGAGATAAGAAAATAAGTTCACAGCAGAGCCATAATTCTAAAGGTCTTTGTATGCCTACAAATCTTAAACAAAGAATGGGAAAGAAGTAGGTATAAAAAAAGACAAGACACAAATCTGATGAACAAAGTGATGTGCCTGATCATTTTTGCTCATTAAAAATTTAATGACTCTCCACCATTGCCTCTCAGTCCCTAAATTCAGTTCAAGTCTCTCTCAACGCACCAGATAAATTCTAACTCAGCTTACAAACCTTGTGCTGCTGCTCCTGCAATCAAAGCCCTCCTGTAAAAAAAAAAAAAGACAAGCCCACTGTGCAGAGCGCCTGTGACACAGGGCACCGCCATCCCCCCCTGCCACTGCACAGGGCCAGGGGTCAGCATTTGGCAACAGAGCCTATTACCATGCAGGCTGTCTGCGGGCACTTTGGGATCTGTCTTGATCAACAACTACACATAAACACACATACTTCAGCCTTTACCACAAGCAGTTTCAAACCAATCACTGAGATATGTCACCAGTGCAATAATAAAATTACCTGTTGTGCTTTGGTTTGCCGAAATGAAGGTGAAGAACACAGCGCGCTCCATCTATTCTACTTTGCCCAACTGCTTTTCCAACCAGCACAGTATCAAAAGGTAGGAGGACTCATTTCTGCAAGTCAAACTCAGTAGTTCAAACAGGGGGGGAAACAAATACTAGAATTTCATCTCAATAGCTAAAGGATTTTGAAGCCCTTGCTTGCTTCCCCCATTTAGGATTTAATATAATGTAGTGATCAAGGCTTAATAAACTACATTCTGTACCCCCTTGCATCTATCAAATGCAAATAAGGGCTTTCACAAAACAAAAAAAGTAGGATTTGTTTCCTAGTCACAGAACATCCTAGATATTCTCCAACTGCAGCAGAGCAAACTTCTGGCTTTTCTTTGGTTTGGTTTGTTTCCTTTTTTAGAATCATTAGAATCAATGGAAGCTTTTCTTTGAGGGAAGATTGAGGCTAGTTCATGTTTTTTCTTGTTTACTTTTCTTTTAGGCAGATAAGGGTAAAACAGAGTAAGTTCATTAACTTCCAAATAGCTCCATAGGGCTTCAGTGGTATGAAGTTGATCCATTGTTTAACATTATGTTTTTCTGATGCTTTCCTTTATTATCCTTTGAATAATTAAAACCCTTGAAAGCCTGTTCCATTAAACAACTAACTTTCATATCATTAGTTGCTCGAATAGCTGAAAGGGCAAACATAGTATGAGCTATAGGTAGTTTTGAAAAAACTGTTCATTTCTTCATGTGAAGTGACACTCACAAACCCTGTCAACAGAGATCTTTACAGCCTATATTACTGAAAGGTAGCTTCTGCAAAATGTGCATACAGTATTAATAGTAGATTTGAGTTCAGCAGCAAAATACCACTGCTATTAATCATCATCTGATACTAAATTAAGGGATATTAAGCTCTTAAAAATTTAAAATTTTTTACGTTAACCACATTTGCTCCATTTCTTCCCACATGCTCAAGTTATAGGATACTTTTAATTTAGCAAAAGGACAGGTAATGTTTTTCTTCAGATTGATTCAATATAAAGGCAGGCATCAGTTATCATAAAAAGAGAAAGCTTGGGCGCAAACACACAAAGGCAAAACAGGAATTGATTCCTACCAATGAACAGGGTCAAACTGGAATTGTATTATTCCTCCTTTCTTCCCTAGAAACTCTTACAGTCTATATATCATCATTAGGGGAGGGGGGAGCGGGGAGGGAAGAAGGGTACCAAAATATCATCCCACGCTTTCTTTAATCATATAAAAAAGTCATCACATAAGCATTATTCATTCAAAAACTGTCTCATTTTCAACAGCCTAGGGCTAAAGGGAGATACAGATGGGAGGAAGTTAACAGAACAATCTACGGAGAGGAACTTGTCATGCAAAGCACTATTTCAAAGGAAATAAAGGATAGAGGAAGCGTATTCTGCACTTGCTCCACTGCTAAATATAGGCTGAAAGATAGACATTTAAATGTATTTATTACTATTTATATGCATCTATATGCCAATTACTTCTGTAAATTTGTTTCCAAATCAAGAAGCTTTGTAGGACCATACTTCCACTTAAAATGTAAGAAGGTTAAAGAAGTTTCCAGTATTGCATTTTCTGTCCTCTAATGATTTATTTAAACAGTCAGAGTTACTGGATCTTTTCCCGCATGTTAGTTATAAACATTCTTTAACATGATTTGGTTTATAGCTTTATGAACTGTTGCAGCATCTTTGAATATTTAACCCGTAGCAAAGATTTGGCTTTTCAGAACAGAGCTACGTGACATCTCTACCATAATAGTAGCAGTAATACATTAATCATGTCATCCTTCCAAGTTCATTGTGTCCAAATATAGCCGAGAAAGAACCTAAACGGAAGGACCTGATGTTCAAAAGCAATATTTCTGAGTAAAATATTCCATATGTAATATATATTTCACTATTAAAACTGAGAGATCAATCTCCTGCTGCTGGCAGAGAAGAGAGTATTACAAAAACGCTGAAGATCCATGCCAATAGCTTATTGAAAGCTTTGCTGTGTTGCTAGCTCAGAGCTCAGCATCCCGAATCATCTTGCGTATCAAAAGTGACATGGCTGAAATAAAATTCTGGCACTTGATAGCTACGTCAATCTACAAACCATGAGTCCATACAGGTAGCATAATCTGCAATCATGTAACCAATGTCAAGTCTGAGACCCCTATTTTAGAGACCTGATGCTGATCTGACTGGGAAGAGCAAAGCTTCAGGCAGTGGCAATTACTTCTCCAGCTTTCGTTTTTTAGGATAAGACCCCTGTTAGTGATGAATACTTCACAGTACAATGGAGACTGGTTAAGCACGAGCATAAACAAATCTGACAGTCTAAATCATAGAATGGTTAGCGTCGGAAGTGACCTTAAACATCATTAGTTCCAACCCCCCCTGCCATAGACAGGGACACCTTCTACCAGACCAGGTTGCTCAAAGCCCCATCCAGCCTGGCCTTGAACACTTCCAGGGATGGGGCATCCACAGCTTCACTGGGCAACCTGTTCCAGTGTCTCACCACCCTCATACTGAAGAATTTCTTCCTAATGTCTAATTTAAGTCTCCCCTCTTTCAGTTTAAAACCGTTACCCCTTGTCCTATTGCTTTACTCCCTGATAGAGTCCCGCCCCATCTTTCCTGTAGGCCCCCTTTAGGTACTAGGAGGCTGCTATAAGGTCTCTCTAGAGCCTTCTTTTTCCATGCTGAGCAACCTCAGCTCTCTCAGCCTGTCCTCATAGGAGAGGTGCTCCAGCGCTCCTCTGATCATCTTTGCGGCCCTCACTCTGGACTCGCTCCAACAGGTCCATGTCCTCCTTATGCTGGGGGCTCCAGAGCTGGGCGCAGTACAGTCTGCTATGTATTAAGTTACAAGGATTTTCTGAACACAAAATTAAATGAGAATAATTCTTGTACAAATGCAGTTATGCAATATGTATGAGATAAATTCTGACTTTTACTCATATTAGAATATTAGAAGAATACCAACAAGTCTGGCTTTCTGATTATGCAACATTTTGGCATTGTTATTCGGGATGCGAAAGGGGAAGAATGATTCTTTTGTCACATCTTCAACACCATCCATTCCAGCCACAGCAAAATTACCGAAACTTTGATTTGCACAGGCATACGTTGACGTCTTGTTTACAACACTGAATGGGGAACAAACCTTCCTATCTTAAACCATTCCCTCTTCCACATGACCCTGAAACTACAGAAAGGTACCTTAACCACCAAACACATACTACTATAGACTGTTTCCTAAAAAGCCAAGGCCCAAAACTCCAAGCTGTGCTCCATCTGGGGAGATCCAGCTTCAGAACTCCCGGTCCAAGTCAGACACCAACTCATCAGGGGTCATCCTTCTTGGGTTTTGACATCAAGAAAGTTCTCCCAAATAACATTTTACTGACACCAATAACTAAATTGGTTAGACTACAGTACATGCTGTGAAATAATAGTAAAGCAAACTTATGTCCATAGTTAATTGTACAGGAGGAAAACTAAAGCTCTAGTCTGGGTTTTTGACTACTATGTTGTATATTATAGCAGGGCTACTGGCATTAAAAGCCGAGACCAAGCCGATATCTAAAGCCAATAATGGCTTTCACAGTGCTCAAAACATATGTGCTCACACTGTTGAGTAATCCTATAGGAAAAAAGCTTCCTCACACCTTTTTATTCTTTTCTTGACCCTATAGATTAGTTGTGGTATCACTTTTCCAACACCAGTCTGTTCCTACCTCATAGTATATTTAAACAAAAATCTCTCGAGCCACATTGTTTCACGAATGTCTTAAGTATGACTGGGGTACTGGATGATTTGAAAGCCCATTTAAGATGTAAGTGTACGCTTGAAAAATCCCTATTATGACACAGAAAACATTCTACACACACTTTTCACGCCATCATCACTAGAGACCCCTCCTTCCAACTGCACGGAAGAGGCTGGAACTGAATGGTGTGTGTTAGTGGCAAGCAAAGGAAGGGCTGCTCGGCACAGTCTGCCTAAGCTGCACCCCAGATTATGCCAGTCTGAAAAAAAGAATATCAGAAAGCTGCTGCTGGTGGATGCTGGTGGCATCCGAGTTTTAAGATTACATTTTGCTGCTAAGCTCCCCTTGATAGACCAGGGCAGCTACAGAATACAGAGTGCCTCGAAGGCAGAATTCTCTCTCAAAAACATAAGATCCTTTATATTCTTTACTGTTTTTGCCAAGGCACAATATGGCAGTTTCAAGCGTATCACCCATTGGAATATTACACCACAGAGCAGCACAAGATAGCGTTCCCTTGCAGTGCCACAAAAATAAATTCGCTGAAGAAGGAAATAGGCAGTAGGAGATGAAATGCATGCTCCAGTTTCCAAGGAAAGCATGTTAATGCCTAATACATGGTGGAGGGAGGAATAGTAAAAAAAATAAGAAAAAAATGTATCCATTATAAAAACGTTGCTTAAGTGCTGCCAGGGGAAGATCAGCAGGAGCTATGGTGATCTGCTGAGTAAATGCCGGTCATGCAAGCTAAAACTGCCCAAGAGCAGCTTTCAGTGACATATCCAATTTCAGCGTTTACAATGCATGAACTATTAAACTCAACCAATATGACTCTTTATGGCAGCCTTTTTCAGAGCTATATGCTGACTAACACTTTCATACAGAAAAGTATTTTGTTTGCTTTTCAGAACATATTTCTCAAGGAAAAGTGCTAGCTTGTAGTATAGACTGATTGAGATCCTGATGACATCAAGAAAATATCCCAAAGCAAACTCTGTTTATATCAAGATTCCTATTCACCAGCTATCTGCACACCAACATGACTCTTCTTTTGTGGTGTTTTCTTTGAGACACAGGGACATAGTGGGTATAATTTAAAACTAGCAAATTAAGTTTGGCAGGCATTCTTGTCTCAACCAAATGAACAGTGCCATTAATAAGAGGCCAAGATTAAGGTTAAATATTTGTCTAAATAAATATTTACCTCTAGTTTTTATGCATGCTGCGAGTAATACAATGTTATCACTATTTAAATATACACCTTGTAGTAGTACAGATTTGTACAGGCTTAAGGCTGGCCAAAAGCACTGCTTAAATAAATGAGATCTTGACCATACCTGCCTGGCTCCAAGTAACAGAATAATCCATTATGAGCTGGAAAAACAAAGGAGGAACAGACAATTTTGTTAGTAACTGCTGCTAACTTCACATTTCCGTAACACACTCGGGATAGGAATCCAAAAGGGATTAGAAACCCGGGAACAACCACTAACTGGCCTTACATATAGAGATAGTCAGAGGGATTAGCCTGGGGGCTACGAGGGCATCAAGGCCACTGGCAGCTTACACCAGCAATGTAATCTACAAAGCCATAAGTAGTTAAAACAATATCTTCTCCTGGGCTAACATCACAAACTGACTTCTGACACCCTGTAGAGAGCAGGGCCCTTGGTGGAACTGCTGTACAGCCACAGCTGTAATACATCAAGCTGTCAGAGCTAGTGTCCTGTACCCCTGGGTCTGCTGTGTCAGTCTAAACTGGACTGGAGAGAAATCACTATTCACCCACTGTACCTGTCCTGCTCAGTAATATTTTTCAGGTTATACAATCAAAGCAGTACAGTTCTGCTCTCCCAGCCTCCCAACCCAATCCCTTGTAAAATAGCTTCTGGAAGAGCACTTGTTAAGTTATTTAAGCATCATTTTATCCTTAACTTCTCACTGGCAACCTAGATTTAGACAGTGGATAGGAAAGAAATGGGAAATGAGGGCTGAGAGCAGCAACAAAAGCTGTTATTTTGGGTTAGTTCTTTGGGCTCTTTCTACATCATTTGATGTATTAGCAAGAATTGCAAGATGGTATTACAAAGTCTGGATTCTAAATTGCACATTGTCACATCTGTGGAACCAGGTTACAGACCCACCAGGGTTTACTGCATTTGTGGCAATAATATAAGGTTAAATTTATGTGGAATGTAATGGCAGAAGTACAACAGATTTCAATAAAGTCCAGATTTCACTCTTAGAGGACATGCGCTGCATGAGTGTAAAGCCAAGCACATGTAGAAAAGTAACAGTAGTTTTAGATTTGTTGGTTTTGTTTGTTTTTTAAGCAGCATCGGTACTATCATTTATTGGTTAAGATTTCAAGTGTGGTTTCATCAGAGGGTCAAATTGGTTTAAGTTTGTTTTCTGAGTGACAGAGGCTGTCCATCCATTTTATTTGCTTGGAATTGTTTTCAACTGTATTAGGACCTCATCTACATCACTGGGCAGCTATAGAGGCATTAGCACACCTTAGGAATGCAGGTGTGGGAAAGCATGGTGGTGGCAGGACTTCACAGGAAAGAGTCCCTTCCAGACTTTAATGAGATTCCTAATATTCTAACTATCCAAAATTCTATTTCCATGTTGGACAAGCATACGTAAGTCCAAATATGGACTGGAAAGGTCAGTATCCTTGGATCTGCTGAGCTCCAAAATCCCCATAAAAGTCAGAGTTATCCAAGACTCATACAGACACCACATTACTTAAACTGGCCCTTTATTTGGCACTCTGTACAAAGAAATGCTTAGCAAAACAGAATTATTTTAATGGACTGTTCAGTGACTCGTGTCAGGCTAAATTAGGTTTTAATTTTAAGAAGGAGCAGAACTAACTGCCAGGAGATAAGGATCAGGAACAGCCACCAAGATCAGTACAAAACAGCCTCTCTCCACAGCACTACCCTTCAGGCTAATGGAGTGCCATGCACCTCTTGCTAATCTTTGCTTCGGGGGATTCAGCAATTCTCCTACAGAATTACTTATTGTGAGACCAAGTATTTTCCCCAAGCATCTACCACCGTATTATTTTGTACTTGTCAATACTGAAAAAAACCTCCTCTTCTATTATCTACTGACCTAGACAAAACATCATCGTGCAGGGAAATGCCCCAGGTTCTTTCAACGTAGATTTGGTAGGTTCCCCCCTTTGTTCCCCTGCCCCAGCGGGGACTGGTAATTATCAGCAACACTTTTGTTCTCACTTCACAGTATGTGTCCTGTTGAACAAGGAGCTGTTGAACAATATTATGTTACCAAAACACCTGCTATGACATTAAGACTGACAGAAGTCCAACAGCTAGACTCCATCATTATCTAATCTAGCAGATCGATTTATGTTTCTACTTCTACCTATCTTACTATGGCAACCTTTAACTTAAATACTTTAGAAATTATTTCCCCGCTCCCCTAATTATAGTGTATAAAAATTCAGATTTTACATAATCGTGTGTTTACTCTCATTGTCCCTCAGCTTAATAGAAGACATCACTTGATTATTTATTTGATTATTTAGGATAAGGAGACAACAGTTACTTTTTAAATCTCAGATTCCTACAGCAGAATAAATTTGGATAAGTTCTATTAAATACAAATAGCAACTGTCAACCTTCCCCAGGGGGATAGATTAGAATTGAACATTCAACCCATGGCCAAAGGGACAGCAAGAAAAAAAGCAGCAACAGCTTACAGAGTCCTTGTGCACACGCAAAGCCCTGTTCCTTCAGATTGTTCCTTCAGATTGGTCCATCTCCAGCCAAGCACTCCAGCCAAGCTAGATGAAGCACTTTAATAGCAGCAGGAAGCCCTCCAAAGCTGAGAGGGGCAGAACTGGGTGCTTCACTGCAAGTAAATGTTACCAAAGCTTCAGAGGAATCTGAGCCCCATCTCCACAAAAAAGAGCTTACACAGACTGTTGGATTCCTTTGTCACACTGGAAACGTTGCATGTTCCCTCCAATTCTACAAGGGTAGAAAAGACTAGAAAGTCAAACACTAGCCGGTCTATCCTCCCCTGTTTCAAGACATCATTAGCAACAGTTAGATGGAATAAGTAAAAGACAAGAATTATAATCCATCAAAGAAACAGTTCAATGCTGTAAACACTGAGCAATACCAGCCCTTACTTGAAAGGGTATTTTGGCACATGCTGAGTCCAGTGGAGTAACAACAACATCAATATGTGCCTACCATATTTAAACCGGCCCATTTCAGAACCACCAAGGCAATCATATCACCACCTGCAATTACACTGTCCTTAAGGAAGAAATGTAAGAGACCACTAAAATGGAAAGTCTGGAGAAACTGACACTCATGCAAGTAAACAGCCCAATAAAATATCATTCAAATGTTGATGATTTATTTGTAAAGTACAGAAAAAGACTGACATCAATTATTTTTTTCTGTTCTCTGGAAACTACTGTTAGAACACAGCATCTAGAACATGGCAAAACACATTAGCGACATGCACAAACTCTTCCACCCCAGCCTGTTGGGAGTTCAAGCTGCACCCAATGTAAAAAATAAGCAGTTTGACTGGCTCTATATAATCCTTTTCAAGTGTTTGGCACGCTAAGATCTTCACTCTTTACAACTTCCAGAAAGTGTTACCAGTCAGCAAGCCTTGTCAAGCCTGCTGACACAGAGTAAAGTGACATCAGTTTGTATACAGCAATTTTAAATCTCTTAAAGAGTCTTGTATGACTAACTAGAACGCTCTAGCACTTTTGGCATTTGTCTACATAGGCTGAAATATTCATGCAGATGGTCTTCGCAACGAACGAGCACACTGAAGCATCTCGGAGATACTTGGGCATCGATGTATTGATAGGGCAACATATGAAGTTAACTAATGCCAAAGTGTTAAAAAAATGCCACTTCATCTAATGGCACAGATGGAGATTCATACTATCACCGCTTTAGGTGGGTGTGCAGTCACCCTAACGCAAGAACAAACAAATTGTTCAGATCCTATAATGCCTCTCACTCAGCGTGGCAACTACTGACACTCCCCGTTTTCTTCACGGGTACACGATAATCACATTTTGTACAGAACTGCTGGTGGTGTTGCTAATGAGGATGCCTCTACTCTAGCTTATAACTATTAAATTTAGACCAAAAAGTTGGAAACAGCACCTACAAACGGAGAGCACAGAATTCACCCTGCATTTTTATCATTAAATCCATGCATGCAAATAGCTGAATGTATTAAAAACAAAAGAGCCCAGGGACAGTAAAGTGTTTGCTTTCTTCCAAGTAAGTTTGATATCAAAAAATCACTGCTTCATTACACTAACATTTTCTCTACAGTTTGACTGCATGTGATTGGAAAAAAAAAGACAAACCAAGGTCTGTGCTGAGGAAAGGCTGAGAGAGCTGGGACTCTTTAGCCTGGAGAA
>RSEF01000004.1:30039635-30051102 GCA_003993805.1 Himantopus leucocephalus | reverse complement strand
GTAGCGTTGCATGGGGTTGTTGTGACCCAAGTGCAGGACCCAGAACTTAGCAACGTAATCAAGCACAGCAACGTAAATCAGCAAGCCATTTCAGATTTGAAGCATGAAAACAGTCACATGCAGTTATGTGCCTGTTGTGTTAAACTTATGCTCAAGTAGTTTGCTAGTGTAAAACTGAAATTTGTTCATTTATATGGATAATGACAGAATAATTTGTGCCTCTGGACTTACATCCTGCAAAATATGTACTAAACAAAGCCTTAAGTCTTAAAAAAAACCCCTCAAGTCAAATGTAAAAGTGGAAATTTAATTTGGGTTTGGTGGGTTTTGTTTTTTTTTTTGATCAGTGGACTGACTTTTTTTTGTTTAAAGTAAATGGGCATTTTGCAACTGCAATATTGCAGCATCACAGGGCATCAGAAATCAAAACTGAAATAGACTATTAGCTTATCATAAATTATAATCATTGTCTTTGCCCTAGTTGAAAGATGGGCCCAAAAAAAGGCAACGGAGCAAACAATGAACAGAGTTTTTATCAAATCCTGAGAAAGGTCTCTCATATTTGACCCATTTTTAATCTAAAAATGTCCTTTAGGTTGCCATATAAAATACAAAATTCTTTAATAAAAGATTATAGCCTTCAACTATAAGCTGAACTATAATAAAATGTACGTGGTTTTTAATGTGGAGCTTTTAGCATACACTTTGATGTTTTTAAATCACAGATTTTAAGACAGTAGAACATGCAAAGTGAAAATAAGTTCATGGTATGAGATACCATTGTCATGCATACTCAGTATTAAAGGAATCACAATCTTCCTGGGTTGGCTGAAAAATAAGTGCCATCGATGCAAGCTGTAGCAAGCTAAAGCAAGTTAGAATAATAGAAATACTCATTATAACACATGTTGGAAGGGGACACCACTAATTGCATAGTACACAAACAGGTCTCGTGGTCCAGTGGCTCAGAAAATCTAAAACATATTCATACCGCATTGATTCTTTCTTTCTTTTTCCTTGGGGTACACCAAGAGAAGAGGTGCAGAGCCAGCACTCAAAAGTCACCAGTGTTTTACATTCGATACATTGGATAACATTTATATCCAAATCAATTACTATAACTCTGCATTAGGGTGTAAGATATTCAAGGCTAACTTATATCAGGCTGTCATCAAGTATATCTTTAAAGTGTTTTGCAGTTGCATGGCACTAATGCTGTATCAAGATGTTTACAAGCACCGAGTAAATTCATATTCATATCACTGGAATTCTGGATTTAGATTGGTGTCATGTACAATTTATCTGAAGTAAATGCGAACTGTTTGGCTGGATAAGATGTGGCTCTGCAACCCTCCTGTTTCCCACCAGTAGTGATAGCATATACCTCATTCTGCCGACAAGGAGCTTACTCTGCTGCTTCCGTTCAGGCTGTTTGAATCTTTACAGTTTGTTTCATTTGCATTTAGTGCCTCTCGAATGTAGGCATTTTATAAAAGGAAAAATTCACCTTGCTCTCCTTTGAAAATAAGCAAAAATCCAATTACAACTAAAGTTAAGAACTTCAGGCTATATCATGTCCTTAGCAAATGGGGAAATGGTGATTTTGCGCACGTACATAAGGCATTAGCTCAGTCACACAAATGCAGCACCATTACAAAGGCTCCTATCAAGTAGTTAGGTACCATTATACATCTGCTGCTCAATATTCTTGTTAAAAAACCTCTACTCTTTCAGAGCTTTGCACATCTGACTTTGTCACAGCACTTGTCCCAAAATGATTGAAATTGAACCTTAATATATATAAGAGAAATCAGAAAAGTTGCAAATACACTGCAAGCCTAGAAGCGTCAGTTCAGAATTTTCATTTTTGACTTATTCGATGCAAGATGAAAGCTGTATCTTTTTTTCTGACTGTCTCTATAACATCATAAGCAACGACATATACATAAAGACAGTGACAGCACAGGGCATCATCCCTGACAATTCAAGAGACGGTTACTGTTCTTACACTGGGAAAATTTCTGCTTAATTGAATTTATCAAAATAACTGTATTTATAATTTAAAAAAGGTCTAGAGGTTTTTTTTTGTTTTATGCTTTTAATAATCTTGACTCCTACGAACAATAAACTGGTATAATCCCAGTGATGAAGTTATCAACATAACATACATATTTACATTTAATTTGATCCCACGCTAACATTCCTATATGTCCTATGAGACTTCTTGGTGAACTTAGATTTCCAGAAAACAAAGCAAAACATGTTACTGACATATCCAAATTAATGTGTAGGTATCCAGGGGAAAAAAAATAGTTTCAGGGAAACCTCAGCTATCCTTCAGTATATCTGATGGAAAACTTTCATAATTATTTTTTATTTTATACAGTATTTTCCCATCTATCACGGGGTTTGAAAATGTTTGAGACAGCTGCTGATCTCAACTGAATATTTGGAAGAAGCTAAAATCCAAAGCGTAGTATCAAAGAAGTTAGAATAACACCCTCATTCACACACGCTTGTTGGAAGGGAAGATCATTGCCTCTCCAAAACTGGAATGTCTGAAAAAAGGTGGGTATGCCAACACCTGCCTATAGCAAACACCATGTGATTAACTCCATAGATGGTGATTTTTGCTACTTTAAGGGAACACAAATAAATAAAAATTAATTAAAAAAAGGGATTTTCATTGACTTATAATTTGCACAAAGCCTTGCCTTTATACCAGAGTTTCCCACTGTGAAATTTGTACTGATACTTCTTTGTGGGTTGCCAGGTATCAGTTTACAGTCAGCGTGAACAAATCAAAGCATGTAATTTCCACCCTGCTGCCCTAACTTATTTTTCAGTCTTTATAAATACCATTAAGATCTAATCTGTAATTCAAACCCCAAACCCAGGTACTGCCTTTAATGTGGATCTTTCCCTAGTCCTCACATCACTGAGATATTTTAATCTCAGTCCATCTTCCTACAAAAATTTTGTAAAGTGAAGGCTTTCTTGTGTGTCCAAAGGGATGAAATCAGCACCTTGGCCTTGTATCTAATGTATTTCAATCTTCTCTTGTAAGCCTTGACCTCCTCCATTTTACACCATGGAAATCCACTCAAAATGCTGCACAAAAAGTCAATTTTCCTCATTAATCGCATGTATCTTGACTACTCTATTTTCCTTCAATGGCTTTCTCTTTTCTCTGAATTAAATACAAAATTGTCTTCCTGTATCACCAGTTCCCATGTGCACTACTAAGGTGCCACCCTCTTCTTTTCCCCACCAGTTCTCCATCTGTTGAATTTTCAAAGATCTTTCTACAGTTTCCTTTTGAGGCCACCTTTTACAGTTGGAAACGGCTGCAAATTTCCTAGAACCACCCCACTATCTTCCTCCTCTTCTCCAAATTTTACCAGAATGGTGATAGACCATGAAGCTTATAAAACTTTTGCTCGAGGCAAGAAGCAGACACGATGCAAATACAATTTACCATGCCAAATGGTCCTTCTCATCATCATATGGCCCTATTTGTTTGTTGTAGGTATCACTAATCCTATCACAAATTTTTTTTTCTTGCTGTGTGAAGGACTTTTCTTTGCACACTTAATCTTATTCCAGACAATGGACACATAGCAGAAGACATACATGCTAGAACAAAAATCATCAACCTGTGAATAGTTTTCTGTTGCAACTGTCTATTGCGCACTGTGGATTCCCATCATAATGTCAACTTTGAACTGTTTGTAATTTTAAAATCTTAATGTCACATCAGCCCATTTTTCTGAACTCTTCTCTTTTTTCCCACATGTTTTTCATTCAAACCAAAAATAAGCCCCTGCCATTTTCAGCTGAAAACATATAGAGATGAGTATGAATTTCAAAATCTTAGACGACTCAAGAAGGGCAACATGACACCAGCATTTCTGACAACTCTCAGTAAACCACTTACGTTGGTTATCATCAAAATCTCTTTCAGAGATATTTCCAATACCTTTTCAGAAGTCCTTCTTGGGATACCCCAAAATGTTTAAATGACAGATGTACTGAGGCCCTGGGCTTTTCCTCATCAGTAGTTAGTGTTTATCTTCTCTATTATTCATAGACTCAAGTTTTCTACAGCTTTCATTCTGTACTTTAAAAGCCAGTTTCATTTTTTTGTATCATTGGTTTCATAGGTACTGGTAGTCTTAAAAGAATTCCTCAGACGATTCTCACCTCATTTGGAAATGCACACAAAATCCCCCTTTCCCCCCCCTCCCCCAACTTGTCATGACAATAAAACTTTTAAAAACTAAAAAATATTACTACTTTCAATAGCCCAACACTCTTTTTACTTAATTTCACTTTTACTTACTCTTTCTTTATTACTTCAACGTTACCGCTATATTTACCACACCCAATTTATCACTCTGTCTTCTTCAGCACCTCATGGACTGTTTCTCAGAAAAGCATAAAATGTTATAGCATTGCAATTTCTCATGCACATTGGAACCATTTAAATATGCAACTTATTTTGTTGTATACAATGTTATGTGTATCAAAAACTGTATTCTCTCATTAATAAACATCTAATGAGATTCAGCTTGCCATTTAGCACCATAATAGTCATTGCTCAAATTGTACTTTGCAGAAGGAAGTTAAAACTGAAAAATGACGCCAAGTAAAAAAGTTGATATTCAGATAATTAACATTTTAGTAGCTCCCTTTGGAAAATGCCCTGTGACTCTCTTCTGCAGACTTCCCCAAGAGCTTTATGTAGCCTCACTTAAGGGAAGATGTAATTAGGCAGGATTTAAAAGGTCCCACTGGCCACTTGAAGCTCTATGTTAGCTTCAAAAAGAAACCAAAGCCATTTACACTGTATTGTTTAGTTTTGTGACTAAGATTTCCTAATATTTAACAGAGGTGCTGGAAATCCAAAGAAGCTTTAAACAACCAGGGAACAATATAAAGCCAGAAGTGAAAAAATTTAAAGAGAAGTAAAGAGGATTTCAAATCCATTTTACACAGCCGCATCTGCTGTGACAGTTTATTAAGCTGCAAGGCAAGGGATTTTTTTTTTCTTGCTGAAATATTTACCATAAGCTAAATAGAATTGTCACAGTATCTCAAGTCACTGCCGTAGAAAGCTGAACATTAGCATTCCCGAGTGAGAACATTACTTGATTGATTCACTGAGTGGAAGGGTGAGCAAAATCTGATCAAAATGGAAGCCAACGTGCAGCATTCAGATCTGTGGAAGGAACTGAAAATGGGAGAAAAGCTGGAGGGGGGAAGTAATAGGCTTTGTGCATTGGTGGATAGAGAACAGCTGAGAATTTGCCATTTCTTGAACAGCTTCCAGGCTCTGACGGTGTACCAAGCAGAAAACGCGTACATTTGGACCTTCCTTTTTTGCAGCAGAAACTGCACAATTTCATGTGGGCTTGAAAGGAGTTATGGTTTCTTTTCGAGGAAGCGACCGCCTTGGATCAGGAGAGCGATGTGCAATACGATGACCTGGGCTTTGTTTGCTTTTTCCGATACCATTAACATATGGGAAGATCCTTTGAGTTCTACCATTCCCAAGTGATGTATGACTGGATTTGGTAGAAAAGCAGGAACACAAAGCCCTTCATCTCCCAGCTAGGCTACCATTGGAAACACCTCTCTCAAAACCACCTGCCAACTGCCCCAAGCTAGATCTGCTATCGCCGAGCCTCCAAGAGACATCTTTCTTCTAACTAAATCCTTCTTTACTAAATCCTCGTTAAATTTGCAGTCACTGGTGCGCATAATACCACAATAAAGGTTTGGTGATTCAAACTGGACATTTACTTCAGCAGGTCAATTTCAACACTAAATTAACTATGGCAGTGCCCATTTTTATTTTGTACGTGTGAACAGAGAAGCTATGTGGGGTAAAGCAGAGAAGAGACTGAGGGGAAAACACACAGAAGCAAATCCCGCCTGCTTGACTCCCGCAAACACTTCTGCAGAAGTCAACAGAACTGCCTTTGGGAATCAGGCACCCAAGATGTGACCCTTTGCTTTTCCCTCCTTGATATTTAGAGAGAAATCATTGCACTGTGTGTGTGCCGCACAGCTAGACCCTGGAATAAAAGACACTGACCTTTAAGAGCTTGTTCCTAATTAAAGTTACCCGTTTGAAATCACACAAGTAGTTCTGGCACCTTTGGTCATTCATGGATATTAACCGTTATCCAAAAAAGCACCGAAACAGTCTGCAACTGGAAGTTCTTTAGAGTTCTGCTCTTTTTAAATAAGGAAGGATTTGCACACAATACTAGTAGTTTTCTTTCAAGTCCCCTGAAAATATTTTCAAGACTTTGTTTTATGATTATCTACACTAAAACTGAGAGAATAACCAATTATGATGTCGCTAGGAAATTTTGACATTAAATATTGCATGAGAAGTCAAAGGTTTCATGATAGGATGTCACGTCTCTAAGAAGCCATTACATATGGTCTAGAAAACTGAAAAATAAGCTGTGTCATGACTTACCTGTAGCACTAATTTTGTCTTTCTACAAAATAAGTTATTCTGGAAGCAAATCCAGCCTAAGTTTTTGTGTGCTCTCCTTACAATAGCAAGTGCATGTCCCCCCAATATTTTCACTATCTACTTCATCACAAGACATTCAATTTCTTACTAAAGGCTGAGCTGAGCTTTAACTGTTTAGAGTTTCACATTTTTAACATGACTTTCTTTCAGGAAGAGGTTGGGGAATTGAATGGGGATTATCAACAAGAATTTTCTTTTCCAACCAGTTAGGACTTTCATGAAACTTATGGATTTAATACCTCTGAGTCTTCTCAAAAGTTGCATGAGCAGGGAAGGGAGAGGCTCAGCAATAGCAGATATGAGGCATACCAGGCTTCAGAATTCAGAATATATTTGAAAATCAAAACTAAATTAATAAAATGAAACAAGTATAATATCTCCCAAAAAGAATATTGGCATGATTTAAGCTGCGAAGGAAGAAAGAATATCAGAAGGTTAATGTGTGAAAAAGAAGGTCGTTTCCTTCTGAAACCAAATAGTGGGGGGACAGCGGGTGTCCCTAGAATACTACACCCATCCAAAGAACAATAACTCATTTTCACCCCTAGCATGACCAGCACTGAAAAGCTCTCCTGTGGCCTATTTTCAATGAAAACTTCATTGATTTTTTTTGTATTTACATAGTAATGGAAAGGATATTCACCAGTCACAAGAGAAAGAACTAAGAAATCACATTCAATGACAGAGGGTGGAATAATTACCTAATTAAGTCATAACTGCAGGAAATTAGGGAAATTCATGAAATATGCATGGGTAATGGATCAGTATATTTCCCAGGCTTCTACTCTGCTGTTTTCATCTGCAATATGCATGCTATAGGGGGAGGAGAAAGGCAGGAGGAGAAAGAGTGGGAGAGCAAGAGCGAGGAAGGTCTGTTTGCTGCATCTACTTTGCAACTTAAAAGATTAGAATAGATTTTAAAAAACAAGTTTTAACTAGTTAATGTCACATGAGAAATATTTTCATTAAATACTTCTGATCTTTTAAACCAATATTTTTCATGTATACCTATAAATATAAACAGTTTTATACTTAAGTATATTAAAAAAGTGCAGGTGATCCAACGCAGCTTTGTTATAAAACAACTGAGACTCAAACCCAAGGTACGTCAGTGTCATACTCAACCCATTCACTGAATTCTATACACTTAAGAATTCTGACTACAAACCTGAGCACCTTTACTCCATGCCTGTCTTTCAAATGCTGAAACAGAAGTCCGTGATGCTGGGGAAATATGTTTTCAGATGTTCTCCCCCTACATTCTGGGGCCCTGTTACTCCGTAGTGTAACCTTCCTGGTTATTCTAAATTATTTTGTGTTTTTCATGGCATTCTCTGGAGTCTGGGAAGCATGTAATTCAGTTTCGCTGGGCCTATTCAGTGAAGGAATCGCCAAACAAATGCCTGAATAGCAACTTTTAACCCTTTGGAGAAGTTTTAAAGTATTATTCTCCTTATTAAAACTCCTTTGCGCTGTCAAGAAATGCAGAAGAAAGGAAAACCAAAAATTTGCTGGAAAAGAACAATTAGGAGTATCCTACACTGAAGTCCCATTACCAAGCCAAGATGATAGGAAAGTCATCACAGAAACTTCTGAATGGGAAAGGGTGAGGAGTACGGTGCCAAGAAAGAGGTCTATTCATATTTAAGCAACTTATTTTGCATTTAATACAATTCCCTTAGCACACTATGAATTGATAAAACATCACAGTTAATAAAAAGAGTGAGAAGCACATCAGTATTCAAGAAAATGTCCCTGGATACTGTGACACTTCTGGGAAGGAGTCAAGATTCTGCAGTCCTTTTCACACCTAACACACCAATGGTGCACAAAGAGTAAATTTTCATATGTTTATGCTCAGCGATACCGCAGAACATCAAATACAGAACTGATCTTGAAATAACCAAGATATTTACATTGAACGCAGAAAGGAAGTATCCTTATAGTAGATTTCCAGTAGCTTTTCACCTCTGTAGTATATCCTGATTTCATCTCCTTCATTTTTGTAAATTATCAAACTAGCTAAACTCAAAACCATTCTACCTATGAAAATATTCTGTCAACTCCAAACACGATTCATTCAACTCAGGTGCTGGTTTTATCAAAACGGGTTCAGTAAACCAACAAGTTGGGAGAGATCTTTTTGGCAGCTCTCAGCTTGATCTCTGAGGCCCTTCAGAATGGGGATCCTTACAAACGCATCTTGCATTTTCAGCACATACATCTCTAGATAATAAAAAGCACTGCAAACCTAGGCCTTTTCAGTGATGGATCCTTCATTTAAGAATATTGATAGCACAAGGACCACAAAAGTGCATCCCAAGGGCAGGCTTCAAAGAAGTCCTCTAGCACCTTTTTCACTTGCTCTGCTTCAAGCTTTTAACAAACTTTGAACTATTCTTCCATGCCACAATCCCTGGGTTGCAATTCAAGCAAAGGGCATAGCAATCATGTGGAAGGCCTGTGTGTTAAACATACTACTGGGTTCCACTTTGACGGGTTTGTTTTACAGGTGTAAAGGCACTGAAGTTGTTATTAAACCTTTCCCCTGTTGTTGTTGAAGTTTATGCATGAAGCCACTGTAAAGACGTATTTTTAGCCTTGTGAAGTGTTTTCCCCTTCTCTGTTAATTATCAAGTACCTGACTGATTGCTCATGATTGATGACTGATGGGGAAAAGGTTCAGCAGGTGTTAATGGTTTGGTTAATGTGAGTGGCACAGAGGAAGGAAGTGGCCCAGAATTCCATCACACTATGCTTGCTGCTGTTGCCTGTAAATGGGTTTCTCCACAGCAGAGCGTGTGTGAATTTGTATTATAAACTGAAAATGGAAATTTCTGTAAGGTGTTATTACTAAAAAGAGTATTATTAAAGGAGTATGATTATTTCTGATCTTTGCTTATGGAAATTGTTGTTTAAACTTTCAAGTGATGCAGAAGGTATAGTCAAGTGAAAAAGAATTTCAAGTGGAATAATCAAACGAAATACTACAAACTGAACTCAGCATCAGGAAAAATATCTTGCAGTGTAATCTAAAACCTATCCCAATAACTTCATATAATTATAAAGAGAAATTCATTTATATGAAGGACTTTTTTGAAGTTAGTAATCGAACAAGAAGTCATCTTAACAGAACAATGACTTCCTCTGAGACATGGGGAATGCAGCCAAGTTATTTAAATACAAGAAAACAAATTTGAAACTGATTTTTAATTAACTAAAACACAGACCCACCTTTCTGGTATCTTTTGTTTTGGTGGACTCCGTGCTGTCATGGTTATTTTTATATGTTCATAAGCATTACTCCCCATCCTATGTTTAGTTAGCTCTTCTAAGAAGATGATCCTGAAGGGAGTAGGCTGGTGTTTCTGCCTACATAGCACTTCAGTGAAAGAAATCAGGATACATATGAAAAAATCTTCGAATAAGATTGGGTTTTATGTAATCTCATATAATCCGCTACATGCAAGGGATGTACACAACTGAGGTGACTAACCCCCTTAATAGATGTTTTTGTGCATATAAACTTGTAGAGTATGGATATGAAAGAGAGAACCTGAAGATTATTTTTTTTTTAGTTTCATTTATATATTCTACAATAGTTATATTTTTCTATTTCCAAAGGGGGGAAATTCCTGGAAAAAATAACAACCTCAGTCCAACAGAAAATCCATAGAAAGTTTTTAGAATGCTTATGAAAAAATCTTAATAAATAAATAAATGTAAAAGAGGAGACACCTTTGGGCTAAATTAATGCTTAAGCATGATTCAAAAAGGTACCTAAGACATCAACATTCTTTCAAAACCACAGTTTTAAAGTAAAAAATGAAATGGGTATAGAGTGTATACAGTTAAATATAAATATATACTGTCTGAGTATAGCTCACAGTGAATCCTTTTCTATGGAAATAGTAAAAACTTTTTTGAAAAAAAAATATAAGACATTTTACAAGTAAATACAAGTCTATGTGTATTACCCAAAATTATGAAAACAGTCAGAAAATCAAGCTAGTTGTGTTCCTTAATGCTAAAATTTGTATTTATATGAATTTTGGGACAGGGATTATACAAATCTGTATTTGTAAATCAAGATAAGTTTGATGAAATCATCTCCTATAAAGTATCAAATAAGATCACAACCTCTGAATCTCCTGTCGTCATTTCATTACTGTGTCACTGAAATTCATAAAATCCTACTTCAGAACCTTTTGAAATTGTAGCCAATTTTCTATTCAAAGTTTGATATGATAGATGAATTCCAAACTCAAAGTGTGAATCCTGTTAATCTAACACTAGGGAAAAAGTTTCCCAAATTAAGTACAAAACAAAATCTGTTGCATTTACAAAGTTACAGTAATTGTGTACATGATGGTTACAATGTAACTTCTTTTAGGTTTTAGAAATGTGAATTTCAACCTACAGAAGCACTAAGTACCACATGCTGCTCACATCAAGAGCTGTTTAGAAAATAGTCTTATCGAAAGAAGCTCTTGGGTTTTAAAAGCACATAATAATTTAGGTATGAAATTCCTGTCAAGTTCCAATAGGAACCACCACATTGGCAAGTCTTTTTAGAAAATCTGTTGGTGAAACCGATTCTTTTTGCTCTTAAGACAGAACAATGAAGTCTTCTTAAGCACAAGGAGAACCCTTGCTCCTTCTAGATTATGAAATCTTCTGTAGGAACGAAATGATTTTAGCTCAATAAAATTTCTGAAGGTTTTTACTCTAAGTAGGAACAGCAAGTTACACATATATCCTTTACCAGACTTCATTACGGTTCAAGTTGAAAGTCCATATCAGTGACTTCAAGGAAACTGGTAGACAAAATAGGTCTTTTTACAGTGATGGTTTTGTTTGGTTTGGTGTTTTAGGTTTTTCGGGGGGTTTGTTTTTTCTTTTTTTTTTTTTTTT
>RSEF01000004.1:29986796-30028738 GCA_003993805.1 Himantopus leucocephalus | reverse complement strand
TTTTTAAAAGAGGGGGCAGTCCTTATAGCAGCATAGGTTAGAAATTTGGGACAGATGAATAAGAGAGCTTTTGAGTAAGTCAAAGGTTCAAAAACTGAATTTCTGTCCCCTCCAACTCAGCTAAATAAATATACCCAAAGCAAGATTCCTGTTGCTTTCAGTAGCAACTGGATACAGCTTTAATGCTTGTAACAAAACTCAACAATGAATGTACAGCAAATATGGAAACTACCAAAAAACCTAGGCATATTGATGGTCTCCGTAATAAACTTGCTGAGGTCAAGAATTCAGAAACACGGGAATCTACAGTAGGAGCATGGCTGTTTGTGCTGCATCGCAAACAGTTCAGGGCATACATTTCTGGGTTACATTTTTCTCTAAAGAGAAATTTTACAACCTCTTCCTAAAGCGGCTGTCAGAAGTGATGATTTCCTGACAGTGATATGTGACCATCACAAACAGTGCTTTGTGAAGGCAGAGCTTCTAGTTACTGCGTCCCACATTAAGAATGGCAGGTTTACAGAGGAAAACATTGGGAACTACCATACTTAAATATTGCAATACAAACCACAAATTTCACTTGCTCATGAATTGCTCGAGAATTAGATGTATTACGTATCTTGTATGCTGGTAGCATTGCTACTCATTAGTAAGAGGCTGATTACAAAGACAGAAAATCTCTGTAACCAGCTCCTGAAAAATATCTTTTTATGTCAGGATATTCCAAGTACTATTATGGGAGTTTCCATCCTTTCTTGGCAAAATATCAGTTATATTCCACAACTACTCTATTTGGGAGCTCGAATCTGTGGGGAAATTGGCTTCATGACAATAATTTCCAATAAACAACCCAGACTTGTGTGGTTTTGGTATGAACCCTCACTAATGAAAGAAGACATTTCTTATGGAATGAAAAAGGACCAATTGAAAGGAAAAAGCAAGTTACTGTTTCCAAGCTCTAAGGCTAGAGTATTTTATAGTATTTAATTTATTGAAAAATGCTTATTCTTTTGAAAAAACCCACTTTTTTTTATAAGGGAAAATTACAATATTTTATTATTATAGCCAATGGATTACTAAGTGTTTCTGGCAACCACACAATCCAGTATCCAATGCACTATTCAGCAAGCCAGCAGTGTATTGCCTTTTTAAAGACATGCTAGGGACCGCAATAAATAGCAGTTAAGAGCAAGAGTGTTACTCACAGGAAGTAAATGTGTTATATGTGCACTGCCTGAAAGAATGAAGCAAAATTTTAGTAAAAATCTTTGAAGTATTGTCAGATGAAAGAAGCAAAAGCACTAAGTTTAATGGCATAAACAGATGGATGATAAATTATGAGTAAACTGGACTACCTAGGATTCTTAAAGGTGTCTGAACTGTTTAAGTGAAAGTGACTAAACGACACTGTATTTCCAACGTTCCTAGCATAGCCACAGCATATGCTTATTTTATGTATTCATCCTTAAAAATCCAAAATAACTTTGTTTTTTCAGTTTCTCTCCTTTCTTGTGGGATTTTTATTTTGTTTCTCTTGAAATTAAGTCTGTAAATAACATTTATTGCTTTTAGATGAATTGAAGAGTTGGTAGATCAACCAGAAAAGTGGAAAATTGATTAACAATGCAAAGTTATCAACTTCAGATCATCTTCATTACCACTTCTGATGACCCCAGTAAGTCTGACATTAGATGTGATCATTACAGCATCTATCTGGTCTGCCTAGCATTTAGGATTTACTTTAATCAAGGACCTGTTAAAGCTAGACTTTAGAATTCAGTCCACCAAAACCATCTCTAAAGATGTTTCTTTCTAGCCCCCCCCATCATTACTGCTTGGTTTATGCCTCGAAGTATGAGGGCATTTAGCCCTAACTAATTTTATCCCAGCTAATGTAACTGCACATGTTCTCATTACCCATATAGACATCTAATCCCACTAAGCTCTTTACCTTCTTGATATCTCATGGCAATAATTTCCATAAACTAATCATATATTGGGTAGAAAAATATTTCCTTTTAATCTCTGCCGCCTCTCTCTATACAATCATCCTTTATTCTCCCACAGTCCCATAACCAATCTTCTGCCCCTCAGAAATCCATTGCTTGGCGTTCAGACCCCCACCAATTTATCTGATAAGCCTCACTGCCTCTGGCTACTGTTTCTTCTAATTGACTGAGCTCTGACCTCAGCGAAGACATTCAACACTTTCCTTTTCTAATTCAGTTCACCTCTAACATTTTCGTAGTATCTAAATTAATTGCCCCTCTGTGTTCCCCAAAGCAATCACATTTTCCATTTGCTGATTTTGTGTCACCACGTGCACCCTCAACTGATCACCTTTTCATATGCCTAACATCAGTTGTTATTCTCTCTCTCCCATTTATCTCTCTCCTTCTCAGAACCCCCAGACCAAACTGATTTTGTTACTTCATCCATATATAACATATTTCTTTGATTCCTTCTCCAGAAATTGATATTCCCCTACCCAGGCTGTGTATTTATCCCATAATTTCCTGTGCTTACTGTCTTTTCTTGTCTTCACCTAATGATTTTTCAAACTTTTCCAAACTTTTTGATAAGGTATTATATTGGAATAATAGGTTGTGACTGAACTCTGAACAATGAAGAAGGAAAGCGAAGGAAAAATAAAGCTGATAGAATGCACAGAGAGCTGCCGTTGACCTTACCAAGACCACCAAAGCAGCGGAAATAGAAGCTGGAAGAAGTTCCTGATTAGTGCACAGCGGTCCCAGTTAGGCCTAATCAAGGATAAAGTTTTTAGTTTCTTCTGATTTCCATCCAGTATATGTGGGAAAGGAAAAGAATATTCCCATTTACATGGGAAAGGAAAAGAACCAATCCTCACATCGCTATTAGTGATCCAAACCAAACTCTGCATTGCATGGATCCAAGGTTATTCTCTAAAAAACTGCAAGCGCCAGGCCTACGGTTCCAGCTGACAAAACCCTTTCCCTCTGCCCTCACAGCACTACGTATACATCTGGTCTCTTTGCTTTCCAGAACAGAATTCTTTCTATTGTACTCTTCCTCTTTCAAATGATCGGTCTTGATAATTAGAACTGAACCATAGCACTCGGTACACATTATTGGAAAAGAACATGTTTGTGGCAAGAAACAAGATCAAGAAGAAAGCAGTAAGATGGAGCATGACTAACGTGAAGGTGATATAGAGATTCCAAGAACAGTAGAGCATAAAAGGAAGATCTAAATCATTCTGTCATTCACGAAAGCAAGTCACAACAGACAACTATGGACAGAGAGCAGCACTAACCACACAAATTCTCCAGCATTCATTTCTTCAAAATATTGTCGGCAGAAACCAACCATCAAAGTCTTTATGCGTCATGCATACACAACTCATTTTGTTCTAGTTTCATTAGGAATTATTTTTAGGTGTTATTTACAGCATGTGAGGCTTCTCTTTTTAAAATAAAGTTTTAGGTTATACTTTTTAAAAATTGACATTATCCCTGATGGCAAGATGCTAATTTAAAAAAGAAATCTAGTTTCTTTTGTCATCTAATTTGTCAGGACAACACATCAAGTTAGTAATTTTTAAATGACACTTGATTGAAATATCATATTATAGGCACATTTTAATTAAATAATTTATGTGCAAAGGGGGCCTATACAAGTAGACAAGAAGATATTATTATAATGACAGCAATGTTTCCTTGATACAGACACATTATCCTGCAAATGTTTTCACACACATCCCTGAAATGCTAATTTGTTTTAATTTTTTTTTTGGTCTTTTTACACATATGCTTGATGACTGTTTTTTCATCAAGAAATCTGCAGTTTAAATTAAGAAAACACTAACAGAATTACCTGTCTAATTGTAAAGATTTCATTTTACCTTCAGGACACAGTAGCAAATAAGAAACATATTTAATAAATAAAGAGTATAATTTACTTTGGTTAATTTAACAAAATCCTGAAGGACCATGATATTCTGTATTACCAGCAGGTAAATCTTCTGTGAGCCACAGTAAAATATTTTGCATCAACAAAGCTGGACCCCATAATCAAATAATGGATTAACTGAGATATATTTAAAACTCTATGTGCACAGTACGATTAGATGGTCTTTGCTGAGCTGTGTAGGCTTTAATATGACCTTGACTGGCCACTTACTAAAATGTAATTCTCTATCTTGTCACAATTGTCTGTGCGTGTCAGTTATGGGGTTTAATTACACCTGAATTTTTCTGAACTGAAGAAGTTAAAGTGGCTTTTTATTATTATTATTTATTTTTAAGCAGAATTTATGCTTTAGATCTGTAATAAGAGAGCTCACTTTTGTACATGAGCATATCAAATCTGGCTTAAGGAACATATCGTGACTACTACTATGCATCTTGGGACAGTTAAAGGTATAGTATTTCACAAGTGACATAATGGTTAGTAAGTTGCACCTTGTGAATGGTATCAGCATTAAAAGGCCAAAGTACGGAACGGCTCAGCATTGCTGATCCTTGCACCAGATACTGATTATTTATTTTTTTTTTTACTTAAATTCAAACCTGAAAGTTCAGTTGTGATAACTTTCCCTGTTCAGTACAATGGAACTGACCTTCAAGAAGCACCACACAAGAAAAGAGAAGGAAATCTGTCGTTCTTAGACAAGAAAATTCAAGCCTTATCCTTCCTGCATTTAATGGATATGATCAAATGCAGACTCTAAATTACTAGAAATATCCATGAAAATCACAAAATCATACCTATAGGTAAAATTTAAGCTGTAAAAACAGCCAGTACATGGAGCATCTAGAGTCATCGTTGTGTACAAAAATTGTACCATCTAAATTCTAGAACACAAATTCTGCAATTTTAGTCTTTCTGCGTAGGCCCATCAAAATCCATGGCACTAACCATAGAATATAATACTACTGAAATAAGTGGCTGCCAAAACAGATTAGTTTTTTATGGAGCACTTTTAAATTTTTGATGGACTGTACTGATCTTACCTTAATTAAATGATATTGTATATTTTAAAGGGCTGTCAGTTATTCGACATAAACATAAATATTGCTATAGCAACAGACTAACAAGAACTACAGTCTAGTCTTTAAGAAACAATAAATTAGTTTTAAACATAAAGTTAAAACATGGCAGCTTGTAGTAGCTCAGTTTCAAAACAATAAACCATCTGCCTCATTAAATCATCAAAAGCACTCATCCTTTCCTTCCTCTTGGCTAAATCTGCTCTTCTCAAAACTGTTGAGCTGTAGCCAGGCCTAATTCACTGTCCTTTCAAGAGCTGTTCCTCCTCTGAATAGCTAAGCATCATCAGCTGGCTGGCTCACTTAATAACTGCCACCCTTCCCCTGTAGCTGGAACACATTTATTAGTTTCATACTCAGGAAGGTGAATACCATATATAGAGAGTAGCAGGGGAAAGTGGTGAATGCTCTAATTGCCCCACTTATCTGCCCCTGCCAGAAAATACGTGTCTTCACAAGAAATAAGAATTACTATCAGTGATTCTTTGTCCTAACAGAGGCTAGTGAGCATCTCCCCTCAAGAAATACATCTTTCCAGTTAGGTCAATCAAAACACTGCTAATATTCCCTCATGAAAACTCCAGCAAACATATACAAACATCTCACCTTATAGACAGCAATCTGGATTTTTGTTAACCAGAAACATATCTGCCACATAATCAAGATCTTATTGGAGAATAAAGAGATGGATCAGACAAGTATTTGACAGAAAAATTCAAAGTATATCAAATTTTTTTTTCCTGCAATAGAATGAGCTGATTACACTACAGCACGCAGCCTACAGTAAGAGTCAAACAAGTCCCATAGTGGTAAATCCTATCCAGACACTGTGAACAGAATAAAAAATAGTTCGGGATCTTTATATCAATACCATCAAAATAACAGAAGACATAAGAATAATTACTGGTGGCACTATGATAAACACATAACAATTATCAGAGGCAGCCAGAAAAGGTTTAAAAGAGGGTTCTGCAGGGAAAAAATTTGCAGAGCGCCTTTGGATTTTGTGAAGAGTAACCTAATTTCACTCAAATTCCATAGAACATTTCTGGAAAGAGCTGTAAAACTCACATGGTCCACACTTTGTCAAATATCTGTGATGAACATGCAAGGAAAATAGTGTCTGCTGATAGGCAAATAGCTGTTCAAAAACTTCCAAACCCAGTGATTCCTTCCTCTCATTGGATAATCTACACCAGTACGTAACTATCTTTACCAGCAGAAAGTTTAGATTTACTTTTAGAAGCATGCCTACACAGCCAAAAGGGACAAACATGTAATGGGAGGACCTCCTTAGTGTTGAATAAAAAAAGTAGCTTAATCTAGATGGTTTTGTTTATATACACAAATATGTTGTTTTCTATTCCTTCAATAACATAGTATTAGTGATGTAGGCTTAGTTTGTAGTTCACACTAAACCTTATATTCTGAGGAATTATTGCCTAGTTATTCCTAAGCACAGGATTTGTTAGCAGGATGCAATTCAAAAGGGAGAAAAAACAGGGCGGGGGGGGTGGAAATCAAAAAACCCCCGAAACCTCTTTGGCCAAATTTTCTTGTTCTAATCTCAGAAATGACCGCAGCCCTACCAGGCTTGGCATCACGAGCAAATAGGAGAAGAGTGTTTTCATTCCCGACACAGGAGTCACTAATAAAACGCTGAGGGGAATCGGACTCAGGATGGATCCTGCCCTGCACAATGCACACCTCCAATTTGGCAATGCACCACTCAAACTAACTTTAGAAGTTTTATTTTTCCTAATGAGCAAAATATTGCTTAAGTATTTCCCCTAGCTCACAGAAAGCAGACTTTTTTTGAGGAATTAATCAAAATTAGGGATGTTATCAGTTCTTCCTTGATTCTTCATACTGCAGAAAAGTAATACTGAAAATCCTGGTCACTTTTGAAGACCCTGACCTTTGGCACTGACTTGGATTTCTGTGTATGGTCTTTATTTTAAATGTTTTATCCTGAATAGTGGTGTTTTAATCAGAAAATTTACTGAGCTATTTTATTCCAGAAGAGCTCATCTTCCTCTGGACACTCCCTTCCCTCCCTCTACCCATTTATAACAACTATTGTTCCATTTTGTTACACAGTAGCCCTTCCCTCCTGATAATTCCACTTCCTTTTTTCATGACAGTGATAGATGCATCTGATAAGTCATAGAAAAGTAAACTTGACAACATTTGCTACTTCCAACTCAATTTCTAATCTGTTTCTACATTGACTCTTTTGCTCCAGTTAACAAAAAAATGATGTCTCTGAGCTCATATCAATTTTAATATTTACAACCTGCCAAAATGATTCACATTCCTCACTGAAGTCTTAGCTCAGGTGTTTCATTGATCAGGTCCCAAATCCCTTTCTTTAATATGAGCCTTAAATCAATCTCTTAGAGCTGGCAACATCCCTCACAGAAGGTTACAAAGACATTTTTAGTACAGATAAAAGCGAAACCAAAAGACCTAATTCTTATTTAGCTAAGCCTTGATCAATGACAACACTTCCCTGAAGTTTCAAGACGCCTTATATAAACAATCAGCTTGCAGTAAGAGGCAATACTGCGAGACAAGGAGGGCTTTTTTGTTCGGCATCATTGTCAGGTTCCATCTCCCTTTGCGAGTGTGTGTGCGGGGAAGGGACTGACTGCCCCAGCTGAACCTGCCCCCGAACGGTCCCAAGGGCCAGACCTTGGTGCCACGCGGATTCCCCGAGCCTGCTTGCTCTTCCCCACCTCTGCGCTCCCAGTTTGCTGACAGAAGAGGCAAAGGCAAGTGCAAGTCCCAATCCTTCTCCATAGGAAAAATCTAAATGGCGCCAAATGGGGCTGCTCACATTCTGAAATAAAATATTTCTCCAGCAATCAAATAATATGTTTGGTTGGTGAAAACATAGACATTTCATACAAGTGATTTAAAATAAATAAATCAATCACAGAATGGTGGTGGTTGGAAGGGACCTTTGGAGATCATCTAGTCCAACCCCCTGCCAAAGCAGGGTCACCTACAGCAGGTTGCACAGGAACGCATCCAGGCGGGTTTTGAAGATCTCCAGAGAAGGAGACTCCACAACCTCTCTGGGCAGCCTGTTCCAGTGCTCTGCCACCCTCAGAGTAAAGAAGTTTTTCCTCATGTTGAGATGGAATTTCCTGTGTTCCAGTTTGTGCCCATTGCCCCTTGTCCTTTAGCTGGACACCACTGAAAAGAGTCTGGCCCCATCCTCTTGACACCCGCCCTGTAGATATTTACCAGCATTGCTGAGATCCCCTCTCATCCTTCTCTCCTCCAGGCTAAAGAGACCCAGGTCTCTCAGCCTTTCCTCATACGAGAGATGACCATGGGACTGGAGCACCTCTGAAGCCCTCCACGGGACTCTCTCCAGTAGTTCCTTGTCTTTCTTGAACTGGGGAGCCCAGAACTGGACACAGTACTCCAGATGCGGCCTCACCAGGGTAGAGTAGAGGGGGAGGATAACCTCCCTTGACCACGCTCTTTTTAATGCATCCCAGGATACCATTAGTCCTCTTGGCCACAAGGGCACACTGCTGGCTCATGGTCAACTTGTTGTCCAAATAATCAGTCTTCAAAATAAACAAAGAATCTGTCTGCAAGCCCAAGCACTGTAGTAGTGCATTGCCTTCTTACAGCTTTATACTCGGTTTCAACTGTGAAAGATCCAAGCAGAAGACTGAAAACACAAGACTCCCCAGTCCTGAGACAAGCAGCCCTGCAGGACAAGTGCTAAATGTTACATGTAGCTGTGAACTGAATGAGAAATATGAGAAAAAAATCGTGATTTTATGTTTCCATTTCAACTTGCTCCTTACAGTCAGACTTATTTTATTAACATAACCAGATAAACACACACACGTTTCTCATTAAGTTCAGAATGAAGGCCAGCCAGCAACATCTTGCAATTCATCAGGTAAGGTCTTCCATATTGAAATGACCTCAGAGGTTTTATAGGGCCTTGAGTATCACAGCTGCATTAAATATCCTCAAACACTTAAATCTTATCCTTCAGACAATACAGTTAGGCCAATTTCACATTTAATTTCTCACTCTTATAAAGTTTGACTTTTCAACCTCAGCATACCTTAAAAATTGAAGACATTCTTTGCAATAATAAAATAACTTCTTTCAAGGATATGAGAGATAATTTGATGATCATTCTTTAAAGCAGGAGGTTAAACCTTTTTACTGTGAAGTTGATGACATAAATTATATCAATATATAAATGCTCTACAGCAGCTTTAATATCATTTTGTAACACTGACTTCTCCCAGTTGGTCTGAAACTATGATGAGGTAAATCTCAAGGTCAGAATTTGATAGTAGCATCTGTCTCTTCTTTCAGTCGTTACCAAGGAAGAACCTTCAGATTGATTTTTACAATAGTAATTTAAGGGTTAGGCTTAGTTTGAGGTTGTATCCAGTAATTTTTGGTTTATTTTAGTAAAATGTATCTTTATGGCATTAAGAATAATGACTCCCAGGTTCTAGACCTTGAGGGACAAGGATTCATTTGAGTTTCATACTTGTCATGTAATAGGTGCTTATGCCACTGCTTTTCTTTTTCTTCTTTTTTTTTTTTTTCCCAATGAAAGACAAACACTTTCTTCTTTAGTGGATATAAAACAAGAAGAGCGATAAGATCTGCTTTGCAAACACATCTGGGTGAGTGTGCTTTTGCTCCTCTGGGTAATTCTTTCAGTACAGCTACTCACATGAAAAAGCTGCTCATGTGGGTGTGCAGTGAGTTATTGTTAATACTTGATTTCAAGATCTGGGGACTAAAGAAGTTGGCACCAAGTGGCCCGAGACTTGTAATAAAATGGTGGAAGCTGGTGATACAAAGGCAGAGCAAAGGCAATCCGGATTGATTAATAAATTCCTGAATTTGCAGCTGTTACAGCAGACACATTTCTTCTGGCTTCCTGCAGTTCTTAATCAAGCTAAGCATCAGCAAGAGGCACATTTGCAAAAGCATCCTAAAAATGTGAATATATAAAATGATGCACTTGTGTTTTTATACATGCACTAGTAACTATCTTTTAGTAACTAGGGAACTGCATACCCGCTCCCTGTATGATTGCACAGATACTGTTTAGACATCTCCTGTGGAGATTTGTTGTCTGGTAATACAGATTTTTACCATTTCCCAAAAGTCTTACAAAAAAAAAATCGTGAAATGATTGTTCTATATCCTCTTGCTGTCACTTTTTTTCTATGTTCCCCACCCCCTGAGCTGTTCACCACTATAAAAGAGATAGTTACAAGTTTCAGAAGTTTATAAAAGTGGCTGAAAGTTGAAAACTTCCTTTCCTTACCTTTATTTGATTGAAAAGTGTTTGGGTTTTGTGTTTCCAAACTTAAAATCAAAACTGTTCCCTTGATGTGTCTTTTATGAGGTTTCACCCCAGAGCAAACATTTACACTGCTAGGAACAGGGGACTGTAATGGAAACAGTAACAAACCTCTAAACTGCAGCAGTGCTATCAGACATCATTACAATTGGTTTAGGTTTGAACTGGGAGCTCCTATCTTCAATCTCTCTATAGTCTTTAAAGGTAGTGTCATGTTAACAAAGATGGTGAAAAGACAAATTCAAGCTGCAGTGCAAAGTAACAGGCAACAATATAGCTGTAATCCTAAAACAAAGCCCGACAGAAGCAGCATATCCTGGTGTAAAAAAGCATCAGTGATAATTACAATGAAGCAGCTTTACTAGCACCAGCATGCCCAGATGTACAAAAACATGGAGCAGCATTTGATCATAAGATATTAAAAAAGGATAAAAGGAAGGAAAAAAGATTTAAAGGGAAGGTTTGTATTTGTCTTTAGGTGTCACAAGTCTTCAAAACTTTTCAGTATTTCGAAATCCTCATATTAACTACGGATATAACTTGTAACAAAAGGAAGCTGGACTAATGTTCCATCACAAGATTGGGATGTGTATTTTAACACCCTTTAATACCAAAGCATGGACAGTGTCTGCTGAGAAACTTACGTAAGTACTAATTTATACTTTATGACAATATTAAGGACTTTTCCTGTGTATAAGTTACTATAGAAGGACCATATGTATAGTTATCATTCTCACATTTAAACCGCGCATAACAAAGTAAAAACTTTGCTTTGATATGACTAACTCCATACAAGTTTATTATACATGACAGAATACTTGCAACTATGAAATCTTAGTGAGGGAAAGAAAAACAAACAAACAAAACCAAACACAGACGTTTTTCCTAAACAGCTAAGAATACATAAAATTAAATGTTGGCCCTTAAAATGAGACCACCTTACCATAGGCTTCACTGAAGCCAGAACTTCAAATATTTGGGGGTCTGCTTTACATTGAATAATTAAAAAGGATTCTTACCTTTCATAAATGTTGAATCCTTCCCACAACACAAAGTACCTCTTTAGATGATTTAACATATGAATAAAGTTATTAGAATAACTCAAAAATGTATTTGTCTGTAATAAAATATTGAAGTGTCTAACAGTATTTCTTGCTACCAACTTTAACTGAAACTTCACCAGCTAAAATATAGATGTAGCAGTGAAATACAGTCCTCTGTTCATTCAAAATGCCATTTAAATGCACCTGTTCTGTAAAGCTCATGTCTGCTCACTCACTGGTAGGAATTCACAGCACATTCATTGTAATAATTCACACTAAGTGCACGGAAAAAAAAAAGGCGAGAGAACTAAAAAGATTTGCTCTAACCATCAAGTTTCAGGATTCTTGAGCAACTTTTCCTGAGCATTTAGAAGCTTCGATTCCTACCTTATTCACTGTGTGTGTATGGGAGAGAGGAAGAAAGAACAAGGTCACTGTAATAGGCAGCTGGACAACATCTAAACTAAACATTATGTACATTTCATTTTCAGTAATGGTTTCATGACCATTACCTACTACTGCCATAGAGCCAAGCACACAAATAGCTAGCTTTGTTGCACCAATTTTCGCTACCTGCTGATGCAGACAGTGCCATTAACTAATAAAAAATAAACAAATCTGCACTGCTTTATTAAGGCCATAATAGGCGTGCACACTTACCCACAAATAAGTTCGTATCTATGTACGTATGGTATGCACAGGCAACACTAACTGCTTAATTCTTTTCCTTTAATCCCATTACACTAATAACATTCATCACTGATTCTAGTCAAATTCAAATCACAAGTACCTTAACAAGACTAATTTATAGTCTCAAGTGCTCTCTGAAATCCTCCAGTGAATAATCTCTACTGTTCTGGTTAGTGAAAGGTAAAAGATAGATTTTTAGTTACATACAGGAACTGTGAAATTATTTCATTTTTCCATTAGGAAAGCATCTTACATGAGAGTTTTTACGATTGAACTTCCATTTGTTTCTGTCTTAAAAATGGAACTAAGTGAACAAATTACTCTTTTTCAAAGCACCATTAAAGAATATTTCCATAGAATAAATACATAATATACCTGCATACAACGCAACATTCACATGTTCTAAGCTCCTTGACACATAAGTTGTAATTTAAAATTTGTCACCCGACCAGAGTGACAGGAGCTCAGGAGATTTCACAGTAACCATTGGACATACCACTTCCTCATATTTTCCAGGATTGGCAGGGGAACTTACAAAACTATTTATGAATAGCAAATACTTTTGCTTTTAGCATACACAAGTTTGCACCGAATGTCAGGTCTCATGTTTTTTTAGAGGGAAAAACACCTTCAGGCTATTTGGCAAAAATCTTCACATCTCTAAGTCAAAACTCACATGATGTAAATTAGATACTGTTGCATTACCTCACTTCCAACAGTATAGTTTTCAGGCATGGAAACTATAAATATTTAATAGTATTTACAGGAGTCTAAATATTTAGTATATATTTGCCAAATGTCATTATGATCCTCCCTTGGATTTAGAAGAAAAAGTCTTCATTTTTATCATAAAAACTCAAATAAGTGGATTTCCTGAAAACATTTTCTACTTTCCTCTGAAGTGGAAGTATGTCTGACTAGTACACGGAGTTCTCCCCATATCACAGAGAACTTCTTACAGATGCTCCCCATCCCAGAGTGGTTACATCTACCACTGTTCTCAGGAGCCATCATCATCTGTTTAATAGCTAGAACACAAGTCAGAAGAGAGGAAAGAGGTGAGAAACGCATGGAGGGGCTCTGTTGGGACCTCCCGAGGTCTTTTCAGCCTCTCTCCCAGCCTAAAATAAAAAGAAATTCTTTATTGTTGGTGTTAGAAAAGCCGATTTCTCTTTCAGCAGAGACTCTCATAGGATCCCATTTCAGGGCACAGTATTCTGAACTTTACTTTTAATAAGGTTTAGACTGTCCCACTGTAATAGGGAGGCAATCCCTGACGTGCCCACTCAAGGTTAGAATTTCGAAAATCTTCATTAAAAAATTTGCTGTTTTACCATACCGATTCATGGTACACTGCCTTTACTAATTAAATTAATAGCTACACTTGCTTACTAAAGAGATTAACTTCTGCATTGCCCTCACTAGACGGGTTAGTTGCTAGGCAGCTCTCACTGGAGGTTTGGCACTATGTTCTTATCTCTGAGGACAAAGGCTGCTACGCATCTTTCACTAGGAGAATGAATGCTACACTGCTCTCACTAAGAGCATTCATCTCCGTCTTTATATCTCAATTGCTCCCCTTTAATTATTTTAATCACTTGGTGCATTCTAGTGTTGCAAGCCTATTTAATCTAGAGTATATTTTGACTTGTATGCTATGGAATTGCTTCCATTTTTTCCTCCCTCGTCAGTTTACAAGGAAGGAAATTTATTCCAAGTCATACGTGAAGGTCTTGCACACCAGAGCATGCCGCATCTGCCACTGCAGTAATATTCAGTCTGATATTTAAGTCCTTCTCAATATTTTTCTATCCACTGAACTGTTCACTATCAAATATTTGTTTGTTTACTTTGTTCATTTTATTCCACACTTCAGCTCATATCTAGGAAGTCATACCTTTTATTAACAGCCTCATTGTGCCAAATGCCTAGTCAATACAAGCAGCACAGCTCCCGTGACTTCACTGAGGATGTGATTTATGCCACCAACAGTCTGGTCTCCTTTCCTATCAGCAGCTGGACCTCCAGGTATCCAGATACGGGTGTACTAATTCCATTTGCAGTACCCAGATGATTTCCAAAGAATAAAATGCCAGTGTTGTTTTCTCATTGATAATCTGGCCTATTCTTCCTAGCGAATAGATCCACGTACAGCCCACGTCCTCGTGCCGTATCAACTGCTGGGAAAAATCAGCTTAGCTCCACAGATCTCAGCAAAGCTGAAGACACAGCTCCTAATCTCCAAAAGAAACCAATCTAAAACTAAGAACAAGTAAAACCTTCAGGTTTAAGCTACAACTAAAATTCATTCCTGGACTAACTCCATCACATATTCCTAATAAAATAACACCGAGCTTAAAACAAATTGCAGCTGAAAAATATAGTCCTTTTTATGGTTAACTTGTAAGTTATATGAAGACTTATTTTAAATTTTATTCTTTAATTGATTTGCAGTTTTTGTATAATCATGTCATGCAAATCTACGCCAACCTGTGTTTTGTTATTTTGCTTTTTGGCATGCAACTCAGTTTATCCATCTCTGAGTACTCGCTATCCTCTAGGTGGTGCATTCTGGAATAATTATATTACATGAGTAACATTTGACTGGATGGCCCAAACTCTAGAGAGATTAAGATAAAAACCCGAATAGTTAATAAAATATCTATACAAATTCAAATTCCCTTGTCCAATAAAGAAATAATATAATTCACATTCTTTGTAACAAATATGTGAGCACAGCCAAGTTGAAACACTTTTATAAATCATTTGCCTACCCTTTTGCCCAGTTGTGAGAATAGGCAAGGTTTCTTGCAATTATGGAGAGAAAAAAACCCAAAAGCTCTGTCAGCAGCACTGCATTTTTTCCCAAGGATAAACAAATAATCTTATCCTGCCTGTGGATAATACAGGAAAGACAGAGAAATCTGGTCAATTCTGTCTCTGAAGGTAAAAATATGGAGATTTTAAGCCTAGGCTTAAAAAAAAAAAAAGGAGAAAGAATATCTTCACAAATTGAAAAGAAAGATTTTAGAAAGGAAGATCATAGTAATGTTGACTTCATAAGAATAATTTATCGTGCTTTTGTTTTTAAACAAAGGTTAAAGCATGGTATTAGATGCCATCAAGGATTTTAACCTTTTTCAGCTTTCAAAGCAAAAAAAAACAAAAAGAAAAAACAAATCAAACTGTCAATTTTTTCTGTAAATATCAAACCGATGACTGCTCAGAGAAAAACATAAGGTAACCACCTTGCTTGAAAGCACCTTTATTTCTTATAATATGTCAGCTTCTTTTGACATTTTGTGGAAAAATACTGAATATTCAAAAATTTGCTTGAAAATTTACCTCTTCTGGGACATCAATCTGAAGGATAATCTGCTAATGATGCATTAGTTACTGCGAAATATTTGAGACTGACATACATAACTTACACTTTGAAGTCACGTATGAAAATCTTGTTTGGTGGGTTTTTTTTAACTCTTTTATTAACACATTTAAAAGTGCTTTAGAAAGATGTGCACATACGTATGGAGTAGACCCTACAGTTTAAAGACTCAAGGAAAAACACCGCCATTTCTATGAATCTCAAGCATCCAGGACAAAAATGCTGAGAATTACGCACAAAATAACAAATGGTATGTTCTGCTACTGGAGGTAAGTAAAAATCAGCAAACTGTATGATCTACGTATGATAAACATCTGACTATTGTAATGACGGTAATTGTAAAATAATCCAGCAACACACTGATTCTGGAAAGATTAGTATGGTCTTTAAACCCTCTCCCTTTTGACCAACTGTTTGTTGTTTTTATATAAGCAAGCACATCCATATCCATAGGCTCTGCTACTTAAGAGTTGCAGCTATGACTGAAAAAAAACCCAAGTGAACAAACCAGAACTGTTAAGTTTCACCTTGGTTATACAACAAAATGGTTTAGAGACATCCAACTGCTTCAAAAGTAATAGCAAGCTGTACAACAGACGACACATAATGAAGGGTTTAGAATTCAGTACAGTCTAAGTTTTTACTTTCAAAGAAAACACTTTGAAAAGACGCAGACAACAGGTTTGCTTGTCAACTTTAGTAAGTCTTTTTTTAAGCAACCCTGTTGATTGCTTACTTTTCCCCAAAAGACTTTTCCCCAGAGCTGAAAGTTTGAGCACAGTGACAAAGCTTGGAAGGCAAAGGAGCTAGAGCAAAAGTCCTCCAAAGGCCACTGAAAGAGATTCTTCAGCATCTGATCAGGTAAATTCACTTTATGACCTGGCTCACTGCTTATTGAGAAATTATAAGCTGTCTTAAGATTGAGAAAGAATGAAAAGTACTTGTTCCAAATAGATGAAAGACGGAACATTAAAAGAAATGCTCAGTGGTATTGGGAAATCGCTGTTTGCTCTATTCTAAAAACTTCTCTCACTATTATATTATGAACATGACAATTTTCAATTTATGTCCCTCTCTTACTTTTTTTTTTTAAATTTGGCTCTCTCAAAATGAAAAACCCCCCCGATATATTTAAATTAGATCTGACACCACCAGTGGACAGAAAGTACCATTCCGTTTTATACATAGACAGATTTAATTACCACCCAAGCAGACACAAAGAAAGCATTCTCGAGAATACATAAGAAAAAGAAAAGCAAACTTTCCCAAACTAAAGACCTTCACAGCACTACCACCCACAAAATAGTCTCAAACTTCAAAACCAAGGAACTAATTGCTGGCATGCTTTCTGTACCACTTCCATGAAGGATGCTAAGAATATCTCCCATAAGTTTCTCTTTAAGAGGAGAAGCAGTAATGACATCCATGGAGAATGAGAGAAGGTGTGCAAGAAAGAATTTCAAGTAGTATCAGTCGATGTACTTTTGCATGAAACAAATTAGTTATCGGAGATTTTATTTATTTTTTTTTTTAAGGAGGTTACAGGCACGAAGATGAAAATGTTAGAAAGATGCAGAGGAGGCACACCCGGGAGAGAGAGAGATTGAACATTCAGCAGAACATTTAAGTCAATAGAAATAGCATCCAAAAATATCCTCCATACATCAACTGACAAAAGAAAAAAGTTGTACAATTTGTACTATCTTCAGCAGAAAACTCACACAGATTACTGTGGGTCCACTGGCATGTTATAAGACCGCCTGCTATGACATCAATTGAGTTAGAATTTTGACTGTATTTCTATAGAGATACTTAGAGAGTGCTATTTCTGAGTTCATGTGCTGATCTCAGTCTATGAGCTTGAGAAGAGTTATCGCTGATCCTGTTCAAGGCAATGGCAATTAGATAGCCAAGATTTTCTCTCTATTCTCTCCCTGTTGCTCATCCTCACCCCAAATCACTGCTGACATCATTCAGATGTTTTAATGGCTATAGATTTTGGAATAGACACATTAGACCTTAAAACTTGCACTGAGATCAGATGATTATACATTTTTAAGTGCATTATGCAGGACAAGTTTCCTACATCTGACATATCAGAACTGTATTTTATGACACTGCCTGAAAGATTGGGCATATGCTATCTTTTTAAGATTATGTATAGAGCTTCATAAATCAAATGTCTGAATGAAACTTTGTTTATTCTCAGTAGTATACAAGCAGATATTTTTGTAACGATATTTTACCAAATGTATCTGAACATCCTGCTGACACAGTATTTCAAGGAAGTCCAGCGAGGCAAACAATGTGACAGTAAAAAGAATGTGGAATATATGTCAGAGCAAATAATTGATGCAGCAAATAATAAAGTCTAATGCAAATATCGCTCTTACCAGAGGGAAGCAGGACAAGAGTGCTAGTCTCTCAAAATCAGTATGACTCAAAAAGTATATACAGTCAGTGCACTATGCCATTCATGGCAAGTAATGAGCCATGATAATATACTGTGATATACAAAGATATTTAGAAGACTCTTAAGGATTGTTTGGAGTAAGAATAGCTTTATAAACTGGTTTATTTTGTTAGTTTAAATGCTTCTGATTCTGAAACTTCTTTAGCATTATTATACTTGGAAGATTATTAGAAGAGAAGAAACCATCCTCATCAGTTGTTCTTGTTTAAATCTTAATCATGCAAGATTACAGAGAGCACGCTTTTGTTATAGGCACTCCTGATATAATTCAGATTGAATATAATTTTGGAAAAGCATTCTCTATTTTCATTACTGATGTTCAGAGTTCATCTTTGGATCCATTGTTTTCCTTTTTTAGTCACAATGATTAATCACACAGGACTTGTATGCAACTCATGCCCCAAAACTCTCAAAGCCTTTCCAGAATTATAGCAAGTAGATCTATCCCAGACAAAAAAAGACAAGATGCACTTTTTCCCCATGATACGCTTCTGCTGCTACAGAAGCTACCAATACCATTTGAATCCCAACGTCTATCAGTTACCATCATCACAGCCAAACATCTCAATATGAACGAGATAAATCTCTAGAAAACCACAGAATTTTATAAACACACACACACAACCTGGATTCATAAAACTTCAAATCTCAAGCTTAGTTTAACCGTGACAAAAAGCACAGATTCATTTCTATTTTTTTGAATAATCATCGACAACATTTGAAAATATCTCGTATACTGGAAATTAGTAAAAATAAATACCTGAGAAGTTTGGTGTTATCTTGTCTTCTTCCTGTTCATTTTAACTGAGGTAAACCAAAAGGATGTTCCAGGGGAAGCAAACATTTCTGAAAGAGAACATACCACCACTGAATGAACAAGAAAATTCATACTCTCAGCAGCAAGGACTTAAACGAGTAGCGTCTTTACAGCAAAAAATATATGCTCTATCTACAATGGCAAAGAAATTGACAACTTCCTTATCTGTAATCCATACAAAACCTGCAGAGAGAATAGTGTTTGTTTAGTTCCCAGACGCCCCTATTTAGGAAATCATGATATTACAAAAAACTTGCTTGTTGAAGAACAGGATAAACAAAATTCTCCAAAGTGGGATTTTGACCAAAATATATTTTTAAAATTCATTTTTTAAGAAAGTTTCAAATTTTCATTAAACAAACAAAAACACCCTCCAGCTCTCAAACACCCAGTCTGCCCACCATCCTCTTTCTTTCCTGAAAAGGTCATCTGGGAGTAGTAACTTGTACATCACAATCACTTTTTTTTTTTTTAAATAGCAGCCATAATAATCCACTGGTGCACTAGAATATCTTTAAAAGCCCCCCCCCCCCCTCACCAGAAGGGATGTGAATCAGCTGGTTCTCAGGTTCAACTAGGCATAACAGTAGCCCGTGAATCCAGCTGAGACTACAGAAAATATTTTGCTTTTAGTGTTACTGCAATTACAGTACAGCATCACCCAAAAGCCTCAAAATAACGGGCAACATCCAAACTCAAAGGAAGCTATCCAAAACAGATCACAGTCGGGTTACTATATAGTGATGTATGTGACTGTAAAGCATTAAAAAGGGAAAGGAGAGCGAATGATGGGTTTCACATCAATCAGATGAACAAATTGCTATATAAGCTAGGTTTTTACACAACTAACGCAATTCACAGTCAATAAAAAAAATGTAGTGGGTTTTCACAACAGAACATCCATATTCTTTTATTTTCCAATATTCTTTCACTTACATTCTGCCATTTAACGTACACTCTTCCAGTTTGGCGATTTTATTTCTGACTTAACTGCTGCAAAATTTTACTTATGCCCTGGTTTCAGCTGGGAAAGAGTTAATTTTCTTTCTAGTGATTGCTGGGAAAGGAATGTCAATAATACCTCTTGGCTTTAGTTGTTCCTAAGTGATATTTACATTATTCAAGGACTTTTTTCGTCTTCCCATAGAAGAATAGACAGAACGACAGAATGGCCCGCGGAATATTCCGTACCATAGACATCATGCTCAATTTAGTAACGGGGGTTTGCCCGGGGGTGGAAATTTGTGATCACTGCTCAGGACAGTGCCAATACACCAGGCAGTGAGCGACCCATGTCATTATTATTATTCTTATATTTCCTTTCCTGCTATTGTTTCTATTAAGCCATCTTTATCTCAACCCATTTGGGTTTTTTTCCTCCCTTTCCCCTCCTTTTTTCCCCCCCTCTTTCCCCCACCCTTCTTGGGGGGGGGAAGGTGAGGGGGGAGCACATGGCTGCGTGATTCTAGTTACCGGCTGGGGTTAAACCATGACAGCTTATTAAGAAAAAAATCCTGTGTCTTAGCAAATTAGTAAATTTAGTAGGTAAGCCAGTGCCAGAGAAACACCACCCATTCCTGCAGAAACAAAAACTTGGAAATTGGGCAATTGGGCCAAAAAAAATTCATAAGTTATCTTCCTTGAACATTATGTGAAATCAACAGCAAAAAAAGGCTTTGCTTGGCTTCAAATGAGACAGAGTGAATTGTATTGTTTGCTCTGGTCCTGATGTAAAGTACTATCACCTGTTATAAGAAATTTGGAAGAAGATATCACAGCTAAGACATTGTATTTAGTCTCTTCTTCCTATTTTTTAGGGCAAGGCTTTAAAATTGATCACCAAATCTGGATCCAAAAATTTCTAACTTACAGAATTATTTCTTAATATGCCTGGGTCTGAAAGAATAAAACCAGTACGGTCTTTTTTTTTTTTTCCACCCACAAAAAATGCCCCCTCTTAAAATTTTGTATAAGAATGATTCCTCTCAAATGCAAGCTCCATTATTCATAGAGCTCTAAGCAAAACCCTACTTAAAAGAATACCTTAGCGTCAGTCAATGGGAACCCTACAAGCAGGATTTGGCACTGAACTTCACTGACAATTTATTGTTTTCCCCTCACTCACCGTTTTAAAATGGTCATGCTATCAAAATCCTTATTTTAACACATTTTCACACCATTTCTCAAAAAATTTGTTTCAGTAACTTAGTTTTAGATAAATAAGACTTAAGCCAAAGCAATTTTTTATACAAGTTATTTTCAGATACCTAATTTCTCATAAAAATAGCAACAGAAAGGAATTTCTCCTACTCCCTTTAACATTGCAGATGTCTGAGTCTCCCTATCCTAGGAAAGAGGTGAACTATACCTTTAGCAAAACCAGAGCTTAACTTTTCCTCCCTGACACTGATTTATTTTATTTTCTGTTGGGATTCCTGAATCTGATGTTATTTCTCACTACTCGATTGCATAAGAAGTTCATGGTAAAAATAAATATAAGGTTGAAAAGTCCAATCTAACTTAATCATGAATGTTAAATTAATTTTATTTCAATGTATGCCTTTTTTTTTACCTCAATACTGAAAAAGTAAAATAAAAACCCTCTAGATTTTCTTACAAATGAAAAAATGTCACAGCTGCTTAGAAACAGTTACTCACATCTTTGCAAATAGTATTTTCTATGCACTTCATGGACCATTAAGATGATCTAATTTATGAACTGAAAGGACTGCTATTCAGAAAGCTCAGTCCCTGTGCAATTTACAGTGCCAGAACACTCTAAGTTAACTGGTGACTGAAGTCTCACAGTGACAACTGACATTTCATTTAACCTTTTTAACTAAAACAGTTATCTCTGCGAATCACTCATGCCATGTTGAAGCAAATCTTCACCTTGATATTGAAACCTGAGCCTAGAAAATGACATGCCTGGCACTTTATGAATGATGCTTCTAAGCCGTATAATCTACAGGGAGTATCAAGCATTCGGCACGAATTTGCAAACAGTATGCACAGCCTGGTGATAGAGACGGCTAAAATCCACTACTTTCTTTTACACTAACATATGTGAAAACAGAGAAACACCACCCTGAAAAATAATAGCTCTTTATTGAAAGCTTTAAGCAAAACTTGCTAATACTAGAATTAGTTTGTGATTTTTCCCATCTATAAAACTGAGACCAGAAACCACTTTAATCTTCCTCAGCCCTCTCTGATTTGAAGACAGTATCACTGAGTGCATGTTTATGAGAGCAGAACAAGGTTGGACTCCCTGCTTGGGGATCACACTTGCTTCATTTTAATTAAGGAATACTTTGCCCGAGTTCCCCAGGCTAATACAAGTCTAATTGAAGTCAATACCAAGTCCAATACGTTGCCATATGTGCAATCTAAATTCACATCCTAAGCTCATCTCAAGCAGATGAGAATACTTTGGATGGACCTAATAGAGCTTGCAAAGGGACATGAACAGTTCATATCCCTTGGGATGTCCAACAACCAGCACCAGCAGACTGTGCTGGAAACTGAAAATAGAAAAGAAAGATATAGCATCAGAAGGAGTCAGTTGCAGTCAGCAAGTTCAATATGCACTCCTCTGGAAGAGATGGGTTAACTCAAAATGTCCACCTGTGCCTACAGCGATGCCTCTGTGTTAAGCCTTTGTTCTCCCCTTCCCCAATGAAGAACGCCCAAAACTCCCAAGCTCCGAGGCCACCCTCTCCTGCATCTTGGCTTCTGGACAGGGAGAGGTTAATTCCCTCTAATACACAAAACTCAGTAAATCAAGAATTACCAAAGTCCTTCCATTTTAAAGCAAAAAGACACAAGGGAGGGGAGGAATCAGAGATTAGAAACAAAAAGCACAGAAGTTATGGGTTTAACCCCTCTGTGATTACAGTTGCTTACCAACGGAGGGCCTTACAGTACTTCAGGTAGACAGCAGAGAGAGAAGGCGATGAAGGAACAAATCTGCATGGATTTCAAACTGTCAGCCCTAGAATCTAATTCCAATTTAACAGTAGTTTAAACATTAGAAGAGATTGCCATCATCACTCCTCAATAGCCTTAACCTCTGGAGCTTTCAAAAGAACAGACAGTGAATTGAATTAATTATTAGCCTTTCACCTGGGAGACCTGGGTACAAAGGTAAGAACCAGTAGCTCAGAAGGTAGCTGATGAGACTGGTAGCCTATTTTTGGTCTCCAGTGTGCTCTAATGCCCGTCACACATTCCCTGGACTTCCCTACTTTTTTCTTGTTGGTTTCCCCCACTCTGCATCCAATTCAAAGTGAAAGTTCACGTGGTCAGGAACATCTGACATCTAATCTGCCTTGTGTTGGAGGTTCATGGCTGTCAGTAACATCGGAACAATGTCAATTGTGGAAAACAAAGCTACCAATTAAAGATGGCCTTAAACCCATCCCAGATTTGAAGAGTCTTGAACACAAGGGTTGGAATTTGAAGTATGATCAAGACAAGAAACTTGCAGGAGACCACTATTTTACTAGTAGTCTGTGTTAAACATCTCAAGTTCAACCTGAGGATTTCTTAAACAGAACATGGAGCAGAGAAGGGAGATTTTCTAAATATAAGATGTGCTTGTTCTGTCTCATACATCTCTTTCACAGCACCTGTTACCATGATGCTGGTCAAAGGCCAGGTGAAGTAGAACATAAATTATCTGCAATCGTTTATACAACCATGAAGCCTTACAGCTAAATACAGACATTTCTTATTTATGACTCTTCAAATGTGACTGTAGGACCTTTGATGACATTGCTAATTTTTTCATACATTTACTTGAGTAAATAACAACTTGTCCAAAAATAATACATGCTTTATTATTTACTTAAAAAATATCTTGCTAAATATATTTTGTTAATATATACTTGCCTATTTAAAAACACTTAAGGAAGCACAAATGAAAGAGCTGGTCACCAACATGTTACAAGACAGAGCATATGGCTAGAGAACATGTGAAATCCAGAAGTTAAGACTTGAGCATGTACACCATTCAATAGACAACTCCCAGTGAATTATTTCACGGAAACTGTGGCCAGCTGGCAAATAAGCCATTGCTATAAAAACAGGATAAATCAATAATAATTATATTCAACTGCTTATTCAGGCCAAATGGTCAAGTGTTAGGTTCTACTTACATTTTGGTCACATTTATAGAGCATGCCTAAAAAAAACCCTGAAGCTGTCTATATTTAATATTTTCTTTATCTGCTGTTATATTCATTCTCACCTTTTAAAAATAGAAGTACATAATTAAAGATTTGGTTGTAATTAATATTTTTCCCCATAATGAAATAAAACATTTCACAGAGGTATCACACATTTTCTATTCTAAATAGAATTATTTTCTATTTTAAGTTCACTAAAAATTGAGAGAATGATGTTTTTAATCATTCTGCAGCTTTTGTCTAATACTTTTAAAGTGGCAGTGGCTGTATATGGAGCTACTCTCTCAAGATAGGTTTTTTTTCGCCATCCACAACAAATGCAAAGAAAGTTACAGGGAATTTTTAGTAAATCTGAACATATTCCCTCCAGAGTATATCAAAACTACTCACTCAGATACCTACTTAGCATCTTTGTAATACTGCCAATAAAATCAGATAGCATAATGAATATTTGCAAATCTCATTGTTCTGCCTGAAGTTTAAAAAGAAAATAATTTATATATTTAGTTAGTTTAATCTGTTTATTCTTTAGCTCCTAATGCACATACAAATGCATGTTTCCCAATAATTCTAAAACCTCGTGTGGATTTTCCCGAAATGCAAATCTAGTCTTACACAAAAAAAAGAGAAAACTGCCCAGTATCTCTAAGTGCTGAACAATTTGCATGAGAAAATCTAGTCACATTGTTCGTTATGAAAACGTAGCCATGAAAATCAAGAGTTTTGTAGGAACTGAGTATTGTTGGCAATACTAAGTAGGATTGTATTTAAACAAGTGCACGCCACCTTCAGACTTAGAGTTCTTAGCATAAAAAAAAAAGTAATCAAACAAACCCTAGGGTGTTTATGATTGCAATGCAAAGGCTTGGATCTGGTTATCTAATGTCTGGTACCTATGCTGGGCATCTATCACAGTGAGTTCCCAAGGTAATAATCAGAAAGAGAAAAAGCACGAGGAAAAAGAAGGCGGGGGTGTGGGGGTGGGGAAGGTGAGGGGTAAGATATCTAAGGTCATTTCAAATCTTAGTTGGTATGAAGTTTTGGAGGTGCCAATCTCTCCACTACTTACAAGGACAGCCTAAGGTACACAAGATTAGGCACCTCAAGTAGATGAGATAAATCCAGCCCTAATTACACATTCAGACAAAATTTACCAGCCCTTGCCACTGCTTCTCACACACACTGGAAATGCTCTGGCTGTTCTTTGGGTTCCCCTCTAAAAACTGCTTTTCCCAAGACCTCACACTCAAGATACTGCCAAATCTCACCTGGATTCATCTAACGGGATAGAGGCAAAAGTGAAAAAAAACAAAAAAAACACAGAAAGAAAAAACCCTCTCTACCGTTTTATACAATTAATTTTAGAAAAGAATTGTGTCAATAATGGTTATGGATATGAAGCTAGTGAGGAGAAGAGCACTTTAATTCCTAAAGACTTTAGCAGGGGCTGATAACACTTGCCCTTCACAACTCAGACCTCAAGCTTCTCAAGACCTAGAATAACTCTGTAGCCTGTTAGTAAGCTAAATATACCTGGGAACAAACACATATAATATATCAGTCTTTTGTCAGAGATAACAGCCTGCACTGCTTTGATATGAACAGCACAGAGATCACTTGTGAAGAATATAAAATAGCTGAATTCAGCAAGAGCACTCTCTATTAGGATGTTTTTATTATTTTTATCTTTTATTCAATGTACTATCACAACTTAGGAAAAGCAGTAGCAGCAGACAAGAACTATTCAAAATGGAAACTTAAATGTTGTGTATCGCATATCTGATATAGATGGATATTTAATATTAGTATAGACCTATCAAGTTAGTATTAGTCAGAGGTGCATTGGACAACACTTCAACAGAAAAGGTGAATAAATACAACTACTATTATTGTAGATCCTAGCTAGTTTTGATAGAGAAAACAAATTTGAACCACCAAAATTCAGTCCAGATATATAGGTACTAGGCATATAGTATGAAAAACCAAACAAAACAGGAATTGAATGTTGAGTAACTGCAAAAACAATCAACCATTCCAAACTCCATAGATTTTTTTCCATGAACAGCTTGCTTTAAACTTGCTTATGCGCATTATTATGTCCCAATGCATATAGCTGCACTCTTAATAATAGTTCCCGAAGAAGAAGAAAAAGAAAGGCATGGAAATACTGTGCTTTTAAGAAAACTCCTCTGTTTTCTTAAAGCTATATTTCAGACACATATGTAAAACTGCAGCCAAACTAAACGCTCAGCTCTAATAAATCTGCTGGGAGCAAGATTCATTCGAATCCACATAACATATTGACAAAAGCTATTGCTGGATAGGTCATTCAATTCACAGGACCTTTCAACCCCATTGAAAATTTCAGAGGGAAAGAAAACAAAAAACATCAAAGTCTTTGTATTTAGTATACAGACCTTTTTGCCAGTTCAAGTTTAAGACCTTTTTAAAAATGCACTGTCAGCAGCATAGCTTTTAAAGGTAAAATGAGGCCTTTAAAGCAGGTATCCCACTGTGCATTCTACCACTGCGCTGCCTGTGGAGTGCAAAAAACAAGGGCAAAGATGGGACTGAAAGTCTCAAACACTCTCTTACAATGGCTTTCATCTTCTCTTCCAAATCTGTAACCTTTGAAGACAGAAGGAAATGCAGTTAATGCGTTTACAAATAGGCTGGAACCTGCTACGTTTTTAAAGGAAACTCACAAAGGGCACAAACGTCCACTGGAATCTCATTATGTTATTTAAAGGGCTGACAGCCCCCCTGTTTGACCTCTCTTTTTAATTTCACCTGTTTGAAAAGTTCATGCACTTTCTGAGATTCTTTTAATGATTCGTTACTTCTCTCTCTCAAAATGAAAACAATCAGAAATGTCACTGATATATGGTAATACCAGAAAGAAGCCCGTCTGTGACAAGTTACAAATCCATCCTTCCCCTTCATCTTTTGCAGGGAAAATACTGAAAATTCAGCTGACAAAGTATCCGTCACCTTGCATGTTTATCAATGCAGTCTTCTATAAATGCTAGGTAAGAAACAAGGAAACAAAACCCAGTGGTCCAGAACTCATGAGTAACTCTGAGCCAAGCCAACATGCACAAATGCTAGAAGAAAACATACTTTACAAAGATAATGACTATAGATGTAATCGTGCAGCACGCTCTGAAAATAGTCAAACGAACGTTAGACTCAAAGGCTGAAAATAATAGACAGCATACAGTAGCCTGGCAAGTTTCTTTAAGAAACACTCTACAGAAATAAGAGAGGGGCATAGCAGGAACAAAGCTTCAGAAATAAATATAATTTCATATTATCATATACCCCACTGAATGCGATGTACAAACACTGTTTAAATAAAAGGCCATAAAATTATTTTGCTAACTGATTTTATAAGTCTTGTTTTTCTATCCAGGGTATAAAATCTGTAGAGTAACTTCTCTGTTTTTAATCTTCTCTGATTTTTTCATTGCTTAATTTTCAATACGAGTGTTCATTTAATTCTGGATTTTTCAATTTCTTTGTAGATTCTCAACAGGACAGTTCTGATCAGCAGCAGTTACACAGAAGTTTGCTTGCCATAACTCTACTGTTTTAAGACTCACATTCTGGCAATATTAAAACCCACAACTGTCTTATTGTCTTTTAAATAATACACCAGACACTTCAGTAGAAACGTTTCCTTTTATCTAATCTAGTAGCAGAACGGTCAATGGTAAGACACCTGCGTAACCGAAAACAATTCTGTGGGAACTTGATATATCTTCCATTTCGTACTTCACGCAATGTAGTTACTCATAAACCCTCTCTAAGTCTTGCCAAAAAATATCCATTTTCTACACTTCATTTTATCTATGACTATTGTAGCAATAGATAATGGCTAGATAATAGATAATGTCAGAATGGTTCAGAATAACACACCCAAATCTGTTTTACCTAGCAATATACAAAAGTACCACAATGTGTCATCTGTGGCTGAAATTAGAGATTGCAGTTTATAGAATATCTAACCTGTTTTTGGGCAATAGAACTGGAGCCACACGGTATCTACAAATAAAATTTATGAGAAATCATACTTTTCCATCACTCTAGTTGTTACTGTTTCCAAGTCTCCATTCATCCTCAAAAAATTATGATCTAACTATATGTTAAACCTCCTTTCCAATCCTGCATTGTCCTTAACAAATGCAGCCCAACCTGCACCCATCAGGACATATAAATTAATCCGCATACACACACAGTTGATCATATTAGTGGACTTTGAGCATTTCCATCTCACTAACATGTACAGAAGTGATCACACAAAGTAAAAAAAAAAACCAAACAAGTTACCTGTAGTAACATTTTGTTGGAAAAACAAACGGCAACCAAGGGAAATGCTGCCTTACCCTGGAATTCTTAAAGGGCAGCTAATTAATTCTGGAATTCATAAACACCAATATTATGATATCCGCTCTTAAGATGTTACTAATAATGTCATCCAGCCACACAAATTCATAGCAAAATAATTATTCTCTCAGGAGAAAGGAAAAAGTTTTTTGCAATCCCTCTGCTATTACTGAGCTTTAAACTGTGTCTTGGAAACGTAATCTCAAGGAATAGTTCCACACCACCAACAGTTTGAACCACAAGAAAGCTTCCATCAAAGCAAAAAGGTGACAAGATCCAGATTCATCCTTGTTCTCAGAAACGATAGCAGTACTCTGAGACTTTCTACCTCTTATCGCTAACTTTACACCAGTTATTTGTCTCCACATTTTTCTGCGCTACAGCTGGATTTTTTGTCAGTTTCAAACCAATTGTAGCAGCAGTTCAATATGTTCCCAAAGGTGAATTTAGTAGTGTGGGTTAGTTGTAAATTAATCTAGCTATACTTTCTGATGATCTGTAGGCTAATCTAAGGTTAAAACATGACAGAATGTGATTTGAGAAGACCAAGAACTTCTGTTACCATTAAAAGCACCCTGAAGAATTAACCTAAAGGTAAGATGTTTATTTATAGTATGTTTTATTTATGAGCTTGAGTTTACAAAATCTTTGCTATGGGCAACTGTACAACCTAACAAGTGTATTTTGTCAGGAGTGATCAGGGAAACTCTGGCTGAACTGCAGAAAGGGTTATGGCATATGTGGCCTATGAGCAGCCACCAGAGACTGGCAAAGGATTCAGCTTCCAGAGTCTAAAAAAGCCATAAATTCTCTTAGGTGCTCTCAGTGGCCATCAACGGCAAAGATAAAACCTGCAGTCTTTAGTTGCATTCTTTAAGCTGTTTAGGAGCTCTAACTTTTTCAGTTAAAACAACTCTTCTGGGCTCTCAACGTTACTACTCAAGTTGGGCCCACAAAATGTTACTTCCTACTCCACAGAAAGCATGGCAATTAAAAAAAAAACCAAACCCCCATGTTGCTCCATTCAGGTGATACCAAGCGATTTCAAACAAAACAAGCCTCAATATCTAGTCGACATCAATGATGCAGTGGTTGCATCATTCAGATTTGTTGGAAGATACACAAATTTGGGGTTTTGTTCTGGCTGTTTGGATCCACTCCTGACTAACACTTGGGGCGGGGTAGATTCTCTCTAAGTTTGTTCTAATTAATAAACTGTTATTCAAGATGTAGAATTTACAGTTTTGCAAAATATACATCTCAGAGGGAAGTTCCATATGATGGCCCAATTCATCTGACAGCTCACTTCTCCCTGGATGAAGTTTGCTTCTCCACACCCCTCTCAGTCTTGTGCCTGTAAGCATGGTCCCACTGCCTTAATTCAAGCCAGCTCTGACATTCATTGCAATATTTATAGAGCCAGTTCAGCTTGCTAACTCAGCAGAAAACTATTCATGGGCTTTTTTTCCTCTAGGTTAGTACTTCACATTTTTCATTAGAGTTGGTACAAGGTAAAGATAATTTCTTGCATTAGTTTTCATTATCTTTAGAGATGCTTCCATCTGTTAGGAATAACTTAGCAAAGAAAATTTGATTATACATTTTGAATATTTCTTTCAGCAAATGATCTATGGTTTTATGGCCTCACTTCTGTTAATTTCTGACTATAAAAAAAATCTATACTGCATTTTAAATACAAACACCAATCTTACAATACACTTCTGAGTATGGATTTTTCCTACATTTTTTCTAAGCTGATCCTATTGAAACCAAAAGAATAAGGGAAACCAGAAGTAATGGTCATAAAAGTAAGATGGCACACTCGTATGAGATCACCCCTTTTCCTGCTGAGAAAGGGTCAGAGGAGCATAAAACACCAACAATGCATGAAGAAAGCTGGGTCTTCCTTCATCAATGAGTTCTTGGGACTGGCCACCCTGAGCTTTCAAGGACCAGAGCCACCAGGGCTAATCAAAATCGTGTCTGTTCATTGGTATTACGTACTTGCAGCTAAATTAGGATAAATTTGTTAAGGACTGATTGTTTTGTATGTGTAGTGATAATTACTGACAGTGGTTAAGAACTAATCATTGGCAATGTGTATTGTCAATCCATTAAAAAGTCAACTCTGAAGTTTGAAACTGCACTGATCTGCCTTTCAAACATTCCTGTCACAGCAATTCTTGATCTCTAACTGACATACAGACTTCGGTATATTCAGTTGCAACAGAAGGGACTGTGGCAGTAAACTGCTGTCTGGTTATCCTTAGTGGATACAACCCCCTTGGGAGGCCACGTGCTCAATGCTGAGCAGTACCATAGGTTCCCTCTAGTTCCTGGTCTGCCTGCACAAAGCATGGCTGAAAGCACAGGAGCAGCTACAAATCAGTGCAACAACTCTGCAGCTAGAAAGAAGGTAGCAAACACATAAGTATTAAACTGACAGCATGAGACTTGACAAGTCTGCATTTTTCTACTACAAACAAAAATCTTTGCAAGTATATGTGAAAGCTTGAGCAATCTTCAGTACTACAACTAGTGCTTTACCATTGAAGTGGATAAAAGGGTCCTACGATACTCTTGTAAAAAAGTGGCAGCCACGGTACGTTTGCATGTCTTTATCTTTGAGGATCTGTAACAATTTAGATATACATGTATAAATATACACATATATACATCTATATACATAGGTATTTTAACTGGCTATTAAACAAGATTGTTTTCTATTGCAATAATTTCTGTATTTGGATCGAAACGATGAAAGCTTCAAAACTCCCGTTGAGTTCATAGGGCCATGGTCTCACCACTGGGACTTCCTAAAATGCGTTTTGCTGCTAGTAGATACCATTAAATCTGCTCACTACATATGTACATTGCCTCATTATTCAGTCTCAGTTTTCTGCTGTGCATTATAAACCCTGCAGTATTAGTCAGAAATGGTTACAGAGCAACCATGGCAACATACAAATAAAATATGAAAGAAGAAATATTTTTATTTTCATTTTTATATTAAAGTCAAATTAACTTGAATATCATTCTGGTTTATAGGTTAATAAAATACAGGAGAAATTAATTACTAGCAGAAATAAATATTTATAATGCAAGCACCATGATAACAACAACAACAAATGAAAAAGCATCTTAGTGGAAGTGCTTGCCCTAAAGGGCAAGAGATATGCCAACCTAATAACCTCACCAGGGGTTATGAAAAATTTGCACATTGCCTGACAGCCTAAGGTAAAGTCTTATGGTAGCTCTTCAAGTGGATAAAAGGGAAAATGGAATGCATTGCAAAGAGGTACCGTTTATCTAAATCAATGGAGACATTTCTTACTGCATTGACCTTCACTGCATCTTGAGGAGTATAAAAAGCATTAAGGAACATTTTAAAAACACCCAGGGGTTTTCTTTATCTAGGTTTTCTCCCTGATCAAATAAACGGGAACTCTTTATTATAGATATTTCCCATATTTCAAGTTAATGTACATTTCTTTGCAGCACAGCCACCTAAATAATCTTAACACTTCATGAGGGCCCTGACAGTCTCCCAGAAATGTCATATTCCTCCCTCGATGAACATCCCTCAGAACGATAGCTTTGCAACATCCCTTTGCACTGATGCTAACTGAAATGATCATCCTTAAGATGACCAGGGTCAAACAACAAAATGGAAGGACCGATGTTTAAAATCAACACGAGTACTAAAGAGTGGAAAACCATGAGGGTGTGTAAACTGATATTGTATATGTGATAGAGTTCACTTACATTTGTACTCTTATTCCAGTGTTTATAAGAAATACTACTACCAACAGAAGGGCCACCTCTGTTACCCAGGACAGCAGAGTAAACGGTTCACTCCTAGCTCTTTCCTCTTGAAGACCCAAAAGTAAATCAGGCAACAAAACCATCACCAGCTAAGCCTATTAGCAGACCTTCAGTAAGCCAAAATGGGCATGTTTTTGAGCCTATATATCACCTTAGCACAACCAAATCACTGTCCATTCAATTAATCCCTATTTATAGAGGTGTTCATGATCAGAGAACAATACGCAGACATGAAATATGAAGATATACTGCCCTTACAATCTTTATACAGCTTTCTTCTCTCAACTGTTGTTCCTTGTGAACTAGGTTTTCACACTAGGAGAAAATGGTAAAAGCAAGCTCTGCACACAGACTGTATTTCACCCATAGTGTTCTTTTTATCTGTAGGACTTAAAGAACTTTACCAATTTAGCAAGGCTTAAGTAAATAAGACAATGATAAACACACTTCTCCTTATTCCTCCTTATGGCAACGTCACAGCACTGCGATAACCAGTGTCCCCTGACTACATGAGGTACATTCATTTCTAAAAATTAGATTCAGTCTCTGCATTCTGTCCAGTAATATATTGCAATTTCATTGGGAAATATTTGCAAGGAAGATGAAATACAGAATAAAGAAAACAAAAGGCTGTATTTAACTAATTTCTTCATCCATGTTCCCCTCTCTCTTTTTCTTGCTTCTTAGTCACTCCTTACTTTTGCCATTATAACATTCTGTTTGCATCTGAATATGAGTCTTTCCATACTTCCTTTTTCTTTCTTCATAAGCTCTCATTTTTACCTAGCTAAACATCTAGTTCTATTTCCTATATCTTTTTCCAAATTTCTCAAACATATATTTGATTTTAAGCAGAAAACTGGCCAAAAGTCTAAAATGAAATTGACACCTTTCATATAAATAAAGCAATGAGGTCTGTAAAGCCTTTCATTTCATACCATGGGAGTGATAGTATATCAAAAGTAAATTTTATCAAGTATAGACATGTGAATTCCAAGCTCTTTATATTCTTTTCATATATAAATTATCAAACTTACATGCATGCTTTACAATTTAAGACTCAATAGATCTGAATTTATGAGTTTCTGCATACCATTAGTTACTTCTGCACTGCCGCACTGTGTAATACGTATTTCAGTTTGGTGTAGTTTTTCTTCACTATTCAGCCATTTTTCCTTATTACTCTTCCAAAAAGGCAGATTTATTTCCGAAAAGTATAAAAGATACATGTTTTTCTGCTTAATAGTAAACTGCAGAGAGCAATTATAACCATCACTCAGATCACAAGATTATTCCATAAAGCTTGACAACAACAGCACAGAACAGTGGCAGAATAAATGCAGCTATCAACACCATTTTTAAGAGCCATTGATCAGAATATTGGAAATATGTTGCTTTAAGATTTGTCATGGGAATTCACATGTTATATCCTTAACTAACAAAACAGCTGCTTTTAAAATTCAGGGTAAAGAACTGTGTGTCTTGCCTGCCTATTTCATTGAGTCCTCTGCATCTTGTCTTTAAATGCGATGTACAGAGTTCTTGGGTTTTATCCTCTCCTCTTCTCAAAATTAATGTGAGTCATATAAAGCACCTGACACTGGTAATCATTCCTTTATATTTAAAATATACGCAGCTAGAACAAATGTATGACTCGCTTGGCCGCATTCCATAGCTGTGCTACTGTGCCTGAACAGCTCTACAGCACTCCACCTTTTGTACATATTGCATGCTTTAAAGCTGTCTAGTGTAACAGATAAATCTGGGCAATCATGTATTTTGTAATGATTTCTCCTGACATTCTCAATTACATTTTGGAGAGCCTTGAGTACAACATTTCCAGCAGTTCCCTCAACCGACAGCATAAATTTTGTTAAACTGCAACAGACTGCTGTGCAAGATTTATTTGCTGAGCAGTTAACTCCGGTTACACCATCAAAAGCAGGAAGTGAAATTTCATCAAATTTCACCAGCAGTAATTAATTTGTTATTTTGAAGGGAAATAGTAAAAGCCCAGCTACAAACAAAGGTTAAATTAATATAACAACAGCACAGACACATTTCTTTAAATTTCCTACAAATTAGCGTGGAGTGCAGACCACTGTAATAAGAAGGCTACTAAGTATTATTAGGGGGCCTTGGTAATGTTTTTGGCAATAGGCTAGAAGTTAAAGAAGGTATGAAGCCAATGTTCTGAAATATCACCCAACAGAAGGTAAATTCCTATGTACATAGACACTTCTTATGTACTATGTGGAAAGCTGGATGGCTAGGGTGATGAGAAGTTCGTGGATTTTAACGTCTGCATGTAAAAGCTGACGTATTTTCAAAACTCATAAATTGGCTCCACTTTTTTGGGGGAGGAGAGAGGTCAGGGAGTGTTGATGGTGTGGTGGGTTTTTTTTTTTCCCTCTAAACCATTTCCATCTAAGAGCAGTTTTTAAAAACAAAACATGCATGTACAAATTCTACATTTTATTACTTTAGTAGAAAAATAGCCAAAAACACTGCTCCTAAGAGTGGTTCTATGTGATAACTTGTAAAATTATGTTTCTTCTATGGCTGAGAAAGGCAACACCCATATCTTAGTAGTTCTGAAGAGATATGTGCTGTGAGTTGTATTTCTAGAAGAGAAATACCTGTCCAATTCTCCTCCCACAAGAGACTGGGAGTACAAGTAAGGGAAGGAGTGATGTAATTTTTTTTAAAGGATCAAAATACAAAATGGACTATGGACAAACAGGAAACTATACTGAATGGATGACATTCTAGTGTACTCAAAACAAAAAGACTGGTAAGAAACTGCAGGTACATAAACTGACTTTTACAGAGAAAACAGTACACAAACACAACATACTGAACAACAAAATACATGACTGGAGCAAGAAAAATAAGTACCATTTCAACAAGAAAATGCCTACCCTAAATATAGCATTTCCAGAAAAGCCCCTCAAAAAAAAAAAAAGAAGAAAAATAAAAGACAAGACTGCTTAATAGCTGATCTAATAAGATACTCCCTATAATCTTGATTTTTCACTACGTTCCCAATGTATAATGAGGACTCCTTTTGATAAGTATTTTCGGTTCCTTGCAAAACCAGAGTCTAAACTAGAAAGCCAGACGAGAACAGATGAAGGAACTCTATACCCACATTAAGAATGTCCTAGTGCCAACAACTGCAATTTAAGTCAGTCTCTGAGCACTTGCTGTGGAGTATTAGAATCAGGATGTCTTGTGACAGAAAGATCAAAGGCTTGGTTTTGAAAGTTGAGCCTGAAATCCTTTTGCTTTGGTGTTCCAAACTATAAAGAAGCATAATAGCATGTCCCTCCCACAAATAAGCTCTGGGATGATACAGGCATCTATCAAGAGGTACTTGCATAACACAATGATAAGTCCTCTATTTTTCATTACAAAAATAAACCACATTTTGGTCCATAAAATAAGCAGATTGAGTTCTATGTTTGTACTGAAGATATTTTTGGACAACCATAGTTCCAGTTAATTTTAAAGCAGTGTATGTAGAATCAACCAGAAAGGCAGACAGCCCATACGTGGCCTTGAAATAGTGCCTTTCTGATGCAAACGACCTGTAGGTGCACTAAATACTACTGCCACGAGAGAAGGTTGAGAAAAATTACTGAGAAGAGGATCAAGTGGAGTTTCTTTTAGTGTGTGGGTGAAATTAAACTCAACATGAAGAACAGAAGAAGCTCATACAGCCTATGGATTGTTGACTCTACATATTTTCAAAGAGGTGCTCATGAGCAGATTTCTCTGACCCTTTTTTCAAATCTTGCATTGTTTTTCCCTTTCCTGTACTTAAATTCTTTTCATTTCTCATCTTCCACAGCTTATCCCCATTTTTCACTTACTACACCCATTTTATATTCTCCCTTCTTGCTACTTCTGCTTAGCAGCTGTCATAAAACCCTGAATTACCCACAGTTTTGCTCTCTGCCTTTCCCTTAGACTCATCTTCTTCTTGAGAACTGTAACTTGTATTTAAATTCATTTGCAGGGTGTCAGCAGTTTCTCAAGGCTGTCTCCAATTTTTCCCCAGCACTACATTCCAGTAAACATAATATCTTATCCAATGGAGGACTTGTTTATGCACAAGACAGAATACTTGCCAGTCTAGTAGGGACACCCCATCTGCAGGAGACGTAATTTCCTCCCCACTGCAAACAGCTTGGCTCTTCTAAGATTAAACCAATAAAAGTTATTGTTTCATCATAGGACTTCGGTGAACTTATATATAGAGTTATTGAATATGGTGACAAACTGTCCACGGAGCATGCCCTGGGCTGCAGGAACACAGCACTTTCTACATTCTGCTGAGTTGTTCCTTCCAGAAGCAGCAACTCATGTCAGTGAGTAACAAGAAGCCGGTGCAGATTCAGCACAGTTGGAGGCCAGCAAAGTACAAGCTGCAGTGTCAACTGCAGTAAGTGAATTTAAAATTAGATACTGAAAACTTAAAAACAGAACATGGGGGAAAAGAGGAAACTTCTAAAGCATTGCAACTGGATTTAAAAAAGTTGTAAAACTTTTTCTATGCCCATATTTGAAGAAATCTCCCCAGTAAGCTTTACTCACCCTCTAACAATGTATGTTAAAAACCATTATCTCTATTTTCAATGGCAGAAAATTACACTTGTTTTCTTTTTTTTTCTTTAAAGACCACTTAAATAAAAATAATTGTAGCACTCTTCCTGAAGAGGTTTGTGTATAGTCACTAACTGATATAGATTTGCCTTAGAAATAAATGTGCTTTCACTGTGATAATATTATTTTAACTGTGTTTGTCTCAGAACATAAGCATGACAACTTTTTGGACAGAGTTATATATTGCCCCATTCTTCTTCAGCTTTAGAAAAAAAAAGAAGCAGCCACTGAAAGAAAAGAAGAATTTTAAGACAATTGTTTTCAGGTTCATTGGCTTAGATTCCATAATCAATACTTCCATTATAGTTCAGCTGTATATTGTCATTGATAACATGATTACCACATATGGCATTTGACTGCTTCTGTTGTCCCACCTGTTTGAGAGTACCTGCAAATAATATTTTCATTTGTATGTTGTTTTTACAAGCAAAGGAAACCCATGAAAGATGAGCCCATAACAATTTCCCCAGCCTTGCCCGGATTTCATTCTGGAAGAATCTCATCCCCTGAGATCTTCCAGGAATCTGTGCTATAATGGTAATAATTTAATTAAACATTGTTGTTTTCTTTACCTTAGCTTCTCAGGTATGTTGTATGCTGAATATGTTTTCTTTTTTACCAGGCATACCAAGAAAAGCACAGTATACTGTGTACCCAACACTCTGTTTTCTCTTCTTTTCCTCATTGAGCAAAACACAAATTTTAGCCAAGGAGTAGCTCTCTAAAAGCACACCTAAAAAAAATTATTAAGGAAACTTCACATCAATTACACTTCCATATACATACACATAATATTTCAACGTGGAGCACTTGGAAAGATTAGGCATTATTATGTGTATTGAGCCTAGAAAGCAGTTGCTCCAAAAAGGAGCACATAAGAAGAGCTCCCAGAACACTACAGTAGCCAAGACATTCTATGAATGCATGAGGGATCATCTGGAACAGAAGAGAGGGAGTGTTGCTTCTGTAGCTGCCATGTACGTTGCAATATCAAGGCAATACCATACACTGGGCCCTGTCTGAACACCTGCAATTCAGAAAAGATGTTGAAAACTTAAAAAAAATCCGTAAAGGAACCACAAGAATGACTCAAGATCTGCCTTCACCAAGGCATTTCATTATCTCAATCCATAATCACTTCTTACAGTGAAGGATTATAGTGTAACTTGATCACAAGCAATGAGTACCTAACAAGCAGAGATTTCTGATAGCAGAAGGCACTTTAGTCTAACAGGTAGTTATAACAGAATCCAATGGCTAGAAACTGACAGCTAGATAACGCCAGAGAAAGAGGCGCAACACTTTTAATAGTGAGAGGGAATACTAGAACAACTTTACCAGGAATGTACCTAATTCTCTGCACTTCACAGACTCAATTAATTTTGAATGTTGCAAATTCACACTGTGAGGTATAAATTTGCTACAGAAACAACTGTTTAAATTGCAGCAGAACGTAATTACGCAGAGATTGGACTACGAAGAAGGTCAAATAATGTAGAAGGTCATAATGGATTCCTCCTTTTAAATCTACCAGTTAGTCCTGTGTACTGTCTGTGAAATGTACATATTAAACATTATTCTTTGTTTTGGAATAATTTAATGTCTACTTGCATAGCAAAATTAGAAAGCTGCAGACAATTCCTTATTCAGCTAGTGTGCTATTAAGTACAATAAATACAGCAAATACAGCAGTTTCTTACGAACTTAAGACTGGAAATTGTTGTGAAGCCTACACTGCACTGTTTTCAGCAGTCTTTGTATATTGACTGCAATTGTCCAAATTAAACTCATTCATACCTGTAGGAACCTCAGATTTCTTAAGGCAGGGGTACTGCCTACTTGTTGCAGTGTCTTATATGTTGTTTCCATTACCTCAGGACCACCTTCCTCTGCCACCCAAAATACCATTTACTCCGGTCAAATCAATTAGCCTCATTTTGTTTTCAGAACCTGTAAGAGTTAACTCTGTCTATATTGAAGCTCTTTTACTCAGACATTATTATCTACTGTGTATTTGTATACCATCTTGCAGAGCAAGGCTCTCAGTTAAATAGGTATCACTGCAAAAATACACATAAAATAATAGCAACTAAAATGAAAATATCAAAGCCAGACAATTCCTACTTATTTCAAATACCCTCTACTGCTGACCTGGATTTTGTAAACTACTTAATATCTGCTAATGTTCTCACAGAAGACCAAGAAATTCAAATACTGTTAAGAACCCCAAACGTGACTAATCTGTTAACTGCATTTAAAGAAAATACTGCAAAGCTTACTTATGTAGGACTCATGTCCTACAACGTTAATTTTCAATTCAACACAAACCAGAAATCAAACTGATTTTTATTCTTAAAAATAGATATCTCAATAAGTTTATCTACCAGAAGGCCACTGTGGTTTTCCATTTCCAGTCCAGAACCAAGTTCTACTGAAAAATTGAAAATCCTTCAAAAATCAAGGACTACAGTGAAAACACAGATGAGCCCGTCACTGTGGAAGACAAAACAGGCACCATTTTAATGAAAGCCTGATATCAACTCGGTGAAAACACTACTTTCTACAAGAGTTTACATTTTTGTGTCCCTTTTCCAGCTTTCAAAGATGTAAAAGGAATTAGAGATCCCACACCAAACCCAGCTAAACATCCCTATCCTGACGTCCTCAGCCATGCTGGAGAACTTCCAGGAACTAGGAAAAGAGATACATATATTTCAGAAGTACAGCAGTCATCTTTTACAGCTTGGGCTTATGCACACCACTGCCAGACATAATAAATCCATATAAAAGAGAGTCTGAGATAACCCACATAAAGAACTGTTCATTGAACTCATATAATCTATACCACAGCCAATGAGCATGGAAGCAGACTATTAAGCATGAACTCTACAACTGCCTTGTTAAGTGCCTGCAAGCTCTCGGATGAATGGAAGTAGGGTTCAATTTTTGTGCAAGACTTTAACATCACATTGCCTGGTATTGGATTTTGAATGCTTTGGACTCTTTATCTTTATGAATTTTTTATAAATTTTACTTAATATGCAAGCGCGATGAGATTGTACATTAACTGGAGAAACAGTGTAATTTATGGGAGATATGAGCAATTTTCCTATACTCAGCTAAACTGAAATAGAGAGCTAGCCTTTTACCATACGGCTTACTCTCAGCCGTCACTTAACACAGATCTCTTTGCCCAACAAAATTACATGCTTTCACAATCAGCACCCTGTCTACTCCTGACAGTTTTCTTGGTTCCTTAGATTTTTTTTGTTCTTGCAATGCAGAGCCCTGTTGCAATGAAGGCGGGACAATTCTCTTCATCTTACACTGCTTCACTGGACAGCCAGTTACCAAATGACAGATACAAGAACAGAGAAGAATAGAGGAGGCCTACAGGGTTGTCCAAAGGTAACATTTGTTTTGCCTGTGTAGGGGTATAACCATCTCTTTTGTTCCCCTTGTGCTCTGCTCTGTAGTTACTCTTCTAGCCACTACACAGCACACTTTTTTGTCTTCATGTTTATCAGACTTGAATTTCACTGTGACAGGGTACAAACAATATACATTCCTTGTTTTGAATCCATCCTTCTCAAATAACGTAGGATCAAGATGTCTGAGGCAGGACCATCAGAGGGGAGAAAAAGCCAAAAGACAATTAAGTCTAAAGTTAAGAATACGAAAAATGAAGTAAATAATGAGCAGACCAAAGGATGAACACTGACTCACGTGAAGAAATAACTGAAAGGAAAGAGTACTAACCCACCTTTCAAACCTCTGCTACAGCCTTTCCAGAGTGAAAAAAAAAAATAAATGCCTTTATTGCAAATTTTCCACTCTGCTTTGTGCTCTGGATAAGCCACATTTCTTCTAAAGAGTAGAGAAAAACAGAGTGTGAAGAAGTCTAATTTCCCATTAGTTTCAACAGGAGATTATAGGTCTTGGGCCTTCGTAGCAGAACATGCTGCAAAGTGGCCAGGCTAATTATGGAGAAGGGAAGGGAGTAAAGAAGATTCCTCCTTTCTAGGCCACTGAAGGATGCATCATCCCAAAGGCAGAGAGAGATTTTGCAGGCATACGAGTAGAAAAGAACAGTGATTGTAAAACAGCTGATCCTGCAATCCACCTATTCCACCTACACCTTATCCCTTTGAACATGAACACAGAGTAGCTGCACTGAGGGTGGTACACATGGTGACATATACAGGAAATGCTGATTTTGCTACCAAGGAGGTTCTGCAACATGAGGTAATGACAGCTGAATTTAGGTGCTACTTCTGGGTATGTGCAGTTCTCACTGAAAACGCTGATTGAAATTTAGTGCTAGTGAGCAGTCAAAAGCAATATAAAATAAATGGGCAGGCAGAACCGTAACACATATGCATCGGACAGATAATAATGTTAACGATTTTAAATAGACACATTTGTTGAGCAAACCTATATAAAAGCATAAGAAAAAGTCACTCCTTGCAAGACTCATCTACCGTCATAGTGTTCTCTCTCTAGCGGTGATAAGCATTTTTGCAAAACAACCATATCTACTCTTTGATACCTCCTCTGTCTCCCAGTTCTCTATGCCATTCCATAAAGTCGTATTTTTTCCTAAGAGTGGCTGCTTTTGGATATCACCCCCAGCATCCAGAAAAATCCTTCTCCTATAAAGCTTTATCATGAATTGCTTTGTACTTAATCCTTCCACCCCACCACCCCCTTCTACATATTCTTAATAGGCACTTTATATAATGAAGCTCAAAATCTATAACGAACAGATTCGGGGCCTTGGTGTATTTTGCTCTTAGAATGTAAATAAAATGATATAGCCAAGGAAAAAAATAAATATTATTCAACAGTTATCACTTTTCATTTTTAAGTGGCATTTCTCATTCAGATGAAAGAACAAGCATGTAAATTCCCCTTTTTCCTAAGCTGCACCTCTAACAACTAGGCCTCCTTAAGACATCTCACTACCAACATCAAAGAAAGTGAATATTCTGCCTAGTCAAATGGCATTCCTTCATCCTTGTCCAAATGAATTATTTATTTTCTTCAGGCTTACAGAAACCGAAAGGGA